>JAECXX010000232.1:0-600000 GCA_018153305.1 Drosophila kurseongensis | reverse complement strand
TCGAATGTTGGAATGGCATACCTCGTTGAATTCGTTACAAAATTTCCAACAAAGTGTCATATAGAGAAAAAAATATAATTTGAACAAATTTTTGGAAAAAAAATGATGACCCCCACCCTTATGACATCGCCAAAATCCGAAGAAAATCACCTCAATGTCGGTATTTTAATCAAAACCCTGGGAAATAGTGGTCGAATGTTAAAATAGCATACTTCGTTGAATTCGTTACAAAATTTTCAACAAAGTATAATTTACAAAATTTCGAACAAAGTGGCATTTACAGAAAAAACATATCAGTTGAATGTTGAAATGGCATACCTCGTTGAATTCGTTACAAAATTTCCAACAAAGTGTCATATAGAGAAAAAAATATAATTTGAACAAATTTTTGGAAAAAAAATGATGACCCCCACCCTTATGACAACGCCAAAATCCGAAGAAAATCACCTCAATGTCGGTATTTTAATCAAAACCCTGGAAAATAGTGGTCGAATGTTAAAATAGCATACTTCGTTGAATTCGTTACAAAATTTTCAACAAAGTATAATTTACAAAATTTCGAACAAAGTGGCATTTACAGAAAAAACATATCAGTTGAATGTTGAAATGGCATACCTCGTTGAATTCGTTACAAAATTTCCAACAAAGTGTCATATAGAGAAAAAAATATCATTTGAACAAATTTTTGTAAAAAATGATGACCCCCACCCTTATGAAAACGCCAAAATCCGAAGAAAATCACCTGGATTTTCGGTATTTTAATCAAAACCCTGGGAAATAGTGGTCGAATGTTGGAATGGCATACCTCGTTGAATTCGTTACAAAATTTCCAACAAAGTGTCAGAAAAAAAAAACCGCATTTGAACAATTTTTGAAAAAAAAAAACGACCCCCACCCTTAAATCAGCTCGATTTTTCGGTTTTTTAATCAAAACCCTGGGAAATAGTGGTCGAATGTTGGAATGACATACCTCGTTAAATTTGTTACAAAATTTCGAACAAAGTGGCATTTACAGAAAAAACATATCATTTGAAAACCTTTTCGAAAAAAAAAACCATGACCCCCACCCTTATGACAACGCCAAAATCCGAAGAAAATCACCTCAATTGTCGGTATTTTAATCAAAACCCTGGGAAATAGTGGACGAATGTTAAAATAGCATACCTCGTTGAATTCGTTACAAAATTTTCAACAAAGTGGAATTTACAGAAAAAAAATATCATTTGAACAAATTTTTGTAAAAAATGATGACCCCCACCCTTATGACAACGCCAAAATCCGAAGAAAATCACCTCGATTTTCGGTATTTTAATCAAAACCCTGGGAAATAGTGGTCGAATGTTGGAATGTCATACCTCGTTGAATTCGTTAGAAAATTTCCAACACAGAGTCATTTACAGAAAAAAATTGCATTTGAACAAATTTTTGAAAAAAAAATCATGACCCCCACACTTATAACGATGCCAAAATCCGAAGAAAATCACCTCGATTTTCGGTATTTTAATCAAAACCCTGGGAAATAGTGGTCGAATGTTTGAATGGCATACCTCGTTGTATTCGTTACAAAATTTGCAACAAAGTCTCATTTACAGAAAAAAAAAACTGCATTTGAACCAAATTTTGAAAAAATATGACGACCCCCACCCTTATGACAACGTCAAAATTCGAAGAAAATCTGGGAAATAGTGGTCGAATGTTGGAATGGCATAACTCATTGAATTCGTTACAAAATTTCCAACACAGAGTCATTTACAGAAAAAAAATTGCATTTGAACAAATTTTTGAAAAAAAAATGACGACCCCCACCCTTATGACAGGGCCAAAATCCGAAGAAAATCACCTCGATTTTCGGTATTTTAATCAAAACCCTGGGAAATAGTGGTCGAATGTTGGAATGGCATACCTCGTTGAATTCGTTACAAAATTTTCAACAAAGTATAATTTACAGAAAAGAAATATCATTTGAACAAATTTTTGTAAAAAATGATGACCCCCACCCTTATGAAAACGCCAAAATCCGAAGAAAATCACCTGGATTTTCGGTATTTTACTCAAAACCCTGGGAAATAGTGGTCGAATGTTGGAATGGCATACCTCGTTGAATTCGTTACAAAATTTCCAACAAAGTGTCAGAAAAAAAAAACTGCATTTGAACAATTTTGGAAAAAAAAGACGACCTCCACCCTTAAATCAGCTCGATTTTTCGGTTTTTTAATCAAAACCCTGGGAAATAGTGGTCGAATGTTAGAATGACATACCTCGTTAAATTTGTTACAAAATTTCGAACAAAGTGGCATTTACAGAAAAAACATATCATTTGAAAAGCTTTTCGAAAAAAAACCATGACCCCCGCCCTTATGACAAGGCCCAAGTCCGGAGAAAATCACCTCGATTTATCGGTTTTTTAATCAAAAGCCTGGGAAATAGTGGTCGGATGTTGAAATTGCATACCTCGTTGAATTCGTTACAAAAATTCCAACAAAGTGTCATTTACAGAAGAAAATATAATTTGAACTAATTTTTGGAAAAAAATTATGACCCCCACCCTTATGACAACGCCTAAATCCGAAGAAAATCACCTCAATTGTCGGTATTTTAATCAAAACCCTGGGAAATAGTGGACGAATGTTAAAATAGCATACCTCGTTGAATTCGTTTCAAAATTTTCAACAAAGTGGAATTTACAGAAAAAAATATCATTTGAACAAATTTTTGTAAAAAATGATGACCCCACCCTTATGACAACGCCAAAATCCGAAGAAAATCACCTCGATTTTCGGTATTTTAATCAAAACCCTGGGAAATAGTGGTCGAATGTTGGAATGTCATACCTCGTTGAATTCGTTAGAAAATTTCCAACACAGAGTCATTTACAGAAAAAAATTGCATTTGAACAAATTTTTGAATAAAAAATGACGACCCCCACACTTATAACGATGCCAAAATCCGAAGAAAATCACCTCGATTTTCGGTATTTTAATCAAAACCCTGGGAAATAGTGGTTGAATGTTTGTTGTATTCTTTACAAAATTTGCAACAAAGTCTCATTTACAGAAAAAAAAAACTGCATTTGAACAAAATTTTGAAAAATTATGACGACCCCCACCCTTATGACAACGTCAAAATTCGAAGAAAATCTGGGAAATAGTGGTCGAATGTTGGAATGGCATAACTCATTGAATTCGTTACAAAATTTCCAACACAGAGTCATTTACAGAAAAAAAAATGCATTTGAACAAATTTTTGAAAAAAAAATGACGACCCCCACCCTTATGACAGTGCCAAAATCCGAAGAAAATCACCTCGATTTTCGGTATTTTAATCAAAACCCTGGGAAATAGTGGTCGAATGTTGGAATGGCATACCTCGTTGAATTCGTTACAAAATTTCCAACAAAGTGTCATTTACAGAAAAAAAATTGCATTTGAACAAATTTTAGAAAAAAAATGATGACCCTCACCCTTATGACAACGCCAAAATCCGAAGAAAATCACCTGGATTTTCGGTATTTTAATCAAAACCCTGGGAAATAGTGGTCGAATGTTGGAATGGCATACCTCGTTGAATTCGTTACAAAATTTCCAACAAAGTGTCAGAAAAAAAACTGCATTTGAACAATTTTTGAATAAAAAAGACGACCCCCACCCTTAAATCAGATCGATTTTTCGGTTTTTAATCAAAACCCTGGGAAATAGTGGTCGAATGTTAGAATGACATACCTCGTTAAATTTGTTACAAAATTTCGAACAAAGTGGCATTTACAGAAAAAACATATCATTTGAAAAGCTTTTTGAACAAAAAACCATGACCCCCGCCCTTATGACAAGGCCCAAGTCCGGAGAAAATCACTTGGATTTATCGGTTTTTTAATCAAAAGCCTGGGAAATAGTGGTCGGATGTTGAAATGGCATACCTCGTTGAATTCGTTACAAAATTTCCAACAAAGTGTCATTTACAGAAAAAAATATAATTTGAACAAATTTTTGGAAAAAAATTATGACCCCCACCCTTATGACAACCCCAAAATCCGAAGAAAATCACCTCAATTGTCGGTATTTTAATCAAAACCCTGGGAAATAGTGGTCGAATGTTGGAATGGCATACCACGTTGAATTCGTTAGAAAATTTCCAACACAGAGTCATTTACAGAAAAAACTTGCATTTGAACAAATTTTTGAAAAAAAAATGACGACCCCCACACTTATAACGATGCCAAAATCCGAAGAAAATCACCTCGATTTTCGGTATTTTAATCAAAACCATGGGAAATAGTGGTCGAATGTTGGAATGGCATACCTCGTTGTATTCGTTACAAAATTTGCAACAAAGTGTCATTTACAGAAAAAAAACTGCATTTGAACAAAATTTTGAAAAAATATGACGACCCCCACCCTTATGACAACCCCAAAATCCGAAGAAAATCACCTCAATTGTCGGTATTTTAATCAAAACCCTGGGAAATAGTTGTCGAATGTTGGAATGGCATACCTCGTTGAATTCGTTACAAAATTTCCAACAAAGTGTCAATAATAGAAAAAAAATTGCATTTGAACAAATTTTTGGAAAAAAAAATGACGACTCCCACCCTTATGACAACGCCAAAATCCGAAGAAAATCACCTCAATTGTCGGTATTTTAATCAATACCCTGGGAAATAGTGGTCGAATGTTAGATTGACATACCTCGTTAAATTTGTTACAAAATTTCGAACAAAGTGGCATTTACAGAAAAAACATATCATTTGAAAAGCTTTTCGAAAAAAAAACCATGACCCCCGCCCTTATGACAAGGCCCCAGTCCGGAGAAAATCATCTCGATTTATCGGTTTTTTAATCAAAACCCTGGGAAATAGTGGTCGAATGTTGGAATGGCATACCTCGTTGAATTCGTTACAAAATTTCCAACAAAGTGTCATTTACAGAAAAAAAAAACTCCATTTGAACAACTTTTTGAAAAAAATGATGACCCCCACCCTTATGACAACGCCAAAATCCGAAGAAAATCACCTCAATGTCGGTATTTTAATCAAAACCCTGGGAAATAGTGGTCGAATGTTAAAATAGCATACCTCATTGAAATCGGTACAAAATTTTCAACAAAGTGGAATTTACAGAAAAAAATATCATTTGAACAAATTTTTGTAAAAAATGATGACCCCTATGACAACGCCAAAATCCGAAGAAAATCACATCGATTTTCGGTATTTTAATCAAAATCCTGGGAAATAGTGGTCGAATGTTGGAATGGCATACCTCGTTGAATTTGTTACAAAATTTCCAACAAAGTGTCATTAACAGAAAAAAAACTCCATTTGAACAACTTTTTGAATAAAAAACAAGAAAGGAAAGCTAACTTCGGGCGGAGCCGAAGTTGAAATACCCTTGCAGAATATTCCGAATTATATTCTCCAAAATTATTCATATGATGCATTCTTAACACTCATAAAAAATCCCAACTTTCTAACTTTAAAAACACCAAAGTTATGGCATTTCCAATCGTTCAGTTAAGTGGCGGCTATAGGATATAGTCGGCCGATCCCTATGAAATTTAGTGGGTCAGATTGATTGGCCAAATATAAAACCCATAGAAAATCCCAACTTCCTAACTTTACAAATCCCAAAGTTATGGCATTACCGATCAATCAGTTATATGGCAGCTATAGGATATAGTCGGCCGATCCTTATGAAATTTGGTGGGTCGAATTGATTGGCCAAATAAAATACCCATAGGAAATCCCAACTTGCTAACTTAACAAACACTAAAGTTATGGCATTTTCGATCAATCAGTTATATGGCAGCTATAGGATATAGTTGTCCGATCCTGGCCGTTCCGACTTATATACTGCGTGCAAAGGATCGAAGGCTGTGTGCAAAGTTTCAATTCGATATCTTTAAAACTGAGAGACTAGTTCGCGTAGAAACAGACAGACGGACAGACGGACAGACGGACATGGCTATATCAACTCAGGAGGTGATCCTGATCAAGAATATATATACTTTATAGGGTCGGAGATGTCTCTTTCACTGCGTTGCACACTTTTGACCAAAATTATAATACCCTCTGCAAGGGTATAACAAGAAAGGAAAGCTAACTTCGGGCGGAGCCGAAGTTGATATACCCTTGCAGAATACTCTGTAAATTATATTCTCCAAAATTATTCATATGATGCATTCTTAATACTCATAAAAAATCCCAACTTCCTAACTTTAAAAACACCAAAGTTATGGCATTTCCAATCGTGCAGTTCTATGGCAGCTATAGGATATAGTCGGCCGATCCTTATGAAATTTGGTAGGTCGGATTGATTGGCCAAAAATAAAACCCATAAATAATCCCAACTTCCTAACTTAACAAACACCAAAGTTATGGCATTTCCGATTAATCAGTTATAAAGCGGCTATAGGATATAGTCGTCCGATTCTTATGAAATTTGGTAGGTCGGATTGATTGTCAAAAAATAAAACCCATAGAAAATCCCAACTTCCTAACTTAACAAACACCAAAGTTATGGCATTTCCGATTAATCAGTTATATAGCGGCTATAGGATATAGTCGTCCGATTCTTATGAAATCAGGTAAAATCAGCTCGATTTTTCGGTATTTTAATCAAAACCCTGGGAAATAGTGGTCGAATGTTAGATTGACATACCTCGTTAAATTTGTTACAAAATTTCGAACAAAGTGGCATTTACAGAAAAAACATATCATTTGAAAAGCTTTTCGAAAAAAAAACCATGACCCCCGCCCTTATGACAAGGCCCCAGTCCGGAGAAAATCACCTCGATTTATCGGTTTTTTAATCAAAACCCTGGGGAATAGTGGTCGAATGTTGGAATGGCATACCTCGTTGAATTCGTTACAAAATTTCCAACAAAGTTTCATTTAGAGGAAAAAAAATATAATTTGAACAAATTTTTGGAAAAAAATTATGACCCCCACCCTTATGACAACGCCAAAATCCGAAGAAAATCACCTCAATTGTCGGTATTTTAATCAAAGTCCTGGGAAATAGTGGTCGAATGTTGGAATGGCATACCTCGTTGAATTCGTTACAAAATTTCCAACAAAGTTTCATTTAGAGGAAAAAAAATATAATTTGAACAAATTTTTGGAAAAAAATTATGACTCCCACCCTTATGACAACGCCAAAATCCGAAGAAAATCACCTCAATTGTCGGTATTTTAATCAAAATCCTGGGAAATAGTGGTCGAATGTTAAAATGGCATACCTCGTTGATATCGTTACAAAATTTTCAACAAAGTGGAATTTACAGAAAAGTAATATCATTTGAACAAAGTTTTTAAAAAAATGATGACCCCCACCCATATGACAACGCCAAAATCCGAAGAAAATCACCTCAATTGTCGGTATTTTAATCAAAATCCTGGGAAATAGTGGTCGAATGTTGGAATGGCATACCTCGTTGAATTCGTTACAAAATTTCCAACTAAGTGTCATTTACAGAAAAAAAAAACTCCATTTGAACAACTTTTTGAAAAAAATGATGACCCCCACCCTTATGACAACGTCAAAATCCGGGTAAAATCAACTCGATTTTTCGGTTTTTTAATCAAAACCCTGGGAAATAGTGGTCGAATGTTAGAATGACATACCTCGTTAAATTTGTTACGAAATTTCGAACAAAGTGGCATTTACAGAAAACACATATCATTTGAAAAACTTTTCAAAAAAAACTATGACCCCCGCCCTTATGACAAGGCCCAAGTCCGGAGAAAATCACCTCGATTTATCGGTTTTTTAATCAAAAGCCTGGGAAATAGTGGTCGGATGTTGAAATGGCATACCTCGTTGAATTCGTTACAAAATTTCCAACAAAGTGTCATTTTAGAGAAAAAAATATAATTTGAACAAATTTTTGGAAAAAAATGATGACCCCCACCCTTATGACAACGCCAAAATCCGAAGCAAATCACCTCAATGTCTGTATTTTAATCAAAACCCTGGGAAATAGTGGTCGAATGTTAAAATAGCATACCTCATTGAAATCGGTACAAAATTTTCAACAAAGTGGAATTTACAGAAAATAAATATCATTTGAACAAATTTTTGTAAAAAATGATGACCCCTATGA
The DNA here is from genome assembly GCA_018153305.1 of Drosophila kurseongensis. Taxonomy (NCBI): domain Eukaryota; kingdom Metazoa; phylum Arthropoda; class Insecta; order Diptera; family Drosophilidae; genus Drosophila; species Drosophila kurseongensis. The sequence goes on along the minus strand of JAECXX010000232.1, from coordinate 591,906 downwards.
CAACGCCAAAATCCGAAGAAAATCACCTCGATTTTCGGTATTTTAATCAAAACCCTGGGAAATAGTGTTCGAATGTTGGAATGGCATACCTCGTTGAATTCGTTACAAAATTTCGAACAAAGTGTCATTTACAGAGAAAAAAATTGCATTTGAACAAATTTTAGAAAAAAAATTGATGACCCCCACCCTTATGACAACGTCTAAATCCGGGTAAAATCAGCTCGATTTTTCGGTATTTTAATCAAAACCCTGGGAAATAGTGGTCGAATGTTAGATTGACATACCTCGTTAAATTTGTTACAAAATTTCGAACAAAGTGGCATTTACAGAAAAAAACATATCATTTGAAAAGCTTTTCGAAAAAAAAACCATGACCCCCGCCCTTATGACAAGGCCCCAGTCCGGAGAAAATCACCTCGATTTATCGGTTTTTTAATCAAAACCCTGGGGAATAGTGGTCGAATGTTGGAATGGCATACCTCGTTGAATTCGTTACAAAATTTCCAACAAAGTTTCATTTAGAGGAAAAAAATATAATTTGAACAAATTTTTGGAAAAAATTATGACCCCCACCCTTATGACAACGCCAAAATCCGAAGAAAATCACCTCAATTGTCGGTATTTTAATCAAAGTCCTGGGAAATAGTGGTCGAATGTTGGAATGGCATACCTCGTTGAATTCGTTACAAAATTTCCAACAAAGTGTCATTTACAGAAAAAAAAACTCCATTTGAACAACTTTTTGAAAAAAATTATGACCCCCACCCTTATGACAACGCCAAAATCCGGGTAAAATCAGCTCGATTTTTCGGTTTTTTAATCAAAACCCTGGGAAATAGTGGTCGAATGTTAGAATGACATACTTCGTTAAATTTGTTACGAAATCTCGAGCAAAGTGGCATTCAAAGAAAACACATATCATTTGAAAAACTTTTTGAAGAAAAAAACTATGACCCCCGCCCTTTTGACAAGGCCCAAGTCCTGAGAAAATCACCTCGATTTATCGGTTTTTTAATCAAAAGCCAGGGAAATAGTGGTCGGATGTTGAAATGGCATACCTCGTTGAATTCGTTACAAAATTTCCAACAAAGTGGAATTTACAAAAAAAAAATATCATTTGAACAAATTTTTGTAAAAAATGATGACCCCTATGACAACGCCAAAATCCGAAGAAAATCACCTCGATTTTCGGTATTTTAATCAAAACCCTGGGAAATAGTGGTCGAATGATGGAATGGCATACCTCGTTGAATTCGTTACAAAATTTTCAACAAAGTGGCATTTACAGAAAAGAAATATCATTTGAACAAAGTTTTGAAAAAAATGATGACCCCCACCCTTATGACAACGCCAAAATCCGAAGAAAATCACCTCAATTGTCGGTATTTTAATCAAAATCCTGGGAAATAGTGGTCGAATGTTGGAATGGCATACCTCGTTGAATTTGTTACAAAATTTCCAACAAAGTGTCATTTACAGAAAAAAAAACTCCATTTGAACAACTTTTTGAAAAAAATTATGACCCCCACCCTTATGACAACGCCAAAATCCGGGTAAAATCAGCTCGATTTTTCGGTTTTTTAATCAAAACCCTGGGAAATAGTGGTCGAATGTTAGAATGACATACCTCGTTAAATTTGTTACGAAATTTCGAGCAAAGTGGCATTCAAAGAAAACACATATCATTTGAAAAACTTTTTGAAGAAAAAAACTATGACCCCCGCCCTTTTGACAAGGCCCAAGTCCTGAGAAAATCACCTCGATTTATCGGTTTTTTAATCAAAAGCCAGGGAAATAGTGGTCGGATGTTGAAATGGCATACCTCGTTGAATTCGTTACAAAATTTCCAACAAAGTGGAATTTACAAAAAAAAATATCATTTGAACAAATTTTTGTAAAAAATGATGACCCCTATGACAACGCCAAAATCCGAAGAAAATCACCTCGATTTTCGGTATTTTAATCAAAACCCTGGGAAATAGTGGTCGAATGATGGAATGGCATACCTCGTTGAATTCGTTACAAAATTTTCAACAAAGTGGAATTTACAGAAAAGAAATATCATTTGAACAAAGTTTTGAAAAAAATGATGACCCCCACCCTTATGACAACGCCAAAATCCGAAGAAAATCACCTCAATTGTCGGTATTTTAATCAAAATCCTGGGAAATAGTGGTCGAATGTTGGAATGGCATACCTCGTTGAATTTGTTACAAAATTTCCAACAAAGTGTCATTTACAGAAAAAAAAACTCCATTTGAACAACTTTTTGAATAAAAACAAGAAAGGAAAGCTAACTTCGGGCGGAGCCGAAGTTGATATACCCTTGCAGAATACTCTGTAAATTATATTCTCCAAAATTATTCATATGATGCATTCTTAATACTCATAAAAAATCCCAACTTCCTAACTTTAAAAACACCAAAGGTATGGCATTTCCAATCGTTCAGTTATATGGCAGCTATAGGATATAGTCGGCCGATCCTTATGAAATTTGGTAGGTCGGATTGATTGGCCAAAAATAAAACCCATAAAAAATCCCAACTTCCTAACTTAACAAACACCAAAGTTATGGCATTTCCGATTAATCAGTTATATAGCGGCTATAGAATATAGTCGTCCGATTCTTATGAAATTCGGTAGGTCGGATTGATTGGCCAAAAATAAAACCCATAGAAAATCCCAACTGCCTAACTTTACAAACACGAAAGTTATGGCATTTCCGATCAATCAGTTATATGGGAGCTCTAGGATATAGTCGTCCGATCCCGGCCGTTCCGACTTATATACTGCGTGCAAGGGAAAGAAGGGTGTGTGCAAGGTTTCAATTCGATAGCTTTAAAACTGAGAGACTAGTTTGCGTAGAAACAGACAGACGGACAGACGGACAGACGGACATGGCTATATCAACTCAGGAGGTGATCCTGATCAAGAATATATATACTTTATAGGGTCGGAGATGTCTTCTTCACTGCGTTGCACACTTTTGACCAAAATTATAATACCCTCTGCAAGGGTATAATTAAACCTTATTTAGTTAAATCTGAAAAACACACCAAAGTTCCTTATGAAATTTGGTATGTCGGATAGATTGACCAAATAAAAAACCAATACAAAATCCTAATTTCCTAACTTTAAAAACACCAATGTTATGGCATTTCCGATCGTTCAGTTTTACCGCAGCCATAGGATATAGTCGACCGATCCATATGAAATTGGGAACGTCGGATTGATAGGCCAAAAATACAACCCGTAGAAAATCCCAACTTCCTAACTTTACAAACACCAAAGTAATGACATTTCCGATCAATCAGTTATATGGCAGCTATAGAATATAGTCGGCCGATCCTTATGAAATTTGGTAGGTCGGATTGATTGGCCAAAAATAAAACCCATAACAAATCCCAACTTCCTAACTTAACAAACACCAAAGTTATGGCATTTCCGATTAATCAGTTATATAGCGGCTATAGGATATAGTCGACCGATCCATATGAAATTGGGAACGTCGGATTGATTGGCCAAAACTACAACCCGTAGAAAATCCCAACTTCCTAACTTTACAAACACCAAAGTAATGACATTTCCGATCAATCAGTTATATGGCAGCTATAAGATATAGTCGGCCGATCCGGACCGTTCCGACATATATACTGCGTGCAAAGGAAAGAAGGGTGTGTGCAAAGTTTCAATTCGATATCTTTAAAACTGAGAGACTAGTTCGCGTAGAAACAGCCAGACGGACAGACAGACGGACAGACGGACATGGCTATATCAACTCAGGAGGTGATCCTGATCAAGAATATATATACTTTATAGGGTCGGAGATGTCTCCTTCACTGCGTTGCACACTTTTGACCAAAATTATAATACCCTCTGCAAGGGTATAAAAATGATGACCCCCACCCTTATGACAACGCCAAAATCCGAAGAAAATCACCTCAATTTTCGGTATTTTAATCAAAACCCTGGGAAATAGTGGCCGAATGTTGGAATGGCATACCTCGTTGAATTCGTTACAAAATTTACAACACAGAGTCATTTACAGAAAAAAAATTGCATTTGAACAAATTTTTGAAAAAAAAATCACGACCCCCACCCTTATGACGATGCCAAAATCCAAAGAAAATCACCTCGATTTTCGGTATTTTAATCAAAACCCTGGGAAATAGTGGTCGAATGTTGGAATGGCATACCTCGTTGAATTCGTTACAAAATTTCCAACAAAGTGTCATTTACAGAAAAAAAAGCTGCATTTGAACAACTTTTTGAAAAAAAATGATGACCCCCACCCTTATGACAACGTCAAAATCTGGGTAAAATCAGCTCGATTTTTCGGTTTTGTAATCAAAACCATGGGAAATAGTGGTCGAATGTTAGAATGACATACCTCGTTAAATTTGTTACAAAATTTCGAACAAAGTGGCATTTACGAGGTGTGTTCAAAAAGTAAGGTGACTTTTCAAATTTCGCGGGCAACATATTTTCGATTATCGATTTTTTTGTTTTGTTATATTGGTACACTCTTCCCTAACATCTGTACCAAGTTTCAATGGAACATCCTCTTTTGTTTGGTTGTGAGAGGCGTAAAGTTACAAGTTATTTTGCGAGCTCGGCGATTTTTTGCTTTTTTCGGTCTTGGCTCGCCTGGGCTCTTCCATTGGGACGATTGGGCTTTGGTTTCGATATCATAACCATATACCCATGATTCGTCACCAGTTATGACCCTTTTGAGTAAATCTGGGTCGTCGTTGACGTCATTCAACAGCTCTTGAGCGATGCTCATGCGACGGTTCTTTTGGTCAAAATTCAGCAATTTCGGAACAAACTTCGCTGACACACGACTCATACCCAAAACGTTTGAAAAAATTTCATGGCACGAGCCAAGCGATATACCGACATCTTCAGCAACTTCTCTGATAGTGATTCGACGATTTTCCAAAACAATTTTCGTCACTGCTTGAACGTTTTCATCAGTTGTTGACGTGCTTGGGCGTCCAGAGCGAGGCTGGTCATTGGCATCTTCCCGGCCATCTTGGAAGAGTTTGTACCACTTGTACACATTTTTTTTACTCAGAACAGTTTCACCGTATGCCACTGTCAACATTTTTTTTACACAAAATTTGATGCAAATCCTTTGATCCATATTTTTCGATAGCAAAAAATCGCCGAGCTCGCAAAATAACTTGTAACTTTACGCCTCTCACAACCAAACAAAAGAGGATGTTCCATTGAAACTTGGTACAGATGTTAGGGAAGAGTGTACCAATAGAACAAAACAAAAAAATCGATAATCGAAAATATGTTGCCCGCGAAATTTGAAAAGTCACCTTACTTTTTGAACACACCTCGTACAGAAAAAAAAACTCCATTTGAACAAATTTTTGAAAAAAAATGACGACCCCCACCCTTATGACAACGTCAAAATTCGAAGAAAATCTGGGAAATAGTGGTCGAATGTTGAAATGGCAAACCTCGTTGAATTCGTTACAAAATTTCCAACTAAGTGTCATTTACAGAAAAAAAAAACTCCATTTGAACAACTTTTTGAAAAAAAAAATGATGACCCCCACCCTTATGACAACGTCAAAATCCGGGTAAAATCAGCTCGATTTTTCGGTTTTTTAATCAAAACCCTGGGAAATAGTGGTCGAATGTTAGAATGACATACCTCGTTAAATTTGTTACGAAATTTCGAACAAAGTGGCATTTACAGAAAACACATATCATTTGAAAAACTTTTCAAAAAAAAACTATGACCCCCGCCCTTATGACAAGGCCCAAGTCCGGAGAAAATCACCTCGATTTATCGGTTTTTTAATCAAAAGCCTGGGAAATAGTGGTCGGATGTTGAAATGGCATACCTCGTTGAATTCGTTACAAAATTTCCAACAAAGTGTCATTTTAGAGAAAAAAATATAATTTGAACAAATTTTTGGAAAAAATGATGACCCCCACCCTTATGACAACGCCAAAATCCGAAGCAAATCACCTCAATGTCGGTATTTTAATCAAAACCCTGGGAAATAGTGGTCGAATGTTAAAATAGCATACCTCATTGAAATCGGTACAAAATTTTCAACAAAGTGGAATTTACAGAAAATAAATATCATTTGAACAAATTTTTGTAAAAAATGATGACCCCTATGACAACGCCAAAATCCGAAGAAAATCACCTCGATTTTCGGTATTTTAATCAAAACCCTGGGAAATAGTGTTCGAATGTTGGAATGGCATACCTCGTTGAATTCGTTACAAAATTTCGAACAAAGTGTCATTTACAGAGAAAAAATTGCATTTGAACAAATTTTAGAAAAAAAATTGATGACCCCCACCCTTATGACAACGTCTAAATCCGGGTAAAATCAGCTCGATTTTTCGGTATTTTAATCAAAACCCTGGGAAATAGTGGTCGAATGTTAGATTGACATACCTCGTTTAATTTGTTACAAAATTTCGAACAAAGTGGCATTTACAGAAAAAACATATCATTTGAAAAGCTTTTCGAAAAAAAAACCATGACCCCCGCCCTTATGACAAGGCCCCAGTCCGGAGAAAATCACCTCGATTTATCGGTTTTTTAATCAAAACCCTGGGGAATAGTGGTCGAATGTTGGAATGGCATACCTCGTTGAATTCGTTACAAAATGTTGGAATGGCATACCTCGTTGAATTCGTTACAAAATTTCCAACAAAGTGTCATTTACAGAAAAAAACTCCATTTGAACAACTTTTTGAAAAAATTATGACCCCCACCCTTATGACAACGCCAAAATCCGGGTAAAATCAGCTCGATTTTTCGGTTTTTAATCAAAACCCTGGGAAATAGTGGTCGAATGTTAGAATGACATACCTCGTTAAATTTGTTACGAAATTTCGAGCAAAGTGGCATTCAAAGAAAACACATATCATTTGAAAAACTTTTTGAAGAAAAAAACTATGACCCCCGCCCTTTTGACAAGGCCCAAGTCCTGAGAAAATCACCTCGATTTATCGGTTTTTTAATCAAAAGCCAGGGAAATAGTGGTCGGATGTTGAAATGGCATACCTCGTTGAATTCGTTACAAAATTTCCAACAAAGTGGAATTTACAAAAAAAAAATATCATTTGAACAAATTTTTGTAAAAAATGATGACCCCTATGACAACGCCAAAATCCGAAGAAAATCACCTCGATTTTCGGTATTTTAATCAAAACCCTGGGAAATAGTGGTCGAATGATGGAATGGCATACCTCGTTGAATTCGTTACAAAATTTTCAACAAAGTGGAATTTACAGAAAAGAAATATCATTTGAACAAAGTTTTGAAAAAAATGATGACCCCCACCCTTATGACAACGCCAAAATCCGAAGAAAATCACCTCAATTGTCGGTATTTTAATCAAAATCCTGGGAAATAGTGGTCGAATGTTGGAATGGCATACCTCGTTGAATTTGTTACAAAATTTCCAACAAAGTGTCATTTACAGAAAAAAAAACTCCATTTGAACAACTTTTTGAATAAAAAACAAGAAAGGAAAGCTAACTTCGGGCGGAGCCGAAGTTGATATACCCTTTGCAGAATACTCTGTAAATTATATTCTCCAAAATTATTCATATGATGCATTCTTAATACTCATAAAAAATCCCAACTTCCTAACTTTAAAAACACCAAAGTTATGGCATTTCCAATCGTTCAGTTATATGGCAGCTATAGGATATAGTCGGCCGATCCTTATGAAATTTGGTAGGTTGGATTGATTGGCCAAAAATAAAACCCATAAAAAATCCCAACTTCCTAACTTAACAAACACCATAGTTATGGCATTTCCGATTAATCAGTTATATAGCGGCTATAGGATATAGTCGTCCGATTCTTATGAAATCAGGTAAAAATCAGCTCGATTTTTCGGTTTTTTAATCAAAACCCTGGGAAATAGTGGTCGAATGTTAGAATGACATACCTCGTTAAATTTGTTACGAAATTTCGAGCAAAGTGGCATTCACAGAAAACACATATCATTTGAAAAACTTTTGGAAGAAAAAAACTATGACCCCCGCCCTTTTGACAAGGCCCAAGTCCTGAGAAAATCACCTCGATTTATCGGTTTTTTAATCAAAAGCCAGGGAAATAGTGGTCGGATGTTGAAATGGCATACCTCGTTTAATTCGTTACAAAATTTCCAACAAAGTGGAATTTACAAAAAAAAAATATCATTTGAACAAATTTTTGTAAAAAAAAGTATGACCCCTATGACAACGCTAAAATCCGAAGAAAATCACCTCGATTTTCGGTATTGGTCGAATGATGGAATGGCATTCCTCGTTGAATTCGTTACAAAATTTCCAACACAGAGTCATTTACAGAAAAAAAATTGCATTTGAACAAATTTTTGGAAAAAAATTATGACCCCCACCCTTATGACAACGCCAAAATCCGAAGAAAATCACCTCAATTGTCGGTATTTTAATCAAAATCCTGGGAAATAGTGGTCGAATGTTAAAATGGCATACATCGTTGATATCGTTACAAAATTTTCAACAAAGTGGAATTTACAGAAAAGAAATATCATTTGAACAAAGTTTTGAAAAAAATGATGACCCCCACCCTTATGACAACGCCAAAATCCGAAGAAAATCACCTCAATTGTCGGTATTTGAATCAAAATCCTGGGAAATAGTGGTCGAATGTTGGAATGGCATACCTCGTTGAATTTGTTACAAAATTTCCAACAAAGTGTCATTTACAGAAAAAAAAACTCCATTTGAACAACTTTTTGAATAAAAAACAAAAAAGGAAAGCTAACTTCGGGCGGAGCCGAAGTTGATATACCCTTGCAGAATACTCTGTTAATTATATTCTCCAAAATTATTCATATGATGCATTCTTAATACTCATAAAAAATCCCAACTTCCTAACTTTAAAAACACCAAAGGTATGGCATTTCCAATCGTTCAGTTATATGGCAGCTATAGGATATAGTCGGCCGATCCTTATGAAATTTGGTAGGTCGGATTGATTGGCCAAAAATAAAACCCATAGAAAATCCCAACTTCCTAACTTAACAAACACCAAAGTTATGGCATTTCCGATTAATCAGTTATATAGCGGCTATAGGATATAGTCGTCCGATTCTTATGAAATTTGGTAGGTCGGATTGATTGGCCAAAAATAAAACCCATAGAAAATCCCAACTTCCTAACTTAACAAACACCAAAGTTATGGCATTTCCGATTAATCAGTTATATAGCGGCTATAAGATATAGTCGTCCGATTCTTATGAAATTTGGTAGGTCGGATTGATTGGCCAAATATAAAACCCATAGAAAATCCCAACTGCCTAACTTTACAAACACGAAAGTTATGGCATTTCCGATCAATCAGTTATATGGGAGCTCTAGGATATAGTCGTCCGATCCCGGCCGTTCCGACTTATATACTGCGTGCAAGGGAAAGAAGGGTGTGTGCAAGGTTTCAATTCGATAGCTTTAAAACTGAGAGACTAGTTTGCGTAGAAACAGACAGACGGACAGACGGACAGACGGACATGGCTATATCAACTCAGGAGGTGATCCTGATCAAGAATATATATACTTTATAGGGTCGGAGATGTCTTCTTCACTGCGTTGCACTTTTTTGGCCAAAATTATAATACCCTCTGCAAGGGTATAATTAAACCTTATTTAGTTAAATCTGAAAAACACACCAAAGTTCCTTATGAAATTTGGTATGTCGGATAGATTGACCAAATAAAAAACCAATACAAAATCCTAATTTCCTAACTTTAAAAACACCAATGTTATGGCATTTCCGATCGTTCAGTTATACCGCAGCCATAGGATATAGTCGACCGATCCATATGAAATTGGGAACGTCGGATTGATAGGCCAAAAATACAACCCGTAGAAAATCCCAACTTCCTAACTTTACAAACACCAAAGTAATGACATTTCCGATCAATCAGTTATATGGCAGCTATAAGATATAGTCGGCCGATCCGGACCGTTCCGACATATATACTGCGTGCAAAGGAAAGAAGGGTGTGTGCAAAGTTTCAATTCGATATCTTTAAAACTGAGAGACTAGTTCGCGTAGAAACAGCCAGACGGACAGACAGACGGACAGACGGACATGGCTATATCAACTCAGGAGGTGATCCTGATCAAGAATATATATACTTTATAGGGTCGGAGATGTCTCCTTCACTGCGTTGCACACTTTTGACCAAAATTATAATACCCTCTGCAAGGGTATAAAAATGATGACCCCCACCCTTATGACAACGCCAAAATCCGAAGAAAATCACCTCAATTTTCGGTATTTTAATCAAAACCCTGGGAAATAGTGGCCGAATGTTGGAATGGCATACCTCGTTGAATTCGTTACAAAATTTACAACACAGAGTCATTTACAGAAAAAAAATTGCATTTGAACAAATTTTTGAAAAAAAATGACGACCCCCACCCTTATGACAACGTCAAAATTCGAAGAAAATCTGGGAAATAGTGGTCGAATGTTGAAATGGCATACCTCGTTGAATTCGTTACAAAATTTCCAACCAAGTCATCGTCTTTGACTTTCAAAGTCATCGTCTTTGACTTTCAAAGTGAACGGTCGTGTTTTTTTTCTGCGCTTCGAATTTTGTATTTTGTTTTCGTTTATTCCCATCGGTGGGTTTTATAAAAACAACATTACATTTTCTTTCGGTTATTTAAACATAAATTTAAACTCCGTTCGCTTCGCAAGTGCACTTTGTATTGATACTAATAAATTGTTTTAGTTTTTCGTAATTCTTATCTGTGTTTTCTATCCTATTTATATCCACGCTGTTTCTCTTTTGTGCATGCACTTTAACTTATTTACGCTCCCGCTCTCGTGCTCTCTTTGCTTTTGAAAGTTCTAAGCGTGCAGTTTCTGCGCTCTTGCGGTACTTATAACTGCTCGCTTATAAATTTCAATTTCGCTTTCTTGGTACAGTGGTAAATAAATAAAATGAATAATAAAAATTTAGTCTGCTTCTGCAAAAAATGCAGCCTCGTAATCAGGGCTGACCAGTCTAATATGACTTGCTGGCTGTGTGAAAATATGGTGCACACCAAGTGCGCCGGTTTTACTGGCCGGACAAGTGATGACCTTTCAAAGGGGCCCAATTTGCAGTTTTGTTGTGACGCTTGTGTCGAGGTTGCGAACGAGATGAAATCGTTCATGCGCCAAACTAAAGGCGGCCTGATGGGACTGATTAGCTGTTTCGGAGTGGCTAGAGATAGTTTTCGCCGAGCTGATAATCTCCTATCTGCGCTGGACTCGCAGTTTAATAGTCGTAAGCTATTAGAAGAGTCCCCTAAGCGCAAAAAGGCCGCTGGTGGTAAGGAGCAAAAGGGGAACACCCCGCAACCGAAATCAAAAGAACAACAGAGCATTCCGGCGGATCAGCAGCTGATTTCAGCAAACCCTCAAATGTTGCTAAGATCAGCAGCTAAAAAAGATTCGGTATCCGAACAATCCGTTACAGAATGCATGCAACCAGGGACTTCTAAGAATTCCGATTTGTCCGTAGTGGTTTCACAATTAGTGGATCCACCTATCTCTCAGAATGTAGTATCACCACCACAAGGGACTACTGAGTCCGGACAACCGGCTCAAGTTGGTTTTGCAGAAACAATGTCTGCTCCACCAAAATCCCTTTTAGTGGTTCCACTAAAGAAACAAATTTTCGTTTCTCGGCTTTCCCCTGATCAAACATCTTCTGATGTATTGTCTTATTTACAAGACAAAACTAAAGCCGACTGTAATAGTGTAAAAGTGGAAAAGTTTAAGTTTTCTTATGCTAGAGACATTTCATCTTTCAAGATAACTGTCCCTAACGAGCTTTTTGAAGCCATATGCTCGGGCGACTTTTGGCCGGATAATATGGTTGTAAAAGAGTTCGAGGCTAAGATAAAGAAGAAGGGGCCCGTAGGAGTAAAACTTCCTACTCGAGGCCAAACCAGTGTACCAATTTCAAAAAACTAACTTCTAACCTCCTTCTTTCCTATCAGAATGCAAGAGGTTTGCGTAGCAAACTCACTAAATTGTATTCTGATAGCCTTTCCTTTGCATCTCATATTATTGTGTTCACAGAAACCTGGTTAAAGCCGGAGATCTTTAGCTCCGAAGTTTTTCCAGGTAAGTACACAATATATAGGTATGACCGTCCCTCTAGACGGGGAGGTGGAGTCTTAATTGGAGTTGATTCAAACTTCCCGTCTGAGGAGTTATTTTTGATGAATTCAATACCATTGAATTTATTTGTGTAAAGTTATCGCTTCCTGGTAACTTTATATACATAACTTGCTCTTATATTCCGCCGTTGTCTGAACTTCCTGATTATTTAAATCAACTATCCGTTATTAAGTCCGTTGCAAATAAGCTTTCCGATAGGGATCAGTTGATAGTTCTAGGTGATTTTAATATACCTGGAGTTACTTGGTCCACTGAGGATGGATCGAATGTCTTACTACCTATAGCACAACATGATTTTATTGATGGCCTGCTTGACATATCTCTATCTCAAGTAAACCATGTTCGAAATTCATTAGGTCGCCTACTTGATTTGTGTTTTGTATCGAATCCTGAAGGTGTGTTTCTGTCCAGAGTAGCACCACTCACGCAACCTGAAGATCATATCACCCAACAATCGAACTTTCATTTGATACGGGTAGAGTTATAGAAGAAAAATCAGAAAAATCCAAACGAATACATTGTTTTCGCAAGGCAGACTTTCTGAGGCTTAATAATTTTATTTCTGGCTTTAATTGGTCTGATCTTTACTTATGCAATAATATGTCCGATGCAGTTAATGTTTTTTATACAGCAATAAACTCATTTTTTAATTCCTGTGTTCCGTGGTACTATCCGTCAACTTCCAATAAATCACCTTGGTTTAGCAAAGAGTTGACACACTTAAGAAATGTAAAGTCCAGACTTTTTAGGAAATATAAAAATACCGGTTCTCAATCTGTTTTTACTAGATATCTAAGTGCTCGGTCAAGATTTACCGTGCTTAATGCTCAGTGTTATAATAGTTACTTAAACCGTTGTAAGGTCCAGTTCTCTCAGGACCCGAAACAGTTTTATAATTTTGTTAACACCAAGCGTAAATCTAATTCTTTTCCTTCCTCGCTGTCGTTCGAAAACATGACGGGAACCACAGATCAGGCAATAGCCGATATATTTGCCCAATTTTTTCAAACGACTTACTCTACTTTAGATTATTCATCTCAGCCTTATTCTTACACCATGCCCAAGTCAAACCTCATATTCTGTCCCACTTTAACAGAAAGCTCTCTTCTTTTGGATCTTCTTCGTATTAAGCCTGTTTATTCGCCAGGGCCCGATGGTATTCCTGGGTGCGTGCTTAGGTATTGCGCTTAGGCCCTGTGCAAACCTCTTCACAAGTTGTTTACCTTATCGCTAGAAACGTCCCAATTCCCAAATATTTGGAAGGAATCATTTGTTATTCCTCTTTTCAAAAAAGGTAACAAGTTAGAAGCCAGTAACTACAGAGGTATTTCTAAGTTGTCAGCTATTCCTAAGCTTTTTGAAAAATTATTACTCCTCATTTGCAGCACTTTTGCAGATCAATTATTTCTCCGTGTCAACACGGATTTATTAAACGTAGATCCACAATTACAAACCTTCTAGAGCTCACTACATTTGTGATAAAAGGCTTCAATAGTAGTTTTCAAACAGATGTCATTTACACTGACTTTAGTAAAGCATTTGACTCTGTAAATCACTTACTTCTTATTCATAAACTTGACCTTTTAGGTTTTCCAGTTGATCTGCTTAAATGGATTTCAAGTTATCTAAATGGCAGGTCACAAAGGGTCCTTTTTAAAAATTCAATTTCTGAAATTCTCCGTGTTACCTCCGGTGTCCCACAAGGGAGCCATCTGGGTCCGTTACTTTTTACATTATTTATTAACGATCTTCCCTCAATTATAAGTCATTCTCGCGTACTTATGTACGCAGATGATGTTAAGTTGTGCCTGCAGTATAAGGACATTTCCTGCCATTTAGACTTGCAATCCGATCTAGATAATTTTCAAAACTGGTGCCGAGATAATTTACTAAATTTAAACGGCTCCAAGTGCAAGCTGATGACTTTTTATCGGGCCAATCCGATATACGCGACTTACATGTTAAGTGGCAGCTCTTTGGATAGAATAACTCTTGTAAACGATCTTGGCGTTCTCTTGGACCCTAAACTAAAATTTTCTAATCACATTTCGTCCATGGTTAATAAAGCCAGAGGAGTGCTTGGATTTATTAAAAGGTGGTCAAAAGAATTCGATGATCCTTATTTGACTAAAACTTTATTTATTTCGCTAGTCCGTCCGATTCTGGAGTATGGGTCTCCCGTCTGGAGTCCACAATACGGAATACATATTGGTCGTATTGAATCTGTACAAAAAAACTTCCTTCTTTTTGCTTTACGGCGCCTAAACTGGGATGCAAATCTTATCTTACCTTCTTATTCTAGTAGACTTCTTTTGATTAATTTACCATCCCTAGCCAACCGTAGAACGATGCTTGGTACTATCTTTATTTATAACCTTATACATGGTGATATTGACTGCCCCGACTTGTTAAGTCGGCTAAACTTTTCTGTGCCAAGTAGATTAACTAGAAATTATATTCCCTAATTTTAAATCATTGTAGATCTAACTATGCCTTGCATGAGCCTTTCAGAGTATTATGTTCTGACTATAATAGACTTTTTCCTGTAATATCAAATCTTGACTCTCTGCCGCTCCTAAAACGATTAATACTTGCTTCATTGGCACAAGATTGATCTATTACTTTTTTCCCCGGACCTTTACCTTTATTTTCCTATCTCGCGTCTATCCTATCGCGAATCGTGCCGTACGATACACGGCTGCGCCCCTCGGTCGGTTGGGCGGGTAAGTGGGCCGTGGGACTCCGCGCGAAAAAAAAAAAAAAAAAAAAAAAGTGTCATTTACAGAAAAAAAACTGCATTTGAACAATTTGTGAAAAAAAATGACGACCGCCACCCTTATGACAACGCCAAAATCCGAAGAAAATCACCTCGATTTTTCGGTTTTTTAATAAAAACCCTGGGAAATAGTGGTCGACTGTTGGAATGGCATACCTCGTTGAATTCATTACAAAATTTCCAACAAAGTGTCATTTACAGAAAAAAAAACTCCATTTGAACAAATGGGCGAATGTTGGAATGGCATACCTCGTTGAATTCGTTACAAAATTTCCAACCAAGTGTCATTTACAGAATAAAAATTGCATTTGAACAAATTTTTGGAAAAAAATGACGACCCCCACCCTTATAACAACGGCAAAATCCGAAGAAAATCAACTCGATTTTCGGTATTTTAATCAAAATCCAGGGAAATAATGGTCGAATGTTGGAATGGCATACCTCGTTGAATTCGTTACAAAATTTCCAATAAAGTGTCATTTACAGAAAAAATTGCATTTGAACAAATTTTGAAAAAAAAAATGATGACCCCCACCCTTATGACAACGCCAAAATCCGGCTAAAATCAGCTCGATTTTTCGGTTTTTTAATCAAAACCCTGGGAAATAGTGTTCGAATGTTAGAATGACATACCTCGTTAAATTTGTTACAAAATTTCGAACAAAGTGGCATTTACAGAAAAAACATATCATTTGAAAAGCTTTTCGAAAAAAAACATGACCCCTGCCCTTATGACAAGGCCCAAGTCCGGAGAAAATCACCTCGATTTTCGGTTTTTTAATCAAAAGCCTGGGAAATAGTGGTCGGATGTTGAAATGGCATACCTCGTTGAATTCGTTACAAAATTTCCAACAAAGTGTCATTTAGAGGAAAAAATATAATTTGAACAAATGTTTGGAAAAAAATGATGACCCCAACCCTTATCACAACGCCCAAATCGTACGAAAATCACCTCAATTGTCGGTATTTTAATCAAAACCCTGGGAAATAGTGGTCGAATGTTGGAATGGCATACCTCGTTGAATTCGTTACAAAATTTCCAACAAAGTGTCATTTACAGAAAAAAAACTCCATTTGAACAAATGGGCGAATGTTGGAATGGCATACCTCGTTGAATTCGTTACAAAATTTCCAACCAAGTGTCATTTACAGAAAAAACATATCATTTGAAAAGCTTTTCGAAAAAAAAATGACCCCTGCCCTTATGACAAGGCCCAAGTCCGGAGAAAATCACCTCGATTTATCGGTTTTTTAATCAAAAGCCTGGGAAATAGTGGTCGGATGTTGAAATGGCATACTTCGTTGAATTCGTTACAAAATTTTTTTAACCAAGTGTCATTTAAAGAATAAAAATTGCATTTGAACAAATTTTTGGAAAAAAAATGACGACCCCACCCTTATGACAACGCCAAAATCCGAAGAAAATCACCTCGATTTTTCGGTTTTTTAATAAAAACACTGGGAAATAGTGGTCGAATGTTAGAATGACATACCTCGTTAAATTTGTTACAAAATTTTAAACAAAGTGGAATTTACAGAAAAAAAATATCATTTGAACAAATTTTTGGAAAAAAATGATGACAACACCAAAATCCGAAGAAAATCACCTCGATTTTCGGTATGTTAATCAAAACCCTGGGAAATAGTGGTCGAATGTTGGAATGGCATACCTCGTTGAATTCGTTACAAAATTTCCAACCATGTGTCATTTACAGAATAAAAATTGCATTTGAACGAATTTTTGGAAAAAAATGACGACCCCCACCCTTATAACAACGGCAAAATCCAAAGAAAATCAACTCGATTTTCGGTATTTTAATCAAAACCCAGGGAAATAATGGGCGAATGTTGGAATGGCATACCTCGTTGAATTCGTTACAAAATTTCCAACCAAGTGTCATTTACAGAATAAAAATTGCATTAGAACAAAAAAAAAATGATGACCCCCACCCTTATGACAACGCCAAAATCCGGCTAAAATCAGCTCGATTTTTCGGTTTTTTAATCAAAACCCTGGGAAATAGTGGTCGAATGTTAGAATGACATACCTCGTTAAATTTGTTACAAAATTTCGAACAAAGTGGCATTTACAGAAAAAACATATCATTTGAAAAGCTTTTCGAAAAAAAACATGACCCCTGCCCTTATGACAAGGCCCAAGTCCGGAGAAAATCACCTCGATTTATCGGTTTTTTAATCAAAAGCCTGGGAAATAGAGGTCGGATGTTGAAATGGCATATATCGTTGAATTCGTTACAAAATTTCCAACAAAGTGTCATTTAGAGAAAAAAATATCATTTGAACCAATTTTGGAAAAAATGATGACCCCACCCTTATGACAACGCCAAAATCCGAAAAAAATCACCTCAATTGTCGGTATTGTAATCAAAACCCTGGGAAATAGTGGTCGAATGTTAAAATGGCATACCTCGTTGAATTCGTTACAAAATTTTCAACAAAGTGGAATTTACAGAAAAAATATCATTTGAACAAATTTTTCGAAATGATGACATCCACCCTTATGACAACGCCAAAATCCGAAGATAATCACCTCGATTTTCGGTATTTTAATCTAAACCCTGGGAAATAGTGGTCGAATGTTAAAATGGCTTACCTCGTTGAATTCGTTACAAAATTTTCAACAAAGTGGAATTTACAGAAAAAAAATATCATTTGAACAAATTTTTCGAAATGATGACATCCACCCTTATGACAACGCCAAAATCCGGATAAAATCAGCTCGATTTTTCGGTTTTTTAATCAAAACCTTGGGAAATAGTGTTCGAATGTTGGAATGGCATACCTCGTTGAATTTGTTACAAAATTTTCAACAAAGTGTCATTTACAGAAAAAAAATGGGATTTAAACAATTTTTGAAAAATATGACGACCCCCACCCTTATGACAACGCCAAAATCCGAAGAAAATCACCTCGATTTTTCGGTTTTTAATCAAAACCCTGGGAAATAGGGGTCGAATGTTGGAATTCGACTGTTGTTGAATTCGTTACCAAATTTCCAAAAAAGTGTCATTTACAGAAAAAAAACTGCATTTGAACAAATTTTTGGAAAAAATGACGACCCCCACTCTTATGACAACACCAAAATCCGAAGAAAATCACCTCGATTTTTCGGTTTTTTAATCAAAACCCTGGGAAATAGTGGTCGAATGTTAGAATGACATACCTCGTTAAATTTGTTACAAAATTTCGAACAAAGTGGCATTTACAGAAAAAACATATCATTTGAAAAGCTTTTCGAAAAAAAAAACCATGACCCCCGCCCCTATGACAAGGCCCAAGTCCGGAGAAAATCACCTCGATTTATCGGTTTTTTAATTAAAACCCTGGGAAATAGTGGTCGGATTTTGAAATGGCATACCTCGTTGAATTCGTTACAAAATTTCCAAACAAAGTGTCATTTAGAGAAAAAAAATATAATTTGAACAAATTTTTGGAAAAAAATGATGACCCCCACCCTTATAACAACGCCAAAATCCGAAGAAAATCACCTCGATTTTCGGTATTTTAATCAAAACCCTGGGAAATAGTGGTCGTATGTTGGAATGGCATACCTCGTTGAATTCGTTACAAAATTTCCAACAAAGTGTCATTTACAGAAAAAAATTGCATTTGAACAAATTTTAGAAAAAACAAGAAAGGAAAGCTAAATTCGGGCGGAGCCGAAGTTGATATACCCTTGCAGAATAGTCTGTAAATTATATTCTCCAAAATTATTCATATAATGTATTCTTAATACTCATAAAAAATCCCAACTTCCTAACTTTAAAAACACCAAAGTAATGGCATTTCCAATCGTTCAGTTATATGGCAGCTATAGGATATAGTCGGTCGATCCTTATGTTAGAATGACATACCTCGTTAAATTTGTTACAAAATTTCGAACAAAGTGGCATTTACAGAAAAAACATATCATTTGAAAAGCTTTTCGAAAAAAAACATGACCCCTGCCCTTATGACAAGGCCCAAGTCCGGAGAAAATCACCTCGATTTATCGGTTTTTTAATCAAAAGCCTGGGAAATAGTGGTCGGATGTTGAAATGGCATACCTCGTTGAATTCGTTACAAAATTTCCAACAAAGTGTCATTTAGAGGAAAAAATATAATTTGAACAAATGTTTGGAAAAAAATGATGACCCCAACCCTTATCACAACGCCCAAATCGTACGAAAATCACCTCAATTGTCGGTATTTTAATCAAAACCCTGGGAAATAGTGGTCGAATGTTGGAATGGCATACCTCGTTGAATTCGTTACAAAATTTCCAACAAAGTGTCATTTACAGAAAAAAAAACTCCATTTGAACAAATGGGCGAATGTTGGAATGGCATACCTCGTTGAATTCGTTACAAAATTTCCAACCAAGTGTCATTTACAGAAAAAACATATCATTTGAAAAGCTTTTCGAAAAAAAACATGACCCCTGCCCTTATGACAAGGCCCAAGTCCGGAGAAAATCACCTCGATTTATCGGTTTTTTAATCAAAAGCCTGGGAAATAGTGGTCGGATGTTGAAATGGCATACTTCGTTGAATTCGTTACAAAATTTTTTAACCAAGTGTCATTTAAAGAATAAAAATTGCATTTGAACAAATTTTTGGAAAAAAAATGACGACCCCCACCCTTATGACAACGCCAAAATCCGAAGAAAATCACCTCGATTTTTCGGTTTTTTAATAAAAACACTGGGAAATAGTGGTCGAATGTTAGAATGACATACCTCGTTAAATTTGTTACAAAATTTTAAACAAAGTGGAATTTACAGAAAAAAATATCATTTGAACAAATTTTTGGAAAAAATGATGACAACACCAAAATCCGAAGAAAATCACCTCGATTTTCGGTATGTTAATCAAAACCCTGGGAAATAGTGGTCGAATGTTGGAATGGCATACCTCGTTGAATTCGTTACAAAATTTCCAACCATGTGTCATTTACAGAATAAAAATTGCATTTGAACGAATTTTTGGAAAAAAATGACGACCCCCACCCTTATAACAACGGCAAAATCCAAAGAAAATCAACTCGATTTTCGGTATTTTAATCAAAACCCAGGGAAATAATGGGCGAATGTTGGAATGGCATACCTCGTTGAATTCGTTACAAAATTTCCAACCAAGTGTCATTTACAGAATAAAAATTGCATTAGAACAAAAAAAAAAATGATGACCCCCACCCTTATGACAACGCCAAAATCCGGCTAAAATCAGCTCGATTTTTCGGTTTTTTAATCAAAACCCTGGGAAATAGTGGTCGAATGTTAGAATGACATACCTCGTTAAATTTGTTACAAAATTTCGAACAAAGTGGCATTTACAGAAAAAACATATCATTTGAAAAGCTTTTCGAAAAAAAACATGACCCCTGCCCTTATGACAAGGCCCAAGTCCGGAGAAAATCACCTCGATTTATCGGTTTTTTAATCAAAAGCCTGGGAAATAGAGGTCGGATGTTGAAATGGCATATATCGTTGAATTCGTTACAAAATTTCCAACAAAGTGTCATTTAGAGAAAAAAAATATCATTTGAACCAATTTTTGGAAAAAATGATGACCCCACCCTTATGACAACGCCAAAATCCGAAAAAAATCACCTCAATTGTCGGTATTGTAATCAAAACCCTGGGAAATAGTGGTCGAATGTTAAAATGGCATACCTCGTTGAATTCGTTACAAAATTTTCAACAAAGTGGAATTTTCAGAAAAAATATCATTTGAACAAATTTTTCGAAATGATGACATCCACCCTTATGACAACGCCAAAATCCGAAGATAATCACCTCGATTTTCGGTATTTTAATCTAAACCCTGGGAAATAGTGGTCGAATGTTAAAATGGCTTACCTCGTTGAATTCGTTACAAAATTTTCAACAAAGTGGAATTTACAGAAAAAAATATCATTTGAACAAATTTTTCGAAATGATGACATCCACCCTTATGACAACGCCAAAATCCGGATAAAATCAGCTCGATTTTTCGGTTTTTTAATCAAAACCTTGGGAAATAGTGTTCGAATGTTGGAATGGCATACCTCGTTGAATTTGTTACAAAATTTTCAACAAAGTGTCATTTACAGAAAAAAAATTGCATTTGAACAATTTTTGAAAAATATGACGACCCCCACCCTTATGACAACGCCAAAATCCGAAGAAAATCACCTCGATTTTTCGGTTTTTTAATCAAAACCCTGGGAAATAGGGGTCGAATGTTGGAATTCGACTGTTGTTGAATTCGTTACCAAATTTCCAAAAAAGTGTCATTTACAGAAAAAAACTGCATTTGAACAAATTTTTGGAAAAAATGACGACCCCCACCCACCCTTATGACAACACCAAAATCCGAAGAAAATCACCTCGATTTTTCGGTTTTTTAATCAAAACCCTGGGAAATAGTGGTCGAATGTTAGAATGACATACCTCGTTAAATTTGTTACAAAATTTCGAACAAAGTGGCATTTACAGAAAAAACATATCATTTGAAAAGCTTTTCGAAAAAAAAACCATGACCCCCGCCCCTATGACAAGGCCCAAGTCCGGAGAAAATCACCTCGATTTATCGGTTTTTTAATTAAAACCCTGGGAAATAGTGGTCGGATTTTGAAATGGCATACCTCGTTGAATTCGTTACAAAATTTCCAAACAAAGTGTCATTTAGAGAAAAAAAAATATAATTTGAACAAATTTTTGGAAAAAAATGATGACCCCCACCCTTATAACAACGCCAAAATCCGAAGAAAATCACCTCGATTTTCGGTATTTTAATCAAAACCCTGGGAAATAGTGGTCGTATGTTGGAATGGCATACCTCGTTGAATTCGTTACAAAATTTCCAACAAAGTGTCATTTACAGAAAAAAATTGCATTTGAACAAATTTTAGAAAAAACAAGAAAGGAAAGCTAAATTCGGGCGGAGCCGAAGTTGATATACCCTTGCAGAATAGTCTGTAAATTATATTCTCCAAAATTATTCATATAATGTATTCTTAATACTCATAAAAAATCCCAACTTCCTAACTTTAAAAACACCAAAGTAATGGCATTTCCAATCGTTCAGTTATATGGCAGCTATAGGATATAGTCGGTCGATCCTTATGAAATTTGGTAGGTCAGATTGATTGGCCAATTATAAAACCCATATAAAATCCCAACTTCCTAACTTTACAAACACCAAAGTTATGGCGTTTCCGATCAATCAGTTATATGACGACTATTATGAAATTTGGTAGGTCGGATTGATTGGCCAAATATAAAACCCATAGGAAATCCCAACTTTCTAACTTCACAAACACCAAAGTTATGGCATTTCCGATCAATCAGTTATATGGCAGCTATAGGATATAGTGGGCCGATCCCGGCCGTTCCGACTTATATACTGCGTGCAAAGGAAAGAAGGGTGTGTGCAAAGTTTCAATTCGATATCTTTAAAACTGAGAGACTAGTTTGCGTAGAAACAGACAGACGGACAGACAGACGGACAGACAGACGAATAGACAGACGGACAGACAGACGGACAGACAGACGGACAGACGGACATGCTTATATCAACTCAGGAGGTGATCCTGATCAAGAATATATATACTTTATAGGGTCGGAGATGTCTCCTTCACTGCGTTGCACACTTTTGACCAAAATTATAATACCCTCTGCAAGGGTATAATAAATCTATTTCCCAAAAGTTGGCATTACCATTAAGGAAAAGTTCGAGGGGGTTGAATTTTATTGATTGATTTTATTTATGATGATAACTATGATAGTCATATTCTATGACATATTCTATGACTAAGTACAAATTTTCTTATATGTACCAGTGCTCAATAACAATTCTAAACAAGAGAGAACGCTATAGTCGGGTGCCCCGACTATCAGATACCCGTTACTCAGGTAAAGGGAGTGCGAGGGAGATGGAGATAGAAACTTTGATCACGCATAACTTTTTAACGAATGGTCCGATTTGAAAAATTTCTTCTACATTTCGATAGGTATTGATAAACACAATAAAACTGCATTTTTACTTTTCCGAAATATTTAAATTTTTAAAATCGTATATATGCGATTGTGGGCGTTAAAGGGGGCGTGGCACCTTTTTGAAACAAACTTGCGCTGCGTAGGAACTCCTAGAATCTGCATGCAAAATGCCAATCTTCTAGCTTTTATAGTTTCCGAGATCTCAGCGTTCATACGGACAGACAGACAGACAGACGGACAGACAGACGGACAGACAGACGGACAGACGGACATGGCTAGATCGACTCGGCTAGTGATCCTGAACAAGAATATATATACTTTATAGGGTCGGAAACGCTTCCTTCTACCTGTTACATACTTTTGCACGAATACAATATACCCTTTTACTCTACGAGTAACGGGTATAATTAGGTTTAAAGTTAAATCTGAAAAACACACCAAAGATCCTTATGAAATTTGGTATGTCTGATAGATTGACCAAATAAAAAACCAATACAAAATCCCAATTTCCTAACTTTAAAAACACCAATGTTATGCCATTTCCGATCGTTCAGTTTAATGGCAGCTATAGAATATAGTCGTCCGATCCTTATGAAATTTGGTAAGTCAGATTGATTGGCCAAATATAAAACCCATAAAAATCCCAATATCCTAACTTTAAGAACACCAATGTTATGGCATTTCCGATCGTTCAGTTATATGGCAGCTATAGAATATAGTCGACCGATCCTTTTAAAATTCGGTAGGTCAGATTGATTGGCCAAATATAGAACCCATAAAAAATCCCAACTTCCTAACTTTAAAAACACCAAAGTTATGGCATTTCTGATCGTTCAGTTATTTCGCAGCTATAGGATATAGTCGACCGATCTATATGAAATTGGGAACGTCGGATTGATTGGCCAAAAATACAACCCATAGAAAATCCCAACTTCCTAACTTTACAAACACCAAAGTTATGGCATTTCGGATTAATCAGTTATATGGCAGCTATAGGATATAGTCGGCCGATCCTAATGAAATTTGGTAGGTCGAATTGATTGGCCAAATATAAAACCCATAGGAAATACCAACTTTCAAACTTAACAAACACCAAAGTTATGGCATTTCCGATCAATCAGTTATATGGCAGCTATAGGATATAGTCGGCCGATCCCGGCCGTGCCGACTTATATACTGCGTGCAAAGGATCGAAGGCTGTGTGCAAAGTTTCAATTCGATATCTTTAAAACTGAGAGACTAGTTCGCGTAGAAACAGACAGACGGACAGACAGACGGACAGACAGACGGACAGACAGACGGACAGACAGACGGACAGACAGACGGACAGACAGACGGACAGACAGACGGACAGACGGACATGGCCATATCAACTCAGGAGGTGATCCTGATCAAGAATATATATACTTTGTAGGGTCGGAGATGTCTCCTTCACTGCGTTGCACACTTTTGACCAAAATTATAATACCCTCTGCAAGGGTATAAAAATGATGACCCCCACCGTTATGACAACGCCAAAATCCGAAGAAAATCACCTCAATTGTCGGTATTTTAATTAAAACCCTGGGAAATAGTGGTCGAATGTTAAAATGGCATATGTTGAAAATGTTATTCACCCGAAGCAATGCATGCTCGTATCTCTACAATGAGTCTTGTATTGTAACATAGACAATGTTATAATGCGAGCTAGTCGCTAATAAACTCTCAAGCTGATTAGATCACATCGTGTGTTTTTCATTCCCTGCGGTTGTAACGGTCATCCCCTTGAATAGGTTATGGGCCCAGGTTACCCAGACAAGCATATGAAGAAAATTATAGTTTGAGTGGTGACTCGTTTTGTTTTTTTTTTACTGCGGATATCGGAAACAGGAATATGAGTGCGATGTACCAAATTGAAAAGCTGGACGAAAAGAATTACGACTCTTGGTGCGTCTAGATGCGCAGTGTTTTGGTGCACTCTGAGCTGCGGGAAGTCGTATCAGGGCAGTTAAAACAGGAAACTGCTCCAGAGGGAGTGAACTGGCTAGGCTTGGATCAGAAAGTATTGGCGACGCTCATATTAAGTGTAAAGCCCTCACAGTTGGGATATGTTAAGCATTGTTCACATTCCGCTGAGGCCTGGACGAGATTAAGAGAAGTGCATCAGCCTAGCGGACCGGTACGCAAGGTATCGCATTACAAAAAGCTGTTAAGTACCAGGATGGCAGATGGACAGACAATGACCGGATACATAAGTTTTTTTGTCGAAATCCTAGATCAACTTGCAAGTGTTAATATTGATTTAAATGAAGAGCTGCGAGCGATCATTTTACTTTCCAGTCTCCCAAAAGACTACGAAAGTTTTGTTGTTGCCATAGAAACGCGTGACAATTTACCGGCATTCGAAAATCTGTGCATAAAGTTGAAGGAAGAAGGAGAAAGAAGAGACAGTGAAAACACAACGAGTGAACAAGCGTTGGTGGCTAGGCAACGGCCGAGAAAAAGCAAACCAACGACCAGCGTTGGAGAGTCACGGCCGAACGAAATCTCTGAACTGTTCTCTTTTGGGCGCACTGAACAGCGTTTCTCTTGATCAAGCGACTTGGTGTCTCGATAGTGGCGCAACCAGCCACATGTGCTGTGAGAGAAGCATTTTCACAGAGTTTAAAGAGCACACCGAAATGATTGGACTCGCTGACGATGGGCTGTTAAGAGCAGAAGGAAAGGGCGAAGTGAATTTGCAAATAGGAGAGTGTCGACTAAAGCTATCAAATGTTCTGTATGTACCGACATTAAAAAGTAATTTTATGTCCGTGAGCCAAGCAGTAAATAATGGCTGTGTAGTTACGTTCGGTAAATACGGTGCAAATGTTGTGCAGGATTACAATGACGTCCATATAAATGTAAACAAAGTCGGAAACTTGTACTTATTTTCTGAATCGCAAAATAATTGCTATGCTGCACATGAGCCTGACGCATTTTTATGGCACAGAAGGTTCGGACACTTAAATTACTCAAGCCTTACGGAGCTCAGTAAAACCAAGTTGGTGAGCGGAATGGAAAAGGCCGATATTTCGAGCAGATCGCCATGTAAGACGTGCATGGTGAGCAAGGTATCCGTGAAACCTTTTCCATCTCGAACGGAAAATCGAGCAGAGGAGTTGTTATAGCTAGTTCACTCTGACGTGTGTGGACCATTCGGAACAAGTTCGCTAGGTGGCTCAAGATATTTCCTAACTTTCGTAGACGACAAGTCGAGGCGCGTGTTCATATATTTCCTGAAGCGCAAAGACGAAGTGTTTGACAAATTCGTTGAATTTAAAAATATGGCTGAGCGACAAACGGGAAAGAAGCTTATTTGCATCCGAAGCGACAACGGTCGCGAGTACGTGAATCGGACATTTGATGATTACCTGAGATCGAATGGGATAATACGGCAGCTGACAGTCCCCTACACGCCGCAACAAAACGGAGTTGTTGAGCGTTTAAACCGGACTTTGGTAGAGATGTCCCGGTGTTTACTAGTGCAGTCTGGACTATGCGAGGCCCTGTGGGCAGAGGCAGTTTACACTGCGGTATACTTACGCAATCGGTCACCTACAACTGCTCTGGCCAACATGACGCCTATGGAAGCGTGGACTGGTAAGAAGCCATCTGTCAGTCATCTCAATGTTTTTGGCTCCGTTGCAGTGGCGCTAGACAAGGGCGTACAGAGAAGGAAGTTCCAACCTAAGGGCACGGAGTATCGCATGGTTGGGTATTCGAGAGCGGCCAAGGCGTACAGGCTTTACGACCCTAAAAAGCGGCAGGTGGTCGAGAAGAGAGATGTTCTCTTTGACGAAAATGACGGTGGACAGCAGCTTTCTGGAGATGAGACGATTTCGTTTGATTGGCAGCGGGCCGCGGAAATACCAAGCAGTTATGGCGAGGACATCGAACAAAAATCCTCTGAGCTGGCTGAGGGCATCTCTGATAAACACGGCATCAAAGATGAAGGCGGCGGCGATAGTAAGGAAATGGACTGCGTGGGTACTGAGGACGAAGGCGGTTTGGAGCTGGTAGTGGATCCAGTCGGACGTGGCAGGCCAAAGATTTTACGTACGGGCAGACCTGGTCGCCCAAGGAAACAGTATAACACACTTGTAAATTTGGCTGCGAGTGAAATACAAATACCATCGACGTACAATGAAGCGGTCAGCGGTGCACTTTCTACCAGGTGGCGCGAAGCGATGCGTTCTGAATATGATGCCTTGATTACGAATCAGACCTGGGAAGTAGCCGATCCACCTGACAACCAGAAACCCATTGGTTGTAAGTGCGTGTACAGCGTGAAGCGTGACTCAACTGGCAATGTTGAAAGGTTCAAGGCTCGTCTAGTAGCGAAAGGCTGTTCCCAGCGTTATGGTGTAAACTTTAGCGAGACATATTCACCAGTCTGCAGATTGGAAAGCATCCGGTTGATTTTGGCCATGGCAGCTGAAATGGAACTCTACGTTCACCAGATGGATGTATGCACGGAGTACCTCAACAGCGATCTGGATGCGACAGTGTACATGCAACAACCCGAAGGTTTGAAGACGGCAGCAAGACGGGAAAGGTGCTATTGCTGAAGAAGGCAATATACGGACTGAAGCAAGCTGGAAGACAATGGAACATTAAACTGGATGGTGTTCTGAAAAACATTGGTTTTCTCCCAACGGAAAATGAGCCTTGCTTATATAAACGAGTTGGCGATGGTAGTATTGCGTTAATTCTTGTTTACGTTGATGATCTCATTATAGCGTGTAAAAGCAAACCAGATCTGATTGACATCAAGACATCGATTTCGACGGCTTTCGAATGTGTTGATAAGGGCGCAATACGACTGTTCCTCGGCATGGAGATAGAACGCGAGGGTGAACTGGGAGAAATCACTCTTGTGCAGACGCAATTCATTTAGGATTTGTTGCGTCGACAAGATCTACAGTGCTGCAGACCTGCATCTACGCCTTTGGACGCAGGGTACCAGGTTGCGTGTGACGAAAAATGCGCTAAGGTGGACGAAACAGCGTATCAGTCAGCAGTTGGCGAGCTGATGTGGTTGGCACTCACGGCCCGACCCGATATTTTGCATTCCGTTGCGAAATTAGCACAGCGAAACAAGGATCCGCACAGCGAGCTCTTAGCGGGTGTTAAGCATGTCATGCGGTATCTGCCGGCCACGATGAACTATAAGCTGCACTACAAAGGGACAGGACAAGCTCTCGTTGGCTATGTTGACCCCGACTGGGGCGGCGATAGGATTGATCGAAAATCGTTCACTGGCTACGTTTTCTTCCTAGCCGGTGGCCCAATCTCATGGAAATCGGAGAAGCAGCACAGCGTGGCTCTCAGCAGCACTGAAGCAGAGTACATGGCGTTGTCGACGGCGTGTAAGGAGGCAGTTGCTACGAGACGGCTTATTATCGAGCTTGGTTGTGGCGACGCGAATATTCCAACGGTCATGTATGGCGACAACTTAAGTGCCCAACAATTGGCAAAGAACCCGGTGCATCATGCTAGGACGAAGCATGTAGATATAAGATATCACTTTGTACGTCAGATACTAAACAAAGGTCATATTGTTTTAAAATATGCTTCTACTGAGGTAATGATTGCAGATGTATTGACCAAGAATTTGGCGAAGAAGGAACACCATGAATTTGTAAGAATGTTGAATTTGTACTAGCAATATTTATAACGTGCTTGCATTGAGGAGGAGTGTTGAAAATGTTATTCACCCGAAGCAATGCATGCTCGTATCTCTACAATTGTAACATAGACAATGTTATAATGCGAGCTAGTCGCTAATAAACTCTCAAGCTGATTAGATCACATCGTGTGTTTTTCATTCCCTGCGGTTGTAACGGTCATCCCCTTGAATAGCATACCTCGTTGAATTCGTTACAAAATTTTCAACAAAGTGGAATTAACAGAAAAAAATATCATTTGAACAAATTTTTGGAAAAAATGATCGCCTCGATTTTCGGTTGATATGACAAATCTCGTTGAATTCCTTACAAAATTTTCAACAAAGTGGAATTTACAGAAAAAAAAAACATTATTTGAACAAATTTTTGGAAAAAAATTATGACCCCCACCCTTATGACAATACCAAACTCCGAAGAAAATCACCTCGATTTTCGGTATTTTAATCAAAACCCTGGGAAATAGTGGTCGAATGTTGGAATGGCATACCTCGTTGAATTCGTTACAAAATTTCCAACAAAGTGTCATTTACAGAAAAAAAAACTGCATTAGAAACAAATTTTTGAAAAAAAATGATGACCCCCACTATTATAACAACGTCAAAATCCGAAGAAAATCACCTCGATTTTTCGGTATTTTAATCAAAACCCTGGGAGAACACTATGTTGGAATGGCATACCTCGTTGAATTCGTTACAAAATTTCCAACAAAGTGTCATTTAGAGAAAAAAATATAATTTGAACAAATTTTTGGAAAAAAATGATGACAACGCCAAAATCCGAAGAAAATCACCTCGATTTTCGGTATTTTAATCAAGACCCTGGGAAATAGTGGTCGAATGTTGGAATGGCATACCTCGTTGAATTCGTTACAAAATTTTCAACGAAGTGTCATTTACAGAAAAAAAAGCTGCAATTGAACAATTTTTGAAAAAAATGACGACCTCCACCCTTATGACAACGCCAAAATCCGAAGAAAAACACCTTGATTTTCGATATATTAATCAAAACCCTGGGAAATAGGGGTCGAATGTTGGAATGGCATACCTCGTTGAATTCGTTACAAAATTTCCAACACAGAGTCATTTACAGAAAAAAACTGCATTTGAACAATTTTTTAAAAATTAATGACGACCCCCACCCCTATGACAACGCCAAAATCCAAAGAAAATCACCTCAATTGTCGGTATTTTAATCAAAACCCTGGGAAATAGTGATCGAATGTTGGAATGGCATACCTCGTTGAATTCGTTACAATATTTTCAACAAAGTGGAATTTACAGAGAAAAAACTGCATTTGAACAATTTTTGAAAAAAATGACGACCCCCACCCTTATGACAACGCCAAAATCCAAAGAAAATCACCTCAATTGTCGGTGTTTGAATCAAAACCCTAGGAAATAGTGGTCGAATGTTGGAATGGCATACCTCGTTGAATTCGTTACAAAATTCCAACAAAGTGTCTTTTACAGACAAAAAATATCATTTAAACTAATTTTAAAAAAAAATGACGACCCCCACCCTTATGACAACGCCAAAATCCGAAGAAAATCATCTCGATTTTCGGTATTTTAATCAAAACCCTGGGAAATAGTGGTCGAATGTTGGAATGGCATACCTCGTTGAATTCGTAACAAAATTTCCAACAAAGTGTCATTTACAGAAAAAAAATGGATTTGAACAAAATTTTGAAAAAAAAATGACGACCCCCACCCTTATGACAATGCCAAAATCCGAAGAAAATCACCTCGATTTTCGGTATTTCAATCAAAACCCTGGGAAATAGTGGTCGAATATTGGAATGGCATACCTCGTTGAATTCGTTACAAAACTTGCAACACAGAGTCATTCACAAAAAAAAAATTTCAAATGCAACTTTTGAAAAAAAAATAACGACATACCTCGTTGAATTCGTTACAAAATTCCAACAAAATGTCTTTTACAGACAAAAAATATCATTTGAACAAATTTTTGGAAAAAAATGATGACCCCCACCCTTATGACAACGCCAAAATCCGAAGAAAATCACCTCGATTTTCGGTATTTTAATCAAAACCCTGGGAAATAGTGGTCGAATGTTGAACTCGTTACAAAATTTCCAACAAAGTGTCATCTACAGAAAAAAAATATCATTTGAACAAATTTTTGGAAAAAAATGATGACCCCCACCCTTATGACAACGCCAAAATCCGAAGAAAATCATCTGAATTGTCGGTATTTTAATCAAAACCCTGGAAAATAGTGGTCGAATGTTGGAATGGCATACCTCGTTGAATTCGTCACAAAATTTTCAACAAAGTTGAATTTACAGAAAAAAATATCATTTGTTCGACCTTATGACTACGCCAAAATCCGAAGAAAATTCCCTTGATTTTCGATATTTTAATCAAAACCCTAGGAAATAGTGGTCGAATGTTGGAATGGCATACCTCGTTGAATTCGTTGCAAAATTCCAACAAAGTGTCATTTACAGACAAAAAATATCATTTGAACTAATTTTTGGAAAAAAATGATGCCCCACCCTTATGACAACGCCAAATGCGAAGAAAATCACCTCGATTTTCGGTATTTTAATAAAAACCCTGGGAAATAGTGGTCGAATGTTGGAATGGCATACCTCGTTGAATTCTTTACAAAAAATCCAACAAAGTGGAATTTACAGAATAAAAATATCATTTGAACAAATTTTTCGGACAAAATGATGACATCCACCCTTATGACAACGCCAAAATCCGAAGAAAAACGCCTCGATTTTCGGTATTTTAATCAAAACCCTGGGAAATAGTGGTCGAATGTTTAAATGGCATACCTCGTTGAATTCGTAACAAAATTTCCAAAAAAGTGTCATTTACAGAAAAAAAATTGGATTTGAACAAATATTTGAAAAAAAAATGACGACCCCCACCCTTATGACAATGCCAAAATCCGAAGAAAATCACCTCGATTTTCGGTATTTCAATCAAAACCCTTGGAAGTAGTGGTCGAATATTGGAATGGCATACCTCGTTGAATTCATTACAAATTTTCCAACAATTTTTGGAAAAAAATGATGCCCCACCCTTATGACAACGCCAAAATCCGAAGAAAATCACCTGAATTGTCGGTATTTTAATCAAAACCCTGGGAAATAATGGTCGAATGTTGGAATGCCGTACCTCGTTGAATTCGTTACAAAATTTCCAACAAAGTGTCATTTACAGAAAAAAATATCATTTGAACAAATTTTTGGAAAAAAATGATGACCCCCACCCTTATGACAACGCCAAAATCCGAAGAAAATCACCTGAATTGTCGGTATTTTAATCAAAACCCTGGGAAATAGTGGTCGAATGTTGGAATGGCATACCTCGTTGAAATCGTTACCAAATTTTCAACAAAGTGGAATTTACAGAAAAAAAATATCATTTGAACAAATTTTTGGAAAAAAATGACAAATGACCTTATGACAACGCCAAAATCCGAAGAAAATTCCCTTGATTTTCGATATTTTAATCAAAACCCTAGGAAATAGTGGTCGAATGTTAGAATGGCATACCTCGTTGAATTCGTTGCAAAATTCCAACAAAGTGTCATTTACAGACAAAAAATATCATTTGAACTAATTTTTGGAAAAAAATGATGCCCCCACCCTTATGACAACGCCACAATGCGAAGAAAATCACCTCGATTTTCGGTATTTTAATCAAAACCCTGGGAAATAGTGGTCGAATGTTGGAATGGCATACCTCGTTGAATTCTTTACAAAAAATCCAACAAAAGGGAATTTACAGAAAAAAAATATCATTTGAACAAATTTTTCGGACAAAATGATGACATCCACCCTTATGACAACGCCAAAATCCGAAGAAAAACGCCTAGATTTTCGGTATTTTTATCAAAACCCTGGGAAATAGTGGTCGAATGTTGGAATGGCATACCTCGTTGAATTCGTAACAAAATTTACAACAAAGTGTCATTTACAGAAAAAAAATTGGATTTGAACAAATTTTTGAAAAAAAATGAAGACCCCCACCCTTATGACAATGCCAAAATCCGAAGAAAATCACCTCGATTTTCGGTATTTCAATCAAAACCCTGGGAAATAGTGGTCGAATATTGGAACGAGGTATGCCTCGTTGAATTCGTTACAAAACTTGCAACACAGAGTCATTCACAGAAAAAAAATTGTATTTGAAAAAACTTTTGAAAAAAAATTTACGACATACCTCGTTGAATTCGTTACAAAATTCCAACAAAATGTCTTTTACAGACAAAAAATATCATTTGAACAAATTTTTGGAAAAAAATGATGACCCCCACCCTTATGACAACGCCAAAATCCGAAGAAAATCACCTCAATTCCAACAAAGTGTCATTTACAGACAAAAAATATCATTTGAACTAATTAAAAAAAAAAATGACGACCCCCACCCTTATGACAACGCCAAAATCCGAAGAAAATCACCTCGATTTTCGGTATTTTAATCAAAACCCTGGGAAATAGTGGTCGAATATTGGAATCGCATACCTCGTTGAATTCGTTACAAAATTTCCAACAAAGTGTCATTTACAGAAAAAAATATCATTTGAACAAATTTTTGGAAAAAATGATGACCCCCACCCTTATGACAACGCCAAAATCCGAAGAAAATCATCTGAATTGTCGGTATTTTAATCAAAACCCTGGAAAATAGTGGTCGAATGTTGGAATGGCATACCTCGTTGAATTCGTAACAAAATTTCCAACAAAGTGTCATTTACAGAAAAAAAAATGGATTTGAACAAATTTTTGAAAAAACAAGAGAGAACGCTAAAGTCGGGTGCCCCGACTATCAGATACCCGTTACTCAGGTAAAGGGAGTGCGAGGGAGATGGAGATAGAAACTTTGATCACACATAACTTTTTAACGAATGGTCCGATTTGAAAAATTTCTTCTACATTTCGATAGGTATTGATAAACACAATAAAACTGCATTTTTACTTTTCCGAAATATTTAAATTTTTAAAATCGTATATATGCGATTGTGGGCGTTAAAGGGGGCGTGGCACCTTTTTGAAACAAACTTGCGCTGTGTAGGAACTCCTAGAATCTGCATGCAAAATGCCAATCTTCTAGCTTTTATAGTTCCCGAGATCTCAGCGTTCATACGGACAGACGGACATGGCTAGATCGACTCGGCTAGTGATCCTGAACAAGAATATATATACTTTATAGGGTCGGAAACGCTTCCTTCTACCTGTTACATACTTTTGCACGAATACAATATACCCTTTTACTCTACGAGTAACGGGTATAAAAATGACGACCCCCACCCTTATGACAATGCCAAAATCCGAAGAAAATCACCTCGATTTTCGGTATTTCAATCAAAACCCTGGGAAATAGTGGTCGAATATTGGAATGGCATACCTCGTTGAATTCGTTACAAAACTTGCAACACAGAGTCATTCACAGAAAAAAAATTTGAAATGCAACTTTTGAAATAAAAATTACGACATACCTCGTTGAATTCGTTACAAAACTTGCAACACAGAGTCATTCACAGAAAAAAAATTTCAAATGCAACTTTTGAAAAAAAATTACGACATACCTCGTTGAATTCGTTACAAAATTCCAACAAAATGTCTTTTACAGACAAAAAATATCATTTGAACAAATTTTTGGAAAAAAATGATGACCCCCACCCTTATGACAACGCCAAAATCCGAAGAAAATCACCTCAATTCCAACAAAGTGTCATTTACAGACAAAAAATATCATTTGAACTAATTTAAAAAAAAAATGACGACCCCCACCCTTATGATAACGCCAAAATCCGAAGAAAATCACCTCGATTTTCGGTATTTTAATCAAAACCCTGGGAAATAGTGGTCGAATGTTGAACTCGTTACAAAATTTCCAACAAAGTGTCATTTACAGAAAATAAATTACATTTGAACAAATTTTTGGAAAAAAATGATGACCCCCACCCTTATGACAACGCCAAAATCCGAAGAAAATCATCTGAATTGTCGGTATTTTAATCAAAACCCTGGAAAATAGTGGTCGAATGTTGGAATGGCATACCTCGTTGAATTCGTCACAAAATTTTCAACAAAGTTGACTTTACAGAAAAAAAATATCATTTGTTCGACCTTATGACAACGCCAAAATCCGAAGAAAATTCCCTTGATATTCGATATTTTAATCAAAACCCTAGGAAATAGTGGTCGAATGCTGGAATGGAATACCTCGTTGAATTCGTTGCAAAATTCCAACAAAGTGTCATTTACAGACAAAAAATATCATTTGAACAAATTTTTGAAAAAAAATGACGACCCCCACCCTTATGACAATGCCAAAATCCGAAGAAAATCACCTCGATTTTCGGTATTTCAATCAAAACCCTGGGAAATAGTGGTCGAATATTGGAATGGCATACCTCGTTGAATTCGTTACAAAACTTGCAAC
Source organism: Drosophila kurseongensis (assembly GCA_018153305.1). Classification (NCBI taxonomy): domain Eukaryota; kingdom Metazoa; phylum Arthropoda; class Insecta; order Diptera; family Drosophilidae; genus Drosophila; species Drosophila kurseongensis. Next base: position 556,811 of record JAECXX010000232.1, on the reverse strand, counting down.
ACAGAGTCATTCACAGAAAAAAAATTTCAAATGCAACTTTTGAAAAAAAAATTACGACATACCTCGTTGAATTCGTTACAAAACTTGCAACACAGAGTCATTCACAGAAAAAAATTTCAAATGCAACATTTGAAAAAAAATTACGACATACCTCGTTGAATTCGTTACAAAATTCCAACAAAATGTCTTTTACAGACAAAAAATATCATTTGAACAAATTTTTGGAAAAAAATGATGACCCCCAGCCTTATGACAACGCCAAAATCCGAAGAAAATCACCTCAATTCCAACAAAGTGTCATTTACAGACAAAAAATATCATTTGAACTTATTTAAAAAAAAAAATGACGACCCCCACCCTTATGACAACGCCAAAATCCGAAGAAAATCACCTCGATTTTCGGTATTTTAATCAAAACCCTGGGAAATAGTGGTTGAATATTGGAATCGCATACCTCGTTGAATTCGTTACAAAATTTCCAACAAAGTGTCATTTACAGAAAAAAAATATCATTTGAACAAATTTTTGGAAAAAAATGATGACCCCCACCCTTATGACAACGCCAAAATCCGAAGAAAATCATCTGAATTGTCGGTATTTTAATCAAAACCCTGGAAAATAGTGGTCGAATGTTGGAATGGCAAACCTCGTTGAATTCGTAACAAAATTTCCAACAAAGTGTCATTTACAGAAAAAAAAAATGGATTTGAACAAATTTTTGAAAAAAAAATGACGACCCCCACCCTTATGACAATGCCAAAATCCGAAGAAAATCACCTCGATTTTCGGTATTTCAATCAAAACCCTGGGAAATAGTGGTCGAATATTGGAATGGCATACCTCGTTGAATTCGTTACAAAACTTGCAACACAGAGTCATTCACAGAAAAAAAATTTCAAATGCAACTTTTGAAAAAAAAATTACGACATACCTCGTTGAATTCGTTACAAAACTTGCAACACAGAGTCATTCACAGAAAAAAATTTCGAATGCAACTTTTGAAAAAAAAATTACGACATACCTCGTTGAATTCGTTACAAAATTCCAACAAAATGTCTTTTACAGACAAAAAATATTAATTGAACAAATTTTTGGAAAAAAATGATGACCCCCACCCTTATGACAACGCCAAAATCCGAAGAAAATCACCTCAATTCCAACAAAGTGTCATTTACAGACAAAAAATATCATTTGAACTACTTTAAAAAAAAAAATTACGACCCCCACCCTTATGACAACGCCAAAATCCGAAGAAAATCACCTCGATTTTCGGTATTTTAATCAAAACCCTGGGAAATAGTGGTCGAATGTTGAACTCGTTACAAAATTTCCAACAAAGTGTCATTTACAGAAAAAAATATCATTTGAACAAATTTTTGGAAAAAATGATGACCCCCACCCTTATGACAAAGCCAAAATCCGAAGAAAATCATCTGAATTGTCGGTATTTTAATCAAAACCCTGGAAAATAGTGGTCGAATGTTGGAATGGCATACCTCGTTGAATTCGTAACAAAATTTACAACAAAGTGTCATTTACAGAAAAAAAATTGGATTTGAACAAATTTTTGAAAAAAAAATGAAGACCCCCACCCTTATGACAATGCCAAAATCCGAAGAAAATCACCTCGATTTTCGGTATTTAAATCAAAACCCTGGGAAATAGTGGTCGAATATTGGAACGAGGTATGCCTCGTTGAATTCGTTACAAAACTTGCAACACAGAGTCATTCACAGAAAAAAAATTGTATTTGAAAAAACTTTTGAAAAAAATTTACGACATACCTCGTTGAATTCGTTACAAAATTCCAACAAAATGTCTTTTACAGACAAAAAATATCATTTGAACAAATTTTTGGAAAAAAATGATGACCCCCACCCTTATGACAACGCCAAAATCCGAAGAAAATCACCTCAATTCCAACAAAGTGTCATTTACAGACAAAAAATATCATTTGAACTAATTAAAAAAAAAAAATGACGACCCCCACCCTTATGACAACGCCAAAATCCGAAGAAAATCACCTCGATTTTCGGTATTTTAATCAAAACCCTGGGAAATAGTGGTCGAATATTGGAATCGCATACCTCGTTGAATTCGTTACAAAATTTCCAACAAAGTGTCATTTACAGAAAAAAAATATCATTTGAACAAATTTTTGGAAAAAAATGATGACCCCCACCCTTATGACAACGCCAAAATCCGAAGAAAATCATCTGAATTGTCGGTATTTTAATCAAAACCCTGGAAAATAGTGGTCGAATGTTGGAATGGCATACCTCGTTGAATTCGTCACAAAATTTTCAACAAAGTTGAATTTACAGAAAAAAATATCATTTGTTCGACCTTTTGACAACGCCAAAATCCGAAGAAAATTCCCTTGATTTTCGATATTTTAATCAAAACCCTAGGAAATAGTGGTCGAATGTTGGAATGGCATACCTCGTTGAATTCGTTGCAAAATTCCAACAAAGTGTCATTTACAGACAAAAAATATCATTTGAACTAATTTTTGAAAAAAAAATGACGACCCCCACCCTTATGACAATGCCAAAATCCGAAGAAAATCACCTCGATTTTCGGTATTTAAATCAAAACCCTGGGAAATAGTGGTCGAATGTTGGAATGGCATACCTCGTTGAATTCGTTACAAAATTTGCAACAAAGTGTCATTTACAGAAAAAAAACTGCAGTTGAACAAATTTTTAAAAAAAAATGACGACCTCCCTTATGACAACGCCAAAATCCGAAGAAAATCACCTCGATTTTCGGTATTTTAATCAAAACCCTGGGAAATAGTGGTCGAATGTTGGAATGGCATACCTCGTTGAACTCGTTACAAAATTTCCAACAAAGTGTCATTTACAGAAAAAAAATATCATTTGAACAAATTTTTGGAAAAAAATGATGACCCCCACCCTTATGACAACGCCAAAATCCGAAGAAAATCACCTGAATTGTCGGTATTTTAATCAAAACCCTGGGAAATAGTGGTCGAATGTTGGAATGGCATACCTCGTTGAATTCGTTGCAAAATTCCAACAAAGTGTCATTTACAGACAAAAAATATCATTTGAACTAATTTTTGAAAAAAATTATGCCCCCACCCTTATGACAACGCCAAAATCCGAAGAAAATCACCTCGCTTTTCGGTATTTCAATCAAAACCCTGGGAAATAGGTCGAATGTTGAAATGGCATACCTCGTTGAATTCGTTACAAAATTTCCAACAACGTGTCATTTACAGAAAAAAAATATCATTGAACAAATTTGTGGAAAAAAATGATGACCCCCACCTTTATGACAACGCCAAAATCCGAAGAAAATCACCTGAATTGTCGGTATTTTAATCAAAACCCTGGGAAATAGTGGTCGAATGTTGGAATGGCATACCTCGTTGAATTCGTTACCAAATTTTCAACAAAGTGGAATTTACAGAAAAAAAATATCATTTGAACAAATTTTTGGAAAAAAATGACAAATGACCTTATGACAACGCCAAAATCCGAAGAAAATTCCCTTGATTTTCGATATTTTAATCCAAACCCTAGGAAATAGTGGTCGAATGTTGGAATGGCATACCTCGTTGAATTCGTTGCAAAATTCCAACAAAGTGTCATTTACAGACAAAAAATATCATTTGAACTAATTTTTGAAAAAAAAATGACGACCCCCACCCTTATGACAATGCCAAAATCCGAAGAAAATCACCTCGATTTTCGGTATTTAAATCAAAACCCTGGGAAATAGTGGTCGAATGTTGGAATGGCATACCTCGTTGAATTCGTTACAAAATTTCCAACAAAGTGTAATTTACAGAAAAAAAACTGCATTTGAATAAATTTTAAAAAAAAATGACGACCACCACCCTTATGACAACGCCAAAATTCGACGAAAATCAACTCAATTGTCGGTATTTTAATCAAAACCCTGGGAAATGGTGGTCGAATGTTGGAATGGCATACCTCGTTGAACTCGTTACAAAATTTCCAACAAAGTGTCATTTACAGAAAAAAATATCATTTGAACAAATTTTTGGAAAAAAATGATGACCCCTTATGACAACGCCAAAATCCGAAGAAAATCATCTGAATTGTCGGTATTTTAATCAAAACCCTGGGAAATAGTGGTCGAATATTGGAATGGCTTACCTCGTTGAATTCGTCACAAAATTTTCAACAAAGTTGAATTTACAGAAAAAAAATATCATTTGAACAAATTTTTGGAAAAAATGATGACCACCACCCTTATGACAACGCCAAAATCCGAAGAAAATCACCTCGATTTTCGGTATTTTAATCAAAACCCTGGGAAATAGTGGTCGAATGTTGGAATGGCATACCTCGTTGAATTCGTTACAAAATTTCCAACAAAGTGTCATTTATAGAAATAAAATTGGATTTGAACAAATTTTTGAAAAAAAAATGACGACCCCCACCCTTATGACAATGCCAAAATCCGAAGAAAATCACCTCGATTTTCGGTATTTAAATCAAAACCCTGGGAAATAGTGGTCGAATGTTGGAATGGCATACCTCGTTGAATTCGTTGCAAAATTTGCAACAAAGTGTCATTTACAGAAAAAAAACTGCATTTGAACAAATTTTTAAAAAACAAATGACGACCTCCCTTATGACAACGCCAAAATCCGAAGAAAATCACCTCAATTGTCGGTATTTTAATCAAAACCCTGGGAAATAGTGGTCGAATGTTGGAATGGCATACCTCGTTGAACTCGTTACAAAATTTCCAACAAAGTGTCATTTACAGAAAAAACAGGAGAGAACGCTATAGTCGGGTGCCCCGACTATCAGATACCCGTTACTCAGGTAAAGGGAGTGCGAGGGAGATGGAGATAGAAACTTTGATCACGCATAACTTTTTAACGAATGGTCCGATTTGATAAATTTCTTCTACATTTCGATAGGTATTGATAAACACAATAAAACTGCATTTTTACTTTTCCGAAATATTTAAATTTTTAAAATCGTATATAAGCGATTGTGGGCGTTAAAGGGGGCGTGGCACCCTTTTGAAATAAACTTGCGTAGGAACTCCTAGAATCTACATGCAAAATGCCAATCTTCTAGCTTTTATAGTTTCCGAGATCTCAGCGTTCATACGGACAGACAGACAGACGGACAGACGGACAGACGGACATGGCTAGATCGACTCGGCTAGTGATCCTGAACAAGAATATATATACTTTATAGGGTCGGAAACGCTTCCTTCTACCTGTTACATACTTTTGCACGAATACAATATACCCTTTTACTCTACGAGTAACGGGTATAAATATCATTGAACAAATTTTTGGAAAAAAATGATGACCCCCACCCTTATGACAACGCCAAAATCCGAAGAAAATCACCTGAATTGTCGGTATTTTAATCAAAACCCTGGGAAATAGTGGTCGAATGTTGGAATGGCATACCTCGTTGAATTCGTTACCAAATTTTCAACAAAGTGGAATTTACAGAAAAAAAATATCATTTGAACAAATTTTTGGAAAAAAATGACAAATGACCTTATGACAACGCCAAAATCCGAAGAAAATTCCCTTGATTTTCGATATTTTAATCCAAACCCTAGGAAATAGTGGTCGAATGTTGGAATGGCATACCTCGTTGAATTCGTTGCAAAATTCCAACAAAGTGTCATTTATAGACAAAAATATCATTTTAACTAATTTTTGGAAAAAATGATGCCCCCACCCTTATGACAACGCCAAATGCGAAGAAAATCACTTCGATTTTCAATATTTTAATCAAAACCCTGGGAAATAGTGGTCGAATGTTGGAATGGCATACCTCGTTGAATTCGTTACAAAATTTCCAACAAAGTGTCATTTACAGAAAAAAAACTGCATTTGAACAATTTTTGGAAAAAATGATGACCCCCACCCTTATGAAAACGCCAAAATCCGAAGAAAATCACCTGAATTGTCGGTATCTTAATTAAAACCCTGGGAAATAGTGGTCGAATGTTGGAATGGCATACCTCGTTGAATTCGTTACAAAACTTGCAACACAGAGTCATTCACAGAATAAAAATTGCTTTTGAATAAATTTTTGAAAAAAAAATGACGACCCCCACCCTTATGACAATGCCAAAATCCGAAGAAAATCACCTCGATTTTCGGTATTTAAATCAAAACCCTGGAAAATAGTGGTCGAATGTTGGAATGGCATACCTCGTTGAATTCGTTACAAAATTTCCAACAAAGTGTCATTTACAGAAAAAAAAACTGCATTTGAATAAATTTTTAAAAAAAAATGACGACCACCACCCTTATGACAACGCCAAAATACGAAGAAAATCACCTCAATTGTCGGTATTTTAATCAAAACCCTGGGAAATGGTGGTCGAATGTTGAAATGGCATACCTCGTTGAACTCGTTACAAAATTTCCAACAAAGTGTCATTTACAGAAAAAAATATCATATGAACAAATTTTTGGAAAAAAATGATGACCCCCACCCTTATGACAACGCCAAAATCCGAAGAAAATCATCTGAATTGTCGGTATTTTAATCAAAACCCTGGGAAATAGTGGTCGAATATTGGAATGGCTTACCTCGTCGAATTCGTCACAAAATTTTCAACAAAGTTGAATTTACAGAAAAAAAATATCATTTGAACAAATTTTTGGAAAAAATGATGACCCCCACCCTATGACAACGCCAAAATCCGAAGAAAATCACCTCGATTTTCGGTATTTTAATCAAAACCCTGGGAAATAGTGGTCGAATGTTGGAATGGCATACCTCGTTGAATTCGTTACAAAATTCCAACAAAGTGTCTTTTACAGACAAAAAAACTGCATTTGAACAATATTTTAAAAAAATGACGACCCCCACCCTCGCTTTTCGGTATTTCAATCAAAACCCTGGGAAATAGGTCGAATGTTGAAATGGCATACCTCGTTGAATTCGTTACAAAATTTCCAACAAAGTGTCATTTACAGAAAAAAAATATCATTTGAACAAATTTTTGGAAAAAAATGATGACCCCACCCTTATGACAACGCCAAAATCCGAAGAAAATCACCTGAATTGTCGGTATTTTAATCAAAACCCTGGGAAATAGTGGTCGAATGTTGGAATGGCATACCTCGTTGAATTCGTTACAAAATTTCCAACAAAGTTTCATTTACAGAAAAAAAATATCATTTGAACAAATTTTTGGAAAAAAATGATGACCCCCACCCTTATGACATCGCCAAAATCCGAAGAAAATCAACTGAATTGTCGGGATTTTAATCAAAACACTGGGAAATAGTGGTCGAATGTTGGAATGGCATACCTCGTTGAATTCGTTACAAAATTTCCAACAAAGTGTCATTTATAGAAATAAAATTGGATTTGAATAAATTTTTGAAAAAAAATGACGACCCCCACCTTTATGACAACGCCAAAATCCGAAGAAAATCACCACAATTGTCGGTATTTTAATCAAAACCCTGGGAAATAGTGGTCGAATGTTGGAATGGCATACCTCGTTGAATTCGTTGCAAAATTCCAACAAAGTGACATTTACAGACAAAAAATATAATTTTAACTAATTTTTGGAAAAAAATGATGCCCCCACCCTTATGACAACGCCAAATGCGAAGAAAATCACCTCGATTTTCGATATTTTAATCAAAACCCTGGGAAATAGTGGTCGAATGTTGGAATAGCATACCTCGTTGAATTCTTTACAAAAAATCCAACAAAGTGGAATTTACAGAAAAAAATATCATTTGAACAAATTTTTCGGACAAAATGATGACATCCACCCTTATGACAACGCCAAAATCCGAAGAAAAACGCCTCGATTTTCGGTATTTTAATCAAAACCCTGGGAAATAGTGGTCAAATGTTGGAATGGCATACCTCGTTGAATTCGTTACAAAATTTGCAACACAGAGTCATTCACAGAAAAAAAAAAGCATTTGAAAAAATTTTTTGAAAAAAAAATTACGGCCCCCACCCTTATGACAACTCCAAAATCCGAAGAAAATCACCTCGATTTTCAATATTTTAATCAAAACCCTGGGAAATAGTGGTCGAATGTTGGAATGGCATACCTCGTTGAATTCGTTACAAAATTTCCAACAAAGTGTCATTTACAGAAAAAAAAACTGCATTTGAACAATTTTTGGAAAAAAATGATGACCCCCACCCTTATGAAAACGCCAAAATCCGAAGAAAATCACCTGAATTGTCGGTATCTTAATTAAAACCCTGGGAAATAGTGGTCGAATGTTGGAATGGCATACCTCGTTGAATTCGTTACAAAACTTGCAACACAGAGTCATTCACAGAATAAAAATTGCTTTTGAATAAATTTTTGAAAAAAAATGACGACCCCCACCCTTATGACAATGCCAAAATCCGAAGAAAATCACCTCGATTTTCGGTATTTAAATCAAAACCCTGGAAAATAGTGGTCGAATGTTGGAATGGCATACCTCGTTGAATTCGTTACAAAATTTCCAACAAAGTGTCATTTACAGAAAAAAAACTGCATTTGAATAAATTTTTAAAAAAAAATGACGACCACCACCCTTATGACAACGCCAAAATACGAAGAAAATCACCTCAATTGTCGGTATTTTAATCAAAACCCTGGGAAATGGTGGTCGAATGTTGGAATGGCATACCTCGTTGAACTCGTTACAAAATTTCCAACAAAGTGTCATTTACAGAAAAATGATGACCCCCACCCTTATGACAACGCCAAAATCCGAAGAAAATCATCTGAATTGTCGGTATTTTAATCAAAACCCTGGGAAATAGTGGTCGAATATTGGAATGGCTTACCTCGTCGAATTCGTCACAAAATTTTCAACAAAGTTGAATTTACAGAAAAAAATATCATTTGAACAAATTTTTGGAAAAAATGATGACCCCCACCCTATGACAACGCCAAAATCCGAAGAAAATCACCTCGATTTTCGGTATTTTAATCAAAACCCTGGGAAATAGTGGTCGAATGTTGGAATGGCATACCTCGTTGAATTCGTTACAAAATTCCAACAAAGTGTCTTTTACAGACAAAAAAACTGCATTTGAACAATATTTTAAAAAATGACGACCCCCACCCTCGCTTTTCGGTATTTCAATCAAAACCCTGGGAAATAGGTCGAATGTTGAAATGGCATACCTCGTTGAATTCGTTACAAAATTTCCAACAAAGTGTCATTTACAGAAAAAAAATATCATTTGAACAAATTTTTGGAAAAAATGATGACCCCACTCTTATGACAACGCCAAAATCCGAAGAAAATCACCTGAATTGTCGGTATTTTAATCAAAACCCTGGGAAATAGTGGTCGAATGTTGGAATGGCATACCTCGTTGAATTCGTTACAAAATTTCCAACAAAGTTTCATTTACAGAAAAAAATATCATTTGAACAAATTTTTGGAAAAAATGATGACCCCCACCCTTATGACATCGCCAAAATCCGAAGAAAATCAACTGAATTGTCGGTATTTTAATCAAAACCCTGGGAAATAGTGGTCGAATGTTGGAATGGCATACCTCGTTGAATTCGTTACAAAATTTCCAACAAAGTGTCATTTATAGAAATAAAATTGGATTTGAATAAATTTTTGAAAAAAAAATGACGAACCCCACCTTTATGACAACGCCAAAATCCGAAGAAAATCACCACAATTGTCGGTATTTTAATCAAAACCCTGGGAAATAGTGGTCGAATGTTGGAATGGCATACCTCGTTGAATTCGTTGCAAAATTCCAACAAAGTGACATTTACAGACAAAAAATATCATTTTAACTAATTTTTGGAAAAAAATGATGCCCCCACCCTTATGACAACGCCAAATGCGAAGAAAATCACCTCGATTTTCGATATTTTAATCAAAACCCTGGGAAATAGTGGTCGAATGTTGGAATAGCATACCTCGTTGAATTCTTTACAAAAAATCCAACAAAGTGGAATTTACAGAAAAAAAATATCATTTGAACAAATTTTTCGGACAAAATGATGACATCCACCCTTATGACAACGCCAAAATCCGAAGAAAAACGCCTCGATTTTCGGTATTTTAATCAAAACCCTGGGAAATAGTGGTCAAATGTTGGAATGGCATACCTCGTTGAATTCGTTACAAAATTTGCAACACAGAGTCATTCACAGAAAAAAAAAAGCATTTGAAAAAATTTTTGAAAAAAAAATTACGGCCCCCACCCTTATGACAACTCCAAAATCCGAAGAAAATCACCTCGATTTTCAATATTTTAATCAAAACCCTGGGAAATAGTGGTCGAATGTTGGAATGGCATACCTCGTTGAATTCGTTACAAAATTTCCAACAAAGTGTCATTTACAGAAAAAAAAACTGCATTTGAACAATTTTTGAAAAAAATGACGACCCCCACGCTTATGACAACGCCAAAATCCGAAGAAAATCACCTCGATTTTCGGTATTTTAATCAAAACCCTGGGAAAAAGTGGTCGAATGTTGGAATGGCATACCTCGTTGAATTCGTTACAAAATTTCCAACAAAGTGTCATTTATAGAAATAAAATTGGATTTGAACAAATTTTTGAAAAAACAATGACGACCCCCACTCTTATGACAATGCCAAAATCCGAAGAAAATCACCTCGATTTTCGGTATTTAAATCAAAACCCTGGGAAATAGTGGTCGAATGTTGGAATGGCATACCTCGTTGAATTCGTTACAAAATTTGCAACAAAGTGTGATAAACAGAAAAAAAAACTGCATTTGAACAAATTTAAAAAAAAAAATGACGACCCCCACCCTTATGACAACGCCAAAATCCGAAGAAAAACGCCTCGATTTTCGGTATTTTAATCAAAACCCTGGGAAATAGTGGTCAAATGTTGGAATGGCATACCTCGTTGAATTCGTTACAAAATTTGCAACACAGAGTCATTCACAGAAAAAAAAAAGCATTTGAAAAAATTTTTGAAAAAAAATTACGGCCCCCACCCTTATGACAACTCCAAAATCCGAAGAAAATCACCTCGATTTTCAATATTTTAATCAAAACCCTGGGAAATAGTGGTCGAATGTTGGAATGGCATACCTCGTTGAATTCGTTACAAAATTTCCAACAAAGTGTCATTTACAGAAAAAAAAAACTGCATTTGAACAATTTTTGAAAAAATGACGACCCCCACGCTTATGACAACGCCAAAATCCGAAGAAAATCACCTGAATTGTCGGTATTTTAATCAAAACCCTGGGAAAAAGTGGTCGAATGTTGGAATGGCATACCTCGTTGAATTCGTTACAAAATTTCCAACAAAGTGTCATTTATAGAAATAAAATTGGATTTGAACAAATTTTTGAAAAAACAATGACGACCCCCACTCTTATGACAATGCCAAAATCCGAAGAAAATCACCTCGATTTTCGGTATTTAAATCAAAACCCTGGGAAATAGTGGTCGAATGTTGGAATGGCATACCTCGTTGAATTCGTTACAAAATTTGCAACAAAGTGTCATATACAGAAAAAAAAACTGCATTTGAACAAATTTAAAAAAAAAAATGACGACCCCCACCCTTATGACAACGCCTAAATCTGACGAAAATCACCTCAATTGTCGGTATCTTAATCAAAACCCTGGGAAATAGTGGTCGAATGTTGGAATGGCATACCTCGTTGAATTCGTCACAAAATTTTCAACAAAGTTGAATTTACAGAAAAAAAATATCATTTGAACAAATTTTTGGAAAAAAATGATGACCCCACCCTTATGACAACGCCAAAATCCAAAGAAAATCATCTGAATTGTCGGTATTTTAATCAAAACCCTGGGAAATAGTGGTCGAATGTTGGAATGGCATACCTCGTTGAATTCGTCACAAAATTTTCAACAAAGTTGAATTTACAGAAAAAAAATATCATTTGAACAAATTTTTGGAAAAAAATGATGACCCCCACCCTTATGACAACGCCAAAATCCGAAGAAATTCACCTGAATGGTCGGTATTTTAATCAAAACCCTGGGAAATAGTGGTCGAATGTTGGAATGGCATACCTCGTTGAATTCGTTACAAAATTCCAACAAAGTGTCTTTTACAGACAAAAAAACTGCATTTGAACAAATTTTTGGAAAAAAATGACGACCCCCACCCTTATGACAACGCCAAAATCCGAAGAAAATCACCTCGCTTTTCGGTATTTCAATCAAAACCCTGGGAAATAGGTCGAATGTTGAAATGGCATACCTCGTTGAATTCGTTACAAAATTTCCAACAAAGTGTCTTTTACAGACAAAAAAACTGCATTTGAACAATTTTTTAAAAAATGACGACCCCCACCCTTATGACAACGCCAAAATCCGAAGAAAATCACCTCGCTTTTCGGTATTTCAATCAAAACCCTGGGAAATAGGTGGAATGTTGAAATGGCATACCTCGTTGAATTCGTTACAAAATTTCCAACAAAGTGTCATTTACAGAAAAAAATATCATTTGAACAAATTTTTGAAAAAAAAATGACGACCCCCACCCTTATGACAACGCCAAAATCCGAAGAAAATCACCTGAATTGTCGGTATTTTAATCAAAACCCTGGGAAATAGTGGTCGAATGTTGGAATGGCATACCTCGTTGAATTCGTTACAAAATTTCCAACAAAGTGTTATTTACAAAAAAAAAAATTAAATTTGAACAAATTTTTGGAAAAAAATGATGACCCCCACCCTTATGACAACGCCAAAATCCGAAGAAAATCACCTGAATTGTCGGTATTTTAATCAAAACCCTGGGAAATAGTGGTCGAATGTTGGAATGGCATACCTCGTTGAATTCGTTACAAAATTTCCAACAAAGTGTCATTTATAGAAATAAAATTGGATTTGAATAAATTTTTGAAAAAAAAACAAGAGAGAACGCTATAGTCGGGTGCCCCGACTATCAGATACCCGTTACTCAGGTAAAGGGAGTGCGAGGGAGATGGAGATAGAAACTTTGATCACGCATAACTTTTTAACGAATGGTCCGATTTGAAAAATTTCTTCTACATTTCGATAGGTATTGATAAACACAATAAAACTGCATTTTTACTTTTCAGAAATATTTAAATTTTTAAAATCGTATATGAGCGATTGTGGGCGTTAAAGGGGGCGTGGCACCTTTTTGAAACAAACTTGCGCTGCGTAGGAACTCCTAGAATCTGCATGCAAAATGCCAATCTTCTAGCTTTTATAGTTTCCGAGATCTCAGCGTTCATACGGACAGACAGACAGACAGACAGACAGACAGACAGACAGACGGACATACGGACATGGCTAGATCGACTCGGCTAGTGATCCTGAACAAGAATATATATACTTTATAGGGTCGGAAACGCTTCCTTCTACCTGTTACATACTTTTGCACGAATACAATATACCCTTTTACTCTACGAGTAACGGGTATAATGACGACCCCCACCTTTATGACAACGCCAAAATCCGAAGAAAATCACCTCAATTGTCGGTATTTTAATCAAAACCCTGGGAAATAGTGGTCGAATGTTGGAATGGCATACCTCGTTGAATTCGTTGCAAAATTCCAACAAAGTGACATTTACAGACAAAAAATATCATTTTAACTAATTTTTGGAAAAAAATGATGCCCCCACCCTTATGACAACGCCAAATGCGAAGAAAATCACCTCGATTTTCGATATTTTAATCAAAACCCTGGGAAATAGTGGTCGAATGTTGGAATAGCATACCTCGTTGAATTCTTTACAAAAAATCCAACAAAGTGGAATTTACAGAAAAAAATATCATTTGAACAAATTTTTCGGACAAAATGATGACATCCACCCTTATGACAACGCCAAAATCCGAAGAAAAGACGCCTCGATTTTCGGTATTTTAATCAAAACCCTGGGAAATAGTGGTCGAATGTTGGAATGGCATACCTCGTTGAATTCGTTACAAAATTTGCAACACAGAGTCATTCACAGAAAAAAAAAAGCATTTGAAAAAATTTTTGAAAAAAAAATTACGGCCCCCACCCTTATGACAACTCCAAAATCCGAAGAAAATCACCTCGATTTTCAATATTTTAATCAAAACCCTGGGAAATAGTGGTCGAATGTTGGAATGGCATACCTCGTTGAATTCGTTACAAAATTTCCAACAAAGCGTCATTTACAGAAAAAAAAACTGCATTTGAACAATTTTTGAAAAAAATGACGACCCGCACCCTTATGACAACGCCAAAATCCGAAGAAAATCACCTCGATTTTCGGTATTTTAATCAAAACCCTGGGAAATAGTGGTCGAATGTTGGAATGGCATACCTCGTTTAATTCGTAACAAAATTTCCAACAAAGTGTCATTTATAGAAATAAAATTGGATTGGAACAAATTTTTGAAAAAAAATGACGACCCCCACCCTTATGAGAATGCCAAAATCCGAAGAAAATCACCTCGATTTTCGGTATTTAAATCAAAACCCTGGGAAATAGTGGTCGAATGTTGGAATGGCATACCTCGTTAAATTCGTTACAAAATTTGCAACAAAGTGTCATATACAGAAAAAAAAACTGCATTTGAACAAATTTTTAAAAAAAAATGACGACCCCCACCCTTATGACAACGCCTAAATCTGACGAAAATCACCTCAATTGTCGGTATCTTAATCAAAACCCTGGGAAATAGTGGTCGAATGTTGGAATGGCATACCTCGTTGAACTCGTTACAAAATTTCCAACAAAGTGTCATTTACAGAAAAAAAATATCATTTGAACAAATTTTTGGAAAAATATGATGATGACCCCCACCCTTATAACAACGCCAAAATCCGAAGAAAATCACCTGAATTGTCGGTATTTTAATCAAAACCCTGGGAAATAGTGGTCGAATGTTGGAATGGCATACCTCGTTGAATTCGTCACAAAATTTTCAACAAAGTTGAATTTACAGAAAAAAAATATCATTTGAACAAATTTTTGGAAAAAAATGATGACCCCCACCCTTATGACAACGCCAAAATCCGAAGAAAATCACCTGAATGGTCGGTATTTTAATCAAAACCCTGGGAAATAGTGGTCGAATGTTGGAATGGCATACCTCGTTGAATTCGTTACAAAATTCCAACAAAGTGTCTTTTACAGACAAAAAAACTGCATTTGAACAAATTTTTGGAAAAAAATGACGACCCCCACCCTTATGACAACGCCAAAATCCGAAGAAAATCACCTCGCTTTTCGGTATTTCAATCAAAACCCTGGGAAATAGGTCGAATGTTGAAATGGCATACCTCGTTGAATTCGTTACAAAATTTCCAACAAAGTGTCTTTTACAGACAAAAAAACTGCATTTGAACAATTTTTTAAAAAAATGACGACCCCCACCCTTATGACAACGCCAAAATCCGAAGAAAATCACCTCGCTTTTCGGTATTTCAATCAAAACCCTGGGAAATAGGTGGAATGTTGAAATGGCATACCTCGTTGAATTCGTTACAAAATTTCCAACAAAGTGTCATTTACAGAAAAAAAATATCATTTGAACAAATTTTTGGAAAAAAATGATGACCCCCACCCTTATGACAACGCCAAAATCCGAGGAAAATCATCTGAATTGTCGGTATTTTAATCAAAACCCTGGGAAATAGTGGTCGAATGTTGGAATGGCATACCTCGTTGAATTCGTTACCAAATTTTCAACAAAGTGGAATTTACAGAAAAAAAATATCATTTGAACAAATTTTTGGAAAAAAATGACAAATGACCTTATGACAACGCCAAAATCCGAAGAACATTCCCTTGATTTTCGATATTTTAATCAAAACCCTAGGAAATAGTGGTCGAATGTTGGAATGGCATACCTCGTTGAATTCGTTACAAAATTTCCAACAAAGTGTCATTTACAGAAAAAAATATAATTTGAACAAATTTTTGGAAAAAAATGATGACCCCCACCCTTATGACAACGCCAAAATCCGAAGAAAATCACCTGAATTGTCGGTATTTTAATCAAAACCCTGGGAAATAGTGGTCGAATGTTGGAATGGCATACCTCGTTGAATTCGTTACCAAATTTTCAACAAAGTGGAATTTACAGAAAAAAATATCATTTGAACAAATTTTTGGAAAAAAATGACAAATGACCTTATGACAACGCCAAAATCCGAAGAACATTCCCTTGATTTTCGATATTTTAATCAAAACCCTAGGAAATAGTGGTCGAATGTTGGAATGGCATACCTCGTTGAATTCGTTACAAAATTTCCAACAAAGTGTCATTTACAGAAAAAAAATATCATTTGAACAAATTTTTGGAAAAAAATGATGACCCCCACCCTTATGACAACTTTAAAATCCGAAGAAAATCACCTGAATTCTCGGTATCTTAATTAAAACCCTGGGAAATAGTGGTCGAATGTTGGAATGGCATACCTCGTTGAATTCGTTACAAAATTTCCAACAAAGTTTCATTTACAGAAAAAAATATCATTTGAACAAATTTTTGGAAAAAAATGATGACCCCCACCCTTATGACAACGCCAAAATCCGAAGAAAATCACCTGAATTGTCGGTATTTTAATCAAAACCCTGGGAAATAGTGGTCGAATGTTGGAATGGCATACCTCGTTGAATTCGTTACCAAATTTTCCAACAAAGTGTCATTTACAGAAAATAAAACTGAATTTGACCCCCACCCGTATGACAACGCCAAAGTCCGAAGAAAATCACCTCAATTGTCGGTATTTTAATCAAAACCCTGGGAAATAGTGGTCGAATGTTAAAATAGCATACCTCGTTGAATTCGTTACAAAATTTCCAACAAAGTGGAATTTACAGAAAAAAATATCATTTGATCAAAATTATTGATTATGACAACGCCAAAAACCGAAGAAAATAACCTCGATTTTTCGGTTTTTTAATCAGAACCCTAGGAAATAGTGGAAGAATGTTGAAATGGCATACCTCGTTGAATTCGTTACAAAATTTCCCACAAAGTGTCATTTACAGAAAAGAAACTGCATTTGAACAATTTTTGAAACAAAATTACGACGCCCACCCTTATGACAACGCCAAAATCCGAAGAAAATCACCTCGATTTTCGATATTTTAATCAAAACCCTGGGAAATAGTGGTCGAATGTTGAAATGACATACCTCGTTGAATTCGTTACAAAATTTCCAACAAAGTGTCATTTACAGAAAATAAAACTGCATTTGAACAAATTTTTGAAAAAAAAAGACGACCCCCACCCTTATGACAATGCCAAAATCCGAAGAAAATCACCTCGATTTTCGGAATGTAAATTAAAACCCTGGGAAATAGTGGTCGAATGTTGGAATGGCATACCTCGTTGAATTCGTTACAAAATTTCCAACAAAGTGTCATTTACAGAAAAAAAATATCATTTGAACAAATTTTTGGAAAAAAATGATGACCCCCACCCTTATGACAACCCTGGGAAATAGTGGTCGAATGTTGGAATGGCATACCTCGTTGAATTCGTTACAAAATTTCCAACAAAGTGTCATTTACAGAAAAAAATATCGTTTGAACAAATTTTTGGAAAAAAATGATGACCCCCACCCTTATGACAACCCTGGGAAATAGTGGTCGAATGTTGGAATGGCATACCTCGTTGAATTCGTAACAAAATTTCCAACAAAGTGTAATCTACAGAAAAAAAATATCATTTGAACAAATTTTTGGAAAAAAATGATGACCCCCACCATTATGACAACGCCAAAATCCGCAGAAAATCACCTGAATTGTCGGTATTTTAATCAAAACACTGGGAAATAGTGGTCGAATGTTGGAATGACATACCTCGTTGAATTCGTTACAAAATTTCCAACAAAGTGTCATTTACAGAAAATAAAACTGAATTTGACCCCCACCCTTATGACAACGCCAAAGTCCGAAAAAAATTTCCTCAACTGTCGGTATTTTAATCAAAACCCTTGGAAATAGTGGTCGAATGTTAAAATAGCATACCTCGTTGAATTCGTTACAAAATTTCCAACAAAGTGGAATTTACAGAAAAAAAATATCATTTGAACAAAATTTTTTGAAAAAATGATGACCCCCACCCTAATGACAACGCCAAAAACCGAAGAAAATAACCTCGATTTTTCGGTTTTTTAATCAGAACCCTAGGAAATAGTGGTCGAATGTTGAAATGGCATACCTCGTTGAATTCGTTACAAAATTTCCCACAAAGTGTCATTTACAGAAAAAAAACTGCATTTGAACAATTTTTGAAACAAAATGACGACGCCCACCCTTACGACAACGCCAAAATCCGAAGAAAATCACCTCGATTTTCGATATTTTAATCAAAACCCTGGGAAATAGTGGTCGAATGTTGAAATGGCATACCTCGTTGAATTCGTTACAACATTTCCAACAAAGTGTCATTTACAGAAAAAAAATTGCATTTGAACAAATTTTTGAAAAAAAATTACGACCCCCACCCTTATGACAACGCCAAAATCCGAAGAAAATCACCTCGATTTTCGATATTTTAATCAAAACCCTGGGAAATAGTGGTCGAATGTTGGAATGGCATACCTCGTTGAATTCGTTACAAAATTTCGAACAAAGTGTCATTACCAGAAAAAAATTGCATTTGAACAAATTTTTGAAAAAAAATTACGACCCCCACCCTTATGACAACGCCAAAATCCGAAGAAAATCACCTCGATTTTCGGTATTTTAATCAAAACCCTGGGAAATAGTGGTCGAATGTTGGAATGGCATACCTCGTTGAATTCGTTACAAAATTTCCAACAAAGTGTAATCTACAGAAAAAAAATATCATTTGAACAAATTTTTGGAAAAAATGATGACCCCACCATTATGACAACGCCAAAATCCGCAGAAAATCACCTGAATTGTCGGTATTTTAATCAAAACACTGGGAAATAGTGGTCGAATGTTGGAATGACATACCTCGTTGAATTCGTTACAAAATTTCCAACAAAGTGTCATTTACAGAAAATAAAACTGAATTTGACCCCCACCCTTATGACAACGCCAAAGTCCGAAAAAATCACCTCAATTGTCGGTATTTTAATCAAAACCCTTGGAAATAGTGGTCGAATGTTAAAATAGCATACCTCGTTGAATTCGTTACAAAATTTCCAACAAAGTGGAATTTACAGAAAAAAAATATCATTTGAACAAAATTTTTTGAAAAAATGATGACCCCCACCCTAATGACAACGCCAAAAACCGAAGAAAATAACCTCGATTTTTCGGTTTTTTAATCAGAACCCTAGGAAATAGTGGTCGAATGTTGAAATGGCATACCTCGTTGAATTCGTTACAAAATTTCCCACAAAGTGTCATTTACAGAAAAAAAACTGCATTTGAACAATTTTTGAAACAAAATTACGACGCCCACCCTTACGACAACGCCAAAATCCGAAGAAAATCACCTCGATTTTCGATATTTTAATCAAAACCCTGGGAAATAGTGGTCGAATGTTGAAATGGCATACCTCGTTGAATTCGTTACAAAATTTCCAACAAAGTGTCATTTACAGAAAATAAAACTGCATTTGAACAAATTTTTGAAAAAAAAATTACGACCCCCACCCTTATGACAACGCCAAAATCCGAAGAAAATCACCTCGATTTTCGATATTTTAATCAAAACCCTGGGAAATAGTGGTCGAATGTTGGAATGGCATACCTCGTTAAATTTGTTACAAAATTTCGAACAAAGTGGCATTACCAGAAAAAAAATGGCATTTGAACAAATTTTTGAAATAAAAATTACGACCCCCACCCTTATGACAACGCCAAAATCCGAAGAAAATCACCTCGATTTTCGGTATTTTAATCAAAACCCTGGGAAATAGTGGTCGAATGTTGGAATGGCATACCTCGTTGAATTCGTTACAAAATTTCCAACAAAGTGTAATCTACAGAAAAAAAATATCATTTGAACAAATTTTTGGAAAAAAATGATGACCCCCACCATTATGACAACGCCAAAATCCGCAGAAAATCACCTGAATTGTCGGTATTTTAATCAAAACACTGGGAAATAGTGGTCGAATGTTGGAATGACATACCTCGTTGAATTCGTTACAAAATTTCCAACAAAGTGTCATTTACAGAAAATAAACTGAATTTGACCCCCACCCTTATGACAACGCCAAAGTCCGAAAAAAATCACCTCAATTGTCGGTATTTTAATCAAAACCCTTGGAAATAGTGGTCGAATGTTAAAATAGCATACCTCGTTGAATTCGTTACAAAATTTCCAACAAAGTGGAATTTACAGAAAAAAAATATCATTTGAACAAAATTTTTTGAAAAAATGATGACCCCCACCCTAATGACAACGCCAAAAACCGAAGAAAATAACCTCGATTTTTCGGTTTTTTAATCAGAACCCTAGGAAATAGTGGTCGAATGTTGAAATGGCATACCTCGTTGAATTCGTTACAAAATTTCCCACAAAGTGTCATTTACAGAAAAAAAAACTGCATTTGAACAATTTTTGAAACAAAATTACGACGCCCACCCTTACGACAACGCCAAAATCCGAAGAAAATCACCTCGATTTTCGATATTTTAATCAAAACCCTAGGAAATAGTGGTCGAATGTTGAAATGGCATACCTCGTTGAATTCGTTACAAAATTTCCAACAAAGTGTCATTTACAGAAAATAAAACTGCATTTGAACAAATTTTTGAAAAAAAATTACGACCCCCACCCTTATGACAACGCCAAAATCCGAAGAAAATCACCTCGATTTTCGATATTTTAATCAAAACCCTGGGAAATAGTGGTCGAATGTTGGAATGGCATACCTCGTTAAATTTGTTACAAAATTTCGAACAAAGTGGCATTACCAGAAAAAAATGGCATTTGAACAAATTTTTGAAATAAAAATTACGACCCCCACCCTTATGACAACGCCAAAATCCGAAGAAAATCACCTCGATTTTCGGTATTTTAATCAAAACCCTGGGAAATAGTGGTCGAATGTTGGAATGGCATACCTCGTTGAATTCGTTACAAAATTTCCAACAAAGTGTAATCTACAGAAAAAAAATATCATTTGAACAAATTTTTGGAAAAAAATGATGACCCCCACCATTATGACAACGCCAAAATCCGCAGAAAATCACCTGAATTGTCGGTATTTTAATCAAAACACTGGGAAATAGTGGTCGAATGTTGGAATGACATACCTCGTTGAATTCGTTACAAAATTTCCAACAAAGTGTCATTTACAGAAAATAAAACTGAATTTGACCCCCACCCTTATGACAACGCCAAAGTCCGAAAAAATCACCTCAATTGTCGGTATTTTAATCAAAACCCTTGGAAATAGTGGTCGAATGTTAAAATAGCATACCTCGTTGAATTCGTTACAAAATTTCCAACAAAGTGGAATTTACAGAAAAAA
Source organism: Drosophila kurseongensis (assembly GCA_018153305.1). Classification (NCBI taxonomy): domain Eukaryota; kingdom Metazoa; phylum Arthropoda; class Insecta; order Diptera; family Drosophilidae; genus Drosophila; species Drosophila kurseongensis. The sequence continues at coordinate 535,427 of JAECXX010000232.1, read as the reverse complement.
AATATCATTTGAACAAAATTTTTTGAAAAAATGATGACCCCCACCCTAATGACAACGCCAAAAACCGAAGAAAATAACCTCGATTTTTCGGTTTTTTAATCAGAACCCTAGGAAATAGTGGTCGAATGTTGAAATGGCATACCTCGTTGAATTCGTTACAAAATTTCCCACAAAGTGTCATTTACAGAAAAAAAAACTGCATTTGAACAATTTTTGAAACAAAATTACGACGCCCACCCTTACGACAACGCCAAAATCCGAAGAAAATCACCTCGATTTTCGATATTTTAATCAAAACCCTGGGAAATAGTGGTCGAATGTTGGAATGGCATACCTCGTTGAATTCGTTACAAAATTTCCAACAAAGTGTCATTTACAGAAAATAACACTGCATTTGAACAAATTTTTGAAAAAAAATTACGACCCCCACCCTTATGACAACGCCAAAATCCGAAGAAAATCACCTCGATTTTCGATATTTTAATCAAAACCCTGGGAAATAGTGGTCGAATGTTGGAATGGCATACCTCGTTGAATTCGTTACAAAATTTTCAACAAAGTGGAATTTACAGAAAAAAAATATTATTTGAACAAATTTTTGGAAAAAAATGATGACCCCCACCCTTATGACAACGCCAAAATCCGAAGAAAATTCCCTCGATTTTTCGGTTTTTTAATCAAAACCCTGAAAAATAGTGGTCGACTGTTGGAATGGCATACCTCGTTGAATTCGTTACAAAATTTTCAACAAAGTGTCATTTTCAGAAAAAATAACTGCATTTGAACAATTTTTGAAAAAAATGACGACCCCCACCCTTATGACAACGCCAAAATCCGAAGAAAATCACCTCGATATTCGGTATTTTAATCAAAACCCTGGGAAATAGTGGTCGAATGTTTGAATGGCATACCTCGTTGAATTCATTACAAAATTTCCAACAAAGTGTCATTTACAGAAAAAAAATTACATTTGAACAAATTTTTGAAAAAAAAATGACGACCCCCACCCTTATGACAACGCCAAAATCCGAAGAAAATCACACCGATTTTCGGTATTTTAATCAAAACCCAGGGAAATAGTGGTCGAATGTTGGAATGGCATACCTCGTTGAATTCGTTACAAAATTTCCAACAAAGTGTCATTTACAGAAAAAAAATTGCATTTGAACAAATTTTTGAAAAAAAAAATGACGACCCCCACCCTTATGACAACGCCAAAATCCGAAGAAAATCACACCGATTTTCGGTATTTTAATCAAAACCCAGGGTAATAGTGGTCGAATGTTGGAATGGCATACCTCGTTGAATTCGTTACAAAATTTCCAACAAAGTGTCATTTACAGAAAAAAAATTGCATTTGAACAAATTTTTGAAAAAAAAATTACGACCCCCACCCTTATGACGACGCCAAAATCCGAAGAAAATCACCTCGATTTTCGATATTTTAATCAAAACCCTGGGAAATAGTGGTCGAATGTTGGAATGGCATACCTCGTTGAATTCGTTACAAAATTTTCAACAAAGTGGAATTTACAGAAAAAAAAAAATATGAACAAATTTTTGGAAAAAAGTGATGACCTCCACCCTTATGACAATGCCAAAATCCGAAGAAAATCACCTGAATTGTCGGTATTTTAATCAAAACCCTGGGAAATAGTGGTCGAATGTTGGAATGGCATACCTCGTTGAATTCGTTACAAAATTTCCAACAAAGTGTCATTTACAGAAAAAAAATATCATTTGAACAAATTTTTGGAAAAAAATGATGACCCCCACCCTTATGACAACCCTGGGAAATAGTGGTCGAATGTTGGAATGGCATACCTCGTTGAATTCGTTACAAAATTTCCAACAAAGTGTCATTTACAGAAAAAAAATATCGTTTGAACAAATTTTTGGAAAAAAATGATGACCCCTTCCCTTATGACAACCCTGGGAAATAGTGGTCGAATGTTGGAATGGCATACCTCGTTGAATTCGTTACAAAATTTCCAACAAAGTGTAATCTACAGAAAAAAAATATCATTTGAACAAATTTTTGGAAAAAAATGATTACCCCCACCATTATGACAACGCCAAAATCCGCAGAAAATCACCTGAATTGTCGGTATTTTAATCAAAACACTGGGAAATAGTGGTCGAATGTTGGAATGACATACCTCGTTGAATTCGTTACAAAATTTCCAACAAAGTGTCATTAGCAGAAAATAAAACTGAATTTGACCCCCACCCTTATGAAAACGCCAAAGTCCGAAGAAAATCACCTCAATTGTCGGTATTTTAATCAAAACCCTGGGAAATAGTGGTCGAATGTTAAAATAGCATACCTCGTTGAATTCGTTACAAAATTTCCAACAAAGTGGAATTTACAGAAAAAAAATATCATTTGAACAAAATTTTTTGAAAAAATGACGACCCCCACCCTTATGACAATGCCAAAAACCGAAGAAAATAACCTCGATTTTTCGGTTTTTTAATCAGAACCCTAGGAAATAGTGGTCGAATGTTGAAATGGCATACCTCGTTGAATTCGTTACAAAATTTCCCACAATGTGTCATTTACAGAAAATAAAACTGCATATGAACAAATTTTTGAAAAAAAAATTAACGACCCCACCCTTATGAGAACGCCAAATCCGAAGAAAATCACCTCGATTTTCGATATTTTAATCAAAACCCTGGGAAATAGTGGTCGAATGTTGAAATGGCATACCTCGTTGAATTCGTTACAAAATTTTCAACAAAGTGGAATTTACAGAAAAAAATATTATTTGAACAAATTTTTGGAAAAAAATGATGACCCCCACCCTTATGACAACGCCAAAATCCGAAGAAAATTCCCTCGATTTTTCGGTTTTTTAATCAAAACCCTGGAAAATAGTGGTCGAATGTTGGAATGGCATACCTCTTTGAATTCGTTACAAAATTTTCAACAAAGTGTCATTTTCAGAAAAAATAACTGCATTTGAACAATTTTTGAAAAAAAATGACGACCCCCACCCTTATGACAACGCCAAAATCCGAAGAAAATCACCTCGATATTCGGTATTTTAATCAAAACCCTGGGAAATAGTGGTCGAATGTTGGAATGGCATACCTCGTTGAATTCATTACAAAATTTACAACACAGAGTCATTTACAGAAAAAAAAATGCATATGAACAAATTTTTAAAAAAAAACTACGACCCCCACCCTTATGACAACGCCAAAATCCGAAGAAAATCACCTCGATTTTCGATATTTTAATCAAAACCCTGGGCAATAGTGGTCGAATGTTGGAATGGCATACCTCGTTGAATTCGTTACAAAATTTCCAACAAAGTGTCACTTACAGAAAAAAAATATAATTTGAAGAAATTTTTAAAAAAAATTATGACCCCCACCCTTATGACAACGCCAAAATCCGAAGAAAATCACCTGAATTGTCGGTATTTTAATCGAAACCCTGGGAAATAGTGGTCGAATGTTGGAATGGCATACCTCGTTGAATTCATTACAAAATTTACAACACAGAGTCATTTACAGAAAAAAAATTGCATTTGAACAAATTTTTGAAAAAAAAATGACGGCCCCCACCTTTATGACAACGCCAAAATCCGAAGAAAATCATACCGATTTTCGGTATTTTAATCAAAACCCAGGGAAATAGTGGTCGAATGTTGGAATGGCATACCTCGTTGAATTCGTCACCAAATTTCCAACAAAGTGTCATTTACAGAAAAAAATTGCATTTGAACAAATTAAAAAAAAAAAAATTACGACCCCCACCCTTATGACAACGCCATAATCCGAAGAAAATCACCTCGATTTTCGATATTTTAATCAAAACCCTGGGAAATAGTGGTCGAATGTTGGAATGGCATACCTCGTTGAATTCGTTACAAAATTTCCAACAAAGTGTCACTTACAGAAAAAAAATATAATTTGAAGAAATTTTTAAAAAAAATTATGACCCCCTTATGACAACGCCAAATCCGAAGAAAATCACCTGAATTGTCGGTATTTTAATCGAAACCCTGGGAAATAGTGGTCGAAAGTTGGAATGGCATACCTCGTTGAATTCGTTACAAAATTTTCAACAAAGTGGAATTTACAGAAAAAAAATATTATTTGAACAAATTTTTGGGAAAAATGATGACCCCCACCCTTATGACAACGCCAAAATCCGAAGAAAATCACCTCGATTTTCGGTATTTTAATCAAAACCCTGGGAAATAGTGGTCGAATGTTGGAATGGCATACCTCGTTGAATTCGTTACAAAATTTCCAACACAGAGTCATTTACAGAAAAAAAATTGCATATGAACAAATTTTTGAAAAAAAATTACTTCACCCACCCTTATGACAACGCCAAAATCCGAAGAAAATCACCTCGATTTTCTATATTTTAATCAAAACCCTGGGAACTAGTGGTCGAATGTTGGAATGGCATACCTCGTTGAATTCGTTACAAAATTTCCAACAAAGTGTCATTTACAGAAAAAAATTGGATTTGAACAAATTTAAAAAAAAAAAAAAAAGACGACCCCCACCCCTATGACAACGCCAAAATCCGACGAAAATTCCCTCGATTTTCGGTATTTAAATCAAAACCCTGGGAAATAGTGGTCGAATGTTGGAATGGCATACCTCATTGAATTCGTTACAACATTTTCAACAAAGTGGAATTTACAGAAAAAAATATAATTTGAACAAATTTGTGGAAAAAAATGATGACCCCCACCCTTACGACAATGCCAAAATCCGAAGAAAATCACCTCGATTTTCGGCATTTAAATCAAAACCCTGGGAAATAGTAGTCGAATGTTGGAATGGCATACCTCGTTGAATTCGATACAAAATTTCCAACAAAGTGTCATTTACAGAAAAAAATTACATATGAACAAATTTTTGAAAAAAATTTACGACCCCCACCCTTATGACAACGCCAAAATCCGAAAAAAATCACCTCGATTTTGATATTTTAATCAAAACCCTGGGAAATAATGGTCGAGTGTTGGAATGGCATACCTCGTTGAATTCGGTACAAAATTTCCAACAAAGTGTCATTTGCAGAAAAAAATTGCATTTGAACAAATTTTTGAAAAAAAAAATGACGACCCCCACCCTTATGACAACGCCAAAATCCGTAGAAAATCACCTCGATTTATCGGTTTTTTAATCAAAACCCTGGGAAATAGTGGTCGAATGTTAGAATGACATACCTCGTTACATTTGTTACAAAATTTCGAACAAAGTGTCATTCACGGAACAAACATATCATTTGAAAAACTTTTCGAAAAAAAAACCATGACCCCCGCCCTTATGACAAGGCCCAAGTCCGTAGAAAATCACCTCGATTTATCGGTTTTTTAATCAAAACCCTGGGAAATAGTGGTCGGATGTTCAAATGGCATACCTCGTTGAATTCGTTACAAAATTTTTAACGAAGTGTCATTTACAGAAAATAAAACTGCATTTGAACCAATTTTTTGAAAAAAATGACGACCCCCACCCTTATGACAACGCCAAAATCCGAAGAAAATCACCTCGATTTTCGATATTTTAATCAAAACCCTGGGAAATAGTGGTCGAATGTTGGAATGGCATATTTCGTTGAATTCGTTACAAAATTTCCAACAAAGTGTCATTTACAGATAAAAAACTGCATTTGAACAATTTTTGAAAAAAATGATGACCCCCACCCTTATGACAACGCCAAAATCCGAAGAAAATCTCCTCGATTTTCGGTATTTTAATCAAAACCCTGGGGAATAGGTCGAATGTTGAAATGGCATACCTCGTTGAATTCGTTACAAAATTTTCAACAAAGAGGAATTTACAGAAAAAAATATAATTTGAACAAATTTTTCGAAAAAAATGATGATCCCCACCCTTATGACAACGCCAAAATCCGAAGAAAATCACCTGAATTGTCGGTATTTTAATCAAAACCCTGGGAAATAGTGGTCGAATGTTGAAATGGCATACCTCGTTGAATTCGTTACAAAATTTTCAACAAAGTGTCATTTACAGAAAAAAAACTGCATTTGAACAATTTTTGAAAAAAATGACGACCCCCACCCTTATGACAACGCCAAAATCCGAAGAAAATTCCCTCGATTTTCGGTATTTTAATCAAAACCCTGGGAAATAGTGGTCGGATGTTTAAATGGCATACCTCGTTGAATTCGTTACAAAATTTTTAACGAAGTGTCATTTACAGAAAATTAAACTGCATTTGAACCAATTTTTCGAAAAAAAATGATGACCCCCACCCTTATGACAACGCCAAAATCCGAAGAAAATCTCCTCGATTTTCGGTATTTTAATAAAAATCCTGGGAAATAGGTCGAATGTTGAAATGGCATACCTCGTTGAATTCGTTACAAAATTTCCAACAAAGTGTCATTTACAGAAAAAAAATATCATTTGAACAAATTTTTGGAAAAAATGATGACCCCCACCCTTATGACAACGCCAAAATCCGAAGAAAATCACCTGAATTGTCGGTATTTTATCAAAACCCTGGGAAATAGGTCGAATGTTGGAATGGCATACCTCGTTGAATTCGTTACAAAATTGTCAACAAAGTGGAATTTACAGAAAAAAATATTATTTGAACAAATTTTTGGAAAAAAATGATGACCCCCACCCTTATGACAACGCCAAAATCCGAAGAAAATCACCTCGATTTTCGGTATTTTAATCAAAACCCTGGTACTTAGTGGTCGAATGTTGGAATGGCATACCCCGTTGAATTCGTTACAAAATTTCCAACACAGAGTCGAATGTTGGAATTGCATATGAACAAATTTATGGAAAAAAATTACAACCCCCACCCTTATGACAACGCCAAAATCCGAAGAAAATGACCTCGATTTTCGATATTATAATCAAAACCCTGGGAAATAGTGGTCGAATGTTGGAATGGCATACCTCGTTGAATTCGTTTCAAAATTATCAACAAAGTGTCATTTACAGAAAAAAATTGCATATGAACAAATTTTTGAAAAAATATTACGACCCCCACCCTTATGACAACGCCAAAATCCGAAGAAAATCAACTCGATTTTCGGTATTTTAATCAAAACCCTGGGAATGCGTGGTCGAATGTTGGAATGGCATACCTCGTTGAATTCGTTACAAAATTTCCAACAAAGTGTCATTTACAGAAAAAAAATGACGACCCCCACCCTTATGACAACGCCAAAATCCGAAGAAAATTCCCTCGATTTTCGGTATTTTAATCAAAACCCTGGGAAATAGTGGTCGAATGTTGGAATGGCATACCTCATTGAATTCGTTACAAAATTTTCAACAAAGTGGAATTTACAGAAAAAAAAAAAATATGAACAAATTTGTGGAAAAAAATGATGACCCCCACCCTTACGACAATGCCAAAATCCGAAGAAAATCACCTCGATTTTCGGTATTTAAATCAAAACCCTGGGAAATAGTAGTCGAATGTTGGAATGGCATACCTCGTTGAATTCGTTACAAAATTTCCAACAAAGTGTCATTTACAGAAAAAAATTGCATATGAACAAATTTTTGAAAAAAATTTACGACCCCCACCCTAATGACAACGCCAAAATCCGAAAAAAATCACCTCGATTTTGATATTTTAATCAAAACCCTGGGAAATAATGGTCGAATGTTAGAATGGCATACCTCGTTGAATTCGTTACAAAATTTCCAACAAAGTGTCATTTACAGAAAAAAAATTGCATTTGAACAAATTTTTGAAAAAAAAAATGACGACCCCCACCCTTATGACAACGCCAAAATCCGTAGAAAATCACCTCGATTTATCGGTTTTTTAATCAAAACCCTGGGAAATAGTGGTCGAATGTTAGAATGACATACCTCGTTACATTTGTTACAAAATTTCGAACAAAGTGTCATTCACGGAACAAACATATCATTTGAAAAACTTTTCGAAAAAAAAACCATGACCCCCGCCCTTATGACAAGGCCCAAGTCCGTAGAAAATCACCTCGATTTATCGGTTTTTTAATCAAAACCCTGGGAAATAGTGGTCGGATGTTCAAATGGCATACCTCGTTGAATTCGTTACAAAATTTTTAACGAAGTGTCATTTACAGAAAATAATACTGCATTTGAACCAATTTTCGAAAAAAATGACGACCCCCACCCTTATGACAACGCCAAAATCCGAAGAAAATCACCTCGATTTTCGATATTTTAATCAAAACCCTGGGAAATAGTGGTCGAATGTTGGAATGGCATACTTCGTTGAATTCGTTACAAAATTTCCAACAAAGTGTCATTTACAGATAAAAAACTGCATTTGAACAATTTTTGAAAAAAATGATGACCCCCACCCTTTGACAACGCCAAAATCCGAAGAAAATCTCCTCGATTTTCGGTATTTTAATCAAAACCCTGGGGAATAGGTCGAATGTTGAAATGGCATACCTCGTTGAATTCGTTACAAAATTTCCAACAAAGTGTCATTTACAGAAAAAAAATATCATTTGAACAAATTTTTGGAAAAAATGATGACCCCCACCCTTATGACAACGCCAAAATCCGAAGAAAATCACCTGAATTGTCGGTATTTTAATCAAAACCCTGGGAAATAGTGGTCGAATGTTGAAATGGCATACCTCGTTTAATTCGTTACAAAATTGTCAACAAAGTGGAATTTACAGAAAAAAAATATTATTTGAACAATTTTTGAAAAAAATGACGACCCCCACCCTTATGACAACGCCAAAATCCGAAGAAAATTCCCTCGATTTTCGGTATTTTAATCAAAACCCTGGGAAATAGTGGTCGAATGTTGGAATGGCATACCTCGTTGAATTCGTTTCAAAATTATCAACAAAGTGTCATTTACAGAAAAAAAATTGCATATGAACAAATTTTTGAAAAAATATTACGACCCCCACCCTTATGACAACGCCAAAATCCGAAGAAAATCAACTCGATTTTCGGTATTTTAATCAAAACCCTGGGAATGCGTGGTCGAATGTTGGAATGGCATACTTCGTTGAATTCGTTACAAAATTTTCAACAAAGTGTCATTTACAGAAAAAAAATTGCAAATTAACAATTTTTTGAAAATTTACAATTTACGACCCCCACCCTTATGACAACGCTAAAATCCGAAGAAAATCAGCTCGATTTTCTGAATTTTAATCAAAACCCTGGGAAAGAGTGGTCGAATGTTGGAATGGCATACCTCGTTGAATTCGTTACAAAATTTCCAACACAGAGTCATGTACAGAAAAAAATTGCATATGAACAAATTTTTGAAAAAAAAATGACGACCCCACCCTAATGACAACGCCAAAATCCGAAAAAATCACCCCGATTTTCGGTATTTTAATCAAAACCCAGGGAAATAGTGGTCGAATGTTGGAATGGCATACCTCGTTGAATTCGTTACAAAATTTCCAACAAAGTGTCATTTACAGAAAAAAAAACTGCATTTGAACAAATTAAAAAAAAAAAATTACGACCCCCACCCTTATGACAACGCCAAAATCCGGAGAAAATCACCTCGATTTTCGGTATTTTAATCAAAACCCTGGCACTTAGTGGTCGAATGTTGGAATGGCATACCTCGTTGAATTCGTTACAAAATTTCCAACACAGAGTCATTTACAGAAAAAAAATTGCATATGAACAAATTTATGGAAAAAAATTACGACCCCCACCCTTATGACAACGCCAAAATCCGAAGAAAATGACCTCGATTTTCGATATTATAATCAAAACCCTGGGAAATAGTGGTCGAATGTTGGAATGGCATACCTCGTTGAATTCGTTTCAAAATTATCAACAAAGTGTCATTTACAGAAAAAAAATTGCATATGAACAAATTTTTGAAAAAATATTACGACCTCCACCCTTATGACAACGCCAAAATCCGAAGAAAATCAACTCGATTTTCGGTATTTTAATCAAAACCCTGGGAAAGCGTGGTCGAATGTTGGAATGGCATACCTCGTTGAATTCGTTACAAAATTTCCAACAAAGTGTCATTTACAGAAAAAAAAACTGCATTTGAACAAATTAAAAAAAAAAAAATTACGACCCCCACCCTTATGACAACGCCAAAATCCGGAGAAAATCACCTCGATTTTCGGTATTTTAATCAAAACCCTGGCACTTAGTGGTCGAATGTTGGAATGGCATACCTCGTTGAATTCGTTACAAAATTTCCAACAAAGTGTCATTTACAGAAAAAAACTGCATTTGAACAAATTAAAAAAAAAAAATTACGACCCCCACCCTTATGACAACGCCAAAATCCGAAGAAAATGACCTCGATTTTCGATATTATAATCAAAACCCTGGGAAATAGTGGTCGAATGTTGGAATGGCATACCTCGTTGAATTCGTTTCAAAATTATCAACAAAGTGTCATTTACAGAAAAAAATTGCATATGAACAAATTTTTGAAAAATATTACGACCCCCACCCTTATGACAACGCCAAAATCCGAAGAAAATCAACTCGATTTTCGGTATTTTAATCAAAACCCTGGGAAAGCGTGGTCGAATGTTGGAATGGCATACCTCGTTGAATTCGTTACAAAATTTCCAACAAAGTGTCATTTACAGAAAAAAAAATTGCAAATTAACAATTTTTTGAAAATTTACAATTTACGACCCCCACCCTTATGACAACGCTAAAATCCGAAGAAAATCAGCTCGATTTTCGGTATTTTAATCAAAACCCTGGGAAAGAGTGGTCGAATGTTGGAATGGCATACCTTGTTGAATTCGTTACAAAATTTCCAACACAGAGTCATTTACAGAAAAAATTGCATTTAAACAAATTTTTGAAAAAAAATGACGACCCCACCCTAATGACAACGCCAAAATCCGAAAAAAATCACCCCGATTTTCGGTATTTTAATCAAAAACCCAGGGAAATAGTGGTCGAATGTTGGAATGGCATACCTCGTTGAATTCGTTACAAAATTTCCAACAAAGTGTCATTTACAGAAAAAAAAACTGCATTTGAACAAATTAAAAAAAAAAATGACGACCCCCACCCTTATGACAACGCCAAAATCCGGAGAAAATCACCTCGATTTATCTGTTTTTTACCCTGGGAAAGCGTGGTCGAATGTTGGAATGGCATACCTCGTTGAATTCGTTACAAAATTTCCAACAAAGTGTCATTTACAGAAAAAAAACTGCATTTGAACAAATTAAAAAAAAAAATTACGACCCCCACCCTTATGACAACGCCAAAATCCGGAGAAAATCACCTCGATTTTCGGTATTTTAATCAAAACCCTGGCACTTAGTGGTCGAATGTTGGAATGGCATACCTCGTTGAATTCGTTACAAAATTTCCAACAAAGTGTCATTTACAGAAAAAAAAACTGCATTTGAACAAATTAAAAAAAAAAAATTACGACCCCCACCCTTATGACAACGCCAAAATCCGAAGAAAATGACCTCGATTTTCGATATTATAATCAAAACCCTGGGAAATAGTGGTCGAATGTTGGAATGGCATACCTCGTTGAATTCGTTTCAAAATTATCAACAAAGTGTCATTTACAGAAAAAAAATTGCATATGAACAAATTTTTGAAAAAATATTACGACCCCCACCCTTATGACAACGCCAAAATCCGAAGAAAATCAACTCGATTTTCGGTATTTTAATCAAAACCCTGGGAAAGCGTGGTCGAATGTTGGAATGGCATACCTCGTTGAATTCGTTACAAAATTTCCAACAAAGTGTCATTTACAGAAAAAAAAATTGCAAATTAACAATTTTTTGAAAATTTACAATTTACGACCCCCACCCTTATGACAACGCTAAAATCCGAAGAAAATCAGCTCGAATTTCGGTATTTTAATCAAAACCCTGGGAAAGAGTGGTCGAATGTTGGAATGGCATACCTTGTTGAATTCGTTACAAAATTTCCAACACAGAGTCATTTACAGAAAAAAAATTGCATTTAAACAAATTTTTGAAAAAAAAATGACGACCCCCACCCTAATGACAACGCCAAAATCCGAAAAAAATCACCCCGATTTTCGGTATTTTAATCAAAACCCAGGGAAATAGTGGTCGAATGTTGGAATGGCATACCTCGTTGAATTCGTTACAAAATTTCCAACAAAGTGTCATTTACAGAAAAAAAACTGCATTTGAACAAATTAAAAAAAAAAAATCACGACCCCCACCCTTATGACAACGCCAAAATCCGGAGAAAATCACCTCGATTTATCGGTTTTTTAATCAAAACCCTGGGAAATAGTGGTCGGATGTTTAAATGGCATACCTCGTTGAATTCGTTACAAAATTTCCAACGAAGTGTCATTTACAGAAAATAAAACTGCATTTGAACAAATTTTTTGAAAAAATGACGACCCCCACCTTTATGACAACGCCAAAATCCGAAGAAAATCTCCTCGATTTTCGGTATTTTAAAAAAAATCCTGGGAAATAGGTCGAATGTTGAAATGGCATACCTCGTTGAATGCGTTACAAAATTTTCAACAAAGTGGAATTTACAGAAAAAAAATATTATTTGAACAAATTTTTGGAAAAAAATGATGACCCCCACCATTATGATAAAGCTAAAATCCGAAGAAAATTCCCTCGATTTTCGGTATTTTAATCAAAACCCTGGGAAATAGTGGTCGAAAGTTGGAATGGCATACCTCGTTGAATTCGTTACAAAATTTCCAACACAGAGTCATTTACAGAAAAAAAATGCATATGAACAAATTTTTGGAAAAAAATGATGACCCCCACCCTTATGACAACGCCAAAATCCGAAGAAAATCACCTCAATTGTCGGTATTTTAATCAAAACCCTGGGAAATAGTGGTCGAATGTTAAAATGGCATACCTCGTTGAATTCGTTACAAAATTTTCAACAAAGAGGAATTTACAGAAAAAAAATATAATTTGAACAAATTTTTCGAAAAAAATAATGACAACGCCAAAATCCGAAGAAAATCACCTCGAGTTTTGGTATTTTAATCAAAACCCTGGGAAATAGTGGTCGAATCTTGGAATGGCATACCTCGTTGAATTCGTTACAAAATTTCCAACACAGAGTCATTTATAGAAAAAAAACTGCAAATAAACAAATTTTTGAAAAAAAAATGACGACCCCCACCCTTATGACAACGCCAAAATCCGAAGAAAATCACCCCGATTTTCTGTATTTTAATCAAAACCCAGGGAAATAGTGGTCGAAAGTTGGAATGGCATACCTCATTGAATTCGTTACAAAATTTTCAACAAAGTGTCATGTAGAAAAAAAAAAAACTGCATTTGAACAAATTTAAAAAAAACAAGAGAGAACGCTATAGTCGGGTGCCCCGACTATCAGATACCCGTTACTCAGGTAAAGGGAGTGCGAGGGAGATGGAGATAGAAACTTTGATCACGCATAACTTTTTAACGAATGGTCCGATTTGAAAAATTTCTGCTACATTTCGATAGGTATTTTTAAACACAATAAAACTGAATTTTTACTTTTCCGAAATATTTAAATTTTTAAAATCGTATATAAGCGATTGTGGGCGTTAAAGGGGGCGTGGCACCTTTTTGAAACAAACTTGCGCTGCGTAGGAACTCCTAGAATCTGCATGCAAAATGCCAATCTTCTAGCTTTTATAGTTCCCAAGATCTCAGCGTTCATACGGACAGACAGACGGACAGACGGACATGGCTAGATCGACTCGGCTAGTGATCCTGAACAAGAATATATATTCTTTATAGGGTCGGAAACGCTTCCTTCTACCTGTTACATACTTTTGCACGAATACAATATACCCTTTTACTCTACGAGTAACGGGTATAAAAATGACGACCCCCACCCTTATGACAACGCCAAAATCCGGAGAAAATCACCTCGATTTATCGGTTTTTTAATCAAAACCCTGGGAAATAGTGGTCGAATGTTTAAATGGCATACCTCGTTGAATTCGGTACAAAATTTCCAACGAAGTGTCATTTACAGAAAATAAAACTGCATTTGAACAAATTTTTTGAAAAAAAATGACGACCCCCACCCTTATGACAACGCCAAAATCCGAAGAAAATCTCCTCGATTTTCGGTATTTTAAAAAGAATCCTGCGAAATAGGTCGAATGTTGAAATGGCATACCTCGTTGAATTCGTTACAAAATTTTCAACAAAGTGTCATTTACAGAAAAAAATTGCATATGAACAAATTTTTGGAAAAAAATGATGACCCCCACCATTATGACAACGCCAAAATCCGAAGAAAATCACCTCAATTGTCGGTATTTTAATCAAAACCCTGGGAAATAGTGGTCGAATGTTAAAATGGCATACCTCGTTGAATTCGTTACAAAATTTTTCAACAAAGAGGAATTTACAGAAAAAAAATATAATTTGAACAAATTTTTCGAAAAAATAATGACAACGCCAAAATCCGAAGAAAATCACCTCAATTGTCGGTATTTTAATCAAAACCCTGGGAAATAGTGGTCGAATCTTGGAATGGCATACATCGTTGAATTCGTTACAAAATTTCCAACACAGAGTCATTTACAGAAAAAAATTGCATTTAAACAAATTTTTGAAAAAAAAATGACGACCCCACCCTAATGACAACGCCAAAATCCGAAGAAAATCACCTCAATTGTCGGTATTTTAATCAAAACCCTGGGAAATAGTGGTCGAATGTTGGAATGGCATACCTCGTTGAATTCGTTACAAAATTTCCAACAAAGTGTCATTTACAGAAAAAAAACTGCATTTGAACAAATTAAAAAAAAAAAATCACGACCCCCACCCTTATGACAACGCCAAAATCCGGAGAAAATCACCTCGATTTATCGGTTTTTTAATCAAAACCCTGGGAAATAGTGGTCGGATGTTTAAATGGCATACCTCGTTGAATTCGTTACAAAATTTCCAACGAAGTGTCATTTACAGAAAATAAAACTGCATTTGAACAAATTTTTTGAAAAAAATGACGACCCCCACCTTTATGACAACGCCAAAATCCGAAGAAAATCTCCTCGATTTTCGGTATTTTAAAAAAATCCTGGGAAATAGGTCGAATGTTGAAATGGCATACCTCGTTGAATGCGTTACAAAATTTTCAACAAAGTGGAATTTACAGAAAAAAAATATTATTTGAACAAATTTTGGAAAAAAATGATGACCCCACCATTATGATAAAGCTAAAATCCGAAGAAAATTCCCTCGATTTTCGGTATTTTAATCAAAACCCTGGGAAATAGTGGTCGAAAGTTGGAATGGCATACCTCGTTGAATTCGTTACAAAATTTCCAACACAGAGTCATTTACAGAAAAAATTGCATATGAACAAATTTTTGGAAAAAAATGATGACCCCCACCATTATGACAACGCCAAAATCCGAAGAAAATCACCTCAATTGTCGGTATTTTAATCAAAACCCTGGGAAATAGTGGTCGAATGTTAAAATGGCATACCTCGTTGAATTCGTTACAAAATTTTCAACAAAGAGGAATTTACAGAAAAAAAATATAATTTGAACAAATTTTTCGAAAAAAATAATGACAACGCCAAAATCCGAAGAAAATCACCTCGAGTTTTGGTATTTTAATCAAAACCCTGGGAAATAGTGGTCGAATCTTGGAATGGCATACCTCGTTGAATTCGTTACAAAATTTCCAACACAGAGTCATTTATAGAAAAAAAACTGCAAATAAACAAATTTTTGAAAAAAAAATGACGACCCCCACCCTTATGACAACGCCAAAATCCGAAGAAAATCACCCCGATTTTCTGTATTTTAATCAAAACCCAGGGAAATAGTGGTCGAAAGTTGGAATGGCATACCTCATTGAATTCGTTACAAAATTTTCAACAAAGTGTCATGTAGAGAAAAAAAAACTGCATTTGAACAAATTTAAAAAAAACAAGAGAGAACGCTATAGTCGGGTGCCCCGACTATCAGATACCCGTTACTCAGGTAAAGGGAGTGCGAGGGAGATGGAGATAGAACCTTTGATCACGCATAACTTTTTAACGAATGGTCCGATTTGAAAAATTTCTGCTACATTTCGATAGGTATTTTTAAACACAATAAAACTGAATTTTTACTTTTCCGAAATATTTAAATTTTTAAAATCGTATATAAGCGATTGTGGGCGTTAAAGGGGGCGTGGCACCTTTTTGAAACAAACTTGCGCTGCGTAGGAACTCCTAGAATCTGCATGCAAAATGCCAATCTTCTAGCTTTTATAGTTCCCAAGATCTCAGCGTTCATACGGACAGACAGACGGACAGACGGACATGGCTAGATCGACTCGGCTAGTGATCCTGAACAAGAATATATATTCTTTATAGGGTCGGAAACGCTTCCTTCTACCTGTTACATACTTTTGCACGAATACAATATACCCTTTTACTCTACGAGTAACGGGTATAAAAATGACGACCCCCACCCTTATGACAACGCCAAAATCCGGAGAAAATCACCTCGATTTATCGGTTTTTTAATCAAAACCCTGGGAAATAGTGGTCGAATGTTTAAATGGCATACCTCGTTGAATTCGGTACAAAATTTCCAACGAAGTGTCATTTACAGAAAATAAAACTGCATTTAAACAAATTTTTTGAAAAAAAATGACGACCCCCACCCTTATGACAACGCCAAAATCCGAAGAAAATCTCCTCGATTTTCGGTATTTTAAAAAAATCCTGCGAAATAGGTCGAATGTTGAAATGGCATACCTCGTTGAATTCGTTACAAAATTTTCAACAAAGTGTCATTTACAGAAAAAAATTGCATATGAACAAATTTTTGGAAAAAATGATGACCCCACCATTATGACAACGCCAAAATCCGAAGAAAATCACCTCAATTGTCGGTATTTTAATCAAAACCCTGGGAAATAGTGGTCGAATGTTAAAATGGCATACCTCGTTGAATTCGTTACAAAATTTTTTCAACAAAGAGGAATTTACAGAAAAAAATATAATTTGAACAAATTTTTCGAAAAAATAATGACAACGCCAAAATCCGAAGAAAATCACCACGATTTTTGGTATTTTAATCAAAACCCTGGGAAATAGTGGTCGAATCTTGGAATGGCATACATCGTTGAATTCGTTACAAAATTTCCAACACAGAGTCATTTACAGAAAAAAAATTGCATATGAACAAATTTTTGAAAAAAAATGACGACCCCCACCCTTATGACAACGCCAAAATCCGAAGAAAATCTGTATTTTAATCAAAACCAAGGGAAATAGTGGTCGAAAGTTGGAATGGCATACCTCGTTGAATTCGTTACAAAATTTCCAACAAAGTGTCATTTACAGAAAAAAAATTGCATTTGAACTAATTTTTGGAACAAAATGTCATTTACAGAAAAAACAAGAGAGAACGCTATAGTCGGGTGCCCCGACTATCAGATACCCGTTACTCAGGTAAAGGGAGTGCGAGGGAGATGGAGATAGAAACTTTGATCACGCATAACTTTTTAACGAATGGTCCGATTTGAAAAATTTCTGCTACATTTCGATAGGTATTTTTAAACACATTAAAACTGAATTTTTACTTTTCCGAAATATTTAAAATTTTAAAATCGTATATAAGCGATTGTGGGCGTTAAAGGGGGCGTGGCACATTTTTGAAACAAACTTGCGCTGCGTAGGAACTCCTAGAATCTGCATGCAAAATGCCAATCTTCTTGCTTTTATAGTTCCCGAGATCTCAGCGTTCATACGGACAGACAGACGGACAGACGGACATGGCTAGATCGACTCGGCTAGTGATCCTGAACAAGAATATATATTCTTTATAGGGTCGGAAACGCTTCCTTCTACCTGTTACATACTTTTGCACGAATACAATATACCCTTTTACTCTACGAGTAACGGGTATAAAAATGACGACCCCCACCCTTATGACAACGCCAAAATCCGGAGAAAATCACCTCGATTTATCGGTTTTTTAATCAAAACCCTGGGAAATAGTGGTCGAATGTTTAAATGGCATACCTCGTTGAATTCGGTACAAAATTTCCAACGAAGTGTCATTTACAGAAAATAAAACTGCATTTGAACAAATTTTTGAAAAAAAATGACGACCCCCACCCTTATGACAACGCCAAAATCCGAAGAAAATCTCCTCGATTTTCGGTATTTTAAAAAGAATCCTGCGAAATAGGTCGAATGTTGAAATGGCATACCTCGTTGAATTCGTTACAAAATTTACAACAAAGTGTCATTTACAGAAAAAAATTGCATATGAACAAATTTTTGGAAAAAAATGATGACCCCCACCATTATGACAACGCCAAAATCCGAAGAAAATCACCTCAATTGTCGGTATTTTAATCAAAACCCTGGGAAATAGTGGTCGAATGTTAAAATGGCATACCTCGTTGAATTCGTTACAAAATTTTTCAACAAAGAGGAATTTACAGAAAAAAAATATAATTTGAACAAATTTTTCGAAAAAATAATGACAACGCCAAAATCCGAAGAAAATCACCACGATTTTTGGTATTTTAATCAAAACCCTGGGAAATAGTGGTCGAATCTTGGAATGGCATACATCGTTGAATTCGTTACAAAATTTCCAACACAGAGTCATTTACAGAAAAAAAAACTGCATTTGAACAAATTAAAAAAAAAAAATCACGACCCCCACCCTTATGACAACGCCAAAATCCGGAGAAAATCACCTCGATTTATCGGTTTTTTAATCAAAACCCTGGGAAATAGTGGTCGGATGTTTAAATGGCATACCTCGTTGAATTCGTTACAAAATTTCCAACGAAGTGTCATTTACAGAAAATAAAACTGCATTTGAACAAATTTTTTGAAAAAAATGACGACCCCCACCTTTATGACAACGCCAAAATCCGAAGAAAATCTCCTCGATTTTCGGTATTTTAAAAAAATCCTGGGAAATAGGTCGAATGTTGAAATGGCATACCTCGTTGAATGCGTTACAAAATTTTCAACAAAGTGGAATTTACAGAAAAAAATATTATTTGAACAAATTTTTGGAAAAAAATGATGACCCCCACCATTATGATAAAGCTAAAATCCGAAGAAAATTCCCTCGATTTTCGGTATTTTAATCAAAACCCTGGGAAATAGTGGTCGAAAGTTGGAATGGCATACCTCGTTGAATTCGTTACAAAATTTCCAACACAGAGTCATTTACAGAAAAAAATTGCATATGAACAAATTTTTGGAAAAAAATGATGACCCCCACCATTATGACAACGCCAAAATCCGAAGAAAATCACCTCAATTGTCGGTATTTTAATCAAAACCCTGGGAAATAGTGGTCGAATGTTAAAATGGCATACCTCGTTGAATTCGTTACAAAATTTTCAACAAAGAGGAATTTACAGAAAAAAAATATAATTTGAACAAATTTTTCGAAAAAAATAATGACAACGCCAAAATCCGAAGAAAATCACCTCGAGTTTTGGTATTTTAATCAAAACCCTGGGAAATAGTGGTCGAATCTTGGAATGGCATACCTCGTTGAATTCGTTACAAAATTTCCAACACAGAGTCATTTATAGAAAAAAAACTGCAAATAAACAAATTTTTGAAAAAAAAAATGACGACCCCCACCCTTATGACAACGCCAAAATCCGAAGAAAATCACCCCGATTTTCTGTATTTTAATCAAAACCCAGGGAAATAGTGGTCGAAAGTTGGAATGGCATACCTCATTGAATTCGTTACAAAATTTTCAACAAAGTGTCATGTAGAGAAAAAAAAACTGCATTTGAACAAATTTAAAAAAAACAAGAGAGAACGCTATAGTCGGGTGCCCCGACTATCAGATACCCGTTACTCAGGTAAAGGGAGTGCGAGGGAGATGGAGATAGAAACTTTGATCACGCATAACTTTTTAACGAATGGTCCGATTTGAAAAATTTCTGCTACATTTCGATAGGTATTTTTAAACACAATAAAACTGAATTTTTACTTTTCCGAAATATTTAAATTTTTAAAATCGTATATAAGCGATTGTGGGCGTTAAAGGGGGCGTGGCACCTTTTTGAAACAAACTTGCGCTGCGTAGGAACTCCTAGAATCTGCATGCAAAATGCCAATCTTCTAGCTTTTATAGTTCCCAAGATCTCAGCGTTCATACGGACAGACAGACGGACAGACGGACATGGCTAGATCGACTCGGCTAGTGATCCTGAACAAGAATATATATTCTTTATAGGGTCGGAAACGCTTCCTTCTACCTGTTACATACTTTTGCACGAATACAATATACCCTTTTACTCTACGAGTAACGGGTATAAAAATGACGACCCCCACCCTTATGACAACGCCAAAATCCGGAGAAAATCACCTCGATTTATCGGTTTTTTAATCAAAACCCTGGGAAATAGTGGTCGAATGTTTAAATGGCATACCTCGTTGAATTCGGTACAAAATTTCCAACGAAGTGTCATTTACAGAAAATAAAACTGCATTTAAACAAATTTTTTGAAAAAAAATGACGACCCCCACCCTTATGACAACGCCAAAATCCGAAGAAAATCTCCTCGATTTTCGGTATTTTAAAAAAAATCCTGCGAAATAGGTCGAATGTTGAAATGGCATACCTCGTTGAATTCGTTACAAAATTTTCAACAAAGTGTCATTTACAGAAAAAAAATTGCATATGAACAAATTTTTGGAAAAAAATGATGACCCCCACCATTATGACAACGCCAAAATCCGAAGAAAATCACCTCAATTGTCGGTATTTTAATCAAAACCCTGGGAAATAGTGGTCGAATGTTAAAATGGCATACCTCGTTGAATTCGTTACAAAATTTTTCAACAAAGAGGAATTTACAGAAAAAAATATAATTTGAACAAATTTTTCGAAAAAATAATGACAACGCCAAAATCCGAAGAAAATCTCCACGATTTTTGGTATTTTAATCAAAACCCTGGGAAATAGTGGTCGAATCTTGGAATGGCATACATCGTTGAATTCGTTACAAAATTTCCAACACAGAGTCATTTACAGAAAAAAAATTGCATATGAACAAATTTTTGAAAAAAAATGACGACCCCCACCCTTATGACAACGCCAAAATCCGGAGAAAATCTGTATTTTAATCAAAACCCAGGGAAATAGTGGTCGAAAGTTGGAATGGCATACCTCGTTGAATTCGTTACAAAATTTCCAACAAAGTGTCATTTACAGAAAAAACAAGAGAGAACGCTATAGTCGGCCCCGACTATCAGATACCCGTTACTCAGGTAAAGGGAGTGCGAGGGAGATGGAGATAGAAACTTTGATCACGCATAACTTTTTAACGAATGGTCCGATTTGAAAAATTTCTGCTACATTTCGATAGGTATTTTTAAACACATTAAAACTGAATTTTTACTTTTCCGAAATATTTAAAATTTTAAAATCGTATATAAGCGATTGTGGGCGTTAAAGGGGGCGTGGCACCTTTTTGAAACAAACTTGCGCTGCGTAGGAACTCCTAGAATCTGCATGCAAAATGCCAATCTTCTAGCTTTTATAGTTCCCGAGATCTCAGCGTTCATACGGACAGACAGACGGACAGACGGACATGGCTAGATCGACTCGGCTAGTGATCCTGAACAAGAATATATATTCTTTATAGGGTCGGAAACGCTTCCTTCTACCTGTTACATACTTTTGCACGAATACAATATACCCTTTTACTCTACGAGTAACGGGTATAAAAATGACGACCCCCACCCTTATGACAACGCCAAAATCCGGAGAAAATCACCTCGATTTACGGTTTTTTAATCAAAACCCTGGGAAATAGTGGTCGAATGTTTAAATGGCATACCTCGTTGAATTCGGTACAAAATTTCCAACGAAGTGTCATTTACAGAAAATAAAACTGCATTTGAACAAATTTTTGAAAAAAATGACGACCCCCACCCTTATGACAACGCCAAAATCCGAAGAAAATCTCCTCGATTTTCGGTATTTTAAAAAGAATCCTGCGAAATAGGTCGAATGTTGAAATGGCATACCTCGTTGAATTCGTTACAAAATTTTCAACAAAGTGTCATTTACAGAAAAAAAATTGCATATGAACAAATTTTTGGAAAAAATGATGACCCCCACCATTATGACAACGCCAAAATCCGAAGAAAATCACCTCAATTGTCGGTATTTTAATCAAAACCCTGGGAAATAGTGGTCGAATGTTAAAATGGCATACCTCGTTGAATTCGTTACAAAATTTTTCAACAAAGAGGAATTTACAGAAAAAAAATATAATTTGAACAAATTTTTCGAAAAAATAATGACAACGCCAAAATCCGAAGAAAATCACCACGATTTTTGGTATTTTAATCAAAACCCTGGGAAATAGTGGTCGAATCTTGGAATGGCATACATCGTTGAATTCGTTACAAAATTTCCAACACAGAGTCATTTACAGAAAAAAAATTACATATGAACAAATTTTTGAAAAAAAAATGACGACCCCCACCCTTATGACAACGCCAAAATCCGAAGAAAATCTGTATTTTAATCAAAACCCAGGGAAATAGTGGTCGAAAGTTGGAATGGCATACCTCGTTGAATTCGTTACAAAATTTCCAACAAAGTGTCATTTACAGAAAAAAAAACTGCATTTGAACAAATTTAAAAAAAAACAAGAAAGGCTTCGGGCGGAGCCGAAGTTGATATACCCTTGCAGAATAGTCTGTAAATTAATTCTCCAAAATTATTTATATAATGTATTCTTAATACTCATAAAAAATCCCAACTTCCTAACTTTAAAAACACCAAAGTAATGGCATTTCCAATCGTTCAGTTATATGGCAGCTATAGGATATAGTCGGTCGATCCTTATAGGTCAGATTGATTGGCCAATTATAAAACCCATATAAAATCCCAACTTCCTAACTTTACAAACACCAAAGTTATGGCGTTTCCGATCAATCAGTTATATGACGACTATTATGAAATTTGGTAGGTCGGTTTGATTGGCCAAATATAAAACCCATAGGAAATCCCAACTTTCTAACTTCACAAACACCAAAGTTATGGCATTTCCGATCCATCAGTTATATGGCAGCTATAGGATATAGTGGGCCGATCCCGGCCGTTCCGACTTATATACTGCGTGCAAAGGAAAGAAAGGTGTGTGCAAAGTTTCAATTCGATATCTTTAAAACTGAGAGACTAGTTTGCGTAGAAACAGACAGACGGACAGACAGACGGACAGACAGACGGACAGACAGACGGACAGACGGACAGACAGACGGACAGACGGACATGCTTATATCAACTCAGGAGGTGATCCTGATCAAGAATATATATACTTTATAGGGGCGGAGATGTCTCCTTCACTGCGTTGCACTCTTTTGACCAAAATTATAATACCCTCTGCAAGGGTATAATAAATCTATTTCCCAAAAGTTGGCATTACCATTAAGGAAAAGTTCGAGGGGGTTGAATTTTATTGATTGATTTTATTTATGATGATAACTATGATAGTCATATTCTATGACATATTCTATGACTAAGTACAAATTTTCTTATATGTACCAGTGCTCAATAACAATTCTAAATTAGGTTTAAAGTTAAATCTGAAAAACACACCAAAGATCCTTATGAAATTTGGTATGTCTGATAGATTGACCAAAAAAAAAACCAATACAAAATCCCAATTTCCTAACTTTAAAAACACCAATGTTATGGCATTTCCGATCGTTCAGTTTAATGGCAGCTATAGAATATAGTCGTCCGATCCTTATGAAATTTGGTAAGTCAGATTGATTGGCCAAATATAAAACCCATAAAAATCCCAATATCCTAACTTTAAAAACACCAATGTTATGGCATTTCCGATCGTTCAGTTATATGGCAGCTATAGAATATAGTCGACCGATCCTTTTAAAATTTGGTAGGTCAGATTGATTGGCCAAATATAGAACCCATAAAAAATCCCAACTTCCTAACTTTAAAAACACCAAAGTTATGGCATTTCTGATCGTTCAGTTATATCGCAGCTATAGGATATAGTCGACCGATCCTTATGAAATTTGGTAAGTCAGATTGATTGGCCAAATATAAAACCCATAAAAATCCCAATATCCTAACTTTAAAAACACCAATGTTATGGCATTTCCGATCGTTCAGTTATATGGCAGCTATAGAAGGTCAGATTGATTGGCCAAATATAGAACCCATAAAAAATCCCAACTTCCTAACTTTAAAAACACCAAAGTTATGGCATTTCTGATCGTTCAGTTATATCGCAGCTATAGGATATAGTCGACCGATCCATATGAAATTGGGAACGTCGGATTGATTGGCCAAAAATACAACCCATAGAAAATCCCAACTTCCTAACTTTACAAACACCAAAGTTATGGCATTTCGGATTAATCAGTTATATGGCAGCTATAGGATATAGTCGGCCGATCCTAATGAAAATTGGTAGGTCGAATTGATTGGCCAAATATAAAACCCATAGGAAATACCAACTTTCTAACTTAACAAACACCAAAGTTATGGCATATCCGATCAATCAGTTATATGGCAGCTATAGGATATAGTCGGCCGATCCTGGCCGTTCCGACTTATATACTGCGTGCAAAGGATCGAAGGCTGTGTGCAAAGTTTCAATTCGATATCTTTAAAACTGAGAGACTAGTTCGCGTAGAAACAGACAGACGGACAGACAGACGGACAGACAGACGGACAGACAGACGGACAGACAGACGGACAGACAGACGGACAGACAGACGGACAGACAGACGGACAGACAGACGGACAGACAGACGGACAGACAGACGGACAGACAGACGGGCAGACAGACGGACAGACAGACGGACAGACGGACATGGCTATATCAACTCAGGAGGTGATCCTGATCAAGAATATATATACTTTGTAGGGTCGGAGATGTCTCCTTCACTGCGTTGCACACTTTTGACCAAAATTATAATACCCTCTGCAAGGGTATAAAAATGACGACCCCCACCCATATGACAACGCCAAAATCCGAAGAAAATCTCCTCGATTTTCGGTATTTTAATAAAAATTCTGGGAAATAGGTCGAATGTTGAAATGGCATACCTCGTTGAATTCGTTACAAAATTTCCAACAAAGTGTCATTTACAGAAAAAAAATATCATTTAAGCAAAAATGATGACCCCCCTCGTTGAATTCCTTACAACATTTCCAACAAAGTGTCATTTACAGAAAAAAAATATCATTTGAACAAAGTTTTGGAAAAAAATGATGACCCCCCTCGTTGAATTCCTTACAACATTTCCAACAAAGTGTCATTTACAGAAAAAAATATCATTTGAACAAATTTTTGGAAAAAAATGACGACCCCCAACCTTATGACAACGCCAAAATCCGAAGAAAATCACCTGAATTGTCGGTATTTTAATCAAAACCCTGGGAAATAGGTCGAATGTTGGAATAGCATACCTCGTTGAATTCGTTACAAAAATTTCAACAAAGTGAAATTTACAGAAAAAAAATTTAATTTGAACAAATTTTTGGAAAAAAATTACGACCCCCACCCTTATGACAACGCCAAAATCCGAAGAAAATGACCTCGATTTTCGATATTTTAATCAAAACCCTGGGAACTAGTGGTCGAATGTTGAGATGGCATACCTCGTTGAATTCGTTACAAAATTTCCAACAAAGTGTAATTTACGGAAAAAACATATCATTTGAAAAAATTTTTGAAAAAAAAAATGATGACCCCCACCCTTATGACAACGCCAAAATCCGAAGAAAATCACCTGAATTGTCGGTATTTTAGGTCGAATGTTGAAATGGCATAGTGCCATTTACAGAAAAAAAAAATCATTTGAACAAATTTTTGGAAAAAAATGATGACCCCCACCCTTATGACAACGCCAAAATCCGGATAAAATCAGCTCAATTTTTAGGTTTTTTAATCAAAACCCTGGGAAATAGTGGTCGAATGTTGGAATGGCATACCTCGTTACATTTGTTACAAAATTTCGAACAAAGTGTCATTTACAGAAAAAACATATCATTTGAACAAATTTTTGGAAAAAAAAATGATGACCCCCACCCTTATGACAACGCCAAAATCCGAAGAAAATCACCTGAATTGTCGGTATTTTAGGTCGAATGTTGAAATGGCATAGTGCCATTTACAGTAAAAAAATATCATTTGAACAAATTTTTGGAAAAAAATGATGACCCCCACCCTTATGACAACGCCAAAATCCGAAGAAAATCACCTGAATTGTCGGTATTTTAATCAAAACCCTGGGAAAAAGTGGTCGAATGTTAAAATGGCATACCTCGTTGAATTCGTTACAAAATTTTCAACAAAGAAGAATTTACAGAAAAAAATATAATTTGAACAAATTTAAAAAACAAAAACAAAAGACGACCCCCACCCTTACGACAACGCCAAAATCCGAAGAAAATCACCTCGATTTTCGGTATTTTAATCAAAATCCTGGGAAATAGTGGTCGAATGTTGGAATGGCATACCTCGTTGAATTCGTTACAAAATTTCCAACAAAGTGTCATTTACAGAAAATTAAACTGGATTTGAACAAATTTTTGAAGAAAACATGATGACCCCCACCCTTATGACATCGCCAAAATCCGAAGAAAATCACCTCGATTTTCAGTATTTTAATCAAAATCCTGGGAAATAGTGGTCGAATGTTGGAATGGCATACCTCGTTGAATTCGTTACAAAATTTCCAACAAAGTGTCATTTACAGAAAAAAAACTGCATTTGAACAAATTTAAAAAAAAAAAATGACGACCCCCACCCTTATGACAACGCCAAAATCCGGATAAAATCAGCTCAATTTTTCGGTTTTTTAATCAAAACCCTGGGAAATAGTGGTCGAATATTAGAATGACATACCTCGTTACATTTGTTACAAAATTTCGAACAAAGTGCCATTTACAGAAAAAACATATCAATTGTGCAAAACTTTTCGAAAAAAGAAACCATGACCCCCGCCCTTATGACAAGGCTCACAGCCGGAGAAAATCACCTCGATTTATCGGTTTTTTAATCAAAATTCTGGGAAATAGTGGTCGAATGTTGGAATGGCATACCTCGTTGAATTCGTTACAAAATTTCCAACAAAGTGTCATTTACAGAAAATAAAACTGCATTTGAACAAATTTTTCGAAAAAAATTACGACCCCCACCCTTATGACAACGCCAAAATCCGAAGAAAATCACCTCGATTTTAATCAAAACCCTGAGAAATAGGTCGAATGTTGAAATGGCATGGTGTCATTTACAGAAAAAAAATCTCATTTGAACAAATTTTTGGAAAAAAATGATGACCCCCACCCTTATGACAACGCCAAAATCCGAAGAAAATCACCTCGATTTTAATCAAAACCCTGAGAAATAGTTCGAATGTTGAAATGGCATGGTGTCATTTACAGAAAAAAAATATCATTTTGAACAAATTTTTGGAAAAAAATGATGACCCCCACCCTTATGACAACGCCAAAATCCGAAGAAAATCACCTGAATTGTCGGTATTTTAATCAAAACCCTGGGAAATAGTGGTCGAATGTTGGAATGGCATACCTCGTTGAATTCGTTACAAAATTTCCAACAAAGTGTCATTTACAGAAAAAAAAACTGCATTTGAACAAATTTTTAAAAAAAAAACGACGACCCCCACCCTTATGACAACGCCAAAATCCGGATAAAATCAGCTCAATTTTTCGGTTTTTTAATCAAAACCCTGGGAAATAGTGGTCGAATATTAGAATGACATACCTCGTTACATTTGTTACAAAATTTCGAACAAAGTGCCATTTACAGAAAAAACATATCAATTGTGCAAAACTTTTCGAAAAAAGAAACCATGACCCCCGCCCTTATGACAAGGCCCACAACCGGAGAAAATCACCTCGATTTATCGGTTTTTTAATCAAAATTCTGGGAAATAGTGGTCGAATGTTGGAATGGCATACCTCGTTGAATTCGTTACAAAATTTCCAACAAAGTGTCATTTACAGAAAAAAAATATAATTTGAACAAATTTTTGGAAAAAAATGATGACCCCCACCCTTATGACAACGCCAAAATCCGAAGAAAATCACCTGAACTGTCGGTATTTTAATCAAAACCCTGGGAAATAGTGGTCGAATGTTGGAATGACATACCTCGTTGAATTCGTTACAAAATTTTCAACAAAGTGGAATTTACAGAAAAAAAAATCATTTGAACAAATTTTTCGAAAAAAATGACGACCCCCGCCCTTATGACAAGCCCAAGTCCAGAGAAAATCATCCGATTTATCGGTTTTTTAATCAAAACCCTGGGAAATAGTGGTCGGATGTTGAAATGGCATACCTCGTTGAATTCGTTACAAAATTTCCAACAAAGTGTCATTTACAGAAAATAAAACTGCATTTGAACAAATTTTCCGAAAAAAAATTACGACCCCCACCCTTATGACAACGCCAAAATCCGAAGAAAATCACCTCGATTTTAATCAAAACCCTGGGAACATTTACAGAAAAAAAATATCATTTGAACAAATTTTTGGAAAAAAATGATGACCCCCGCCCTTATGACAACGCCAAAATCCGAAGAAAATCACCTCGATTTTAATAAAAACCCTGGGAAATAGGTCGAATGTTGAAATGGCATAGTGCCATTTACAGAAAAAAAATATCATTTGAACAAATTTTTGGAAAAAAATGATGACCCCCACCCTTACGACAATGCCAAAATCCGAAAAAAATCACCTGAATTGTCGGTATTTTAATCAAAACCCTGGGAAATAGTGGTCGAATGTTAAAATGGCATACCTCGTTGAATTCGTTACAAAATTTTCAACAAAGAAGATTTTACAGAAAAAAATATAATTTGAACAAATTTAAAAAACAAAAAAAGACGACCCCCACCCTTACGACAATGCCAAAATCCGAAGAAAATCACCTCGATTTTCGGAATTTAAATCAAAACCCTGGGAAATAGTGGTCGAATGTTGGAATGGCATACCTCGTTGAATTCGTTACAAAATTTCCAACAAAGTGTCATTTACAGCAAATTAAACTGGATTTGAACAAATTTTTGAAGAAAAAATGACGACCCCCACCCTTATGACAACGCCAAAATCCGAAGAAAATCACCTCGATTTTCGGTATTTTAATCAAAACCCTGGGAAATAGTGGTCGAATGTTGGAATGGCATACCTCGTTGAATTCGTTACAAAATTTCCAACAAAGTGTCATTTACAGAAAAAAAACTGCATTTGAACAAATTTGTAAAAAAAAAAATGACAACCCCCACCCTTATGACAACGCCAAAATCCGGATAAAATCAGCTCGATTTTTCGGTTTTTAATCAAAACCCTGGGAAATAGTGGTTGAATATTAGAATGACATACCTCGTTACATTTGTTACAAAATTTCGAACAAAGTGCCATTTACAGAAAAAACATATCAATTGTGCAAAACTTTTCGAAAAAAGAAACCATGACCCCCGCCCTTATGACAAGGCCCACAACCGGAGAAAATCACCTCGATTTATCGGTTTTTTAATCAAAATTCTGGGAAATAGTGGTCGAATGTTGGAGTGGCATACCACGTTGAATTCGTTACAAAATTTTCAAAAAAGTGTCATTTAAAGAAAAAAACTGCATTTGAACAATTTTTGAAAAAAATGACGACCCCCACCCTTATGACAACGCGAAAATCCGAAGAAAATCACCTCGATTTTCGGTATTTTAATCAAAACCCTGGGAAATAGTGGTCGAATGTTGGAATGGCATACCTCGTTGAATTCGTTACAAAATTTCCAACACAGAGTCAGTTACAGAAAACAAAATTGCATTTTAAAAAATTTTTGAAAAAAAATTAACGACCCCCACCCTAATGACAACTCCAAAATCCGAAGTAAATCACTTCGATTTTCGATATTTTAATCAAAACCCTGGGAATTTTGTAACGAATTCAACTAGGTATGCCATTCCAACATTCGACCACTAGAATGTTGGAATGGCATACCTAGTTGAATTCGTTACAAAATTTCCAACAAAGTGTCATTTACAGAAAAAAACTGCATTTGAACAATTTTTGAAAAAAAATGACAACCTCCACCCTTATGACAACGCCAAAATCCGAAGAAAATCACCTCGGTTTTCTGTATTTTAATCAAAACCCTGGGAAATAGTGGTCGAATGTTGGAATGGCATACCTCGTTGAATTCGTTACAAAATTTCCAACACAGAGTCAGTTACAGAAAACAAAATTGCATTTTAAAAAATTTTTGAAAAAAAAAGTAACGATCCCCACCCTAATGACAACTCCAAAATCTGAAGAAAATCACCTCGATTTTCGATATTTTAATCAAAACAATGGGAAATAGTGGTCGAATGTTGGAATGGCATACCACGTTGAATTCGTTACAAATTTTCCAACAAAGTGTCATTTACAGAAAAAAACTGCATTTGAACAATTTTTGAAAAAAATGACGACCCCCACCCTTATGACAACGCCAAAATCCGAAGAAAATCACCTCGATTTTCGGTATTTTAATCAAAACCCTGGGAAATAGGTCGAATGTTGAAATGGCATACCTCGTTGAATTCGTTACAAAATTTCCAACAAAGTGTCATTTGCAGAAAAAAACAAGAGAGAACGCTATAGTCGAGTGCCTCGACTATTAGATACCCGTTACTCAGCTAAACAACTTAAAATAAATATGCCTTCTTGTGTTATCAATTATTATTATCAATTTGAATTCGGCGATCTCTTAGTGCTGGCAGCTTTACAGCACGAGCATCAGCACCAGCGCTGCTTTAGCGCAGGCAGCTTTTGTCCTGCACCAGCAGCTGTGTTTATGTTTATGTTTTTGAGTTCAATAAATTGAATAGAAATATTAAACATACATACTTATATTGGCTAAACACATACATTCTTAAATAGTATTATGTATATCAAAGTCTAAATGTTTGCACAACACGAGTAACGGGTATATCGAATAGCTTTCTTTGCCGGGCAATTGCAACTGTGTACAATGTTAATACATACATATGTATATGCTTAGATACATACAAATTACAAATACGATACCGAATGTATTTAAAACAAGAAAGGAAAGCTAACTTCGGGCGGAGCCGAAGTTGAAATACCCTTGCAGAATATTCTGTAAATTATATTCTCCAAAATTATTCATATGATGCATTCTTAACACTCATAAAAAATCCCAACTTCCTAACTTTAAAAACACCAACGTTATGGCTTTTCCGATCGTTCAGTTATATGGCAGCTATATGATATAGTCGCCCGATCCGGCTCGTTCCGACTTATATACTACCTGCAATAGAAAGACAACTTTTGGGAAAGTTTTAAGCAGATAGCTTTAAAACTGAGGGACTAGTTTGCGTAGAAACGGACGGACGGACGGACAGACGGACAGACGGACAGATGGACGGACAGACGGACATGGCTAGATCGACTCTCCTGGTGATGCTGATCAAGAATATATATACTTTATAGGGTCGGAAATGTCTCCTTCACTGCGTTGCAAACTTTTGACTGAAATTATAATACCCTCTGCAAGGGTATAAAAATATAATTTTTATTAGATAAACTTCACTTAGACTTAGAATACAATTGAAGAGTTGGGGCAGCTTCGTCGGACGTTGCGGCTGTTGCACGTAGCCGGGCAAGCTGTGGAATAGAAGGCGAGAAAAACACTCGACGAATCGCGGTGCGCAAGAAAAAGAACAAATTAAAACTCGTGGGACTTTTCGTGGTATAGCGCGGACCGGCCGGGCGATGTATTTCACTATTGAGACAATGAACTTAAGACTAACTTAAGCCTAATTAAGCGCTGCGTTTCAAAGCGCAGTGGAGAGATTCCGGGAGCGGGAAGGCGGGAGAGCCTGGAAACGCAAACGTCTAGTGCGGGAGAGCGGGAGAGCCTGGAGTCGCGAGCATCCAGTGCGGGCGAGTAGGCATTCGCTACGAGGGAAGCGCGGGCAGTTTAAAAGAGGGGAGAGCGGCGTAAAGATTCCGCCCCCCTTGCAATCGCTAGCGTTGCAAAAGAAAAAGAAACCACTCCTGTCGTCTAGGATTGACTGCAGGCGCCGGACAGGATCCACCCGAATGCCGTCCTCTGGGCCACTGGGAGTCCCTCGTCGACCAACTGGAAGCCCGGTCGGATGACCTTGGCGTAGACATCCGCACCCAGGACTACAGAGATGGTTGCCGGCAAGTAGAAGCGTTTGTCGGCCAACGGGAGGTCCCCGTATCTGCCGACCACGGTGTCCGAGAGCTCTCGGATGGGGGTGCGGATGCGGACATTCGGCTCCACTTTCAAGACCACCTCTAGCTTGAAGCCGTTGTCGCACTTCGACCGAATTGTCGCCGTGCAGATGCTCTCGTCGCCGACGGTCGTAGTCGGCAAGCGGAACGCGGACGCCAATGATGCGTCGATGCAGCTCGTCGGCGTACACGGGTCGATGAGGGCGGCCGTGTCGAAGGTCTTCAGCCCGGTCTCCAACGTGACCATGGCCGTCGGCAGGACATTGACGCTGTGCCGTTGAAGGATGGACTGAGCGCGGCGGAGAGGCAAGCGCTCTGCGAGTTGGCGGATCTTGCCGGCGCGAGCGCTGCTGAGAAGCGGCGGATGCCGAGCGCCTTGCCGGGGCTAGCGCTTGGCGAGTTGGCGGATTCTGCCGGCGCGAACGCTGTTGAGTAGCCGACGGCAGGGGACGCTCGTGCATATGGAGGAGCGTGTGATGCTTCCCGTTGCACGTTTTGCATTTGTCGCCACTGCGACAACTCCCGTCGGAGTGCTTGTGGGCGAGACAATTTGAGCAGTACTTATTAATAAGCACTGCCCGAAGCCGCTTCTCTACGCTCAGCTTTAGGAACCTCTGGCACTTTCGAAGCGGATGGATTCCACGGCAGACTCGGCATCGGTAGGAATGTATACCTCGAGTGCGTCTGCTTTCCAATGCCTGAGCGCTGCGTGGACGAGGAACCATGATGTGATCTGGTAGGAAGTAATGGATAAAAAAAGATGATTTGAAACTGCTTAGATGGCGAGGATTGTTGGGGAATTATGTGGAGGATGTTGGTTGAGGAAGACGGTTGGAGTGTTCTCCTGGCAGAAGAACCACCTTGGTCACGGGACGCTTGATAATCCTGCGTGCCGTGAGAATGCTGACGACACGGACATTGGCGACAGCCAAGGCGCCACTCATTCGAGGGCAGATTGTCCTCCTTGACGACTACCATGTCGCCAACGCGGAGATCTGCGGTAGGGGACTGCCACTTGTTACGCTTGTGGAGCTCTTTGAGATACTCCTCTTTCCATCGAGCTTGGAATTGTTGATGGAGCGCCTTTAAGTGTTGCCACCGATTCACAATGGACTTGGATTCCCCTTTTAATTCGGGTTCCACTATGGACAGAAGAGGTCCGCCGACTAGAAAATGCCCTGGTGTCATTGCTAAGATATCAGTGGGATCTTCAGACATAGGAGATAGCGGTCTGGAATTTAGACAAGCTTCAATTTTCGCTAGGAGGGTTGAAAGTTCTTCAAAAGTGTACTTTCGAGTAGCGGTGGACTTGTAAAACAAGGTTTTGAAGCTTTTGACACCCGCTTCCCACAGGCCTCCCAAATGGGGTGCCCCCGGAGGAATGAATTGTCAGTTGAGCTGCTGATGACTATACGCATCAGTCACAGACTCTTTTACGGCTTGTAGAAAATCTCGGGAGAGCAGGGTGGCCGCGCCGACAAAGGTTTTCCTATTGTCGGACTGCACTTGACGGGGACAACCTCTTCTGGATACGAACCGAGCGAAAGCGGCGAGAAATTTCTCGGTCGTCAGATCGCATGTAGGCTCTAGATGGATGGCCTTTGTAGAGAAACACACGAAAACCAACACATACCCTTTTGTAAATAGGCATGCTCTGCCTGTGTTTTTATGTCGAAAGGGCCAGCGTAGTCCATCCCTGTGTACGTGAATGGCCGGGAAAAAGAGACTCGCTCTTTCGGAAAACTTCCCATCATCTGAACTTGCAATCGCTTCTTATGGATAACGCAGACCTTGCAGGAGTTAATAACGGCCTTTACCAAGTTCTTTATTTTCGGAACCCAATACCGGGTGAGATGTAACGACTAACTGGTTACCTCCGTGCAACGTTATGAGATGCGTAAAGTTTACCAGTAGTCGAGAGAGTGCACATTCGTACGGGAGGATTATAGGATGTCGTTCATCATATCGCAAATTTTCGGAGGCCGTTATTCGGCCGCACGCCCTTATAAGCCCTTTCTCATCTAGAAAGGGGTTCAAGGAGAGGATGGAACTTGTCGCGGACACAGGACGCTTTTGACTCAAGCAGCGATATTCGTTAGCAAAATATCTGCGCTGAGTGCTAATGACCATGAGCCGTTCAGCGGCGACAAGTTCTTGGGCTTCTAGATGGACTTCCGGAATCGGCGACTGTTTCCTACATCGCTGGACAAAACGGTGGACATACGCAAGGACCCGTAAAGCTCTATTTAACTTGGAAAAGCGATCAAGGATGTCTTCTGTCGGACTGGACGCAACATGGGCCTTGACAGGACGCCTTTCCACTTCGGTCACCTGTAAATCGGTGCTTTGGGCAGGCCACTGATCTCGTGGCTTTTTGCAACCAAGTGGGCCCATGCCACCAAAGGGAGTTGTCGACCAGTTCTTGTAATGGCACGCCCCGACTGGCCACGTCAGCTGGATTGTGTTCGGATTGAACATGCGACCAATTGGCTGCCTCTGTGGACTGGGTGATCTTTGTTACCCAATTGGCAACGAACGTTGTCCACTGGCATGCTGGTTTGGCTAGCCATGCAAGCACAATCGTGGAATCGGTCCAACAATGGAGTTTCGAGGACAGCATCGGCATATGGGGAGGATGGATTCGGCCATCTCGGATAGCAATAGAGCTCCACACAGCTCTAGACTGGGAAGCGACACAGTTTTTACTGGCGCCACGCGCGTCTTGGCCGTGAGAAGAAACACTAGCGTCGTGTGCCCCATCTCGACGCGCACATAGATCGCAGCACCGTACTCCTTTTGAGAGGCATCACAGACTCCGTGATGTTCCACTCGGAATTCTGGGCGGAAGGAAACCCATCTGGGAATTCGGACTTGATCTATGACTGAGTAGCTTTTAAGGAAATCACGCCACTTTTGGCACAGTTCAATTGGAAGTTCATCATCCCACCCTAGATCACGCAGCCAGATCTCCTGCATGAAAATCTTGGCACAGACCACGAAAGGAGCGAGCCAGCCTGCTGGATCAAACAGCTTCGCAATTTGGGAGAGAACATGCCGTTTTGTGAGTGTAGCTTCGGTGGATAGGTCGGGGAGGGCGAAGAAAAACTCATCGGATGTTGCTTTCCAACGGACTCCGAGAGTTTTCGCCGTGCTTTCCGTATCTATTTCGAGGAAATCGGCATTTAAAAGATAATCGGTTCCGATATGAGCCAGAACTTCTTTGTGGTTGGAGGTCCATTTCCTCAATGGGAAACCAGCCGAATCAAGGGCACTCTGCAACTCGCGAATGGTGAGGTGAGCCTCTTCTGCAGAGTCAGCTCCCGAAAGGACATCATCGACATACATGCAACCACGAATAACTTTACTCACCCTCGGATGGGTTAGTTGCACGTCGGTCGCCAGCTGTTGCAGTACCCGAATTGCCAGGAACGGTGCACAATTGACCCCAAACGTAACCGTTTTTAGCTCAAAATCTCGAATGTATCCTTCCCTATCGCGGAATAAGATACGTTGGAACGCTGTCTGCTTCGGATCTACCCAGATCTGCCGGTACATTTTCTCGATGTCAGCACTATACACAAATCGGAAATATCGCCACTTCAGGATCTGGATGGTTAGATCGGACTGTAGGACCGGGCCAGCATGAAGGATATCATTTAAGCTGACCCCATTGTCTGAAGGGCTGGAGGCGTTGAATACCACTCGAAGTTTGGTGGTCGTACTCTCCGGTTTTAACACTGCGTGGTGTGGCAGGTAGTAACATGCTGAATCGTGGGTAGGAAGGACTTCTCTCATGTGATTGAGGTCGAGATATTCTTGAATAACTGAGTCGTACTTGGATTTTAACGTACTGTCCCTTTTTAGCCGCTGCTCGTTTCTTAAGAATTGAGCCAGCGCCTGGGATCTGGAATGTCCTAGGGAGCAATTAATGTTCTCAGGATCTCGAAAAGGGAGACTCACGACATACCTGCCTGTCTCGTCTTTTGTGGTGGTCTTAAGAAAAATGTCCTCACAAATCACGTCGGATTCTTTTGCCACTTTTACTGGCAGATCCTCCACCTCCCAGAATTTGGTGAGGAGTTTATCGAGAGACGCTTCATACGTGTGTGCAACTTGCGTGGAAAAGGATGATATTTGATCATGCCTCGGAGCTGGTACTGGTCCTGTTAGAATCCAGCCGAAAAATGGTCTCTTGACCGAGAAGCGAGCCACAGATGTTCGCTCGGGTACCGCTTAGTAGAATGGATGGAAGTATATCGGCAGAGGTGTTTAACTGCAAGCTAGGCCGGGTCGGAGAACGGATCGTGAATTGACAGATCTTTTTGATCTCAGCGGAGACCGTTTGATTAAGTCCTGAGACCTGTGCTCGGATAACCTGGAACGGCAGTTTAATCAGGTTGAAAAGGCGCTCAGTGATGAAGGTCGCCTCAGATCCGGAGTCTATTAAGGCTCGCGCTTGGAAATTGGAACCTCGATGGCATATATTAATTATAGCGGTTCCTAGGAGGACTGACCTAGTGCCTGCCGCAAAATAATTCTGAAGCGTTGACTGCGTGCCACTGGCAGCCGAGGGACCGAGAGTATTTGGTCTGGATCTGGGCGTTGGCGTTGGATTTGCGCGCGCTGGGGATGGGCTGCCTCGGTGTAGGAGGGTGTGATGGCGGCCGCGGCACGTGAAGCAGTTATGTGCGCTTTCGCAGTCGCGCAACTGATGTGTCCGCGCAAAGCAGTTTAAACACAGCTGTTTTCTTTTTATATATGCGATGCGTTGGTCGACCGTCATCTGGAGAAATTTGGCGCATGTGCGTACAGGATGGCTCTCTCCATTACAGAGATCGCACCCTCTAGGTTGCCTAGGTGCTACCCTTGTCTCGTATGAATTTATTCTTCGAGACGCCGAGTTGAAGGTGGATGCCCTGGGCTGAGTCTGACTAGAACCTGATGGTCGAACATCATCTATGGCTTCTAGTGTCCTGTGACGCTCCGTTAGGGAAACGTTCAGCTCGTGCCACGTATGGATCTCGGCTTTGTTATGGAGGGACTGCTCCCATAGGGAAAGCGTTAGCTTTCGGAGTTTGGACGAGCACATATACACCAAGAGGCAATCCCAAGTTTCGACCTGAATACCGGACATTTCTAGTGCAGTAAGGCAACCCTGGATGGTACTTTGAAGTTCTTTCAAAGCTGACCCAGACTCCTGTGTGACGGACGGTACATTGAAAAGTATCTTTAATTGACTGTTTACTAACAATCGCTTGTTTTCGAAACGCTCAGTGAGGTTATCCCACGCTGATCGAAAGCCATCATTATTAAGGGGTGAATTTGAAACTATATTGTGAGCGTCGCCACTCGTTTTAGCATTAAGGTGAAATAATTTTTCGACGGGAGTGAGTCTGGGATTGTTGATATAAATTGCCGTGAATAGATCCCTAAAGGTTGGCCAACGAAGATAGTCGCCGGTAAAAACTTCGGTATCGCACGGCGGAAGCCGGCAGCCTGACGGAATGTATGTCTGAGCAGGATCAGCTGGCGTTGGGGAAGGTTGCGGAAGTTGCGGAGTTTGCGCTATCATATCTGCTATCTGGGCGCCGCACCTTTCGTACGCGCTGTAGCAATACCCGTACTTAGCCTTGAGGACTGGCAAGCTGTCAGCTGCACCTTCTCCGGCTGCTACAAGGCATGCGGTACAGGCATCGTATTCTTTTTTGATGCGGACCCATACCTCTCGGATTTCGTCTCGGCGAATATTGAGGACGGATAGCGTAGGAGGGACCGCCGAGGGAATATTTATTCGCGATTCCAATTCGGACAGTCGATCCGAGACTTCAATAAACTGGCTCATAGCGAGGTCGGCAGCCGTTGCAACCATTTTTGTGCTGGCTCGCGTGGTTCTTTCGATGGAAGAAGGAGCCTTTTTGGGAGGTGGCGTCTTGACCTTTTTAGGTGTGGGCGTCCTTACCGTGATTTTTGGTATTTTCGGTGATGGAACAGGGGATAGTTTGTTGGAACTTTCCCTGGACATACCACACTAGGATGCTGTTAGGAGGGAATGTGCGCGCTGATATTTCGGACAAAAATCAGAGAAACAATTACGGACCCACTTATGGACCGGTGGAAATAGGGTATCGACTAGCTCAAAAAATAGTCGATATGCGTGGCTGAATTATTGTTAAAATATTCGCTAGGCTTTTGGTGGAACAAAGGAGCAAGAATGGAAAAAAATACCAAAAAATACCACAAAATAAAAATACTGAAAAAATACCTTGCAGTGGAATGCGGGTGGTATTTTTTTTCAATGTTTTTTTTCTTTTTTATGCCCAAAAGAAAAAATTGAGTCTCGATATATATGTAGATTTACCAAGCTCAATAAATAAGAAAAAAAATACTGGAATGGGCGTTTTTTTTGGAAAAAATGTGAAACCGAAGAAACAAATTAATAAATCAATAAATTAATAAATTGATTCCACTAGTTCCGCGATGGCGACAGTATTTTATATTTCTCCCCTTTTTTTTTTTCTTTTTTGGAACTGGCAGTAATTCTCAGTGTTTGTTTAATTTTATTGGAATTTATTAATTGGATGATTGAAAAACAACTGCCCGAACTTTTGCGGGCTGTGTATTGGTGACGCTGGAATGCGCGGGATTATCGAGCTTTTTGCGGTACTGCAATTCGCGTGTATGTGTAGATGTATGGTTGGATAGTGCCCAAAATATGTAAATAAGAAAAACACACTGAGACACAAAAGTTATTTCACGTCGGCTTTAGGAATTTATTTAATATATATTTATTGGATGGCCGACGGAAATACTTTAGCTTTCGGAATTGGGGTGTAGTTATGTAGAAAAATATGTATAAATGTATGTATATATATATGGAATATGTAATATATGTAATATGGATGTAATATATGTAATATGGATGTAATATATGTAATCAATATGGCGGAAAATTTTATTGTAAATTTTGCCGGCGGGTATGTGTTGTAAATTTTCGATTTATTGTGGACTGTATTTGGATTTTTAATAATGTAAGCAAATATTGTCACAGCGGATGTACAATAAAAAATTAATATCAAAAATATTTGTGGGCCGAAATTGGCGGAACACTTAATTTTTGTTTCACTTTTTTGTGGAAAATTAATTTGAACTCAATTTTTAAATTGATTTATTTTTCACTGTTCACTGAATTTTTTGAAATTAATTTATTTTTCACTGTACGCTTGACTTTTTATTTGCACACTTTAATTTGGATTTATATTTTTTATTTTCTTCGATTTGATGTTGGATGTATATTTAGTGGATGTACGGCAAAATGCGAATATGAAACTTGTACATCAATATGCACACGAAAAGGAATTAGAAAATAGGCAATATGGCCGCACGTTAAAAGAGAACGAAGAAATAAAAGACGGAATTGGAATTGTAATTTACTAACTGCCGTCGTCGGATTAAATCGGACTTGGATTTTAGACAAATCGTACAGAAAGTCAAACGAATTATGTTCTTCGAATGGCTGACTGTCGATAGGCAGTTAATAAAAAAATTAATAAATTGGCACTTATCTGGCTCGAATGGACCAATAAATGAAGTGTTGGGGCGTCGGGGGTGTTCGTCGCTTGGGGGCAGCTTCGTCGGACGTTGCGGCTGTTGCACGTAGCCGGGCAAGCTGTGGAATAGAAGGCGAGAAAAACAATCGACGAATCGCGGTGCGCAAGAAAAAGAACAAATGAAAACTCGTGGGACTTTTCGTGGGATAGCGCGGACCGGCCGGGCGATGTATTTCACTATTGAGACAATGAAAGACTAACTTAAGCCTAATTGAGCGCTGCGTTTCAAAGCGCAGTGGAGAGATTCCGGGAGCGGGAAGGCGGGAGAGCCTGGAAACGCAAGCGTCCAGTGCGGGAGAGCGGGAGAGCCTGGAGTCGCGAGCATCCAGTGCGGGCGAGTAGGCATTCGCTACGAGGGAAGCGCGGGCAGTTTAAAAGAGGGGAGAGCGGCGTAAACACAATCATTCTAAGACTTATTTCACGACTGCCCAAGCTTGAGTTGGTTCTCTTCCCTTGTTGCCTCGGGATCGAAGTTTATCTTCGTAATTTTCCGAAGTCTTGGTTTCGGAAGCTAATTCCCGATTAAGATTGCTGTGATCAGCATGAAAAATTTGGAAGCGAACGCGATGCCTAAAAAAGAGGGTTCGCGGTGTTGGGATTCTAACGGATGTTTAGTCTAAAGTTTGGCCTGCCTTTGGCGGCTAGCTAGGGGAATTTGTTTACGTCTGTTTTAAGCTTGGCTCGCCGTTTGCGAGGGTGGAAATGTTTATAAGATAAGAACCCGTGAGAACACAGTAGCAAGCTCTGCCAAAATAAATTGTTTACGATATTAATTAGAATCTTTAATTAAAGTTATAGTTAATTCTCCCCCTAC
Organism: Drosophila kurseongensis; assembly: GCA_018153305.1. Taxonomy (NCBI): domain Eukaryota; kingdom Metazoa; phylum Arthropoda; class Insecta; order Diptera; family Drosophilidae; genus Drosophila; species Drosophila kurseongensis. The sequence continues at coordinate 494,779 of JAECXX010000232.1, read as the reverse complement.
TAAGATGAATCGTCCCGATTTATTACAGGTATGATGCGAGAGAGGAGATTCTATTGTTAAGTTCAGCAAATGTTATTTCTATATTATTTTCGGGTTCATTCTCTGTAATGGTTTCAATTATATTTTCGGGTTCTGGGATTTCTATTTCTATTTTTGTTTTGGGTTTTTTTGAATATGTTGTATTATTTTGTTTAAGATTTTGGGTGATTTGTATATGATTAAGGAGGTAATTATTAATATTAACAATATTAGCTCTAGGGGTATTTTTAGATTTCCGATTTTTAAAAATGGATTTATGATGTTTATGTTATCTAAACTTAATTCGGAATCGTTTGAGAAGATGTAGTCTGTGATCATATAATTATTATATTTATATTGTGTTATGTATTCTAACATTTTTTGCTTTTCATTAATGTATTTTACGTTATTAATGACGATGCTTTCATTAAATAAAATCAGAAATGCGCCGTTTAATTTTGTCTCGTTAACAATGTTTTCTCCGGTGAGGAGAATGGCGCCATCATCTAAATTTTCAAAGTTTTTATTTTTTTCCCTAATTTTTGAACAGTTTGCTTTTTTCCATTTAATAAATTTATAAAACAGGAACTCTCGTTAGAAAGTTTACAATAATTATTAAATATTTATTTTTTGAAATTTGTTATCTTATAAAATATTCCGTTGCAATACGCTGTCTTATCGTCTATTATTAATTTTCCATTATTTTGGGCAATTGCCCTTGATGTATACAAACTACAAATATTATTAATTATTGGGTATTTTATATATATTATAAGTAAATCTTGGTTTTTTACTATTTTGAATGTTGAAATGTCTAGTAAATCTGATAGTACAATTGGTTTATTTTCGTGTCTAAAGATTTCTTTTATGTCTTTTTCATTTAACATTTTTGTATTCAAAACGTCGACTTTTGCTAAAGTGATAGTATCGATTAAATTTTGAATATCGAGTGTAATTAATTTCAGACGATGTTGTCTTACTTTTGTTTCTTTTTTAAAAATGATTCAATCAAGGGTTTTGGTGATTAATTGTACTTCCTGAAATATTCGTGAGTTTATTGCAAGTTGTTTGTTATTGTTTTCTGTAAGTTCGTTAATTTTATTTTCAATTCTTATTAAGTCGTCATGGTCGGGTGTACCTGATAGCCACTTCCATACGGTTCCCAATTCGTTAATACCCCTTTTATTTCTAGATGGTAATAGTTGGGACATGAGGATTTTAATAATGTTTAAATTTTGTGCAATGTCCCATTCTAATTCAGAATTAGGACTTTTATTACTAATATTATTTTCAATTTGAATTATTTCTTTGTAAAAACTTAAATTAGTAATATGGAATAGGTCCTCAAAGGAGTCGTAAGTCATTACATCGTTTTCATTTTTAAGTAGTAAATACTCGTTGTTAGTGTAGGCAATAATTTCCGAGTGGCAAAAAGTAATCAAAATAGCGATGACAAATGGGATTTCCATCGTCTGTAAGAGATGAATAATTTAATATTATCTTTATGAATAATTCTTTTTCTATTATTAATTATTACTTTGTTTGGTAAGTTTTCCTGAACGACTTGTTTTTTGAATCTTGGACCTAGTTTGTTTCTCTCTCCGAATCTTTTTTCGTATACTACTTCTCCTACGTGATAATTTTTTTGTAATCTATTTTTATTTTGATGATTTAACATTTTAGTTTGTGCTATCTGTAATTTGACTGGTAAGTCGCTATGATTTATTTTATTAAACAAGATGTCGTAAGGTTTTTGATTTGTTACTGAGTGAATTGTCAAATTGTAATTTTTTGCTGCTCAAATAATAATTTCAGAATAATCTAGGAGGCGGTACTCGTCTTTAATACAACGAGCTATTTCTGTTAAGGTTGAATGAACTCTTTCAACTTTTCCGTTTGATAGGCTATGTCTAGGGTCTGTATAATAAATTGATATTCCAGAACGTTGTAAAAAGGATTTAAACTGTGCCGATACGAAACTCGGCTCGTTATCTGTCATAATTGTTTTTACTAGTGGAAATGTTTGAAGTAATTCGTATACTTTTGAGTCAATGTTTTTTTTGTTACTAATTTCTTTTACAACGAGGTATGGTAGAGTATGAATCGATGCAAGTTAAAAACGTTAGATTTTGTGCGTAACAAATATCAATATGTAAATTTTGACCTTCTATTTTTGGAATTGGAGCTTCTCCGATAGGGATTTGTGTTGGATTTCTGTTGTATTTATTTGTATTACAAATTTCGCAATTCGTGATATATTCCTTTAGTTTTTTGTATAAGTTTGGCCAATAGTATAGCCTGCTGATTTGTTTATAATTCTCATCTAATCCTCTGTGAGCTCGACAATGGGTTACCTCTATTATTACTGCTTTATCTTCGTTATTTGTTATATCTTGAACGAAAATTTTTGTGTATAGAAATTTATTTGTAAAATTATCTTTTAGTGGAATTTGAATTTCGTACAATACTTCAGGGGTGCAGTGGATTCCTGTGCTAATATTCGGTTGTAGATATTCTTTTAGAATTGTAATTAAGTTTTCTGGTTGGTCATATTCGATGATATGCCTTTTGTTGTCGAAGACATTGATTTGTTCATGTATTAGAAGTTGTTGTTTAAATTGATTAAGGGGTTTTTTTGTTTCGTTAATTATGTTATCAAAGCTGCTTTCGGCTGAATGTTGAGTGCCAGAATCCGTGGATTCTTCATTCTCTTCTTCTGTTATATTATTTATTTCGATTCTAGAAAGGGCATCCGCTACTACATTAGTAGTACCAGGCTTATATATAATTTTTGGGTTAAAACTTTCTATATAATTAAACCATCTTTTTAATTCAACATTTGGGTTTTTATCCGAAATAGCGTAAGAGAGCGGTTGATGGTCCGTATGTATTTCTAGTCCTGATACTCCGTATAAATAATTTCTTAAGTTTTTTAGTGCCCAAACTATCGCTAAAAGTTCTTTTTTGTTGGTAGCGTAATTTTTTTCGGTTTTATTGAGTGTTTTAGATATAAAGGTAATTGGGTTTCCGTTTTGGGAGAGCACTGCTCCTATAGCTAAATCAGAGGCGTCTGTTGTTAATGTAAATTTTTTTTGTGTAATCTGGTTGAACTAGTTCTATGTAGCTAATTAGTTGTTCTTTTAGTTCGTTAATGGCCTGGATTGCAGGATCATCGAGAGTAATTGAAACATTTTTTGACATTCTCTTTGAAATTTTTCCATTGGAGCCTTCTAAAAATCTGGTTAGGGGTTTGGCAATGGACGCGTAATTTTTTACGAATTTTCTATAGTATCCTGTGAGACCCAGGAAGCTACGCAGCTCTCTGATATTTTTGGGAATTGGATATTTCGATATGGTTTCTATTTTTTGAGGGTCGGTTTTAATAACGTTTTGTGATACTACATATCCTAGAAATGATGTTTCCATTTTAAAAAATTGGGATTTTTCTAGTGATATTTTCATATTGGCTTCGTGTAGAATGTTAATTATCGAATTGAGGTCATTTAAATGTGTTTTGAGGGAGTGTGAAAAAATAATTATATCGTCCATGTAAACATGGCAGAATTTTCCAATATGTTCTCTAAGTATATCGTCCATTGCTCTCTGGAATATTCTGGGCGCATTTGTAAGCCCGAATGGCATTCTTATGAATTCGTATTTTCCGTTGTTAATGGAAAATGAAGTTTTTTCTACGTCTGATTCTTTCATCAAGATTTGATGGAAACCTGATTCTAAGTCTATGGTACTAAAATATTTAGCCTTTCCTAGGTTAGATAAAATAACTGACGGATCCTGCATGGGGTATCTATCCGGAATTGTGTTGAGGTTTAATTTTCTAAAATCAATGCAGAGTCTGTGTTTGGGGGTGCCGTCTTCATTAGTACCTTTCTTTGATACTACAATCATAGGCGAATTATAAGGGCTTTTGCTGGGTCTAATGATTTCGTCTTCAAGCATACGACTTATTTCCTGATTCACAAACCCATTTACTGCTTGTGAATATAGGTACTGTCTTGAATAAATTGGTTTGTCATTAATTGTGTCTATCTCGGATCGAACATCTGTCCGGAATGGAAGATTCGTATTTATTTCTGAGTGTACTTTTTTTTATTGTATTTACTATTTTTTCTGTATAATTGGTTATTATTGTTTCGTCTGTAGTGTTTTCTAAATTATTAATATCGAGGGTATTGTCGAAGTTGCTACCTATATTTTCGTCTTCTGAAATGTTTATTTTGTTTATGTCGAGCTTGACATCTACTGCGTGGTCGGAATCTGAAGATCCCAAACTGTTTGACTCATCTGTGTCGGAAATATCGTCGACGGAGCGTTCGGAACTTGTTTGTCCCAAACTGATTGTGTCGGAATTGACATTAATGGCTTGTTCGGGGTTTATATACCCCAAACTCTCTATGCTAGCTGTATTTTTATTCGAAAAACTTTCATGGTTAAAATATCTATCTAGTATATATTTTTTTAGGGGAAGTATGGTTGTTTCATTATTTGATTCTAATAAGTTTAATTTTTCTTCATAATGCAATTGTTTCGTTTTCCCATTATATTTTATTGTATTATTGCTTATGTCAATAACTGCTCCTATCTTTCTTAGTAAATTATATCCTATTATTAAATCTGCTTTTAAACCTTCTATTTCATAAAATATGTGTTTTGTTTGAAAAATTGTTATGTAGTGGTATATTTTAATTATTGAGTATCCATTGACTGTGGATACTCTCTTATAAATGGGTAATTCTATCCCGTTTTGGTAAATGCCTTTTTTTATATAACAGGCTGTAGCTCCTGTGTCTATCAAAATATTAAATTTTTTATTTATTTTCTTGTCCTGCCGAAAAATGTGTGGCAGGCCTATTGTTCTTCTAAAAAATGGTCTTCTTGAATATTATTTATGCGCATTTGTTTGTTTTTTGGTTGAGCTGATGACTCAACTTGTGTGCGTTTAGCTGGCTGTTCTGCTTGTTGAAATGGTTTTCTTTTTTGGTTATAGGAGTTTGTTTGGAAGTTATTATTTTTGTTTTGGTACTGCCAGCCTTTGGGAAATGATTGGTTATTAGGATTATAATTTTTATTTTGGAATTGGATGCTGGCGTCCACTTCCATTGGCTCACTCCTGTTTTGATAAGTATTATTCGCTTGTGTCCAAACATTATTAGTTGGGTTTGAATTGATCCGAGCGTTGTTATACTGATAGTTATTATGATTTTGATAACTATTAGTATTTTGATAGTTATTCGGGTTTTTATAGCTATTAGTAATTTGAGGGTTATTATTATTTTGATAACTATTATTTTGATAGCCATGTTTGTTAGTGTATTGGTAGTTGGCATTTTGCCCTTGATAATTTTGAATATTATCATTGGTTCTATTCATGCGCAATTGATTGCCCTGATTATTGTTGTCAAATTTATAAAGCGGCGTTGAAGAGTGCTAACACGATAAGCGAACTGTGCTCTCATGCTAATGCGTTTGGCAAGTCTGGACGGTTAAGGGAAAATAACATGCCGGAAATTGGGCCGTTTAGGCCAGTTATAAACACTCTCAATGCATTTTGGCTGTGTCTGAGGTTTGTTTCTGTGGTTATGGGATTTTCTTTCCCGTAAGTCATTATGGTTTTATTTATTAGTAAGGTTAATTTTTTATTAACCAAATTATAAAAGTCCATAACTGAGAATTTATTTTGTGTAAGGACGCTTAGTTCCTGTTCAATTATGTGGATAGGTCTTTTGTCGCTAAAGACGAAGTCGAGCCTGGCTAAAATTGCGTCGAGGTTTAACACCGTTCCGTGATTTGTTAAGGCATCATTTGCCTTTCCTATTATTTTATTTCTTAAAATGGTTAAAGCTACAAAATACCTGCGGCTTTTACGAACGTATAATCCCATTGCGGTTTCAGCGGCTTCCCGCCAGCCCACATAATTTTCTAAACTTCCGGAAAACTGGGGAACGGATTTTACTACATCCAAAGTTTCGTCGCATGTTATGTTATCGTCAATCTGTTCGACTTGATATTCGGTTACTAAATTAGCTCTTGAGTCTAAAAGGGTACGTAAATTTTTTATTTCGTCTTGTAAAGGGGTTACATTACTAGCAATCAATCGGACAATAAAATCTGTGGTTAATGTTTGTTCGGGTGTTTGTTTGTTAGCGCTTCGGCTAGTCGACGGACCATTTGTATCAGTCATTTTAAAATTGTGTAATGCGTTTATTAACTCTTCCAGGATTAATCTATCACTTTTAGCAAAATCTTTGTTTATTTATGAATGTTTAGGTCAGTGGCCCACTGCATTGGCGCTGGTCACTGAGCTCTCCGAGCTTTCGCTCTCGCCCCTCTTGCGCTCCCTCGCTCGCCTCTCGCAACGTCCGCGCTCCCAGAGTTTTCGAATCCGAACTCCTCGGACGGCCGCTGCCGATCTCCCGCTCTCGCTTGAACGGAGTAAAGCGGGCGGGAGCGCGGTTTTAGTTTTAAGTTTTAGTTAGTCTCTTGTATGCAGCTGAACAAAATACATTGAAATTACCACGACGCCCCCGACTTCTTCATTTTTTTCGTCTTCCTTTGCGTTTGCGCCGTGGGAATTATTTCTGCCAGCCAAGTGTTTTTTTTGTGGAAGAATCGCCCCCTACAAACATTTTGGTCCATTCGAACCGGATAAGGATATCCGTCCGCCATTCGACCAGCAGCTCCTGTGATTTCTTCCGCAAAAAAGATAAGTACGAGCATTTTCCGACTCCCTCTCGCTGCCGGTCTTTAGCAGTGGTTCGAACATTAAATTTCGTTCACACTGCAGTAAGATTTTTGTTCGTGTCAACTCCACGTCCGAGTTTTCCCGACACAACGGCAGTCGAGAAATTTAACATTCCTTCAATTCCAAAATTTTTCTATCCGTCTCCGCTTTGTGTGCGTCGCCATACTCCTTGCCGTTTTCCTTTCGTTCCCCGTTGTACATCAACTTGCCAACGGTCAAGGCATACATATGTGCATCCAGACATACACATACACGCGCGTGACAACTTGTGTACATAGTGCAGTGCAATTCTGCCTCCAAAAAAATACGACAAAAAGTGAAATTGTGTGGTGGAAAATAAAAAGGCATAACTAATATCAGCCACTCGGTGTGAAGTAATTTCGGGAGTTTCCCTGTTCGCCGTACAAACCGCCGCAATCCGAATTATTTTCTGCCTCCACATACAGGAACATACACATATCCATAGACGCATGCATGCCCATATCTACATAAATATATTTTCTGCCTCCACATTCAGGAGCATAAAATAAAATAAATTCAAATCCACACGGGTGCGACCGTCATTGTTTTTTCTCCAAATTGCCGCATTAACCACCGCAGCGGCCGTGTTGTTATTGTTGCTGTTTTTTTTCTTCTCTCTCTCTACCGCGCCCTCACGCATGCACTGCTCTGCCGACCGGCATAACCCAGTGAACGCTTCTCCCGAACCAAAGCCAAGGTTTTTTAATTCCACCATTCCGGCTCCGAGAAAAAAAAAAAGTATTTATAATTATAATTATTATTTAATTATACAAATTATTAATTCATAATTATAATTACTATTTAATTATAAATATTATTTAATTATTTCCGGCAAAGTAATTAATTTATTTAATGGATTAATTAACTTATTTTTTATTGCGGTTTTCCGGATTTTTTTTTGCAATCAAAGATATTTTCCAAACCCAAAAAAATAAATAAAAACCTTAATACATTAAAATTATTTGGCAACACTAACTAAGGGAAAAATTAGAATAAAAAAAAAAAACAGAAGTCCCCTTTGTTAACAAGATAGACAAATATATAAACAATCAATACAGTTTCATCGATTTCCAAATATTTTCTTCCGATTCTTCTCGTTGTTTATGGCACTGTGCTTTCTACTTCGCACAAATTAACAGTGTGACCGTCTGTGGCTTTCTTTTCTTTTGCGTGCGTTCATTGGCAGCGACGACCAACTCGTTGGCGACTCAGATCGCGCCGAGAGCTTAACGGTGAATATCCTCACGTTCTGAACGAGACGCCCCTTGCTCAGGTCAGTCGACAAGAGCTGATCCGCAAAGTTCGAGTCCAAGAATGCCCACGGGAGACGACAAGAAACCGAGGTCGATCCCATCTATCCGTTTGGACAGGTCCCAATCCGCGTCTCCGCGGCCGTCTCAATTAACACCAAAGGCGGCCATTGCCATTCCAAGGGCAAAAAGCGACGAGTCCGTCGAGACTATCTCCGGTCCCCCGTCAAGGCTTTCTCGGTCGGTGTCCAAGATGGCTCAAACTGCGATAGACATCGCCCTCAAAAAGTTTATGGCCACAACAGACCGGGTTAGCCAATTTCAAGCGGATATTCATACTCCGAGCGCCGCTGAACCAGAACGACTTTCCCCTGGCATGTGCCAAGTCCATCGGGACCAAATCCGGGCCTTGTGGGAAAAGGTGGAGAAGAGCTATGAAAGTTGCTCCGATCTTCTTTCCGCGTCCACCGACAGTACGGCCACCTCGACAGTGCTTGAATCCAAGTACAGTTACTGCTACTCCGTATATTCGAGATGTTTGGTCCAACTTCAGGACATAATAGACAAGGCCGCCTCCCAGCCCATTCAGGCTGCTGTCAGTGTTCCAACACCGCCGTCTACGGGCTGTCGTTTGCCACCAGTCGACACCGAAGTTTTCGCTGGTGATTACCTGCGTTGGCCCACTTTCAGAGATCTTTTTACCGCGATATACATACACAACTCGCGTCTTACACCGGTAGAGAAGTTGTTCCACCTATTGTCCAAAACAAGTGGCGATGCGCACGCCATTGTTTCCAAAGCCCCGCTGACCAACGAAGGGCTTATCTCCGCGTGGCGAAGCCTCACCGACCGCTTCGAAAATCGGCGGTTATTAGTCAATAGCCAGCTGAAAATCCTCTTCAACATTCAGGCAGTACCCCAAGAGTCCGGAGCCGCTCTGAAGGAGCTGCAAGGGACAATCCAAAGTTGCCTGACAGCCTTAGAGATGTCCTCTATTCAAGTCGAGACTTGGGATTGTCTCCTGGTTTACATGGTTTCTTTAAAGCTTCCCAAAATCACGCTTTCGATGTGGGAGCAATCCATTCACAACAAGGCTGAGATTCCAACATGGAATGAGTTAGACTCGTTCTTGACAGAGCGTCATCGCACTCTGGAGGCTATCGATGACATCAGGCCTAGCAGTTCGAGTCAGGTTCCGCCAAGGTCGACACCTGCGAGCGCCCCAGCGCGTAGGCTTAATTCTTACGAGGCCAGAGTGACTCCAGCCCCAAGAGGGTGCGATCTCTGCTCCAGAGAAAATCATCCTGTTCGCTTATGTCCGCGCTTCCTTGAGATGGATGTAAATGGCCGCTCCGACTACATTAAGAAAAAGCAGCTTTGCCTGAACTGTTTTGCACGAGGGCACTTGCAACGGGATTGCACTAGTGCCCATAGCTGCTTCACGTGCCACAGCCGTCATCACACCCTCCTGCACCGCGGTAATCCATTCGCGGCCGCTCCAAGTCCGTCTGCGCCATCCAGGTCTCGACCCGCGCCTACTACAAGAGGCACGAGCCCCTCAGAGGATCATTCTGATGTGCAAGTGTGCTTCGCTTCCAGCTCAAGAGCCGTCTTACTGGGCACAGCCCTCATTAACATTTGCCATTTAGGGTGCAATTTCCAGGAGCGTGCCCTAATCGACTCTGGTTCCGAGGCAACCTTTATTACGGAGAGACTTTTCAACCTCGTCAAACTTCCATTCAAGACTATCCAGGCCCAAGTCTCTGGTCTTAATCAAACCGTTGCCGCTCAGTCCACGAAACTCTGCCATTTTTCTATTCGATCGCCTTCCAGACCCGGGCTGCATTTAGAAACTTCAGCTTACGTTCTTCCGCAGCTGGCCGGGAATCTGCCTTCGTATCCAGTCCCTCGAGATCTTCTTAAGGGAATTCCTGACATCCCCCTTGCAGATCCCAAGTTCTTCGAGAGCTCCCAAATCGATGTCTTGATAGGAGCCGATATTCTTCCGTCCATCCTCCTCGGCAACGCCAGGGCTAACATTTGCGGTTCACTTCTCGGCCAGGAAACCATTTTTGGATGGGTGTTGACAGGCCCCATATCTCCAGCGGCCCCCGCAATGTGTCCGCCTTCTCCACTCGAGTTACCTGCGGACTCGACGACTCGTTGGATCATCTCCTTACCAAATTCTGGGAGGTGGAGGAAGAGCCCACACAGATAGTCCCCGAGTCTGATTCCGTCTGTGAACACAATTTTGTCCAGACTACAAGAAGGGACAATCGTGGCAAATACGTTGTGATGCTCCCCTTGCGCGATCCCGAGCATAATGGTTCCGAGCTCGCATCTTCACGATCCTTTGCTCTGGCTCAATTTCTGCGTAACGAGCAGCGCCTAAAAAGAGATCCTCCCCTGAAGGCCCGGTATGACTCTGTAATCCAAGAATACCTCGACTTAGGTCACATGGCCGAGGTCCCTTTGACGAGCAGTTCCGCCACGTACTACCTTCCACATCACGCCGTTCTTAAGCCCGAGAGCACAACCACTAAAGTGCGGGTGGTTTTCAACGCCTCTAGCCCTTCCGCAAACGGGACCAGTCTGAATGACATACTTTACGCGGGCCCGGTCTTACAATCCGACCTCACGATTCAAATCCTGAAGTGGCGATACTTTAGGTTCGTTTTCAACGCCGACATCGAGAAGATGTATCGGCAAATTTGGGTAGACCCCCAGCATACTCCTTTGCAGCGCATTCTATTCCGCAATTCCGATGGTTAAATCCGCGACTACGAGTTGAAAACAGTCACCTTCGGGGTCAATTGTGCCCCGTTCCTAGCGATCCGTGTCCTGCAACAGCTCGCCGACGACGAAGAGTCGAGGTATCCGCAGGCGAGTCGGATTATCCGACAGTTCATGTACGTCGACGACGTACTCGCGGGGGCAGACTCCAAAACCAAAGCGCAAGCGGCTATCCGCGAGCTCCAGGAAGCTCTGGACTCAGCAGGATTCCCCCTTAGAAAATTGACCTCCAATAGCAAGGCGATTTTGGCCAACATCCAGAGTGACCATCTCCTTCGCGCGGACTTCCTTGAAATCGACGCAGAGAGCACGGCTAAAACTCTCGGAGTGCGGTGGAAGGCGACGTCTGACGAGTTTTTCTTCATTCCGCCCGAATTGACCTTGTCTTCAACGTTCACAAAGCGTCAAATCCTATCCCAAATCGCCAAACTATTTGATCCAGCGGGTTGGCTCGCCCCCTTCATAGTCCGGGCAAAGATGTTCATGCAGGACATTTGGCTCTAAAATCTAGGATGGGACGAGGCCCTCCCTCGAGATTTTTGCCAAAGATGGGTTGACTTCCTGGAAAATTACTCCGCTCTTGATCAGATCCACATTCCCCGATGGGTCGCTTTCCGACCACATTTGAAAATTGAGCATCATGGGCTCTGCGACGCCTCGCAGAAGGCGTACGGCGTACGGCTAGCCGGGGGGTGGCGCTTCAAGACCTTGCGGACAGCCAGCTGTGGTGGCATGGTCCTGCCTGGCTGCAGTGGCCTCGCTGCGAGTGGCCCACTCAAGGCTATGAACCCCCTGTGACTGAACTCGAGAAGCGAGCAGTCAAAGTCCATGTTGCGAGGCCCCCCTGAAGACATTCTGGAGCGTTTTTCCACACTCGACAAGGCGTTGCGAGTCCTCGCTTACGCTCATCGGTTCATCCAGCGTTCGCGAAAACTCATGTCCCCGTTTGAGGATCTCTTGACAGCTCCTGAAATTGCGTCGGCCGAGCGGCTCCTGATTTCCGTCACGCAACGCAGGCACTTTGCCCTTGAGATGGGCTGCTTAAGCCAGAAACGACCAGTGCCAGCATCCAGCCTGGTCCAAAACCTGAACCCGTTCATTGATTCCCAAGGGCTCATGAGAGCATGCGGCCGAGTCACGGCTTCCGAACTTCTCCAGTATGATGAACGGCATCCTGTCATCCTTCCATACGACTGCCATCTGTCTCGACTCCTCGTCCATTTTACGCATCGTATAACGCTGCACGGTGGCAATCAGCTTATGATCCGTCTGATCCGTTCCAAGTTCTGGATCCCGAGGGTGAGGAATTTGGTCAAGTCCGTCATATATTCATGCAAGGTCTGCATCATCCACAAAAAAAGGTTGCAAACGCAACTGATGTGAGACTTACCCAAAGAACGAACGTCCTTCTCGCGCCCTTTCACATATACCGGTGTGGACTATGCCGGTCCCTTTGACATCAAAAACTACACGGGACGAGCCTGTCTCATTACGAAAGGGTATGTGCTGGTGTTCGTGTGCTTCGCCACTAAGGCCATCCATTTAGAACCTACTTCCGACCTTACGACTGAGAAGTTTCTCGCCGCCTTCGCCCGTTTCGTGTCCCGAAGAGGATGCCCCCGTCAAGTTCAGTCGGACAATGGCAAGACCTTTGTGGGTGCGGCTGCCTTACTCTCCCCCGAGTTTCTCCAAGCTCTCAAGGAAGCTGTGACAGGTGCCTATAGTCACCAGCAGCTGCTCTGGCAATTCATCCTCCGGGAGCACCCCACATGGGAGGTTTGTGGGAAGCAGGTGTTAAGAGCTTCAAGACCCTGTTCTACAAGTCTACGGCGACGCGAAAATACACATTCGAAGAGCTGTCCACGCTTCTAGCTAGGATCGAAGCATGCCTGAATTCGCGTCCGCTCGCGCCGATGTCCGAAGACCCCACTGACCTGTTGGCACTTACGCCTGGGCACTTTCTTGTTGGAGGGCCCCTCCTCGCCATGGTCGAACCCGAGATAAAGGGGGACACCACATCTATTATAAACCGCTGGCAGCATCTGAAGGCTCTTCATCAACAATTTCGTCTGCGATGGAAAGAGGAGTACCTCAAGAAACTCCATAAGCGGAATAAGTGGCGAACCCCTACAAGAAATCTCCGTGCCGGGGACATGTAGTCAAGGAAGACAACCTTCCGTCCAATGAGTGGCGATTAGGCAGAATCGCCGCGGTGTTTCCAGGAGCCGATGGCCATGTTCGTGTGGTCGACATCCGCACTGCACGGGGACTCATTAAGCGTCCCATAGCGAAGGTCGTCCTTCTTCCAATGGAAGAGTCCGTCTGCCCGCAATAACCAGTCGACCCTTCACTCCGGTGGTTCAATTCATCACTTCGATTCGTAGCGTCAATTAATAGTTCCAGCCCGTAGTTCCAATTCACAGTTCTTATCACTACTGATCCAAATTTTTTATTTTGTCCTATTCCGCCAATCAGATCTCACACGATGTCTCCACGTCCGCACAGCGCCATCGCATTGGAGCACAGACGAACTCGAGGTATGCAATCCTACCGTTGCCGAGTCTGTAGCGGAATCCATCCACTTCGGAAGTGTCGTCGGTTCCTCCGTCTGAGTGCCGAGAAGAGGCTCCGGGCTGTCCTTGCCAACCGGTACTGCCACCGCTGTTTGGCCCACGAGCACTCCGACGGAGCGTGTCGGCGAGGTGATCGCTGCAAAACTTGCGGCCAGGATCACCACACTCTGCTTCATCTCTCGGAACCACCGATGGCATCACGGCAGTCCCGCCCGGCAGCACGCCGGTCGCAGAGATCCGCTGCCACTCCGCAACACTCCTCAGCCGCTCCTCGGCCCTCGTCCGCCACTCCACGGCATTCTACAGCCGCTCCTCGGCCCTCGTCCGCCACTCCACGGCATTCCTCAGCCGCTCCTCGGCACTCGTCCGCCACTCCACGGCACTCATCTGACACTCCGCGGCAATTTTCTGCTACTCAGGGTGCCACGCAGCTTGCGGTCACCGCTCCGTCCTTAACGTCCCTCCTACAGCGGCACAGCGTCAACCTCCTACCGACGGCTTTGGTGCGTTTAGAGACCGGGAGTCGAGTCTTCGACACTGCGGCGCTCATCGACCCGTGTACGCCTATGAGCTGTATCGACGCTTCGCTAGCGTCGAGTTTCCGCTTGCCGACCACCAACGTGGGAGGCGAACAGATTTGTTCGGCAACCGTGGGGTCCAAAATCGACAGCGCTGTCCGGCTCGACGCAATTTTTAAAATAGAGCCTCACGTGCGCATCCGCACTCCAATCCGGGAGCTGAGCGACGCGGTAAGGACCCACTTCCGGGACATTACGCTGGCTGATGAGCGGTTTTATCTCCCCGCGACGATCTCCATCATCCTGGGCGCGGATATGTATCCGAGTGTGATGCGGCCGGGCTTCCTGAAAATTCAGGATGGATTGCTAGTGGCCCAGAGCACCGTGTTTGGGTGGGTCGTGTCCGGAGCCTGTCACCAGCCGTGAGAAGAGCAACCAGGCTATGTTGCAACCCGAGTAGTTGCAAGGGGGGGCGGAATGTTTAGGTCAGTGGCCCACTGCATTGGCGCTGGTCACTGAGCTCTCCGAGCTTTCGCTCTCGCCCCTCTTGCGCTCCCTCGCTTGCCTCTCGCAACGTCCGCGCTCCAGAGTGCGAACTTCGGGTTTCGCATCCGAACTCCTCGGACGGCCGCTGCCGATCTCCCGCTCTCGCTTGAACGGAGTAAAGCGGGCGGGCGCGCGGTTTTAGTTTTAAGTTTTAGTTAGTCTCTTGTATGCAGCTGAACAAAATACATTGAAATTACCACGACGCCCCCGACTTCTTCATTTTTTTCGTCTTCCTTTGCGTTTGCGCCGTGGGAATTATTTCTGCCAGCCAAGTGTTTTTTTGTGGAAGGATCGCCCCCTACAAACAATGAAGATTAGTTTTATATATATTGAATATTGTTTAGAATTGTAGATAATAATTTCTTTCTTATTTAAATATTTATATAATGCTAATTCTACTGACACGATTTGTTGTCTTCTGTGTCCTGGTGGGTCCTGGGTCTTCTTAGTCTTCTCTCAGTAATTTTGTTTCGTTCCTTTTCTTGGTACTTCTTGGTTTTATCAAATTGTTTGTGTGTGTCACTTTCTATAGTTTTTTCTTTTTTTGTTTTCGTGTAGCTTTTTGTATGTTTTTTATTTGTTTTTGTTCATGTCGAACAAGAAGTTAGCTGGTTCGAAGATAGCTGGTTCGGCATCACTGGCAACCGAATCGGTGGCCTCTAGACTAAGCTTACGTTATATTACAAGTCATTACGAAATAAAAGGTGAAACGGATCACAAGTGAAAACGAAGCTCGTCACAACCCCGCATTTTTTTATATCTTTCTTTGGGAGAAACTTTGGAAGTGTTCTTGGCACGGACCCGCCCCAACATTTGGTCCTTCGAGCCGGATGCCGAAGGAAACGTTGGCATTTCCTCAGCGCGTGCACCCCTCGGCAAACTCGGCACCTGTACCCGTTGGTTGCGCGTGGCCGAGCGTGCTGGATTGTGGTTGGCGCCATCGTGAACAATCTGTGGAAGCAAGTAAACAAAGGTTAGGGGTTATGGATGATGTGAATGATCGTGACATGTATGAGGACTGACGACACAGGATGACATGAGGTTAGGACTAGTAGGATTGGATGTTAGTCGCTAACTCAAGAAAAAAAGGAAAAGGCAGAATCACTCGGAGCTGGAGGCCTCCATCGGAAGGCGGATCATCTTTGCGATTGGTCGTCGGATAATGCCACGTGCGGTAAGAACATCTGCCACTCGGGTCTGGTCCTTCGAGCCGGATTTATTTTCATCGTTCTCCGCAAGCTAAGTAATTCCAAAGTTTTTTTCCAGTAGCAATATATATATATATATATATTTTCTTTTCCACACAACCCCGCTCCACAGTTAAGGTCTCCATTTTGTGGGAAAATATATATATTTATATATATCTACTTTGATCTCCAGTGGCACATTCCGTGCAACTCCACAAAATTAAAACACAAAAATTAAATTAAATCACACATATCCATACACATACACACAGCTTAGAAATTCCAAAGTTTTTTTTCCACTAGCAATATCTATATACATATATATATATTTTCCACACAATCCCGCTCCATCGTTAAGGTCTCTATTTTGTGGGGAAATATTTATATTTATATATCTCCTTTGCAACTCCAAACCAATCAAAACACAAAAAATTAAATAAAATCACACATATCCATATCCATACGCATACACATATACACACAGAATCCATACACCGTGCAAAGGTCAATTTTTCCACATTTGTCTCTAAACTAAAACACTTTGCAAACTAAAACACTTGTACCAGCATTATTTTTTTAAACTAAACACACAAAACAATAACAGGCCCGGCTTACGAACACTGCTGCAGAGCCACCTACTTGGTATATTTGTCGGACCGGCGAATCGAAGGGCGGCGTTTTTTATTGGGTTCCTGATCTCCGCGGCATCCCGAATAAAAACCACAACCCAATAATTATCTAGCTGACATTTCAGTAGTTTTAATTATTAGGTGTTTGTTTTTTCTATTATTTGCATTGCTTATTGGTGTGTGTGCCGTCACACAGGGTGTTCGGGGCATTCCGTACTGCAACGCATCGTATAATAGGCCGTTCACACTGCATTGCATTTGGGACTTAGCAATAAATTCGAGTAATTTTCCAGAATTAGAAATAAATAAATAAAAATAATAAATTTCTTCCAAAAATAAACTAAGTCATCCAACAGCGATCCGATTCCACTAGTTCCGCATCCATTCCTTCTGGTGCAGTCATATGTAGCAATAAATTGGATTAACTTTCCAAAATTAGAAATAAATAAATAAAAATAATAAATTTCTTCCAAAAATAAACTAAGTCATCCAACAGCGATCCAATTCCACGAGTTCCGCATCCATTCCTTCTGGTGCAGTCATATGTAGCAATAAATTGGATTAACTTTCCAAAATTAAAAATAAATAAATAAATAATAATAAATTTCATCCAAAAATAAAGTAAATCATACAACAGCGATCCGATTCCACGCGTTCCGCATCCATTCCTTCTGGTGCAGCCATATATTCTCCAAGACATACACCCATTTCACATTCCATCCAAATTATATTGTGCCCACTTACATTTTTGTGTTATATTGATCCGTGGTATGGTTCTCTGACCAGCTTCCAAATCGTTAAGCCGAGACGTCCCTATTCTTGTCCCGTCAGTGTAAGTTCAGGCTCCCACTCGAGCCTACTATGCCGATTGGTGAAGGTGAGGAACTTAAAGTTCAGTTAACCGTCCCATCAGTCAGAACACCCAGCCGGGCAAGAGCTAAAAGCGAGTCGTCAGTACCCACCAAAAAGGCAGGACCTAGCAAAAGCTTAACTCCATCCATAAGGATCAGCCGTACTTCCAGGAAAACAAGCGAAAGGTCCTTAACCCCTTCAAAACCTGTGAGAACAACTGCGTCACAGTCAGTTTTGTCCCTGCAAGTCACGAGATCAACTGCGAAAATGGCTGACGCTGAAGCAAAGGCTGCCTTGACAAAGTTTGTGGCTGTGACCGATAGGGTCAGTCAGTTCGAAGCCAGGGTCAATACCCCAACAGACCCACCTCCGTCTGTGCACGATAACAAGGTCAGACTTCATCAGATACAAGCTCTTTGGGACAAGGTAAAGAAAGAGTACGAGACGTGCTTTGAGGTTCTTTCCTTAGTAGATAGTACAGACACGATGGAAGTCATGCAAGCCAAGTATGACTACTGCTACTCTGTTTTTGAAAGATGCGCTGCAACACTAAACGAAACGATTGAAAGAGCTAGCGTTCAACCGATTCATGAACCGCCCACACCGGTGCCTCTGCCTAGTGGATGCCGCGTCCCTCCAATAGACTGTGAAATTTTCAGTGGCGACTATGTTCATTGGCCGACGTTTCGAGACCTTTTTTCCGCCATCTATGTCCAAAATCCGAGGCTTTCAGGCGTTGAAAAGTTGTTCCACCTTAACTCGAAAACGAGTGGAGAAGCAAAGTCTATTGTGGCATTATCACCATTGACTAACGAAGGTTTTGCGTCCGCATGGGAAAATCTGCAGACTCGTTTCGAAAACAAGCGACTGCTCGTCAACAGCCAGCTAAAGATCCTGTTTAGTCTCCCCACTGTTTCCCAAGAGTGTGGCAATTCCCTTAAGCACCTGGAGAGCACTGTCCAAGGTTGTTTGACAGCCCTGAAAATAGCAAAGGTAGACATATCAAACTGGGACTGTCTTCTCGTCTTCCTGTGCTCCTCAAAGCTGCCGAAGCTGACGTTGGCTCTGTGGGAACAGTCCCTCCTCAACCCATCCGAGATTCCAGGATGGGAAGAATTCAAAACCTTCTTACAAGGTCGTCATCGAACCCTGGAGGCAATTGAAGAATTTAAACCTACTTTGACCACTCAATCCAGAGCCCCACGTCCTGAAGGTGGGCCGCGGATTATCCATAATTTTGAAAATAGGGTCACCGTAAATCCACAGTCGTGTAAACTTTGTCCAAGGGAGAACCATCCGATCCGTCTGTGTCCCCAGTTTTTGAATATGTCTGTTGCCGTCAGGGAACAGTGTATTAAACAACATAAACTCTGTCTGAACTGTTTTGCAAGAACCCACATGTTGAGAGACTGCACGAGTACGCACAATTGCTACACGTGCAAAGGTCGCCACAATACTCTCCTCCATCGCGGCGGCCCTCCACAACTCCAGTCAGCATCCGAACCTGACCTCCAGCCAGAAATACAGTCCACTCCGTCGAACGTCCAAACGTACCTCGCCGTGAACACGCAAAGGGTCCTCCTGAGTACCGCGCTCATAGAAATCTGCCACTTGGGCATTAGGTACTCAGCACGTGCCTTAATTGACTCCGGATCCGAGGCGACCTTTATTTCAGAACGGTTATTTAACCTAATTAAGTTCCCCTACGAATCCATACAAGCTCAAGTTTCGGGAGTAAACCAAACTGTGGCTGCTCAACCACGTAAGCGCTGCCAATTCCATATAGGCTCCCCCATTAAGCCACAAATCCAAATCGAAGCGTCTGCATATGTGCTACCACATTTAGCCGGAAATCTTCCATCCTATACGATACCCGAAGGGTCGTTGAGGGACCTCCCTCCCATCCAATTAGCAGATCCGAATTTCTACCAGAGTTCGCAAATTGACGTGCTCATAGGCGCCGATATCCTTCCGTCGATCATTTTAGGCGGCTTCCATTCAAATGTTTGCGAAACACTTCTTGGCCAAGAGACCATATTCGGGTGGATTCTTTGCGGCCCAATCGCGAAGAATCCCACTACAAGAATATCTTCCTTCTCAGCACGGTTGTCTGTCACCAAATCTCAACTAGACGCCATCCTCACCAAGTTCTGGGAGGTGGAGGATGTTCCAGTGAAAAATAATTTCAAGCAAACCACCACAAGGGATAGAGAAGGAAGGTATGTTGTTTCTTTGCCCTTTAAAGAACCTAATAAAATAAACCTGGGGCATTCACGGTCCATCGCACTGGCGCAATTTCTTAGAAATGAAGTACGGCTGAGTAAAAACGCTCTTTTGAGAAAGCAGTATAACTCAGTTATTCAGGAATATTTAGATTTAGGTCATATGCACCTAGTCTCTCCAAATGACGACTCCAGCAATTTTTACTTGCCGCACCACGCGGTTTTCAAGCCAGACAGTACGACCACAAAGGTTCGCGTGGTGTTTAACGCCTCCAATAAATCGTCAAACGGGTACAGCCTAAATGATATCCTTCATACAGGTCCGGTACTGCAATCTGATTTAACCACCCAGATCCTCAAATGGCGTTTCTTTAAATACGTCTTCAATGCTGACATCACTAAGA
The DNA here is from genome assembly GCA_018153305.1 of Drosophila kurseongensis. Classification (NCBI taxonomy): domain Eukaryota; kingdom Metazoa; phylum Arthropoda; class Insecta; order Diptera; family Drosophilidae; genus Drosophila; species Drosophila kurseongensis. The sequence continues at coordinate 475,006 of JAECXX010000232.1, read as the reverse complement.
TGTATCGGCAGATTCTCGTCCATTCCGATCATACACGTTTCCAAAGAATCCTGTTCCGCGATAAAGAGGGGAAACTCTGTGATTATGAGCTCAACACTGTCACTTTCGGCGTTAACTGTGCCCCTTTTTTGGCCATACGCGTGCTTAAACAACTGGCTCATGATATACGTGACCAATATCCTTTGGCAAGTGACATAATTTCTAGTTTTATGTATGTCGATGATGTTTTAGCCGGCACCCACACGCAGCAGTCCGCTATTTCAGCCATCAAAGAGCTCCGCGGTGCCCTAGAGAGTGCGGGCTTTCCACTGCGCAAGTGGACCTCAAACGAGAAGAAACTTTTACAGGGCATTCCAAAGGAACACTTGATTAGGGCCGACTTTCTGGAATTGGAAGACGCCAGTATGGCAAAAACTCTGGGAATCCGTTGGCATGCGACATCGGACAGTTTCCTCTTCCTGCCGATGGATATTTCTCTCCAAACAACCTACACCAAACGAGAGGTTTTATCCCAGATAGCCAAACTATTTGACCCAGCAGGGTGGTTATCGCCATTTATTGTTCGGGCAAAAATGCTCATGCAAGAAATTTGGTTGCGGGAGTTAAGCTGGGACCAGCCTCTTCCGACTGATCTTGTCACAAGGTGGCGTAATTTTCTTGAAGGGTATCAGACTTTGAAAGAAGTTCGCATCCCAAGATGGGTAAGATTTCATCCAGCAGCAATACTGCAGTACCACGGGTTTTGCGATGCGTCGCAGAGCGCCTATGGTGCTGCCATCTTTGTTCGCGTCGAAACGACTGATGGCTGCTTCACCCACTTGCTTTTGTCCAAAACCCGAGTTGCTCCAGTAAAGTCCCTCTCCATACCGCGATTAGAGCTGTGCGGTGCGGTGCTTCTCTCCGAACTCGCCGCAGCAGTTCTCTCCGAAATGCCTCCTACTCAGTATGATACGTATTATTGGACAGACTCCACGATAGTGCTGGCATGGCTAAGCAAGCCAGCATGCACTTGGACTACATTCGTTGCCAACAGAGTCGCGAAAGTTGATCACCTCACCAACAGAGAACAGTGGTTTCATGTGAAATCGGAAGATAACCCGGCTGATCTGGCAAGCAGGGGCGTCTCAGTCCATGAGCTCAAGGACAGCAACCTCTGGTGGCATGGGCCTGAGTGGCTGCGTCACAACCAGGAGCAGTGGCCACTCAATTCGTCGGTCCCGCTCGAAACCGAGCTCGAACAGCGCCCAATAAGGTGTAACGTCGCCACAGCGCCCCCGAAAAATGACATTCTGGAGCGTTTTTCAGCATTCGAGAGGGCTTTTACGCGTTCTCGCTTACGTATTCCGGTTTGCAAGAATGTGTCGCAAGCAAAACGTTAACATAAAGGCAGAACTCACTGCCGCAGAGTTGTCTGATGTCCAAGAGAGGCTGATTGTGCTCACCCAACTCAATGAGTATCCAATAGAATGCAAGGCCTTAGGCAAAAAGCAACATATTCCAGTCTCCAGCACGATCTCCAATCTAAACCCCTTTATCGACAGCCACGGTGTCTTAAGAGCCAGCGGCCGTCTACGAGCATCTGAGATGCTAAGCTATGATGAGAAACATCCAATCATTATTCCGGCAAGGTGCACTTTTGCCAAACTTTTGGCCCTCTTTACCCATCGCATATCCTTGCACGGGGGTAATCAATTGATGATCCGACTGATTCGCTCCAAGTATTGGATACCTAAGCTGAGAAATCTTGCAAGAGACACCATTCATTCCTGTCGAGTGTGCACCATCCACAGACAAAAGCTGCAAACTCAGCTGATGGGAGACTTGCCCTGCGCAAGATCTACCTTTTCCAGGGCCTTTACCCACACGGGCGTTGACTTTGCGGGACCATTTGACATAAAAAACTATCTCGGTCGGGGGTGTAAGATAACTAAGGGGTATGTCTGCGTTTTTGTGTGTTTTAGTACCCGAGCCATCCACCTAGAAGCTACATCAGACTTGACCACTGAGAAGTTTCTGGCAGCCTTCTCGCGTTTCTCCGCACGACGTGGCTGTCCGCACCACATATACTCTGACAACGGGAAAACATTTGTCGGAGCCTCCACGTCCCTATCCAAGGATTTCATTGAAGCTACGAGGTCTTTGATCCTGTCCAAGTACAGTCTTCAAAATGTGACCTGGCACTTCAACCCTCCTGGCGCGCCTCATATGGGAGGGCTATGGGAGGCCGGTGTCAAAAGCTTTAAGACACACTTCTACAAGCAAACAGCTGGCGGGAAGTACACCTTTGAAGAGTTAGCTACCCTACTATCCAAAATTGAGGCCTGTTTAAACTCGAGGCCTATTTCTCCAATGTCCGAAGACCCCGCAGACCTCGTAGCTCTTAGCCCCGGACACTTCCTAGTCGGCGGGCCACTCCTTTCCGTGACTGAGCCCGAGATTAAAGAAAACCCGATTTCCATTTTAAACCGATGGCAGCGGCTAAAGGCCCTGCATCAGCAATTTTGCTTACGTTGGAAAGAAGAGTACCTAAAGGAGCTCCATAAAAGGACCAAATGGCAATTTCCAACGCGAGGCATTCAAACGGGGGACATGGTGGTGCTAAAAGAGGAGAATTTACCACCAAATGAATGGCGGCTTGGGCGGATCCAACTGGTGTGCCCAGGCGCGGATGGCAAGACCCGAGTGGCAGATGTTCTTACCGCACGTGGCATTATCCGACGACCAATCGCAAAGATGATCCGCCTTCCGATGGAGGCCTCCAGCTCCGAGTGATTCTGCCTTTTCCTTTTTTTTCTTGAGTTAGCGACTAACATCCAATCCTACTAGTCCTAACCTCATGTCATCCTGTGTCGTCAGTCCTCATACATGTCACGATCATTCACATCATCCATAACCCCTAACCTTTGTTTACTTGCTTCCACAGATTGTTCACGATGGCGCCAACCACAATCCAGCACGCTCGGCCACGCGCAACCAACGGGTACAGGTGCCGAGTTTGCCGAGGGGTGCACGCGCTGAGGAAATGCCAACGTTTCCTTCGGCTCCCGGCGGTGAAGCGGCTCCGCGCAGTCCTCATTAATCAGTACTGTGCGAACTGCCTTGCTCACGAGCATTCAGGTCAATCCTGTCGCAGCAATGCCAAGTGCCACGTCTGCAGTGGAAATCACCACACCCTTTTGCACTTCCAAGAGTCCACATCGCCACGCTCGTCACGACCCCAAGACCGACGCCAGCAGACAAGAGCGTCGTCGACGCCGTTGCGCTCATCGTCACCAAAGGAGACCTCCCCGACCCGAAGCCCTGTTACGGGCCCATCGTGCGCCACTATCCTGCAGCGCACGAGTGTGAGCATCTTGCCAACGGCATCCATTTTGGTGGGGTCTGAGGAGAAACGGTTTGACGTCCGAGCTTTGGTGGATCCTTGCTGCCCCGTGAGTCGCATTCACGTTTCGTTGACAAAGGCCCTCAACCTTTCCGTCACCCGCGTAGGCGATGAGCGGGTGTGCACCACCGAAATCCGCTCAAAGTCGTCAAAGATGACCCGACAGCTGATAATGCTGGTTGATGACCAGATGCAGACCCGAACTCCGGCCAAGCCCCTGGATCCGAAGGTCCGGGATGCCTTTCCAAACATCACTCTGTCTGATGACAGATGGTTCCACCCTTCCTTGGTGTCGGCCGTCTTGGGAGCTGACGTATATGCGGAATTAATTCTGCCGGGTATCCTCCCGAGTCAGAACGGACTGCCCATGGCGCAAAACTCAGCCTTGGAGTGGCTCCTTTCAGGCACTTGCTCCCTTTCGTGACCTGCCACTCTCCCCATTGCGAGGGGGGGAGAATGTTCATGTCGAACAAGAAGTTAGCTGGTTCGAAGATAGCTGGTTCGGCATCACTGGCAACCGAATCGGTGGCCTCTAGACTAAGCTTACGTTATATTACAAGTCATTACGAAATAAAAGGTGAAACGGATCACAAGTGAAAACGAAGCTCGTCACAACCCCGCATTTTTTTATATCTTTCTTTGGGAGAAACTTTGGAAGTGTTCTTGGCACGGACCCGCCCCAACAGTTTTCTTTTATTTTTTTAATTTTGTTTTATTTTATAAAAAACAACAAAATTTGTTGATGATTTATATTACTCTTTAGGAATATTAAAAATGATGCTGTATTTTTGCACTTTTTTATATTTGCGTTTTGTAAATTTAATTTTTGCACCTCTTTTTTATTATATTTGGCGTTTTATAAATATTTTATTTATTTTATTTTATTTTTTTTTTTTTGGAAATATTTATTATTTTTTGTAGTTTTGCACTTTTTGCGATTGTTTATTTTCCTGGACAATTTATATTTAATATATTATTGTAATTTTTCAATTTTATTATTTGGCGTATTCTGGCCTTTTTTTTAAAGTGTTTCTTTATTTAAAGTGTTGCACTTTTAATTGTGTTTTTTGTATTTTCACTTTAGTTGTTTCTCAGCACAATATCCGGTACGTTTTGTTTTTTTTTAGATAGAAACCTTTTTTATTTTCAGGTCTATGATTTATTTTTATTATATTTTATTATTTCATTTCGATATTTTTTACAGCGCGGGCCCCACGTTGGGCGCCAATTACATATACGATACCGAATGTATTTAAAAAAATATAATTTTAATTCCCGATTAAGATTGCTGTGATCAGCATGGAAAATTTGGAAGCGAACGCGATGCCTAAAAAAGAGGGTTCGTGGTGTTGGGATTCTAACGGATGTTTAGTCTAAAGTTTGGCCTGCCTTTGGCGGCTAGCTAGGGGGAATTTGTTTACGTCTGTCTCAATCTTGGCTCGCCGTTTGCGAGGGTGGAAATGTTTATAAGATAAGAACCCGTGAGAACTCAGTAGCAAGCTCTGCCAAAATTAAAGTTATAGTTAATTTACGCACATACGCCATTGTTTGACTCAGACCTCCAATTTGGCTAACTAGACTTTATTTGCATAGTTCTTGGGATATAGTTCGGTATTGACAAATGGAAACCATCGCAATTTCCTTTAATAGAACTCCTTATCGAGAATTAACGTTGACTCTGTTGAGCACCTTGGCCAGCTGTTCCAAAGACATCCGTTAGATGGCGCCATGAAAGGCGGAAATGTAGGCGCTAGCCAGGCTTAAGCGTTTAAAGGGTTTTTGGGCGTTAGAGTGGGCGTGGCAAACTTTTATTAGGCCAATCGATATTTATTGACGAAACAAATACATATCAATTAAAATTTTCAAAATATCATCAAAACTGTGGCCACAGCTTGTGGCTTGTGGGCGTCAGATGGGGCGTGGCACCATTTTGAAACAAACTTGCGCTGCGTAGGAACTCCTAAAATCTACATGCAAAATGCCAATCTTCTAGCTTTTATAGTTTTCGAGATCTCAGCGTTCATACGGACAGACAGACAGACGGACATGGCTAGATCGACTCGGCTCTACGAGTAACGGGTATAAATATCATTTGAACAAATTTTTGGAAAAAAATGATGCCCCCACCCTTATGACAACGCCAAAATCCGAAGAAAATCACCTCGATTTTCGGTATTTTAATCAAAACCCTTGGAAATAGTGGTCGAATGTTGGTATGGCATACCTCGTTGAATTCGATACAAAATTTCCAATAAAGTGTCATTTACAGAAAAAAAATTGCATTTGAACTAATTTTTGGAAAAAAATGATGCCCTTCCCTTATGACAACGCCAAAATCCGAAGGAAATCACCTCGATTTTCGGTATTTTAATCAAAACCCTGGGAAATAGTGGTCGAATGTTGGTATGGCATACCTCGTTGAATTCGTTACAAAATTTCCAACAAAGTGTCATTTACAGAAAAAAACTGCATTTGAACAAATTTTTGAAAAAAAAATGACGGCCCCCACCCTTAAGACAATGCCAAAATCCGAAGAAAATTACCTCGATTTTCGGTATTTTAATCAAAACCCTGGGAAATAGTGGTCGAATGTTGGAATGGCATACCTCGTTGAATTCGTTACAAAATTTCCAACACAGAGTCAGTTACAGAAAAAAAACTGCATTTGAACAAATTTTTGAAAAAAAATTACGACCCCCACCCTTATGACAACGCCTAAATCCGAAGAAAATCACCTCGATTTTCGGTATTTTAATCAAAACCCTGGGAAATAGTGGTCGAATGTTGGAATGGCATACCTCGTTGAATTCGTTACAAAATTTCCAACAAAGTGTCATTTACAGAAAAAAAATTGCATATAAACAAATTTTTGAAAAAAAAATACGACCCCCACCCTTATGACAACGCCAAAATCCGAAGAAAATCAACTCGATTTTCGGTATTTTAATCAAAACCCTGGGAAAGAGTGGTCGAATGTTGGAATGGCATACCTCGTTGAATTCGTTACAAAATTTCCAACACAAAGTCATTTACAGAAAAAAATTGCATATGAACAAATTTTTAAAAAAAAATTACGACCCCCACCCTTATGACAACGCCAAAATCCGAAGAAAATCAACTCGATTTTCGGTATTTTAATCAAAACCCTGGGAAATAGTGGTCGAATGTTGGAATGGCATACCTCGTTGAATTCGTTACAAAATTTCCAACAAAGTGTCATTTACAGAAAAAATTGGATTTGAACAAATTTAAAAAAAAAAAAGACGACCCCCACCCTTACGACAATGCCAAAATCCGAAGAAAATCACCTCGATTTAAAACAAAACCCTGGGAAATAGTGGTCGAATGTTGGAATGGCATACCTCGTTGAATTCGTTACAAAATTTCCAACAAAGTGTCATTTACAGAAAAAAATTGCATATAAACAAATTTTTGAAAAAAAATACGACCCCCACCCTTATGACAACGCCAAAATCCGAAGAAAATCACCTCGATTTTCGGTATTTTAATCAAAACCCTGGGAAAGAGTGGTCGAATGTTGGAATGGCATACCTCGTTGAATTCGTTACAAAATTTCCAACACAAAGTCATTTACAGAAAAAAAATTGCATATGAACAAATTTTTAAAAAAAAAATTACGACCCCCACCCTTATGACAACGCCAAAATCCGAAGAAAATCAACTCATTTACAGAAAAAAAATTGCATATGAACAATTTTTTAAAAACAAATTACGACCCCCACCCTTATGACAACGCTAAAATCCGAAGAAAATCAGCTCGATTTTCGGTATTTTAATCAAAACCCTGGGAAAGAGTGGTCGAATGTTGGAATGGCATACCTCGTTGAATTCGTTACAACATTTTCAACACAGAGTCATTTACAGAAAAAAAAATGCATATGAACAAATTTTTGAAAAAAAATGACGACCCCCACCCTTATGACAACGCCAAAATCCGAAAAAAATCACCCCGATTTTCGGTATTTTAATCAAAACCCAGGGAAATAGTGGTCGAATGTTGGAATGGCATACCTCGTTAAATTCGTTACAAAATTTCCAACAAAGTGTCATTTACAGAAAAAAAACTGCATTTGAACAAATTAAAAAAAAAAAAAAAAGACGACCCCCACCCTTATGACAACGCCAAAATCCGGAGAAAATCACCTCGATTTATCGGTTTTTTAATCAAAACCCTGGGAAATAGTGGTCGGAAGTTTAAATGGCATACCTCGTTGAATTCGTTACAAAATTTCCAACAAAGTGTCATTTACAGAAAAAAAATATCACCGGAATTGTCGGTATTTTAATCAAAACCCTGGGAAATAGGTCGAATGTTGGAATGGCATACCTCGTTGAATTTGTTACAAAATTGTCAACAAAGAGGAATTTACAGAAAAAAATATTATTGCATATAAACAAATTTTTGAAAAAAATTACGACCCCCACCCTTATGACAACGCCAAAATCCGAAGAAAATCAACTCGATTTTCGGTATTTTAATCAAAACCCTGGGAAATAGTGGTCGAATGTTGGAATGGCATACCTCGTTGAATTCGTTACAAAATTTCCAACAAAGTGTCATTTACAGAAAAAATTGGATTTGAACAAATTTAAAAAAAAAAAAGACGACCCCCACCCTTACGACAATGCCAAAATCCGAAGAAAATCACCTCGATTTAAATCAAAACCCTGGGAAATAGTGGTCGAATGTTGGAATGGCATACCTCGTTGAATTCGTTACAAAATTTCCAACAAAGTGTCATTTACAGAAAAAAATTGCATATAAACAAATTTTGAAAAAAAATACGACCCCCACCCTTATGACAACGCCAAAATCCGAAGAAAATCAACTCGATTTTCGGTATTTTAATCAAAACCCTGGGAAAGAGTGGTCGAATGTTGGAATGGCATACCTCGTTGAATTCGTTACAAAATTTCCAACACAAAGTCATTTACAGAAAAAAAATTGCATATGAACAATTTTTTAAAAAAAAAATTACGACCCCCACCCTTATGACAACGCCAAAATCCGAAGAAAATCAACTCGATTTTCGGGACAAAGTTTCATTTACAGAAAAAAATTGCATATGAACAATTTTTTAAAAACAAATTACGACCCCCACCCTCAATACAACGCTAAAATCCGAAGAAAATCAGCTCGATTTTCGGTATTTTAATCAAAACCCTGGGAAAGAGTGGTCGAATGTTGGAATGGCATACCTCGTTGAATTCGTTACAACATTTTCAACACAGAGTCATTTACAGAAAAAAAAATGCATATGAAATCACCCCGATTTTCGGTATTTTAATCAAAACCCAGGGAAATAGTGGTCGAATGTTGGAATGGCATACCTCGTTAAATTCGTTACAAAATTTCCAACAAAGTGTCATTTACAGAAAAAAAAACTGCATTTGAACAAATTAAAAAAAAAAAAAAAGACGACCCCCACCCTTATGACAACGCCAAAATCCGGAGAAAATCACCTCGATTTATCGGTTTTTTAATCAAAACCCTGGGAAATAGTGGTCGGAAGTTTAAATGGCATACCTCGTTGAATTCGTTACAAAATTTCCAACAAAGTGTCATTTACAGAAAAAAAAATATCATTTAAACAAATTTTTGGAAAAAATGATGACCCCCACCCTTATGACAACGCCAAAATCTGACGAAAATCACCTCGATTTTTGGTATTTTAATCAAAACCCTGGGAAATAGTGGTCGAATGTTGGAATGGCATACCTCGTTGAATTCGTTACAAAATTTCCAACACAGAGTCATTTACAGAAAAAAATTGCATATGAACAAATTTTTGGAAAAAAATTACGACCCCCACCCTTATGACAACGCCAAAATCCGAAGAAAATCATCTCGATTTTCGGGACAAAGTGTCATTTACAGAAAAAAAATTGCATATGAACAATTTTTTAAAAACAAATTACGACCCCCACCCTTATGACAACGCTAAAATCCGAAGAAAATCAGCTCGATTTTCGGTATTTTAATCAAAACCCTGGGAAAGAGTGGTCGAATGTTGGAATGGCATACCTCGTTGAATTCGTTACAAAATTTCCAACAAAGTGTCATTTACAGAAAAAAAAACTGCATTTGAACAAATTAAAAAAAAAAAAAAAGACGACCCCCACCCTTATGACAACGCCAAAATCCGGAGAAAATCACCTCGATTTATCGGTTTTTTAATCAAAACCCTGGGAAATAGTGGTCGGAAGTTTAAATGTGTGACGATCCCGCCTGACGGCTAGGCCGCCACAATATATATTTAAGCAATAGTTATCTAAGTTTCACATTATTACCATTAGTATGTAAGGGATTTAAAATGAAGTATTATAATTTAGTAATGGTTAAGCGGTCTTATGGATTTTAGGGTATAAAACCAAAATAGGTCAAGTTTGGTTCCGCACCACCTGCCCGAGGTGGCAACCATAGAGAAAAATACTGGAAAATAGGGAAAATACCAAACCTTCCTTGGTGAGAAAAGGTCCAAAAGGATGAGAGGGTCACACGGCGGTTTCCGGCAGGGGCTCGGCTCTTGAACTTCGAAGCGATCGGTCGCGCACGCGGGCAAAGTAAAAAAATAAAGGAAACACGTGTGAAAGAGAACGCGGTCGGTAGGAAATAAGGTTAGTGCATCAGTGTAATCGGCGCAGTGAAACACAGGGACGTTTTTAAAAACCAAAGAAATAAATGGAGTGAACTGGTACGAAAAGAAACGTCAAGCCGGATTGTTGTGCATTTTATTTTTACCCCGTACCCCTTTGTTCCCCAGTGATTCAGGCCGTCAGCGACTGATGAACCAATTGGAAGCGGTAAATTATTTGCACCATATATATACGCGTTATCCCGATCTACTGAATTTCACCCACTAACCTGTCTGCGTAGTGAGGCGGAAGATCCCCTCATTCTCCTACTTAATCCCCCTTCCCCGCGAAGTGGCAGATCCCTTCGTGACCCACTAACCCCCGCGGCGAGACGGAAGATCCTCTCACGCATCCCCCTCTAATATCCTACCGCGAAGTGGCAGATCCCTTCGTATCCTATTAACTCCGACGGTGAGATGGAAGATCCTCTCACCGGCCCCTATTAATCCCACATCTTAACGGAAAGGCAGATCCTTCCGACTAATCAAACTTGTTTCCAGCCGGTCAACCACGACAGAATCCGGCTGCGGCCTCGCCCGAAGGTCCAGCCCGTGGGATTCTTGGCCCTTCGGACCACGTATTTCGGCCAATCACGACAGAATCCGGCTGCGGCCTCGCCCGAAGGTCCAGCCCGTGGGATTCTTGGCCCCTCGGACCACGTATCTCGGCCAACCGCGATAGAACTCGGCTGCGGCCTCGCCCGAAGGTCCAGCCCGTGGAATTTTTCGTCCCGGAAGGACTTGGTGGTCTGACGTTATCGTACCCTCGAAGGCCCTGGAGCACTTCGGGATAATTGATCAAAAATCGTCGTTCGCCGCGCGAACATTACTCTCTAGCCCTATGTCTCAGTGACTTTACAAATTTCTTGTAAAAGGACCTCTGGATCCGACTGAGAGTTGTATCCTGGCCAGAGAGCATCCTTACAAGTGGCGCCCGAGCAGGGACATTGAGGCTAACTAGAGCAACACCAAAGTGGCCTAAAGACCCACTAAGATAAAGATCTTTATCCCGAAGGATCGCGCCCCTGCCGAGTGTTACAACTGTGAGAGCAAAAGAAAAGGCAAAGGAAAAGGAAAAGCAAAGGAAAAGGAAGAAGGTTCACGTATCACAATAAACCATGGCTAATACGAAGGAGTCCGACGGCGAGTACGAGGAAGCCGATTCGATAGAAAATCCAGGTGTAGGAGTACGATGGATTTATGCCCGGCGTAAAGATGAGTTAGCCGCTCTAGCACTCGAGTTCGGGTTTAGCGCCGACGGCACCGTAGCAGAAACGCAGAAGGCGTTCGCTACACTCGTAAGCACAGGATCGTTTCCAGAATCGGTGTGGAGACGCCTCGCTCAACTGCAGGAGCAGTACAGTTCGAGAGCCGTCACTCCGAACCGCCTAGGAGGCGACAAAGGGTTCATGCCGGGAGCCAAGATAACCCAAGTTGACCAGAATCAGGCTCCATATTTCGCCAGTCATAGTTTTCCCGGAAGACTGACAAGCTATCGAGGTGTCCATCCCGACACGTCACGAGATTTTACCGCCTCATCACTCGGAAATCGTGGCGTGTCGAAGCCGCCAGAGTCAGAAGTTCCACTCATTATCACTCTTCCTCGTCATTTACTAGCCGAGCGGATGCACAAATGGAGTCTACGATTCGACGGGACGTCGGACCCGCTGACTTTGATCGCTGAACTTGAAGAGAAGATAGCAACCTACGGAATCAACCAGGAGGAAGTACCCCGCGCCATGTCAGAGATTTTGGAAGGTAGGGCAGCGCGATGGTTCCGCACGAGCCGCTTACAGACAGCTACGTGGGCAGAGTTCCGCGCCGAGTTCTTAAGTTTCTTCCTGCCCCCACGTTACTTCGAGCGACTAGAGGACGAAATCCGAGCTCACACCCAGGGAGCGGATGAGACGTTTAAGGAATATTTGGTCGAGTTGAGGACCAAGATGCAGCAAGCCGGATACCAAAAGGAAGAAGAACTCTATCGGATCTATGAAAATATGGCACCGGAATATCGTCTGTATATAAGACGCCACGAGTTCGCGACGCTGGAACAATTAACCCAAATGGCAACGGAATACGAAAGTGTGAGGCAGCTGACGTCGAGTCGCGCAGGTATTCCTAGGACGACGACTATAGACCGGGATAGGGCCAACGCCCGTCTGACGCCGAACCCCTTTCGAGGCCACGGGGTACCCGTTCAAGGAGGGAATGCAACTCACCGAATGATCAGACAGCCCCTCTCGAACGTCGACGTACAGCGAGCTTGTAGTAGATGTGGAGAAGTCGGTCACTTTAGGCGGGGTTGTACTAACCCACGCCTGAACTTTTGTTGGGACTGCGGTCGAAGGAACACATTGACCGTCGGTTGTTGTCGCCGGGATACCCCGGGAAACGAACAACGTCTTCGCCGAGATGCGGGCGCAGCGGAGACGAATGCAGTAACAGCCCGGCACCTCCATTAAGGATAAGCAACGGCCTGATCACTGCTTCCGTGCAGATCGGAGGCCGATGGGTGGATGCCACGGTGGATACAGGAGCGTCGAGGAGCTTTGCGAGTGAAGGGTACGCTCGTATGGTAGCAAGACCTGAGGAGATGCAGGAGATCATCACTACGATAGCGTTAGCTGATCGGTCAAGCCTGGCAGTGAAGAAGTTATGGCGTACTCGCGTGGAGTTAGCTGGCACGCGAGTGTGGATGCCATTCTTGGTGATGCCAACCATGTTGGATCGCGTGATATTAGGTATGGATTTCTTGGCGGCAATGGGAACACGGATACAGTGCGGAGAAGCTACCTTAAAGGTAAAATTGCGCCCGTCGGTGGAAGACCCCCGACTGCGGCCGAGCAAAGTCGATCGGATGTCATCAGAGGATACGAACTCGGAAACACTCGAAGGAAGGAGTATGACGGTTCTAGGGCGTCAAGAACCCGACGATAAGGACACCAGGTATGCAGAGCAGAGTGAGGTCCCCGCACACAACCGGATCATGCGTCAGATGGCCCCATCAGGAGAATTAAAGAACGACGGAGGAGACGGGACCGGGAGGCACGACGAACCGGGAAGGGCCTTGCAGGACTTTCCAGATGAAATCGACGAAGCAGAGGGCGAAGAACCAACGGCGGAAGAGGATGATCTGAGACCCGACCAGCGGGAATTCATCACTCGCGAGTTGGCACTTTTCAAGGAGCTTCAAGGCGTATCACACGTGGCGGAGCATCGGATTGTAATGCGAGACGATAAACCCTTGAAACAAAGGTACTACCCAAGGAATCCGGCAATGCAGAGCGTGATCGACACCCAAGTGGACGAACTGCTCCGCGAAGACGCCATCGAACCGTCACGGAGTCCACATAGCGCACCCATAGTGTTGGTCAAAAAGAAGACGGGTGAATGGCGCATGTGTGTTGATTATAGGCAATTGAACGCTCACTCAGTACCCGACGCGTACCCCGTCCCCAGGATCAACCATATTCTGGAGAAGCTACGACAAGCCCGATACATTTCGACGCTGGACTTAAAGCACGGTTATTGGCAAATACCCATGGCCAAGGACAGCCGTCAATTCACAGCCTTCACCGTTCCGGGCAGAGGCCTATACCAGTGGAAGGTCATGCCCTTCGGCCTTCACTCGGCCAGCGCAACCTTCCAACGCGCTTTGGATGGCGTGATCGGTGTGGACATGGAGCCGTTCGCCTTCGCCTATTTGGACGATATCATCGTTATAGGCGCCACGGAGGAACAACATCTGTCCAACCTGGCCGAAGTCTTCCGTAGGCTGCGGAGGGCGAACCTGAAGGTGAATCCAAAGAAGTGCGCGTTCTTTAGGAGGAGGTTAGTTTACCTAGGCCACGTGATTAGCGCCGAAGGGGTACAAACCGACCCGGAGAAAGTGACGGCCGTTACCAACCTTAAGTCCCCTACCTGTCTCAAGGAGCTCCGGCAGTGGCTAGGCATGGCATCTTGGTATCGCCGGTTCGTCCCTAACTTCGCAACCGTGGTCCAACCGATGACGGCCCTGTTAAAGAAAGGTCGGAAGTGGTCGTGGGGTCCCGAACAACAGAGTGCGCTGGAGGAGGTGAAAAGGAGGTTAACCACCGCCCCCGTGTTAGGATGTCCCGACTTCGACAAGACGTTTGTGTTGCAAACTGACGCTAGCGACGTGGGACTAGGAGCAGTCTTGTCGCAAGATATCGAAGGCCAGGAGAGGGTCATCGCGTACGCCAGCCGTCGACTCACGGCCGCGGAGGGCAATTATACGACGACGGAAAAAGAGTGTCTGGCCATTATATGGGCCATTAGGAAAATGAGGTGCTACTTGGAAGGGTATCGGTTCGAAGTGGTTACCGACCACCTAGCCCTCAAATGGTTGAACTCCATCGAAAGCCCCTCCGGTCGGGTAGCCAGATGGGCGCTGGAGTTGCAACAATTCCAGTTCGACGTGCGGTACCGCCGAGGCAAATTGAACGTGGTGGCGGACGCGTTATCCCGGCAACCCTGTGAAGTCTCGCAACAGATGACCGAGATGGAGACACCCTGTAAATGGATCCAAGGTATGCAAGTTAAGATAAAAGAGTGCCCCGAGAAGTTCTCAGACTACATGACGGAAAATGGACAACTATACCGGAATTTGGGACATAGAGCGGATGACGAGGACTACTTCCCATGGAAACTGTGCGTCCCTAGTTCAAACAGGGTCCGAGTCCTCCGAGAATGCCACGACGCGCCCACGGCTGGACATTTGGGCGTCCGAAAAACCGTTTCCCGACTATCGCAGAGGTATTTCTGGCCCGGCATGTTTAGAGACGCGAAGCGTTACGTCCAGCGCTGCGAGTCGTGCCAGAAGTTTAAAACCGCCCAGACGAAGGCGGCAGGCAAAATGCTAACCCGCGTAACAAGCGAACCGTTTGACGTTCTATGCGCAGACTTTGTCGGCCCGCTACCTCGGTCAAAGCACGGAAACACCATGCTCCTCGTGTTTCATGACATCTTTTCCAAATGGGTGGAGTTGATCCCGTTACGGAAAGCTACCACCGCCCAGGTTCAGAAGGCATTCCGGGAACGGATACTGGGTCGGGTCGGCATCCCTCGGAAGTTCGTCTGCGATAATGGTACTCAATTCACCAGTCGCACTTTGAAAGAGTATTTCAGCACGATAGGGGTAGAGGTCCAATATACTGCCCCATACTGTCCACAAGAGAACCCTACCGAGAGGACGAATCGGACTGTCAAGACGATGATAGCCCAACTCACCGAGGGAGACCAAAGTTCCTGGGACGAGCTGTTACCGGAAATAGCGCTCGCCATCAACGCAAGTGTATCGGACTCGACGGGATACAGTCCCGCCTTTCTGACGCAAGGACGCGAACCCAGACTCCCGACTATGTTATACGACGAGGTCACCCCTGGATCGGCGGTGATATCTAAGGACCCCGCAGGAAAAGCATTCCAACTCAGAGGAATCTTCGACATCGTCAGATCCAACCTCCAACGTGCTTCCCAAGAGCAAGCACGCCATTACAACCTTCGACGCCGTGAGTGGAGACCGAAGCTCGGTGACAAAGTGTGGGTACGCCAACATCCGCTCTCGAAGGCAGCCGAGGGTTTCGCCGCCAAATTGGCCCCCAAATATGGCGGTCCCTACACCGTAACGAGATACACATCCCCTAATCTTGTTCTGTTGCGAAGTCCCGGAGAAAGACGTTCACGCTCCGCCAACATCAGCCAACTGAAACCCTATTACTCAGAGGACTTCGAGAATGCCGCCGCAGAAGAAGATGACGAGGCTACCCAGGGGGCCGACACGAGAGGTTAAGTAGGATACAAGGTCATACGGTAATTTCTAAGCTGAATTGTACTAACACACCCTATGTTATTATCTAAGTATTCTAAGTAGAGGTTTCACTGCACCGATAGGTAGGGAGCTTAATCAATAAGGGTCTCGTATCTATAAGTTTAGTCTCCGCTTTCAGATGGAAGAAGTCATCGAGTTGTCGGATGGTTCCGATGATACCGAGTCTTTTCATCACGACCTTTCCGATCGTGACGTGTGGGTCGCGGAAGGATACAGCGGAGGAGATTCGGACACATCGGGGGACGAAGAGGGAGAGATCGCAGAGGACCAGGTTACCGACGATGGCCAAGGTGAAGAAGACCCACACGGCGGCGCTGAGTCTTCCGACGACCAGGAGCCTGGGGGTACAGGTGGGTCGCGGTTTGCGGGCATGTGGAGCCCTAAACCCGGCGAAACACGACGACCCGATCGACCATCGGCAGCGTTCAACGTCGAGGACGACTCCAGCAACGCGAGCGACAGCGACGAACGCGACGAGCCTCAGGATTACACGAGAGGTCGTCGCTCACAGGGGCCAGGGTATTATGCACCGCGAGGAGACGACGAACAGCCGTGGACCAGGCGAGATCCTCGAGGCGGTCACCCGCGATACACCGAGTCCCACCAACGTCCCTCCATTGAACACTCGTGTCATCGTACGGTCGAAGACCAGGTCAGCCGCTGGGAAGGGCATGTCGCGATGATGCGCATCGAGGTCAAGTCGGTCGTGTTTAAGACACCCTGGGTACACGCCGAAGGTCCTTACGTGGACGAACCTCCATCACCACCGCTACCCCCCCGCTCTGGATTGGGACGCGACGTTCCGTCCCCAGGCAGAGGCCCCGACGTCCCCCGTCGGCCGCCGTGTTCGCCGAAGAAGACCCGCGCGCAGGAGACGCAGACATCCCCGACTTGCTGGCATCGTTCGCCGAAGCAGACCCGTGCCCGGTCTGTCCAGACGTCGCCGACGTGCCGACGACGCTCGCCGAGGGAGACTCACGTCCAGGCGGTCCAGACATCCCCAGTCGGACCACGGCGCTCACCACGGGAGACCGGAGGGCAGGAAACGAAGCGTTGCCGCGTGAGTTCGCACCACGAGACTCACCATGTGAAATATTTTATGGAGTGCGAATTGGCAACCGACAGCGAAGACGGGGTAGAAGATCGCCCCCTGTTCCGTCGGGTATTCCAGAACTCGGAGGCAGCGGAGACCAGTACGGCAGACCCGGACCCGACGGACGAGGCCAAGGAGGACGACGTTGCAGTCCAATCGACGTCACACCAATCCCCGATCTGCGCACCGCCAGGAGCACCACTGACCGAATGGGAGGACGGAGTTCTCGATCAGGTCTTGACCGAGATCCAGGGGACCGGTTGGGACGGGTCGTTCATGGAGGAGTTGACCTCACCCATAGCAACTCCGGAGGTACCTCGAGACGAGTTAGCCCCGTTACCTGAAGGTTGGATTGGGACGGGCGAACTGCGGCGATTGCCGACATCGGCCATTCGTCTGATCGCCGAGAGGGCGGCCGAACAAGCCGGACGGGGACATCGCGTTCGCTTCGCCGTTAAGGGACTGGATTGGCACTACGTCGTCACCGTGAAGAGCGACGGGCGGTTCATCATCAGCCCCCGGTAGGAAAGGGGGGGTGTGACGATCCCGCCTGACGGCTAGGCCGCCACAATATATATTTAAGCAATAGTTATCTAAGTTTCACATTATTACCATTAGTATGTAAGGGATTTAAAATGAAGTATTATAATTTAGTAATGGTTAAGCGGTCTTATGGATTTTAGGGTATAAAACCAAAATAGGTCAAGTTTGGTTCCGCACCACCTGCCCGAGGTGGCAACCATAGAGAAAAATACTGGAATATAGGGAAAATACCAAACCTTCCTTGGTGAGAAAAGGTCCAAAAGGATGAGAGGGTCACACGGCGGTTTCCGGCAGACTCTCTCGGCTCTTGAACTTTGAAGCGATCGGTCGCGCACGCGGACAAAGTAAAAAAAAATAAAGGAAACACGTGTGAAAGAGAACGCGGTCGGTAGGAAATAAGGTTAGTGCATCAGTGTAATCGGCGCAGTGAAACACAGGGACGTTTTTAAAAACCAAAGAAATAAATGGAGTGAACTGGTACGAAAAGAAACGTCAAGCCGGATTGTTGTGCATTTTATTTTTACCCCGTACCCCTTTGTTCCCCGAGTGATTCAGGCCGTCAGCGACTGATGAACCAATTGGAAGCGGTAAATTATTTGCACCATATATATACGCGTTATCCCGATCTACTGAATTTCACCCACTAACCTGTCTGCGTAGTGAGGCGGAAGATCCCCTCATTCTCCTACTTAATCCCCCTTCCCCGCGAAGTGGCAGATCCCTTCGTGACCCACTAACCCCCGCGGCGAGACGGAAGATCCTCTCACGCATCCCCCCTCTAATATCCTACCGCGAAGTGGCAGATCCCTTCGTATCCTATTAACTCCGACGGTGAGATGGAAGATCCTCTCACCGGCCCCTATTAATCCCACATCTTAACGGAAAGGCAGATCCTTCCGACTAATCAAACTTGTTTCCAGCCGGTCAACCACGATAGAATCCGGCTGCGGCCTCGCCCGAAGGTCCAGCCCGTGGGATTCTTGGCCCTTCGGACTACGTATTTCGGCCAACCACGACAGAATCCGGCTGCGGCCTCGCCCGAAGGTCCAGCCCGTGGGATTCTTGGCCCTTCGGACCACGTATTTCGGCCAATCACGACAGAATCCGGCTGCGGCCTCGCCCGAAGGTCCAGCCCGTGGGATTCTTGGCCCCTCGGACCACGTATCTCGGCCAACCGCGATAGAACTCGGCTGCGGCCTCGCCCGAAGGTCCAGCCCGTGGAATTTTTCGTCCCGGAAGGACTTGGTGGTCTGACGTTATCGTACCCTCGAAGGCCCTGGAGCACTTCGGGATAATTGATCAAAAATCGTCGTTCGCCGCGCGAACATTACTCTCTAGCCCTATGTCTCAGTGACTTTACAAATTTCTTGTAAAAGGACCTCTGGATCCGACTGAGAGTTGTATCCTGGCCAGAGAGCATCCTTACAAATGGCATACCTCGTTGAATTCGTTACAAAATTTCCAACAAAGTGTCATTTACAGAAAAAAAATATCATTTAAACAAATTTTTGGAAAAAATGATGACCCCCACCCTTATGACAACGCCAAAATCTGACGAAAATCACCTCGATTTTTGGTATTTTAATCAAAACCCTGGGAAATAGTGGTCGAATGTTGGAATGGCATACCTCGTTGAATTCGTTACAAAATTTCCAACACAGAGTCATTTACAGAAAAAAAATTGCATATGAACAAATTTTTGGAAAAAAATTACGACCCCCACCCTTATGACAACGCCAAAATCCGAAGAAAATGACCTCAATTTTCGATATTATAATCAAAACCCTGGGAAATAGTGGTCGAATGATGGAATGGCATACCTCGTTGAATTCGTTACAAAATTTCCAACAAAGTGTCATTTACAGAAAAAAAATTGCATATGAACAATTTTTTGAAAACAAATTACGACCCCCACCCTTATGACAACGCTAAAATCCGAAGAAAATCAGCTCGATTTTCGGTATTTTAATCAAAACCCTGGGAAAGAGTGGTCGAATGTTGGAATGACATACCTCGTTGAATTCGTTACAACATTTTTAACACAGAGTCATTTACAGAAAAAAAATTGCATATGAACAAATTTTTGAAAAAAAAATGACGACCCCCACCCTTCTGACAACGCCAAAATCCGAAAAAAATCACCCCGATTTTCGGTATTTTAATCAAAACCCAGGGAAATAGTGGTCGAATGTTGGAATGGCATACCTCGTTGAATTCGTTTCAAAATTTCCAACAAAGTGTCATTTACAGAAAAAAATTGCATATGAACAATTTTTTGAAAACAAATTACGACCCCCACCCTTATGACAACGCTAAAATCCGAAGAAAATCAGCTCGATTTTCGGTATTTTAATCAAAACCCTGGGAAAGAGTGGTCGAATGTTGGAATGGCATACCTCGTTGAATTCGTTACAACATTTTTAACACAGAGTCATTTACAGAAAAAAAATTGGATATGAACAAATTTTTGAAAAAAAATGACGACCCCCACCCTTATGACAACGCCAAAATCCGAAAAAAATCACCCCGATTTTCGGTATTTTAATCAAAACCCAGGGAAATAGTGGTCGAATGTTGGAATGGCATACCTCGTTGAATTCGTTACAAAATTTCCAACAAAGTGTCATTTACAGAAAAAAAACTGCATTTGAACAAATTTAAAAAAAAAAATGACGACCCCCACCCTTATGACAACGCCAAAATCCGGAGAAAATCACCTCGATTTATCGGTTTTTTAATCAAAACCCAGGGAAATAGTGGTCGGATGTTTAAATGGCATACCTCGTTGAATTCGTTACAAAATTTCCAACAAAGTGTCATTTACAGAAAAAAAAAATCATTTAAACAAATTTTTGGAAAAAAATGATGACCCCCACCCTTATGACAACGCCAAAATCCGAAGAAAATCACCTGAATTGTCGGTATTTTAATCAAAACCCTGGGAAATAGGTCGAATGTTGGAATGGCATACCTCGTTGAATTCGTTACAACATTTTCAACAAAGTGGAATTTACAGAAAAAAAATATTATTTGAACAAATTTTTGGAAAAAAATGATGACCCCGACCCTTATGACAACACTAAAATCCGAAGAAAATTCCCTCGAATTTCGGTATTTTAATCAAAACCGTGGGAAATAGTGGTCGAAAGTTGGAATGGCATACCTCGTTGAATTCGTTACAAAATTTCCAACACAGAGTCATTTACAGAAAAAAAATTGCATATGAACAAATTTTTGGAAAAAATGATGACCCCCACCATTATGACAACGCCAAAATCCGAAGAAAATCACCTCAATTGTCGGTATTTTAATCAAAACCCTGGGAAATAGGTCGAATGTTGGAATGGCATACCTCGTTGAATTCGTTACAAAATTTTCAACAAAGAGGAATATACAGAAAAAAAATATAATTTGAACAAATTTTTCAAAAAAAATAATGACAACGCCAAAATCCGAAGAAAATCACCTCGATTTTTGGTATTTTAATCAAAACCCTGGGAAATAGTGGTCGAATGTTGGAATGGCATACCTCGTTGAATTCGTTAAAAAATTTCCAACGAAGTGTCATTTACAGAAAATAAAACTGCATTTGAACAAATTTTTCGAAAAAAATGACGACCCCCACCCTTATGACAACGCCAAAATCTGAAGAAAATCACCTCGATTTTCGATATTTTAATCAAAACCCTGGGAAATAGTGGTCGAATGTTGGAATGGCATACCTCGTTGAATTCGTTACAAAATTTCCAACAAAGTGTCATTTACAGATAAAAAACTGCATTTGAACAATTTTTGAAAAAAATGACGACCCTCACCCTTATGACAACGCCAAAATCCGAAGAAAATGACCTCGATTTTCGATGTTTTAATCAAAACCCTGGGAAATAGTGGTCGAATGTTGGAATGGCATACCTCGTTGAATTCGTTACAAAATTTCCAACAAAGTGTCATTTACAGAAAAAAAAAATCATATAAACAAATTTTTGGAAAAAAATGATGACCCCCACCCTTATGACAACGCCAAAATCCGAAGAAAATCACCTGAATTGTCGGTATTTTAATCAAAACCCTGGGAAATAGGTCAATGTTGGAATGGCATACCTCGTTGAATTCGTTACAAAATTTTCAACAAAGTGGAATTTACAGAAAAAAAATATTATTTGAACAAATTTTTGGAAAAAAATGATGACCCCCACCCTTATGACAACGCCAAAATCCGAAGAAAATTCCCTCGATTTTCAGTATTTTAATCAAAACCCTGGGAAATAGTGGTCGAATGTTGGAATGGCATACCTCGTTGAATTCGTTACAAAATTTCCAACAAAGTGTCATTTACAGAAAAAAATTGCACAAGAACAAATTTTGAAAAAAAATTACGACCCCCACCCTTATTGTAAGGAAGTTCTTGGGCTGGGATATTGTGCTCAGGGCTCCCAGGGTCACTTACAAGAATTTATTTCAGTTCAAGGACTCAAGGGGGGGCGAGATAAAAATGACCCTATTCAGACTTCGTGGCCGGAACTTACAGCGGGTTTGGATCCGACAATCGAGCAGAGCTCCGTCGTAATCTCTACGCGCCTCGGAACCCGCAATGATCCTTGGATCCGACAAACGAGGCTAGCTCCGTCGTAATCCTTGGCCACCCCGCGGTCCGGCAACGATCGACAGAAACAGCAACAAAAGAAGAGGAAGGGGGTCTTGTGGGCACTGTCACCCAGAGATGCCGACCATGGGCCGAAATCGGCAACGGAGTTAGATCCGACGATCGAGTGCAAGGCTCCGTCGAAATCTCCCTCAGCCACACGCTCCGGAACCCGCACTGACCCTGGACCCGACAAACGAGCCTAGCTCCGTCGTAATCCACGGCCATTACGCGCTCCGGGACCGGCAACGGCCTCGGATCCGACAAGCGAGTACAAGACTCCGTCGTAATCCTTGGCCACCACGCGGTCCGACCACGATCGGCAGAGACAACAACAAAAGAAAAGGAAGGGGTTTGTGGGCATTGTCACCCAGAGATGCCGACCATGGGCCGAAACCTGCAGCGGAGTTAGATCCGACAATCGAGTACAAGACTCCGTCGAAATCTCTCTCAGCCGCACGCTCCGGAACCCGCACTGACCCTGGACCCGACAAACGAGCCTAGCTCCGTCGTAATCCACGGCCACTACGCGCTCCGGGACCGGCAACAGCCTCGGATCCGACAAGCGAGTGCAAGACTCCGTCGTAATCCTTGGCCACCACGCGGTCCGGCAACGATCGGCAGAGAAACAGGGGTTTTCCTAGATGGAGGCAAGAGAAAACAGTTCCCATTTCCCCTCCTATGTTCACTCACACACAAAACACGGTCAGACAAATAGTTTTTCTTTAGGTTTAAATATTTTGTTTTCTTTATTTAAGTTTTGTGCAAGGGGTGTACAGAGCCTCCTTGTCACGCCACTCCAGTCCAGTTCATGTTTTCAAAAACAAAATATATCCGGAAAAATATATATTAGACGCTTACGTTTCCGTCCACAGCAAATCCAGCCAGTTGATTCCCCATGCCTCCGCACCGGGAATAGCGTCGCGCACTCCATCCACATCACCCCTGTCGTTTTTTTCATTTAATTACACGTTTTTTTACGCACTTGTCCGAAAAATTTTCACAGCGGGGCGGTTTTCCCGGGTTTGTCACGTCTGGATCTCTAGTCTGGCACGCACGAAGCCTCAAGAGTAATTGCCTTTCCCCTCTTTGATATTGGCGCGCGTTCCCCATGCATTGCGTCGGCGTCGCTGCCGCTGCGCTTGCGCTTCGGCAGTTTGCAGGCAAAATTATTTCCCCTTGCTCGAAAACATCGGTCGGGTCGGTTGCAATCTGGTTCGATCGTGCGAAATTATTTACCCCTTGCTCGAAAACATCGGTCGGGTTGGTTGCGATTTGGTTCGATCGTGCGACGAAAAGCTTATGTGTGTGTTGGCTTTGTGCAGGTGTTCAAACTGTTCGAAGCGGGCGAGAGTGTGTTGGTTGCGCTCAGGCGTTCGATGGTTCCAATGTGTGTAGCTGCTGACGTTCGAGGTGTGTGAAGAAGAGAGCGAGAGCGCGTTGGTCGCGCTCAGGCGTTCGATGGTTCAACTGTGTGCAACTGCTGCGTTGGCTATTAAAAAGCTAAACTAAAAATATTCCTACATGGCTACAAAATCCTACATGGCTACAAAAATCTTACATGGCTACAAAAAATTCTACATGGCTACAAATTCCTACATGGCTACAAAGTAAATTGTGAGGGCCGTTCTACGGTTCCTCACACCCCCCCCTTCCTTTGGGGTGCTGGAGCGAGACGCGGATGAAGCGATGATTGCTGATCGCAACCCTGTACGTTCGTCCCTTCACCTTCCGTAGGAAGCGTACCCCTCGGCGCTCATGTTGTTGGATAAAGACGATGAGCTCGTTGGGGAGTCTGCGTCGCTCTGTGTCCACTGCCCACTCTGCGGGGGCTTCTGTCCACTGATCCTCCTCCGGGGTGGCCGGAGATAGCTGGTTGTCTTCCAGTGCGTTCCAGAGCTCCCTTTCCTCTTCCAAGTCGAGGCAGAGTTCCCAGGGCACTGGACACTCGTCCTGGACGTGGCTGCCACCGGGGACTCAGACGAGCTTCCGTAGACGAGCTCGGAACTGCCAACCGAACCGGTGGCTCCAACCCGTATTTGGCGGAGGCTCTCTTCCAACATGGAGGGTCCGAAGGAGGGCAGTCCTACCTCGTCGACCCAGTGGCTGACGGCGCTTATGATTGGCTGAGTGGCCTCGTCCCCGGGCTCCAGGGCTTGCAGCTGTGCTAGTCGGGTAGCGGTAAGCAGGTTTGAGTCCGCCTGGCTGCAACTTGGAGTGTCGTCCCCAGGATGTGGACCTAATCCGGCTACGTCCACCCAGCTGCTAGCGGCCCGCGCGACCGATTGGACCTCCTCGCTCAGGGGTTCCAGGACGTGAATGGTGGCCAGTCGAGACACGGAGCACCACAGTGGATCCGCCTGGCTGCACTGCGGGACGTCGTCTGTCGGCTGTTCTGGTCCCTGGTGGTCACTATGGCTGCTGAGTGCCAACGAGTCGACGGGCGTGTTGGGCAGCGTACTGGCTGACTCGGGCCAGGATAGTGGCAACTTCCAAGGCCGGGGGCTCATGGGCGGTGTCCAAGAGGCCTCGGTGGGGGAAGACCCACGGCTGGACGGGGTGAAGTATCCGCTCTCGGCGCTAGATAGGAGAGAAGAACGTGTTAGCGTGGAGAGTCAGTGATGTTATGGAAGTTCTAGTCGTGTGTCGTCGTGTGTCGGTGACTATGGTGATAACTAGGCGTGACTAATTTGGCGTGGTCTACCCTAAAGAGTTAGATTATTCCCTGGTGACGGCGTGGGTCGGGGTCGCGGTGTTACGGTGTGGGTCTCCACTTGTAGAAGTGCCGGTGATCGTCGTGGGGTTGCGGTAGGCTTGTTGACTTGTATTCGAGACGCCGATCGTCGAGGAGTTGCGGTAGGCTCGTTGACTTGTATTCGAGACGCCGATCGTCGAGGAGCTGCCACGGGTGGTACCGTGCAGCGTGGTGATGGTGTTGTTTCGACGGCGCTTGGACTGACGACTACTCGTGGGGTGACGATGGGTGGTTTGCTTCTGGGCTTTCCCACACTGGATAGTGGTCTTGATCCCGCAGAGGAAGTCGATTCCGAGAATGATCTCGTCCAAGATGGACGGTAGCACTAGCAGTATCCCGTCCTAGGGTTACGGTGGTGGTCAGGGCGTGGGTGACGTCGGTGGTGGATCCGTCTGCCAGGGCAATCCTCGTTCGTACATTCCGGCGGTTATTGGTATTCCCAATGTCGTCGGCTACTTTCGCGCTGATGAAGCTCCTTGACGCCCCGGTGTCCAGGGTGGCGTGAAATATCCTCCCCTCGATGCCGACCGTCGCCACGATGCGCCCCCCTTCGAATCGTAAAGGTGGGGTTAGTTCTGGGGTCCTTGGTGTGTGGTCCTCGCTGGTTCCCCGGATGGGCGAGGACTCGGTCCGTTTCCCGGGTTTCGGGTCCGACAGCATTCGTTGGTCTGCACTCCCCTTCTTCCACACTGCCAGCAGAACAGGACCTGGGGATTGGGGCACTCTTGGCGGAAGTGTCCCGTCTCCCCGCAGCGGGAACAAGCGTTCCGGACATCGATGCGATGTTCGGGTACCTGTGCCATCATTCGATTTGTCGCTGGGGTGCCTGGAAGTTCCAGGGGTGACTCACGTTTCCTGTGGATGGTATGGGAGCTGGAAATCGTCGGGGTTGTCTGTGTGGCATAGCTGCTAGAAAGTTTGTATGCAGTGCTCGATCGCGGTCGCGTGTGATCTCATAGGCTGTGGCCCGTTGGATCAGAGTGGCCAGATCCTCAAAGTCTTGGCGCCTCACAAATAGCTGGTATTCCGGTCGAAGGTTCTGGTAGAGTCGCTCCAGTTCCTGCGCCGGAGTAAATTTTGCCCGCTGCATCAGGAGTCGGAGCTCCACTACATATTCCTTGCAGCTCTCGCCCGGTTGCTGGTATCTCGTCCGGATCGTGTCTTCCAATCGTTGGAAGTATTGTGGTGGGAGGAAGAATTCAAGAAATTCTTTCCTGAAAATTTCCCACGACACGTCCTGCATTTGGAATGTGCGGTACCAACTTTCCGCTTTTCCCGTAAGCAATCCGGAGATTACCCTGGGGAGTCGTGCGGTCCTGAGTCGGTATGCTTCGGCTTGTACTTCCAGGCGTTCGATAAATGTGAGCGGGTCGGACTGTCCGTCAAATAAGATGCTCCAGCTCCGCAGTTTTTCTGCCAAAGTGGCGGAGGATATTTCCTCGCGTGCAGGTGGGTCCGCGTTTGTGTTCCTTGTTGGTCGGTTGCCTGGTGGTACTTCCAGTCTTAGGGGGGTGCTCCCGGTGTCGACGACTGCTGTGCTTGGCTTCTGTTCCCGGGGTTCTTGTCCTCCCAGAGGGGTCGGGGATTTATCCCTGGGTGTGGCTGCCTCTGGGAACATACTAGCCAATTCTCTGGCTCGGTCCAGGAGTTCCGGCTCTAGATCCTCCCGGGTGAGAAAAATCGCTAGCCGACTGCGCAGTTCTTCGACGGTTCCCCCTTGGGGTAACCCGAACTCGGCTAAGAGGAGTTGGAGTTCCTCCTTGCGGCGATACGATATCCATCTTACGCCCATGGTTTCCAAGCGACAGAGAGCGGAGGGGGGGAAAATTAAAAAAAAATTTCGTACCGTTTGATTGTGTACGCGGGTACCGAAATATTTATAGGACTCGGGGGTCCTTTTTGGGCACGGTGCTAGGATTCGGGCTAGGATACCGAATATTTATAGGACTCGGGGTCCTTTGGTTGATGCGCACGGTGCTAGGATTCGGGCTAGGATGCCGAATGTTTATAGGACTCGGGGTCCTTTGGTTGATGCGCGCGGTGCTAGGATTCGGGCTAGGATGCCGAATGTTTATAGGACTCGGGGTCCTTTGGTTGATGCGCGCGGTGCTAGGATTCGGGCTAGGATGCCGAATGCTTACAGGACTCGGGAGTCCTGGTTGGTGCGCGCGGTGCTAGGATTCGGGCTAGGATGCCGAATGTTCACAGGACTCGGGGTCCTTTGGTTGCGCACGGTGCTAGGATTCGGGCTAGGATGCCGAATGTTTACAGGAGTCTGTTGTTCGCGACGATGTTCCCCGCTTGAGGGCCGGAGCTTGACTGACTTCTGGTAGCCTGGTGTGCTCCTCTTATAGTCGCCGGCCACGTGTCCACCGCGTTCGGGACAACGTGGGAAGCGAGAGAGAAAAACAAAAAAATTTGTTTTTCAACCACACCGATTTATATGTTCCCTTTCCGTTTTCCCCATGAAAAAAAAATTCCAGCGTGCTCCGGGACCCGACAAACGAGCTTAGCTCCGTCGTAATCCACGGCCGCTACGTGCTCCGGGGCCGGCAATGGCTTCGGATCCGACAAACGAGTGCGAGACTCCGTCGTAATCCTGGGCCACCACGCGGTTTCGTAGAGGGAAAATGTAAGGAAAATGCTGTCTGTGTGTGTGTAACAAAAAAAAAATTGGTCTGATCTTAGGGTCTGGGTGTCTTTCTCATGGGTCTTTACGCCATATACCCCAAAAAAAATTATTTTTTTTTTTTGAAGAAAAAATATATAATATATTTTTTTTTGCGGAAAAATGATTTAAAAATTTCCCGTAATCCTTGAAGTCCCTGCTCGGGCGCCATGTAAGGAAGTTCTTGGGCTGGGATATTGTGCTCAGAGCTTCCAGGGTCACTTACAATAATTTATTTCAGTTCAAGGACTCAAGGGGGGGGCGAGATAAAAATGACCCTATTCAGACTTCGTGGCCGGAACTTACAGCGGGTTTGGATCCGACAATCGAGCAGAGCTCCGTCGTAATCTCTACGCGCCTCGGAACCCGCAATGATCCTTGGATCCGACAAACGAGGCTAGCTCCGTCGTAATCCTTGGCCACCCTGCGGTCCGGCAACGATCGACAGAAACAGCAACAAAAGAAGAGGAAGGGGGTCTTGTGGGCACTGTCACCCAGAGATGCCGACCATGGGCCGAAATCGGCAACGGAGTTAGATCCGACGATCGAGTGCAAGGCTCCGTCGAAATCTCCCTCAGCCACACGCTCCGGAACCCGCACTGACCCTGGACCCGACAAACGAGCCTAGCTCCGTCGTAATCCACGGCCATTACGCGCTCCGGGACCGGCAACGGCCTCGGATCCGACAAGCGAGTACAAGACTCCGTCGTAATCCTTGGCCACCACGCGGTCCGACCACGATCGGCAGAGACAACAACAAAAAGAAAAGGAAGGGGTTTGTGGGCATTGTCACCCAGAGATGCCGACCATGGGCCGAAACCTGCAGCGGAGTTAGATCCGACAATCGAGTACAAGACTCCGTCGAAATCTCTCTCAGCCGCACGCTCCGGAACCCGCACTGACCCTGGACCCGACAAACGAGCCTAGCTCCGTCGTAATCCACGGCCACTACGCGCTCCGGGACCGGCAACAGCCTCGGATCCGACAAGCGAGTGCAAGACTCCGTCGTAATCCTTGGCCACCACGCGGTCCGGCAACGATCGGCAGAGAAACAGGGGTTTTCCTAGATGGAGGCAAGAGAAAACAGTTCCCATTTCCCCTCCTATGTTCACTCACACACAAAACACGGTCAGACAAATAGTTTTTCTTTAGGTTTAAATATTTCGTTTTCTTTATTTAAGTTTTGTGCAAGGGGTGTACAGAGCCTCCTTGTCACGCCACTCCAGTCCAGTTCATGTTTTCAAAAAAAACAAAATATATCCGGAAAAATATATATTAGACGCTTACGTTTCCGTCCACAGCAAATCCAGCCAGTTGATTCCCCATGCCTCCGCACCGGGAATAGCGTCGCGCACTCCATCCACATCACCCCTGTCGTTTTTTCATTTAATTACACGTTTTTTTACGCACTTGTCCGAAAAATTTTCACAGCGGGGCGGTTTTCCCGGGTTTGTCACGTCTGGATCTCTAGTCTGGCACGCACGAAGCCTCAAGAGTAATTGCCTTTCCCCTCTTTGATATTGGCGCGCGTTCCCCATGCATTGCGTCGGCGTCGCTGCCGCTGCGCTTGCGCTTCGGCAGTTTGCAGGCAAAATTATTTCCCCTTGCTCGAAAACATCGGTCGGGTCGGTTGCAATCTGGTTCGATCGTGCGAAATTATTTACCCCTTGCTCGAAAACATCGGTCGGGTTGGTTGCGATTTGGTTCGATCGTGCGACGAAAAGCTTATGTGTGTGTTGGCTTTGTGCAGGTGTTCAAACTGTTCGAAGCGGGCGAGAGTGTGTTGGTTGCGCTCAGGCGTTCGATGGTTCCAATGTGTGTAGCTGCTGACGTTCGAGGTGTGTGAAGAAGAGAGCGAGAGCGCGTTGGTCGCGCTCAGGCGTTCGATGGTTCAACTGTGTGCAACTGCTGCGTTGGCTATTAAAAAGCTAAACTAAAAATATTCCTACATGGCTACAAAATCCTACATGGCTACAAAAATCCTACATGGCTACAAAAATTCTACATGGCTACAAATTCCTACATGGCTACAAAGTAAATTGTGAGGGCCGTTCTACGGTTCCTCACATTATGAACACGCCAAAATCCGAAAAAAATCACCTCGCTTTTCGATATTTTAATCAAAACCCTGGGAAATAGTGGTCGAATGTTGGAATGGCATACCTCGTTGAATTCGTTACAAAATTTCCAACAAAGTGTCATTTACAGAAAAAAAATTGCATTTGAACAAATTTTTGAAAAAAAATGACGACCCGCACCTTATGACAACGCCAAGATCCGGATAAAATCAGTTCGATTTTTCGGTTTTTTAATCAAAACCCTGGGAAATAGTGGTCGAATGTTAGAATAACATACCTCGTTACATTTGTAACAAAATTTCGAACAAAGTGTCATTTACAGAAAAAACATATCATTTGAAAAACTTTTCGAAAAAAAAACCATGACCCCCGCCCTTATGACAAGGCCCAAGTCTGGAGAAAATCACCTCGATTTATCGGTTTTTAATCAAAACCCTGGCAAATAGTGGTCGGATGTTGAAATGGCATACCTCGTTGAATTCGTTACAAAATTTCCAACAAAGTATCATTTACAGAAAATAAATATCATTTGAACAAATTTTTGGAAAAAAATGATGACCCCCACTTTTATGACAACGCCAAAATCCGAAGAAAATCACCTGAATAGTCGGTACTGCATTTGAACAAATTTAAAAAAAAAATGACGACCCCCACCCTTATGACAACGCCAAAATCCGGAGAAAATCACCTCGATTTATCGGTTTTTTAATCAAAACCCTGGGAAATAGTGGTCGGATGTTTAAATGAATTCGTTGAATTCGTTACAAAATTTCCAACGAAGTGTCATTTACAGAAAATAAAACTGCATTTGAACAAATTTTTCGAAAAAAATGACGACCCCCACCCTTATGACAACGCCAAAATCCGAAGAAAATCTCCTCGATTTTCGGTATTTTAATAAAAATCCTGGGAAATAGGTCGAATATTGAAATGGCATACCTCGTTAAATTCGTTACAAAATTTCCAACAAAGTGTCATTTACAGAAAAAAAAAATCATATAAAAAAATTTTTGGAAAAAAATGATGACCACCACCCTTATGACAACGCCAAAATCCGAAGAAAATTCCCTTGATTTTCGGTATTTTAATAGTGGTAAATAGTGGTCGAATGTTGGAATGGCATACCTCGTTGAATTCGTTACAAATTTTCCAACAAAGTGTCATTTACAGAAAAAAATTGGATATGAACAAATTTTTGAAAAAAAATTACGACCCCCACCCTTATGACAACGCCAAAATCCGAAAAAAATTACCTCGATTTTCGATATTTTAATCAAAACCCTGTAAAATAGTGGTCGAATGTTGGAATGGCCTACCTCTTTGAACTCGTTACAAAATTTCCAACAAAGTGTCATTTACAGAAAAAAAATTGCATTTGAACAAATTTTTGAAAAAAAAATGACGACCCGCACACTTATGACAACGCCAAAATCCGGATAAAATCAGTTCGATTTTTCGGTTTTTTACTCAAAACCCTGGGAAATAGTGGTCGAATGTTGGAATGGCATACCTCGTTGAATTCGTTACAAAATTTCCAACACAGAAAAAAAATTGCATTTGAACAAATTTTTGAAAAAAAAATGACGACCCCCACCCTTATGACAACGCCAAAATCCGAAAAAAATTACCTCGATTTTCGATATTTTAATCAAAACCCTGTAAAATAGTGGTCGAATGTTGGAATGGCCTACCTCTTTGAACTCGTTACAACATTTCCAACAAAGTGTCATTTACAGAAAAAAATTGCATTTGAACAAATTTTTGAAAAAAAATGACGACCCGCACACTTATGACAACGCCAAAATCCGGATAAAATCAGTTCGATTTTTCGGTTTTTTAATCAAAACCCTGGGAAATAGTGGTCGAATGTTAGAATGACATACCTCGTTACATTTGTTACAAAATTTCGAACAAAGTGTAATTTACGGAAAAAACATATCATTTGAAAAACTTTTCGAAAAAAAAAACCATGACCCCCGCCCTTATGACAAGGCCCAAGTCCGGAGAAAATCACCTCGATTTATCGGTTTTTTAATCAAAACCCTGGGAAATAGTGGTCGGATGTTTAAATGGCATACCTCGTTGAATGCGTTAAAAAATTTCCAACGAAGTGTCATTTACAGAAAATAAAACTGCATTTGAACAAATTTTTCGAAAAAAATGACGACCCCCACCCTTATGACAACGCCAAAATACGAAGAAAATCACCTCGATTTTCGATATTTTAATCAAAACCCTGGGAAATAGTGGTCTAATGTTGGAATGGCATACCTCGTTGAATACGTTACAAAATTTTCAACAAAGTGGAATTTACAGAAAAAAAAACTGCATTTGAACAAATTTTTGGAAAAAAATTACGACCCCCACCCTTATGACAACGCCAAAATCCGAAGAAAATGACCTCGATTTTCGATGTTTTAATCAAAACCCTGGGAAATAGTGGTCGAATGTTGGAATGGCATACCTCGTTGAATTCGTTACAACATTTCCAACAAAGTGTCATTTACAGAAAAAAAATATCATTTGAACAAATTTTTGGAAATAAATGATGACCCCCAACCTTATGACAACGCCAAAATCCGAAGAAAATCACCTCAATTGTCGGTATTTTAATCAAAACCCTGGGAAATAGTGGTCGAATGTTGGAATGGCATACCTCGTTGAATTCGTTACAAAATTTTCAACAAAGAGGAATTTACAGAAAAAAATATAATTTGAACAAATTTTTGAAAAAAAAATGACGACCCCCACCCTTATGACAACGCCAAAATCCGAAGAAAATCACCCCGATTTTCGGTATTTTAATCAAAACCCAGGGAAACAGTGGTCGAATGTTGGAATGGCATACCTCGTTGAATTCGTTACAATATTTCCAACAAAGTGTCATTTACAGAAAAAAAAAACTGCATTTGAACAAATTTTTGGAAAAAAATTCCGACCCCCACCCTTATGACAACGCCAAAATCCGAAGAAAATGACCTCGATTTTCGATGTTTTAATCAAAACCCTGGGAAATAGTGGTCGAATGTTGGAATGGCATACCTCGTTGAATTCGTTACAAAATTTCCAACAAAGTGTCATTTACAGAAAAAAAATATAATTTGAACAAATTTTTGGAAAAAAATTACGACCCCCACCCTTACGACAATGCCAAAATCCGAAGAAAATCACCTCGATTTTCGGTAATTAAATCAAAACCCTGGGAAATAGTGGTCGAATTTTGGAATGGCATACCTCGTTGAATTCGTTACAAAATTTCCAACAAAGTGTCATTTACAGAAAAAAAATTGCATATGAACAAATTTTTGAAAAAAAATTACGACCCCCACCCTTATGACAACGCCAAAATCCGAAAAAAATCACCTCGATTTTCGATATTTTAATCAAAACCCTGGAAAATAGTGGTCGAATGTTGGAATGGCATACCTCTTTGAATTCGTTACAAAATTTCCAACAAAGTGTCATTTACAGAAAAAAAATTGCATTTGAACAAATTTTTGAAAAAAAAATGACGACCCGCACACTTATGACAACGCCAAAATCCGGATAAAATCAGTTCGATTTTTCGGTTTTTTACTCAAAACCCTGGGAAATAGTGGTCGAATGTTGGAATGGCATACCTCGTTGAATTCGTTACAAAATTTCCAACACAGAAAAAAAATTGCATTTGAACAAATTTTTGAAAAAAAAATGACGACCCCCACCCTTATGACAACGTCAAAATCCGAAGAAAATCACCCCGATTTTCGGTATTTTAATCAAAACCCAGGGAAACAGTGGTCGAATGTTGGATCGACCCCCACCCTTATGACAACGCCAAAATCCGAAGAAAATGACCTCGATTTTCGATGCTTTAATCAAAACCCTGGGAAATAGTGGTCGAATGTTGGAATGGCATACCCCGTTGAATTCGTTACAAAATTTCCAACAAAGTGTCATTTACAGAAAAAAAATTGGATTTGAACAAATTAAAAAAAAAAAAAGACGACCCCAACCCTTACGACAATGCCAAAATCCGTAGAAAATCACCTCGATTTTCGGTATTTAAATCAAAACCCTGGGAAATAGTGGTCGAATGTTGGAATGGCATACCTCGTTGAATTCGTTACAAAATTTCCAACAAAGTGTCATTTACAGAAAAAAAATTGGATTTGAACAAATTAAAAAAAAAAAAAGACGACCCCAACCCTTACGACAATGCCAAAATCCGAAGAAAATCACCTCAATTGTCGGTATTTTAATCAAAACCCTGGGAAATAGTGGTCGAATGTTAAAATGGCATACCTCGTTGAATTCGTTACAAAATTTTCAACAAAGAGGAATTTACAGAAAAAAAATATAATTTGAACAAATTTTTGAAAAAAAAATGACGACCCCCACCCTTATGACAACGCCAAAATCCGAAGAAAATCACCCCGATTTTCGGTATTTTAATCAAAACCCAGGGAAACAGTGGTCGAATGTTGGAATGGCATACCTCGTTGAATTCGTTACAATATTTCCAACAAAGTGTCATTTACAGAAAAAAAATTGCATATGAACAATTTTTTGAAAACAAATTACGACCCCCACCCTTATGACAACGCTAAAATCCGAAGAAAATCAGCTCGATTTTCGGTATTTTAATCAAAACCCTGGGAAAGAGTGGTCGAATGTTGGAATGGCATACCTCGTTGAATTCGTTACAACATTTCCAACACAGAGTCATTTACAGAAAAAAAATTGCATATGAACAAATTTTTGAAAAAAAAATGACGACCCCCACCCTTATGACAACGCCAAAATCCGAAAAAAATCACCCCGATTTTCGGTATTTTAATCAAAACCCAGGGAAATAGTGGTCGAATGTTGGAATGGCATACCTCGTTGAATTCGTTACAAAATTTCCAACAAAGTGTCATTTACAGAAAAAAATTGCATTTGAACAAATTTTTGAAAAAAAATGATGACCCGCACCCTTATGACAACGCCAAAATCCGGATCAAATCAGTTCGATTTTTCGGTTTTTTAATCAAAACCCTGGGAAATAGTGGTCGAAAGTTGGAATGGCATACCTCGTCGAATTCGTTACAAAATTTCCAACAAAGTGTCATTTACAGAAAAAAAATATAATTTGAACAAATTTTTGGAAAAAAAATACGGCCACCCTTACGACAATGCCAAAATCCGAAGAAAATCACCTCGATTTTCGGTATTTAAATCAAAACCCGGTGAAATAGTGGTCGAATGTTGGAATGGCATACCTCGTTGAATTCGTTACAAAATTTCCAACAAAGTGTCATTTACAGATAAAAAACTGCATTTGAACAATTTTTGAAAAAAATGACGACCCCCACCCTTATGACAACGCCAAAATCCGAAGAAAATGACCTCGATTTTCGATATTTTAATCAAAACCCTGGGAAATAGTGGTCGAATGTTGGAATGGCATACCTCGTTGAATTCGTTACAAAATTTCCAACAAAGTGTCATTTACAGAAAAAAATTGCACAAGAACAAATTTTTGAAAAAAAATTACGACCCCCCCCTTATGACAACGCCAAAATCCGAAAAAAATCACCTCGCTTTTCGGTATTTTAATCAAAACCCAGGGAAATAGTGGTCGAATGTTGGAATGGCATACCTCGTTGAATTCGTTACAAAATTTCCAACAAAGTGTCATTTAAAGAAAAAAAACTGCATATGAACAAATTTAAAAAAAAAAAATGACGACCCCCACACTTATGACAACGCCAAAATCCGGATAAAATCAGCTCGATTTTTCGGTTTTTTAATCAAAACCCTGGGAAATAGTGGTCGAATGTTAGAATGACATACCTTGTTACATTTGTTACAAAATTTCGAACAAAGTGTCATTTACAGAAAAAACATATCATTTGAAAAACTTTTCGAAAAAAAAACCATGACCCCCGCCCTTATGACAAGGCCCAAGTCCGGAGGAAATCACCTCGATTTATCGGTTTTTTAATCAAAACCCTGGGAAATAGTGGTCGGATGTTGAAATGGCATACCTCGTTGAATTCGTTACAAAATTTCCAACAAAGTGTCATTTACAGAAAAAAATATCATTTGAACAAATTTTTGGAAAAAAATGATGACCCCCACCCTTATGACAACGCCAAAATCCGAAGAAAATCTCCTGAATTGTCGGTATTTTAATTAAAACCCTGGGAAATAGTGGTCGAATATTGGAATGGCATACCTCGTTGAATTCGTTACAAAATTTTCAGCAAAGTGGAATTTACAGAAAAAAAATATTATTTGAAAAATTTTTTGGAAAAAAATGATAACCCCACCCTTATGACAACGCCAAAATCCGAAGAAAATTCGCTCGATTTTCGGTATTTTAATCAAAACCCTGGGAAACAGTGGTCGAATGTTGGAATGGCATACCTCGTTAAATTCGTTACAAAATTTCCAACAAAGTGTCATTTACAGAAAAAAATATCATTTGAACAAATTTTTGGAAACAAATTATGACCCCCACCCTTATGACAACGCCAAAATCCGAAGAAAATCACCTCAATTGTCGGTATTTTAATCAAAACCCTGGGAAATAGTGGTCGAATGTTAAAATGGCATACCTCGTTGAATTCGTTACAAAATTTTCAACAAAGAGGAATTTACAGAAAAAAAATATAATTTGAACAAATTTAAAAAACAAAAAACAAAGACGACCCCCACCCTTACGACAATGCCAAAATTCGAAGAAAATCACCTTGATTTTCGGTATTTAAATCAAAACCCTGGGAAATTGTGGGCGAATGTTGGAATGGTATACCTCGTTGAATTCGTTACAAAATTTCCAACGAAGTGTCATTTACAGAAAATAAAATTGCATATGAACAATTTTTTGAAAACAAATTACGACCCCCACCCTTATGACAACGCTAAAATCCGAAGAAAATCAGCTCGATTTTCGGTATTTTAATCAAAACCCTGGGAAATAGTGGTCGAATGTTGGAATGGCATACCTCCTTGAATTCGTTACAAAATTTCCAACAAAGTGTCATTTACAGAAAAAAAACTGCATTTGAACAAATTTACAAAAAAAAAAAAAACGACCCCCACCCTTATGACAACGCCAAAGTCCGGATAAAATCAGCTCAATTCTTCGGTTTTTTAATCAAAACCCTGGGAAATAGTGGTCGAATGTTAGAATGACATACCTCGTTACATTTGTTACAAACTTTCGAACAAAGTGTCATTTACAGAAAAAACATATCATCTGAACAAATTTTTGGAAAAAAAATGATGACCCCCCACCCTTATGACAACGCCAAAATCCGAAGAAAATCACCTCAATTGTCGGTATTTTAATCAAAGCCCAGGGAAATAGTGGTCGAATGTTGGAATGGCATACCTCCTTGAATTCGTTACAAAATTTCCAACAAAGTGTCATTTACAGAAAAAAAACTGCATTTGAACAAATTTAAAAAAAAAAAATGACGACACCCACCTTTATGACAACGCCAAAATCCGGATAAAATCAGCTCGATTTTTCGGTTTTTTAATCAAAACCCTGGGAAACAGTGGTCGAATGTTAGAATGACATACCTAGGTACATTTGTTACAAAATTTCGAACAAAGTGTCATTTACAGAAAAAACATATCATTTGAAAAACTTTTCGAAAAAAAAAACCATGACCCCCGCCCTTATGACAAGGCCAAAGTCCAGAGAAAATCACCTCGATTTATCGGTATTTTAATCAAAGCCCAGGGAAATAGTGGTCGAATGTTGGAATGGCATACCTCGTTGAATTCGTTACAAAATTTTCAACAAAGAGGAATTTACAGAAAAAAAATATAATTTGAACAAATTTAAAAAACAAAAAAAAAGACGACCCCCACCCTTACGACAATGCCAAAATTCGAAGAAAATCACCTCGATTTTCGGTATTTAAATCAAAACCCTGGGAAATTGTGGTCGAATGTTGGAATGGCATACCTCGTTGAATTCGTTACAAAATTTCCAACAAAGTGTCATTTACAGAAAATAAAACTGGATTTGAACAAATTTTTGAAGAAAAAATGACGACCCCCACCCTTATGACAACGCCAAAATCCGAAGAAAATCACCTCGATTTTCGGTATTTTAATCAAACCCTGGGAAATAGTGGTCGAATGTTGGAATGGCATACCTCCTTGAATTCGTTACAAAATTTCCAACAAAGTGTCATTTACAGAAAAAAAAATGCATTTGAACAAATTTTTAAAAAAAGAATGACGACCCCCACCCTTATGACAACGCCAAAGTCCGGATAAAATCAGCTCAATTTTTCGGTTTTTTAATCAAAACCCTGGGAAATAGTGGTCGAATGTTAAAATGGCATACCTCGTTGAATTCGTTACAAAATTTCCATCAAAGTGTCATTTACAGAAAATTAAACTGGATTTGCACAAATTTTTGAAGAAAAAATGACGACCCCCACCCTTATGACAACGCCAAAGTCCGTAGAAAATCACCTGGATTTTTTTCGTTTTTTAAATCAAAACCCTTGCAAATAGTGGTCGAATGTTGGAATGTCATACCTCGTTGAATTCGTTACGAAATTTCCAACAAAGTAGCATTAACAGAAAAAAAATTATCAATTGAAAATTTTTTCGAAAAAAATCATGACCCCCACCCTTATAACAACGCCAAAATCCAAAGAAAATCACCTTGATTTTTCGTATTTTTAATCAAAACCCTTGAAAATAGTAGTCGAATGTTGGAATGGCATACCTCGTTGAACTCGTTACAAGATATCCAACAAAGTGGCATTTACAAAAATAAAATATCATTTAAAAATTTTTTTTGGAAAACAATCATGACCCCCACCCTTAGGACAAGGCCCAAGTCCGGAGAAAATCACCTCGATTTTTCGGTTTTTTAATCAAAACCCTTGGATATAATGGCCGAATGTTAAATTTGTAACAACATTTCCAACAAAGTGGCATTTACAGAAACAAAATATCAATTGAAACAATTTTTCGAAAAAAAATCATGACCCCCACCCTTAGCACAAGGCCCAAATCCGGAGAAAATCACCTCGATTTTTCGGTCTTTTAATAAGAACCCTTGGAAATAGTGGTCAATGTTCGAATGGCATACCTCGTTGAATTCGTTACAAAATTTCCAAAAAGTGGAATTTACAGAAATAAAATATAAATTGAAAAAATTGTTCGAAAAAATCATGACCCCCACCCTAATGACAACGCCAAAATCCGAAGAAAATTACATCTATTTTTCGGTTTTTAATCAAAACCCTTGGAAATAGTGGTCGAATGTTGGAATGGCATACCTCGTTGAATTCGTTACAGCATTTCCAACAAAGTGTCATTTACAAAAATAAAATATCATTTAAAAATTTTTTTTTGGAAATCCATTATGACCCCCTTAGGACCAGGCCCAAATCCGTAGAAAATCACCCCGATTTTTTTCGGTTTTTTAATCAAAACCCTTGCAAATAGTGGTCGAATGTTGGAATGGCATACCTCTTTGAATTCGTTACAAAATTTACAACAAAGTGGCATTTACAGAAAAAAAATTATCAATTGAAAAAATGTTTAGAAAAAAATCATAACCCCCACCCTTATAACAACGCCAAAATCCGAAGAAAATCACCTTGATCTTTCGTATTTTTAATCAAAACGCTTGGAAATAGTAGTCGAATGTTGGAATGGCATACCTTGTTGAATTCGTTACAACATTTCCAACAAAGTGGCATTTACAAAAATAAAATATCATTTAAACATTTTTTTTGGAAAACAATCATGAGCCCCACCCTTAGGACAAGGCCCAAATAGGGAGAAAATTACTTCGATTTTTCGGTTTCTTAATCAAAACCCTTGGAAATAGTGGTCGAATGTTGAAATGGCATACCTCGTTGAATTCGTTACAACATTTCCCAAAAAGAGGCATTCACAGAAATGAAATATCATTTAAAAAAGTTTTTTGGAAAAACATCATGACCCCCACCCTTAGGACAAGGCCCAAATCCGGAGCAAATTACCTCGATTTTTCGGTTTTTTAATCAAAACCCTTGAACTATTTTCAATGTTGAATGTTGGAATGGCATACCTCATTGAATTCGTTACAAAATGTCCAACAAAGTGACATTTACAGAAATAAAAAATCACTTGCAAAAAATTTTCGAAAAAAAATTATGACCCCCATCCTTATGGCAACGCCAAAATCCGAAGAAAATCACATCGATTTTTTGGTTTTTTAATCAAAACCCTTGGAAATAGTGGTCGAATGTTGGAATGGCATACCTCTTTGAATTCGTTACAACATTTCCAACAAAGTGGGATTTACGGAAATAAAATAACAACTGAAAAAATGTTTCGAAAAAAATCATGACCCCCAACCTTATGACAACGCCAAAATCCGAAGAAAATCACCTCGATTTTTCGTATTTTTAATCAAAAGCCTTGGAAATAGTGGTCGAATGTTGGAATGGCTTACCTCGCTCAATTCATTACCACATTTCCCAAAAGTGGCATTTACAGAAATAAAATATCATTTAAAAATTTTTTTGGAAAATTTTCATGACCCCCACCCTTGGCACAAGGCCCAAATCCGGAGAAAATCACCTCGATTTTTCGGTTTTTTAATCAAAACCCTTGGAAATAGTAGTCGAATGTTGGAATGGCATACCTCAGAAATAGAATATCAATTGAAAAATTTTTCCAAAAAAAATCATGATCCCCACCCCTATGCCAACGCCAAAATCCGAAGAAAATCACCTCGATTTTTCGGTTTCTTAATCAAAACCTTTGGAAATAGTGGTCGAATGTTGGAAGCGCATTCCTCGTTGAATTCGTTACAACATTTCCAACAAAATGGCATTAACAGAAATAAAATATTAATTGAAAAAATTTTTCGAAAAAAAATCATGACCCCCACCATTATGACAACGCCAAAATGCGAAGAAAATCACCTTGATTTTAAAACATATCATTTAAAATATAATTTAAAAATTTTTTTGGAAAAACATCATGACCCCCACCCTTAGGACAAGGCCCAAATCTGGATAAAAATAACCTCTATTTTTCGGTTTTTTAATCAAAACCCTTGGACATTGTGATCGAATGTTGCAATGGCATACCTCGTTGAATTCGTTACAACATCTCCAACAAAGTGGCATTTACCGAAATAAAATAACAATTGAAAAAATTTTTCGAAAAAAAATCATGACCCCCATCCTTATGGCAACGCCAAAATCCGAAGAAAATCACATCGATTTTTCGGTTTTTTAATCAAAACCCATGAAAATAGTAGTCGAATGTTGGAATGGCATACCTCGTTGAATTCGTGACTACATTTCCAACAAAGTGGCTTTTACAGATATAAAATAACAATTGAAAAAATTTTTTTGAAAAAAAATTATGACCCCCACCCTTATGACAACACTAAAATCCGAAGAAAATCACCTTGATTTTTCGGTTTTTTAATCAAAAGCCTCGGAAATTGTGATCAAATGTTGGAATGGCATACCTAGTTGAATTCGTTACAACATTTCAAAAAAATTATGACCCCCCACCCTTATAACAACGCCAAAGTCCGAAGAAAATCACCTCGATTTTTCGTATTTTTAATCAAAACCCTTAGAAATAGTAGTCGAATGTTGGAATGGCATACCTCGTTGAATTCGTTACAAAATTTCCAACAAAGTGGCATTTACAGATAAAAAATAACAATTGAAAATATTTTTTGAAAAAAATCATGACAC
Source organism: Drosophila kurseongensis (assembly GCA_018153305.1). Classification (NCBI taxonomy): domain Eukaryota; kingdom Metazoa; phylum Arthropoda; class Insecta; order Diptera; family Drosophilidae; genus Drosophila; species Drosophila kurseongensis. The sequence goes on along the minus strand of JAECXX010000232.1, from coordinate 433,621 downwards.
TTACCCTTATGACAACGCCAAAACATCACCTCGTTTTTTCGGTTTTTTAATCAAAACCCTTGGAAATAGTGATCGCATGTTGGAATGGCATACCTAGTTGAATTCGTTACAACATTTCCAACAAAGTTGCATTAACCAAAATAAAATATCATTTAAAAATTTTTTTTGGAAAAACATAATGACCCCCACCCTTAGGACAAGGCCCAAATCCGGAGAAAATCACCTCGATTTTTCGGTTTTTTAATCTAAACCCTTGGAAATAGTGGTCGAATGTTGGAATGGCATACCCCGTTGATTTCGTTACAAAATTTCCAACAAAGTGGCATTTACAGAAATAAAATATCAATTGAAAAAATTGTTCGAAAAAAATCATGACCCCACTCCTATGACAACGCCAAAATCCGAAGAAAATCACCTCGATTTTTTGGTTTTTTAATCAAAGCCCTTGGAAATAGTGGTCGGATGTTGGAATGGCATACCTCGTTGAATTCGTTACAACATTTCCAACAAAGTGTCATTTACAAAAATAAAATATCATTTAAAAATTTTTTTGGGAAAACAATCAGGACCCTTACCCTTAGGACAAGGCCCAAATTCGGAGAAAATCACCTCGATTTTTCGGTTTTTTAATAAGAACCCTTGGAAATAGTGGTCAATGTTGGAATGGCATACCTCGTTGAATTCGTTACAAAATTTCCAAAAAAGTGGAATTTACAGAAATAAAATATAAATTCAAAAAATTGTTCGAAAAAAATCATGACCCCCACCCTTATGACAACGCCAAAATCCGAAGAAAATTACATCGATTTTTCGGTTTTTAATCAAAACCCTTGGAAATAGTGGTCGAATGTTGGAATGGCATACCTCGTTGAATTCGTTACAACATTTCCAACAAAGTGTCATTTACAAAAATAAAATATCATTTAAAAATTTTTTTTGGTAAACCATTATGACTCCCCTTAGGACCAGGCCCAAATCCGTAGAAAATCACCTGGATTTTTTTCGTTTTTTTAATCAAAACCCTTGCAAATAGTGGTCGAATGTTGGAATGGCATACCTCGTTGAATTCGTTACAAAATTTCCAACAAAGTGGCATTAACAGAAATAAAATATTAATTGAAAAAATTTTTCGAAAATAATCATGACCCCCACCCTTAAGGAAACGCCAAAATCCGAAGAAAATCACCTCGATTTTTCGGTTTTTTAATCAAAACCCTTGGAAATAGTGGTCGAATGTTGGAATGGCATACCTCGTTGAATTCGTTACAACATTTCCAACAAAGTGGCATTTACAAAAATAAAATATCATTTAAAAATTTTTTTTGGAAAACAATCATGACCCCCACCCTTAGGACAAGGCCCACGTCCGTAGAAAATCACCTGGATTTTTTTTCGTTTTTTTAATCAAAACCCTTGCAAATAGTGGTCGAATGTTGGAATGGCATACCTAGTTGAATTCGTTACAACATTTCAAAAAAATCATGACCCCCACCCTTATAACAACGCCAAAATCCGAAGAAAATCACCTCGATTTTTCGTATTTTTAATCAAAACCCTTAGAAATAGTAGTCGAATGTTGTAATGGCATACCTCGTTGAATTCGTTACAAAATTTCCAACAAAGTGGCATATACAGATATAAAATAACAATTGAACAATTTTTTTGAAAAAAATCATGACACTCACCCTTATGACAACGCCAAAAAATCACCTCGTTTTTTCGGTTTTTTAATCAAAACCCTTGGAAATAGTGATCTAATGTTGGAATGGCATACCTCGTTGAATTCGTTACAACATTTCGAACAAAGTGACATTTACAGAAATAAAATATCATTTAAAAATTTTTTTTCGAAAACCATTATGACCCCCCTTAGGACCAGGCCCAAATCCGTAGAAAATCACCAGGATTTTTTTCGGTTTTTTAATCAAAACCCTTGCAAATAGTGGTCGAATGTTGGAATGGCATACCTCGTTGAATTCGTTACAACATTTCCAACAAAGTGGCATTTACAGAAAAAAATCATGACCCCCACCCTTATGACAACGCCAAAATCCGAAGAAAACCACCTCGATTTTTCGTATTTTTATTTAAAAGCCTTGGAAATAGTAGTCGAATGTTGGAATGGCATTTCCAACAAAGTGGCATTTACAGAAACAAAATATTAATTGAAAAAATTTGTCGAAAATAATCATGACCCCCACTCTTATGGAAACGCCAAAATCCGAAGAAAATCACCTCGATTTTTCGGTTTTTTAATCAAAACCCTTCGAAATAGTGGTCGAATGTTGGAATGGCATACCTCGTAAAATTGGTTACAACATTTCCAACAAAAAGGCATTTACAGAAATAAAATATCATTTATATCAATGTGGGAAAAGAAAGGAAAACAAGAAGTGGTCATGTCTACAACTGTTCTGCATAAAACATATAAGATTTATTTTAGTTTATTTACGTTAACATTATTTTAAATCTGTTGACGTAAGCTTATCATTGGCAAGTCTGTCGATATCTAGAATATCGATACTGCACGAAAAGAATCGTGGCACGAAGTATTCGCTTTTGCTTTCTGTGTTTTCGGGAGAGAAGATGTAAAACCACAAATCCCTTTGTTTTTTCATTTCAAATAAAAATCATTAAATTATATTTGGAGTTGTAATTGAACCAATCACCGGCGATCCTACAAATTTGGTGTCAGAAGTGGGATTTACTTCAAAAAACAACACAGAAGAGAACGTGGCACAAAGATTCACTAAAGTCTGAGTGTGTGTAATTGCGCAGCAGCATTGTTCATCGAGGAGGCGTTTTACGCAGAGCAGTTCACTGGCAGATCGTGTACACCTGAGAGGTGTAGCAAGGTGCGCATCGTGCGCAAAGGTCCTGCAAGGAGGAAGGAGACATCGAAACTTGGCTTTGGGAAAGCGGAATTCTGGTGAAAAAGCCTGGAAAAACAGCGTCAGCGTAGGCACAGGGTGTGTCGTGTCAAAGAAGGAAGGAAGACCCGATTCAATAAGCGTGAGCTCAGTTTGTGCATTGTTTGCAGAAGTGGAGAGTGAGCGAACTGTATCAATATTATTCAACTATTATATTTAATCAAAATTCATTGTATTACCTAACCACTAAGTTAAGTTGAAGAAATCGTTTTAATTTGTCAAATTTTGTAAACAGAGAGCAATAACGAGTACAGAATGCAGAGGGCAGAAATTTTGTCGTTAAACGTAAACGCATTGAAAGAGCAATTGTCACAGCTAAATTTAGCTACAAGCGGTAGGAAGCAGACATTGCAGGACAGACTTCTTGACCACTACAACATAGCAGCTGAGGAAATCGAGGATGAGGAGTCTGAGTACGGGGATGCGACGACGATGCACAGTTCAAGATCTACACCAGGCGACGGTCGCAGTTCATTTACACTACGCGACATAGAGGACTCCCTTTCTCAGTTCAATGGTACGAGCCAGCCGTCTGTTCACAGCTGGATCCAGGAGTTTGAAGATAATGCAGCAGCAGTCCAATGGAATAGTCTTCAAATGTTCATCTACTCGAAGCAATTGCTAAAAGGAGCTGCGAAAATATTCGTTCGAAGCCAGTCAGGCATTTCCAACTGGTCATCTCTAAAGCGAGCATTAGTCGCTGAGTTCGGATCTGAGGTTTCGGCAATTGAAGTTCACCGAATGTTAAAAAATCGCCGAAAGGGCCCAAAAGAGGATTACAAGGAGTATCTCTATTCGCTCATGGAAATAGGAAAGCCTGTTAATTTGGATGACGCCAGTCTTATAGAGTACTTCATCGAAGGTATACCCGACTCGAGAACCAACAAAAGCAACTTATATCAGGCCAGGACTCTGCAGGAGCTTAAGGAGCAAATAAAGGTATATGAGAAAATTCGTAGCAGTCGCCCTCAAGTGGTTAATACGACAAAATCTTATATTACCAACGAAGACAAAAAACCAGATGTGACCAAACAGCACTTCAAAAAATGCTTTAAGTGTGGTGATCCTTCACATTTTGCACGAGAGTGTAACCAGCAAATTAAATGCTACAGGTGCGAACAGCCTGGCCATAAGGCATCGAATTGTCCGGTTACTAGGGCAGCAGATAGGAAGGAAGGAATAAGTGCGAACTCAATGACGAACCATATCAGCAGCAGTGGCAAATGTATTTTTAAAGAAATTTCATGTAATGGCGTTCGATTTTCCGCTTTGATCGATACAGGCTGTGATCTCTGCCTTATCCGTGACGACGTGGTTGAGATGTTGGGAAATATCGAGCTTGTTGATGAAAAGCATTGTCTGGTCGGCATTTGCAACAGTGAGCTAAATACGCTTGGCAGTTTCGTAACCCAAGTTTTGGTAGACAACACTTATTTGGACTTAAACTTTCATGTTGCTAGCAGAAATGATATTAAGTATTCAGCAGTCATCGGAAATAGCGTACTGAAGCTAGTGGACTTGATATTCTCAGAGAAGTCGGTAAAATTTCAACCAAAAGAGAAACTGAATATCCAGGAATCGTTTACCACAGAGCAAGAGGTAGAGTCAGAGTTACAGATATTCCAGGAATATCCTGAAATGTGTCTTTTCGCCGAAAGTGAGGAGCCCGAGATTGACGTTGCTCACCTGGGTAGACCAATTGCTGAAACTGTGAGAGATTTGATCATTAACTACAAGCCAGAGAAAAAGAAGGACAGTCCCATTCAAATGAAGATTTTGTTAAATGACGAGTACCCAGTCTATGAACGTCCTCGACGCATTTCACATGCAGACAAGTCAATTGTAGACAACCAGGTTGAGAAATGGCTAGCAGAAAAGATTATTCAGCCAAGTTCATCTGAGTATGCCTCACCTGTTGTCTTGGTACCAAAGAAGGACGGCAGCAAGCGGCTTTGTTGCGACTATAGACGGCTAAACGCGAAGATTGCCAAAGATCATTTTCCGATGCCACTTATAGATGATGTCATTGAAAGACTGCAGGGAAACAGCTTCTTCACAACACTTGATTTAGCGAATGGATTTTCCATATACCAGTTGACCAGAATTCGACAAAGTATACATCTTTCGTGACGCATGCAGGGCAATTTGAATTTTTATATGTCCCGTTTGGAATTTCAAATTCACCAGCCGTATTTTCAAGATTTATTTATGCAATTTTACTGGATATGGTGCAAGATGGTACAGTTGTAACATACATGGATGATCTCATTATTCCCTCTAAGGATGTAAATGAAGGAATTCAAAAGCTAGAGCGTGTCTTAAATCGAGCTTCAGAGTATAATTTGAAAATTAAGTGGAGCAAGTGTCAGTTTCTCAAGAGAAAGGTTGACTTTTTGGGTTATATCGTTGAAGGAGGGACTATAAGACCATCGGAAGCCAAAACGCAAGCAGTCAAGAACTTTTCGATTCCACATGATCGGAAGAGTATTCAGCGTTTTCTTGGATTAACATCCTATTTTAGGCGATTCATTGCTGATTACGCGATGAAGGCGAAACCACTTTCTGACTTGCTTCGTAAGGAAGTTCCCTTCCGATTCGATGAAGACCAACGCCTAGCATTTGAGCAACTAAAGGTAGCGTTGATATCTGCACCGGTGCTGCGATTATACAATCCAAAAGCTCAAACGGAGATACACACAGACGCTTCTATGCACGGCTACGGAGGAGTTCTTCTCCAAATAGATCCGGACGATCAACAGTGGCACCCTATCCAATATCTTAGCCGAAAAACGAAACCAGCTGAAGAGAAATACCACTCTTACGAGCTCGAAGTGTTGGCCATAGTCGAAGCTTTGAAAAAATGGCGTATCTATTTATTGGGTATAAAGTTTAAAATTATAACCGACTGCAATGCCTTTGCGTTAACAATGAAAAAGCGCGGCGAAATCCCTTTAAGAGTGTCACGGTGGGCATTGTTTCTCCAAGACTATGACTATGTTATTGAACATCGAAGTGGCAGCAAAATGCGGCACGTAGATGCCTTGAGTCGTGTTTCATGTCTAATGTTGGAAGACACTCTGCAACATAAATTGCAGGAAGCACAGGAGCAGGACGAATGGGTTCGCGCAGTAATGGCCGCCCTCGAAAACAGCACTTACGATGACTTTTTCGTTAGGTATGGTATTTTATACAAGGATCCTGTCAAAGAGTTGATCGTGGTGCCGAGTCTGATGGAAGAGGAAATCATTCGTATGGCCCATAAGCAAGGACATTTCTCAGTAAAAAGAACTCAGGAAGCTGTTGAGAAGACGTTTTACATACCGAACTTGTCGAAGAAAGTAGTTAGAGTGGTAAAAAGCTGCGTCGAATGTATTGTTTCTGAGAGCAAGGCAGGCAGAAAGGAAGGTTTCTTAACACCAATTAACAAAGCCAATAAGCCGTTGGAAACATATCACGTTGACCATGTAGGTCCAATGGAACAGACCGGCAAGAACTATAATTACATTCTCGTGGTGATCGATGCGTTCTCTAAGTTCGTCTGGCTCCACCCGACAAAAACTACAACGGCTGAAGGAGTTATCGATCGACTTACTCGTCAAGCGGCAGTGTTTGGAAACCCTAGGCGCATAATTTCAGACAGAGGGGCTGCATTTGTTGCAAATACATTTAAACAATACTGCGACGAGAACGGAATACAGCATCTGATGATTACCACCGGAGTTCCCCGAGGAAATGGTCAAGTGGAGCGGATCCATAGGATCGTGATTCCGATGTTAGCCAAGCTTTGTCAGGAAAAACCGTGTAGTTGGTATAAACATTTAGAAGTTATACAGCAAGTAATGAACAGTACACCCCCAAGAAGCACGAGATTCTCACCTTTTAAGATACTGACAGGCGTTGAAATGAGAACTAACAAAGTATCAGAGCTGAACATGTTCCTTGAAGACGCCGCTATTGAAGAGTTAGACCAGGAAAGAGAAACTATTCGTATGGAAGCGCAGGATAACATTGCCAAAATTCAGCAGGAGAATCGTAGATCCTTTAACAAGACGCGTAAGAAGGAGTTACATTACAAATTAAACGAGCTAGTAGCTATAAAGCGCACGCAGTACGGCACCGGCTTAAAGTTGAAACAAAAGTTCTTTGGACCTTACAAAATAGTCAGGACTTTGCCCCACGGCAGATATGATGTGGAAAAAGTTGGTGACCATGAAGGCCCAGGGAAAACATCAACCGTTGCAGAATATATGAAGAAATGGAGTCATCAGCCTGAATCTGCAGAAGAACCATCATTCGAGCCGAATGATAATTCAGGATGGCCGATTGTGGGAAAAGAAAGGAAAACAAGAAGTGGTCATGTCTACAACTGTTCTGCATAAAACATATAAGATTTATTTTAGTTTATTTACGTTAACATTATTTTAAATCTGTTGACGTAAGCTTATCATTGGCAAGTCTGTCGATATCTAGAATATCGATACTGCACGAAAAGAATCGTGGCACGAAGTATTCGCTTTTGCTTTCTGTGTTTTCGGGAGAGAAGATGTAAAACCACAAATCCCTTTGTTTTTTCATTTCAAATAAAAATCATTAAATTATATTTGGAGTTGTAATTGAACCAATCACCGGCGATCCTACATCAATATCAAAATTTCCATCAAAATGGCACTTACAGAAATAAAATATCAATTGAAAAAAGTTTTTGAAGAAAAATCATGACCCCTCCGCTTATGACAACGCCACAATCCGAATAAAATCACCTAGATTTTTCGGTTTTTTAATCAAAACCTTTAGAAATAGTAGTCGATTGTTGGAATGGAATACCTCGTTGAATTTGTTACAACAATGAAAAAAATCAACATTTAAAATATTTTTTGAAAAAAAATGATGACCCCCACCCTTATGACAACGCCAAAATCCGAAGAAAATCACCTCGATTTTTCGGTTTTTAATCAAAACCCTTGGAAATAGTGGTCGAATGATGGAATGGCATACCTCGTTGAATTCGTTACAACATTTCCAACAAAGTGGCATTTACAGAAATAAAATATCATTTAAAATTTTTTTTTCGAAAAACATCATGACCCCCACCTTTAGGACAAGGCCCAAATCCGGAGAAAATTACCTCGATTTTTCGGTTTTTTAATCAAAACCCTTGGAAATAGTGGTCGAAAGTTGGAATGGCATACCTCGTTGAATGCGTTACAAAATTTCCAACAAAGTGGCATTTTTCGAAAAAAAATCATGACCCCCACCCTTATGACGACTCCAAAATCCGAAGAAAACCACCTAGATTTTTCGTATTTTTATTTAAAAGCCTTGGAAATAGTAGTCGAATGTTAGAATGGCATACCTCGTTGAATTCGTTACAACTTGTCCATCAAAGTGGCATTTACAAAAATAAAATATCATTTAAAAAATTTTTTTGGAAAAACATCATGACCCCCACCCTTAGGACAAGGCACAAATCTGGATAAATTTACCTCGATTTTTCGGTTTTTTAATAAAAACTATTGAAAATAGTGGTCGAATGTTGGAATGGCACACCTCGTTGAATTCGTGACAACATTTCCAACAAAGTGTCATTTTTCGAAAAAAAATCATAACCCCCACCCTTATGACAACGCCAAAATCCGAAGAAAACCACCTCGATTTTTCGTATTTTTATTTAAAAGCCTTGGAAATAGTAGTCGAATGTTGGAATGGCATTTCCAACAAAGTGGCATTTACAGAAATAAAATATTAATTGAAAAAAATTTGTCGAAAATAATCATGACCCCCACCCTTATGGAAACGCCAAAATCCGAAGAAAATCACCTCGATTTTTCGGTTCCCTTCGAAATAGTGGTCGAATGTTGGAATGGCATACCTCGTAGAATTGGTTACAACATTTCCAACAAAAAGGCATTTACAGAAATAAAATATCAATTATATCAATATCAAAATTTCCATCAAAGTGGCACTTACAGAAATAAAATATCAAATGAAAAAAGTTTTTGAAGAAAAATCATGTCCCCTCCGCTTATGACAACGCCACAATCCGAATAAAATCACCTAGATTTTTCGGTTTTTTAATCAAAACCTTTAGAAATAGTAGTCGATTGTTGGAATGGAATACCTCGTTGAATTTGTTACAACAATGAAAAAATCAACATTTAAAATATTTTTTGAAAAAAATGATGACCCCCACCCTTATGACAACGCCAAAATCCGAAGAAAATCACCTCGATTTTTCGGTTTTTAATCAAAACCCTTGGAAATAGTGGTCGAATGATGGAATGGCATACCTCGTTGAATTCGTTACAACATTTCCAACAAAGTGGCATTTACAGAAATAAAATATCATTTAAAAATTTTTTTTCGAAAATTTTTTTTAGGACAAGGCCCAAATCCGGAGAAAATTACCTCGATTTTTCGGTTTTTTAATCAAAACCCTTGGAAATAGTGGTCGAAAGTTGGAATGGCATACCTCGTTGAATGCGTTACAAAATTTCCAACAAAGTGGCATTTTTCGAAAAAAAATCATGACCTTACAACTTGTCCATCAAAGTGGCATTTACAAAAATAAAATATCATTTAAAAAATTTTTTTGGAAAAACATCATGACCCCCACCCTTAGGACAAGGCCCAAATCTGGATAAATTTACCTCGATTTTTCGGTTTTTTAATAAAAACTATTGGAAATAGTGGTCGAATGTTGGAATGGCATACCTCGTTGAATTCGTGACAACATTTTTAACAAAATGGTATTAACAAAAATATAATATCAATTGAAAAAAATTGTCAAAAAAAACCATGACCCCCACCCTTATGACAACGCCAAAATCCGGAGAAAAAAACACCTCGATATTTCGGTTTTTTAAATCAAAACCCTTGGAAAGAGTGGTCGAATGTTGGAATGGCATACCTCGTTGAATTTGTTACAAAATTTCCAACAAAGTGGCATTTACAGAAATAAAATTTTAATAGAAAAAATTTTTCGAAAAAAAATCATCACCCCCCTTATGACAACGCCAAAATCCGAAGAAAATGACCTCGATTTTTCGGTTTTTTAATCAAAACCCTTGAAAATAGTGGTCGTATGTTGGAATGGCATACCTCGTTGAATTCGTTATAAAATTTCCAACAAAGTGGCATTTAAAGAACTAAAATAACAATTGAAAACATTTTTCGAAAAAACTCATGACCCCCACCCTTATGACAACGCCAAAATCCGAAGAAAATCACCTCCAGTTTGCGGTTTTTTAATCAAAACCCTTGGAAATAGTGGTCGAAAGTTGGAATGGCATAACTCGTTGAATTCGTGACAACATTTCCAATACAGTGGCATTTACAGAAATAAAAATCAATTGAAAAAATTTTTCGAAAAAAAATCTGCCCCCACCCTTATGACAACGCCAAAATCCGAAGAAAATCACCTTGATTTTTCGTATTTTGAATCAAAAGCCTTGAATATAGCAGTCGAATGTTGGAATGGCATACCTCGTTGAATTCGTGACAACATTTCCAACACAGTGGCATTTACAGAAATAAAATATCAATTGGAAAAATTTTTCGAAAAAAAATCATGACCCCCACCCTTATGACAACGCCAAAATCCGAAGAAAATCACCTCGATTTTTCGGTTTTTTAATCATATGCCTTGAAAATTGTGATCGAATGTTGGAATGGCATACCTCGTTGAATTCGCTACAACATTTCCAACAAAGTGGCATTTACAAAAATTAAATATCATTTAAAAAATTTCTTTGGAAAAACATCATGACCCTTAGGACAAGGCCCAAATCCGGAGAAAATCACCTCGATTTTTCGGTTTTTTAATCAAAACCCTTGGAAATAGTGGCCAATGTTGGAATGGTCAATGTTGAATTCGTTACAACATTTCCAACAAAGTGGCATTTACGGAAATAAAATAACAACTGAAAAATTTTTTCGAAAAAAATCATGACCCCTACCCTTATGACAACGCCAAAATCCGAAGAAAATCACCTCGATTTTTCGGTTTTATTATCAAAACCCTTGGTAATAGTGGTCGAATGTTGGAATGGCATACCTTAGAAATAAAATATCAATTGAAACATTTTTGCAAAAAAAATCATGACCCCCACCCTTATGGCAACGCCAAAATCCGAAGCAAATCACCACGAGTTTTCGGTTTTTTAATCAAAAGCCTTGAAAATAGTGGTCGAATGTTGGGATGGCATACCTCGTTGAATTTGTGACAATATTTCCAACAAAGTGGCATTAACAGAAATTAAAATATCAATTGAAAAAATTTATCGAAAACAAGAAAGGAAAGCTAACTTCGGGCGGAGCCGAAGTTGAAATACCCTTGCAGAATATTCTGTAAATTATATTCTCCAAAATTATTCATATGATGCATTCTTAACACTCATAAAAAATCCCAACTTCCTAACTTTACAAACACCAAAGTTATGGCATTTCCGATCAATCAGTAATATGGCGGCTATAGGATATAGTCCGCCGATCCTTATGAAATTTTATTGGTCGGATTGATTGGCCAAATATAAAACCCATAGAAAATCCCAACTTCCCACCTTAACAAACACCAAAGTTATGGCATTTCCGATCAATCAGTTATATGGCAGCTATAGGATACAGTCGGCCGATCCTTATGAAATTTGGTACGTCTGATTGATTGGTCAATTATAAAACCCATAGAAAATCCCAACTTCCTAACTTTACAAACACCAAAGTTATGGCATTTCCGACCAATCAGTTATATGGCAGCTATAGGATATAGTCGGCCGATCCCGGCCGTTCCGACTTGTATACTGCGTGCAAAGGAAAGAAGGGTGTGTGCAAAGTTTCAACTCGATATCTTTAAAACTGAGAGACTAGTTTGCGTAGAAACAGACAGACGGACAGACGGACAGACGGATAGACGGACAGACGGACATGCTTATATCAACTCAGGAGGTGATCCTGATCAAGAATATATATACTTAATAGGGTCGGAGATGTCTCCTTCACTGCGTTGCACACTTTTGACCAAAATTATAATACCCTCTGCAAGGGTATAAAAATCATGACCTTACCCTTATGACAACGCCAAAATCCGAAGAAAATCACCTAGATTTTTCAATTTTTTAATCAAAAGCCTTGGAAATAGTGGTCGAATGTTGGAATAGCATACCTCGTTGAATTCGTTAGAACATTTCCAACAAAGTGGCATTTACAGAAACAAAATATCAATTGAAAAAATTTTTCGACAAAAATCATGACCCCCACCCTATGACAACGCCAAAATCCGAAGAAAATCACCTAGATTTTTCGGTTTTTTAATCAAAAGCCTTGGAAATAGTGGTCGAATGTTGGAATGGCATACCTCGTTGAATTCGTTACAAAATTTCCAACAAAGTGGCATTTAAAGAAATAAAATAACAACTGAAAACAATTTTCGAAAAAATTCATGACCCCCACCCTTATGACAACGCCAAAATCCGAAGAAAATCACCTCCATTTTGCGGTTTTTTAATCAAAACCCTTGGAAATAGTGGTCGAATGTTGGAATGGCATACCTCGTTGAATTCGTTACAACATTTCCAACAAAGTGGCATTTACAAAAATAAAATTTTAAAAGAAAAAGTTTTTCAAAAAAAATCATGCCCCCCCTTATGACAACGCCAAAATCCGAAGAAAATCACCTCGATTTTTCGTATTTTAAATCAAAAGCCTTGGAAATAGTAGTCGAATGTTGGAATGACATACCTCGTTGAATTTGTGACAATATTTCCAACAAAGTGGCATTTACAGAAATAAAATATCAATTAAAAAAAAATTTCGAAAAAAAATCATGACCCCCACCCTTATGACAACACCAAAAGCCGAAGAAAATCACCTCGATTTTTTGGTTTTTTAATCAAAACCCTTGGAAATAGTGGTCGAATGTTGGAATGGCATACCTCGTTCAATTCGTTAGAAAATTTCCAACAAAGTGGCATTTAAAGAAATAAAATAACAACTGAAAAAATTTTTCGAAAAAAATTATGACCTCCACCCTTTTGACAACGCCAAAATCCGAAGAAAATCACTACGATTTTTCGGTTTTATTATCAAAACCCTTGGAAGTAGTGGTCGAATGTTGGAATGGCATACCTCGTTGAAATCGTTACAACATTTCCAACTAAGTGGCATTTACAAAAATAAAATATCATTTAAAAGGTTTTTTTGGAAAAACTTCATGACCCCCACCCTCAGGACAAGGCCCAAATCCGGAGAAAATCACCTAGATTTTTCGGTTTTTTAATCAGAACCCTTGGAAATTGTGGTCGAATGTTGGAATGGCATACCTCGTTGAATTCGTTACAATATTTCCAACAAAGGTGCATTTACAGAAATAAAATATAAATTAAAAAAATTGTTCGAAAAAAAATCATGACCCCCACCCTTATGACAACGCCAAAATGCGAAGAAAATCACCTCGATTTTTCGGTTTTCTAATCAAAAGCCTTGGAAATTGTGATCTAATGTTGGAATGGCATACCTCGTTGAATTCGTTACAACATTTCCAACTAAGTCGCATTTACAAAAATAAAATATCATTTAAAAGGTTTTTTTGGAAAAACATCATGACCCCCACCCTTAGGACAAGGCCCAAATCTGGATAAAATTACCTCGATTTTTCGGTTTTTTAATCAAAACCCTTGGAAATAGTGGTCGAATGTTGGAATGGCATACCTCGTTGAATTCGTTACAACATTTCTAACAAAGTGGCATTTACAGAAACAAAATATCAATTGAAAAAAGTTTTCGAAAAAAATCATGACCCCCACCCTTATGACAACGCCAAAATTCTTAGAAAATTTCCTAGATTTTTCGGTTTTTTAATCAAAAGCCTTCGAAATAGTGGTCGAGTATTGGAATGGCATACCTCCTTGAATTCGTGACAACATTTCCAACACAGTGACATTTACAGAAATAAAATAACAATTGAAAACATTTTTCGAAAAAAATCATGACCCCCACCCTTAAGACAACGCCAAAATCCGAAGAAAATCACCTCCATTTTGCGGTTTTTTAATCAAAACCCTTGGAAATAGTGGTCGAATGTTGAAATGGCATACCTCATTGAATTCGTTACAGCATTTCCAACAAAGTGGAATTTACAAAAATTAAAATATCGTTTAAAAAATTTTATTTGGAAAAACATCATGACCCCCACTCTTAGGACAAGGCCCATATCTGGATAAAATTACCTCGATTTTTCGGTTTTTTAATCAAAACCCTTGGAAATAGTGGTCGAATGTTGGAATGGCATACCTCGTTGAATTCGTGACAACATTTCCAACAAAACGGCATTAACAGAAATATAATATCAATTGAAAAAACTTTTCGAAAAAATTCATGACCCCCACCCTTATGACAACGCCAAATGCGAAGAAAATCACCTCGATTTTTCGGTTTTTTAATCAAAAGCCGTGGAAATTGTGATCAAATGTTGAAATGGCATACCTCGTTGAATTTGTTACAACATTTCCAACAAGGTGTCATTTACAAAAATAAAATATCATTTACAAATTTCTTTTGGAAAAAATCATGACTCCCACCCTTAGGACAAGGCCCGAATCCGAAGAAAATCACCACGATTTTTCGGTTTTTTAATCAAAACCCTTGGATATAGTGATCGAACGTTGGAATGGCATACCTCGTTGAATTCGTTTCAAAATTTTAAACAAAGTGGCAGTTACAGAAATAAAATATCAATTGAAAAAATTGTTCGAAAAAAATCATGACCCCCACCCTTATGACAACGTCAAAATCCGAAGAAAATCACCTCGATTTTTCGTATTTTTAATCAAAACCCTTGGAAATAGTGGTCGAATGTTGGAATGGCATACCTCATTGAATTCGTTACAGCATTTCCAACAAAGTGGAATTTACAAAAATTAAAATATCGTTTAAAAAATTTTATTTGGAAAAACATCATGACCCCCACTCTTAGGACAAGGCCCATATCTGGATAAAATTACCTCGATTTTTCGGTTTTTTAATCAAAACCCTTGGAAATAGTGGTCGAATGTTGGAATGGCATACCTCGTTGAATTGGTTACAACATTTCCAACAAAAAAGCATTTACAAAAATAAAATATCAATTGAAAAAATTGTTCGAAAAAAATCATGACCATGATCATTTACAAATTTCTTTTGGAAAAAATCATGACTCCCACCCTTAGGACAAGGCCCGAATCCGAAGAAAATCACCACGATTTTTCGGTTTTTTAATCAAAACCCTTGGAAATAGTGTTCGAATGTTGGAATGGCATACCTCGTTGAATTCGTGACCACATTTCCAACAAAATGGCATTAACAGAAATATAATATCAATTAAAAAAAACGTTCGAAAAAATCAGGACCCCCACCCTTATTACAACGCCAAAATGCGAAGTAAATCACCTCGATTTTTTTGTTTTTTAGTCAAAAGCCTTGGAAATTGTGATCAAATGTTGAAATGGCATACCTCGTTGATTTCGTTACAACATTTCCAACAAAGTGGCATTTACAGAAATAAAAAATCATTTAAAAAATTTGTTTGGAAAAACATCATGACCTTAGGGCAAGGCTCAAATCCGTAGAAAATTAACACGATTTTTCAGTTTTTTAATCAAAACCCATCGAAATAGTGGTCGAATGTTGGAATGGCATACCTCGTTGAATTCGTTACAAAATTTCCAACAAAGTAGCATTTACAGAAAAAAAATATCAACTTAAAAATTTTTAGAAAAACATCATGACCCCCACCCTTATAACAACGCCAAAATCCGAAGAAAATCACCTCGATTTTTCGTATTTTTATCAAAACCCTTGGAAATAGTAGTCGAATGTTGGAATGGCATACCTCGTTGAATTCGTGACCACATTTCCAACAAAATGGCATTAACAGAAATATAATATCAATTAAAAAAAACGTTCGAAATAAATCAGGACCCCCACCCTTATGACAACGCCAAAATGCGAAGTAAATCACCTCGATTTTTTTGTTTTTTAGTCAAAAGCCTTGGAAATTGTGATCAAATGTTGGAATGGCATACCTAGTTGAATTCGTTACACCATTTCCAACAAAAGTGCATTTACAGAAGAAAAATAACAATTGAAAAAATTGTTCGAAAAAAAATTATGACCCCCCTTATGACAACGCCAAAATCCGATGAAAATCACCTCGATTTTTTGTATTTTTAATCAAAAGCCTTGGAAATAGTAGTCGAATGTTGGAATGACATACCTCGTTGAATTTGTGACAACATTTCCAACAAAGTGGCATTTACAGAAACAAAATATCAATTGAAAAAATTGTTCGAAAAAAATCATGACCCACACCCTTATGACAACGCCAAAATCCGAAGAAAATCACCTCGATTTTTCGGATTTTTAATCAAAACCCTTGGAAATAGTGGTCGAAAGTTGGAATGGCATACCTCGTTGAATTCGTTACAACATTTCCAACAAAAGTGCATTTACAGAAGAAAAATAACAATTGAAAAAATTGTTCGAAAAAAAATTATGACCCCCCCTTATGACAACGCCAAAATCCGTTGAAAATCACCTCGATTTTTTGTATTTTTAATCAAAAGCCTTGGAAATAGTAGTCGAATGTTGGAATGACATACCTCGTTGAATTTGTGACAATATTTCCGACAAAGTGGCATTTACAAAAACAAAATATCAATTGAAAAAATTGTTCGAAAAAAATCATGACCCCCACCCTTATGACAACGCCAAAATCCGCAGAAAATCACCTCGATATTTAGGTTTTTTAATCAAAGCCCTTGGAAATAATAGTGGTCGAATGTTGGAATGGCATACCTCGTTGAATTCGTTACAAAATTTTCAACAAAGTGGCATTTACAGAAATAAAATAACAATTGAAAAAATTTTTCGAAAAAAAATCATGACCCCCACCCTTATGACAACGCCAAAATCCGAATAAAATCGCCTCCATTTTGCGGTTTATTAATCAAAACCCTTGGAAATATTGGTCGAATGTTGGAATGGCATACCTCGTTGAATTCGTTACAACATTTCCAACAAAGTGGCATTTACAGAAACAAAATATCAATTGAAAAAATTTTCGAAAAAATCATGACCCGCCCCCTTATGACAACGCCAAAATCCGAAGAAAATCACCTCGATTTTTCGGTTTTTAATCAAAACCCTTGGAAATAGTGGTCGAATGTTGGAATGGCATACCTCGTTGAATTCGTGACAACATTTCCAACACAGTTGCATTAACAAATATTAAATATCAATTGAAAAAATTGGAAATAGTGGTCGAATGTTGGAATGGCATACCTCGTTGAATTCGTTACAAAATTTCCAACCAAGTGGCATTTACAGAAATAAAATATCAATTGAAAACATTTTTCGAAAAAAATCATGACCCCCTTTTCCTTATGACAACGCCAAAATCCGAAGAAAATCACCTTGATTTTTCGGTTTTTTAATCAAAACCTTTAGAAATAGTGGTTGAATGTTGGAATGGCATACTTCGTTGAATTCGTTACAACATTTCCAACAATGTGGCATTGACAGAAATAAAATATCAATTGAAAAAATTAATTTATCGAAAAAAAATCATGACCTCCACCCAACAACAACGCCAAAATCCGAAGGAAATCACCTCGATTTTTCGGTTTTTTAATCAAAACCCTTGGAAATAGTGGTCGATTGTTGGAATGGCATACCTCGTTGAATTGGTTACAACATTTCCAACAAAGTGGCATTTACAAAAATAAAATATCATTAAAAAAATTTTTTTGGGAAAACATCATGACCCCCACCTTTAGGACAAGGCCCAAATCCGGAGAAAATTACCTAAATTTTTCGGTTTTTTAATCAAAACCCTTGGAAATAGTGGTCGAATGTTGGAATGGTATACCTCGTTGAATTCTTTGCAACATTTCATCCAAAGTGGCATTTACAAAACTAAAATATCATTTAAAAAATTTTTTTTGGAAAAACATCATGACCCTCACCCTTAGGACAAGGCGCAAATCTGGATAAAATTACCTCGATTTTTCGGTTTTTTAATCAAAACCCTTGGAAATAGTGGTCGAATGTTGGAATGGCATACCTCGTTGAATTCGTGACAACATTTCCAAAAAAATGGCATTAACAGAAATATAATATCAATTAAAAAAATTTTTAAAAAAATATTATGACCCCCACCCTTATGACAACGCCAAAATGCGAAGAAAATCACCCAGATTTTTCGGTTTTTTAATCAAAACCCTTGGAAATTGTGGTCGAAAATTGGAATGGCATACCTTGTTGAATTCGTTACAACATTTCCACCAAAGGTGCATTTACAGAAATAAAATAACAATTGAAAAAATTTTTGGAAAAAAATTATGACCCCCTTATGACAACGCCAAAATCCGAAAAAAAACCAACTCGATTTTTCGTATTTTTAATCAAAAGCCTTGGAAATAGTAGTCGAATGTTGGAAAGACATACGTCGTTGAATTTGTGAAAATGTTTCCAACAAAGTGGCATTTACAGAAATAAAATATCAATTGAAAAAAATTTTCGAAAAAAATCATGACCTCCACCCTTATGACAACGCCAAAATACGAAGAAAATCACCTAGATTTTTCGGTTTTTAATCAAAACCCTTGGAAATAGTGGTCAAAAGTTGGAATGTGTGACGGTTTGTCGTTGTCGGGTGGCTCAGGGATGGCCAGGGTTCGTCACAAGAATTTGTTTGTGTCAGGCGTGGTTGCTGAAAGAGAGTTCCTACCCAGCCCAGAGTAGAAGTCGTGGGGAATTACTTAGTAATTGATTATAACTAAGTTTTATTTCAGTAAGAATCTTGACATTTGATTAATAACTAACGGGTTCTCCGGACTGGCGGGGTGCCGCCCTTGCTGCCTTTTGTTCCTTTGTACACTTCGAATGCCTGGGATCGGGAGCCGTCTAGCTGCTCGAGAGGAACAGCATGGGATTACGGCTGCGGGTAGAATAGACCACGGGGCGGGTTGCCACGTAGCGAGCCTGAAATGAGAATGGGGTGGGGGACCCTGAAGTCGGCCACGAGCGAGAGAGTTTTTAGTGCTTGGGGACTAGACTTCTGCATGAATGCATCCAAAACGACAAATGAATCACTTAGTATAGAAGTGGGAACACTTTTTGTTCTGTACAGTATATTTGGGTGTGAGTGAGTAGGGTAGTATTGTCTGTTTGGATTGACAGTGTTCTCACTCATTCCATGGGTTCTGAATAATCTGCAAATATGTTATCCAAGTCTTGTGTAGGTTTAATTAAATTTTCTAAATCATGATTTTCGCTATTTAAATGAATATTAACCATCTTTTCTTCTACCTCCTTAAAAGTTTCTTCCTTTTCTATTTCTGTGAATTTAGTTAATTTATTAGTGGGTGGGAACAAAAACAGAGCAATGTTGTGATATTTTTTTAAATTTTCTATAACTATTGAATCTAAATACTCTAAAAGCGAAAGTTTGCATTTTTCAACTATTTTAATATCATTGTCAATTGGTGAGGATATTTTTTTTAAGTTATTAATATGTGGAACAGTCAAGTGCAATGTTGGATAATTGCTACCCTCCAGCTTTTTGGAGCAACTGTCAAAAGGAGCAATAAGGTTCACCATTCCGCTAATATTAATTAAATTTATATCCGAAATTCTTGATATTTCATTTTTTTCCACCAAAATCTGCGAAATTTCCATCCAATTTAACTCAACCGACTTCAAGAGGTTAAATATAGTATTCCAACGAGTTGGACAGTAGCTTTTAAGGGTGCTTGTTAAGTTCCAGTTTTGTCCAGATTTTTTAAAATACTTAACAAGCTTGCTGCAGCGATTAACCAGATCCAGCAATTCTGGTACTTCTTTCACAACTTTGCCAATCACATTGTGGATCAAGTGATTTGCACAGTGTATTGCGCTCAGTCCGTTGAATGCCGCTTTCATATTAGCTCCTCGGTCGGTAACAATTATTGGATCGTCGTTCAGTAAATCACATCGAAAGTCACCTAAAATTCGCTCTATTTTGTTTTTTATTTCATTACCTAAGAAATTTTGATATTCTCATTAAATATTATATATTCCAATAACATTTTATACTTCTTACCGGTACAGGAGACTCCACCCATTGATTTCACTGCTAGCAGGCGGGTTTTAAGGATGCCTTCTTTGACGTAATGCATAGTCAGAGAAATATAAGATTCTTTAAAGAAATCGTCAGTCCAGATATCTGAAGTTATGCTATATCCATATTGTTTTTGCTCTTTAATTTCGATTCTTACTTCATTGAAGTGAAAATCATAGAGCGCACCGATGTTTCGCGATATAGTTGTTGGATGCGGCAGTACAGAGTCAATATTGACGTTTTCCGTCAGTTTCGCACCAACAGAAATAAAAAACTGTGCTAAGTTTTTTAAGCCAGTGTCCGCAATTAGATTAAACGGTCTACCATTCTTTATTGTCTACTACGTTGCCAGGTTTGTGCATTTATTTTGGTTTCTGAGGGTACATCTACGACAGGAAGACTGCGCTTTCGGCTATTGGCCATAATGTAGCATTTGTGTTTAACCAAATTCGATGTGCTTTTCTCAAATTTATAAATATTTTTGCATATGTTGCACACTACTGCATCAGTCGTCACTATGCCGTTTGCCGTTGCCAGCCGTGAAAAGGTGTCCCACACTTTGCTCCGACGACGTGAATCAGTAGGCTTAAGCTTACCAGCTAATAATTTCGATTTTATTGTGGCAGCGTACTCTTTAAAGGACGATTCGCTTGTTGTGTACAGCGTCTGATAGCAAACAATTTTGTTTTAATATACATACATGTGAACAAAATTTATACTACAAATGAACATAAAAATACATACATATATTTAACAATCACTGTTTTTGCCTGGGTCTCTGGCACTAAATAACCTTCAACATATAAAAGACAATCACAAACATATAAAACAACACATATACTTCGTTACAAAACATATATATTATGACAAAAACTTACATTATCTTGTGAGTTCATTGCACGAGCGTCGTTTTCCTTAAAATCCATGTTTATGCACTTATTCAAAAATACTGCACTCATCTGCACAGTTGTACTCAGTCAACTCGCAAGCTGTACAGCGTGTTTAAAAAAGGACAAATGTAGTACTCACTCACGAAGAGTACAACCATATACTGCACTCACGCGAAGTACGTGAAGTACGTGAGTACACTGAAAATGTTGTGCTATCTTCTTCTGGCCTATAGAGTATACTGTACAGTAAAGAATGAGTGCAGTATTTTTAAGAACACCATACTTCTGTACAGATCTGTTATGCCTCAAATGAGTACATTCATGCAGAAGTCTATTGGGGACCTGAAAGTCAACCGCAAGAGAGAGAATGTTGCTTGGGGACCCTAAAGTCAGCCACAAGAGAGATAGTGTGTTGCTTGGGGACCCTGAAGTCAGCCACAAGAGAGAGAGAATGTGTTGCTTGGGGACCCTGAAGTCAGCCACAAGAGAGAGAGAGAGTTGCTTGGGGACCCTGAGGTCAGCCGCAAGAGAGCGAGAGTTGCTTGGGGACCCTGAGGTCAGCCGCAAGAGAGAGAGTTCGGCCGGTGAACCGCCGGTGTGATCCTGAGATCAGACGTCTCCTAGTGCTATCTTCAGATCGGCAAGCCGAGCCGGCCTTAACAAGGTTAGGGGGGAGGAGTAAATACTACGGGAGCTAACTACAATGTATGAGCGGACTTGGATCAAATGATCTAGTCCACCACCTTACCACCACTGGGGAGTTGCCTCTGTACCCTTAGACGGTTGGCTGCTAAGTGACCTTCAATGGCCCGTGGTCCGCCTTATATAGGGCTCGGCGAGATCTAGTGTGTCCGTCGCCTGTGTGGGATTGGCCGGTCTCAGTGTGACCATCTCTCTTGATCTAGTGTGCCCCTACGCGCGCGATTGTTGGCGCGCGCGCGTTCTTGGTTTGAATTTGAGTTAAACGCTCCATTCATTTAATTTTTCTAGTCTTTCTTTTACTTACAACTTGGTTTTGTGCGCGCAGCGTCACAAATGGCATACCTCGTTGAATTCGTTACAACATTTCCAACAAAGTGGCATTTAGAGAAATAAAATAACAATTGAAAAAATGTTTCGAAAAAAAATCATGACCCCCACCCTTATGACAACGCCAAAATCCGAAGAAAATCACCTCCATTTTGCGGTTTTTTAATCAAAACCCTTGGAAATAGTGGTCGAATGTTGGAATGGCATACCTCGTTGAATTTGCTATAAAATTTCCAACAAAGTGGCATTTAAGAAAAATAATTTTAATAGACAAAATTTTGGAAAAACATCATGACCCCCACCTTTAGGACAAGGCCCAAATCCGGAGAAAATCACCTCGATTTTTTGGTTTTTTAATCAAAGTGGTCGAAAGATGGAATGGCATACCTCGTTGAATTCGTAACAACATTTCCAACCAAGTGGCATTTACAGAAATTAAATATCAACTGAAAAAATTTTTCGAAATAAATCATGACCCCCTTTTCCTTATGACAACGCCAAGATCCGAAGAAAATCACCTTGATTTTTCGGTTTTTTATTCAAAACCTTTAGAAATAGTGGTTGAATGTTGAAATGGCATACTTCGTTGAATTCGTTACAACATTTCCAACAATGTGGCATTTACAGAAATAAAATATCAATTGAAAAAATTAATTTTTCGGAAAAAAATCATGACCTCCACCCAACAACAACGCCAAAATCCGAAGAAAATCACCTCGATTTTTCGGTTTTTTAATCAAAACCCTTGGAAATAGTGGTCGAATGTTGGAATGGCATACCTCGTTGAATTCGTAACAACATTTCCAACCAAGTGGAATTTACAGAAATAAAATATCAATTGAAAAAATTTTTCGAAAAAAAATCATGACCCCCACCCTTATGACAACACTAAAATCCGAAGAAAATCACCTAGCTTTTTCGGTTTCTTAATCAAAAGCCTTGGAAATTGTGATCAAATATTGGAATGGCATACCTCGTTGAATTCGTTACAACATTTCCAACAAAGTGGCATTTACAGAAACAAAATATCAATTGAAAAAATTGTTCGAAAAAAATCATGACCCCCATCCTTATGACAACTCCAAAATCCGAAGAAAATAACCTCGATTTTTCAGTTTTTTAATCAAAACCCTTGGAAATAGTGGTCGAATGTTGGAATGGCATACCTCGTTGAATTCGTAACAACATTTCCAACCAAGTGGCATTTACAGAAATAAAATATCAATTGAAAAAATTTTTCGAAAAAAAATCATGACCCCCACCCTTATGACAAAACTGAAATCCGAAGAAAATCACCTAGCTTTTTCGGTTTTTTAATCAAAAGCCTTGGAAATTGTGATCAAATGTTGGAATGGCATACCTCGTTGATTTCGTTACAAAATTTCCAACAAAGTGGCATTTACAGAAATAAAATATTAATTGAAAATAATTGTTCGAAAAAAAATCATGACCCCCCTTATGACACGCCAAAATCCGAAGAAAATCACCTCCAATTTGCGGTTTTTTAATCAAAACCCTTGGAAATAGTGGTCGAATGTTGGAATGGCATACCTCGTTGAATTTGCTATAAAATTTCCAACAAAGTGGCATTTAAGAAAAATAATTTTAATAGACAAAATTTTTGGAAAAACATCATGACCCCCACCTTTAGGACAAGGCCCAAACCCGGAGAAAATCACCTCGATTTTTTGGTTTTTTAATCAAAGTGGTCGAAAGATGGAATGGCATACCTCGTTGAATTCGTAACAACATTTCCAACCAAGTGGCATTTACAGAAATTAAATATCAACTGAAAAAATTTTTCGAAATAAATCATGACCTCCTTTTCCTTATGACAACGCCAAGATCCGAAGAAAACCACCTTGATTTTTCGGTTTTTTAATCAAAACCTTTAGAAATAGTGGTTGAATGTTGGAATGGCATACTTCGTTGAATTCGTTACAACATTTCCAACAATGTGGCATTTACAGAAATAAAATATCAATTGAAAAAATTAATTTTTCGGAAAAAAATCATGACCTCCACTGTAGTGGCGACTGAATAGGCCGTTTTAGTTTATCCTAGAAGTATGCTTCTTCTCTGGAACTGCTAGCCGAGTTTCATTGCATATCTGAAACTTTGGTGCAATTTTATCGGAGTAATAAAAATGAGAATGGCAATTCATCGAAGGTCAGCTGGCGCAGGGTGTCTTTGGGAAGCTCGACTCAGCTGAGAGACATTTCCGCCAGCGGCCTCAATTAGGCCACGCTATCCTAGACTCGGTCTATTCAAACCAAGCCGTCATTGAGTGCAGATGCACCTATTCAGTAATCTATTAAAATCAGTGACATCACACGTGTATCGCAGCCGGGAAGTACAGAAGATAAATTCGTGAATCCGATCGCGAATAAATTGTGGATGAAATCTGTGTGTTTTTTTTTGTAATAAGACCTCAAAACCAGGTGGGTAAAACCTTGTGTTCGCTCTTTTACGAAAAATTTATAGTGGCAACGCAAATTTCACAGAGCTGCCGGAAAAGCATCCCTGCTGGAGAGGCAGCCACAGCGGTAAAGCATCCGCCCAAGGAGCGCCTGTCCCGTAGAGCGCACGGAGGAGCTGCCCTGCTGGGGACAAATCCCTGTCGGAGGGGCAGCCACAGCGGTAAAGCATCCGCACGAGGAGCGCCGTCCGCAGAGGGCACGTAGGAGAAGCCTGCCGGAAAAGCATCCCTGCTGGAGAGGCAGCCACAGCGGTAAAGCATCCGCCCAAGGAGCGCCTGTCCCGTAGAGCGCACGGAGGAGCTGCCCTGCTGGGGACAAATCCCTGTCGGAGGGGCAGCCACAGCGGTAAAGCATCCGCACGAGGAGCGCCGTCCGCAGAGCGCATGTAGGAGAAGCCTGCCGGAAAAGCATCCCTGCTGGAGAGGCAGCCACAGCGGTAAAGCATCCGCCCAAGGAGCGCCGTCCCGCAGAGTGCGTAGGAGCAGCCCTGCCGGAGAATCATCCCTGCCGGAGAGGCAATCACAGCGGTGAAGCATCATCAAGAGGATCGGCTGTTTCGTAGAGTGCACGTAGGAGCAGCCCTGCCGGTAAAGAATCGCACGGAGCGCACGGAGGAGCAGCCTGCTGGGGACAAATCCCTGTCGGAGGGGCAGCCACAGCGGTAAAGCATCCGCCCAAGGAGCGCCTGTCCCGCAGAGCGCACGGAGGAGCAGCCTGCTGGGGACAAATCCCTGTCGGAGGGGCAGCCACAGCGGTAAAGCATCCGCACGAGGAGCGCCGTCCGCAGAGCGCACGTAGGAGAAGCCTGACTGGAGACAAATCTCTACCGGAGGGGCAGCCACAGCGGTAAAGCATCCGCACAAGGAGCGCCGTCCCGCAGAGTGCGTAGGAGCAGCCCTGCCGGAGAATCATCCCTGCCGGAGAGGCAATCACAGCGGTGAAGCATCATCAAGAGGATCGGCTGTTTCGTAGAGTGCACGTAGGAGCAGCCCTGCCGGTAAAGAATCCTGCCGGAGGGGCAGCCACATCGGAGGAGCATCTGCTATAGGAGCCCTACTCGCGGAGCGCACGCCGGAGGAGCAGCCGCATTGGAGAGGCGTCCGCCGAAAAAGCGCCCAGCAGAGGAACGCCGCCTGAAGAAGCGCGCATTGCTCGAGGAACACCGCACGCCAAGAGGAGCTGATTAGAGTCCCCGGTGTTCGTCGTCATCGCTAGAGCCGCGGCCTGGCCACAAGCGGTTGACCTTTTGCGCCACTGAAGCCCGGCTAGCCCCGGAAAACAAGAAAAGCAGCAAAAGGACCGCCAACAGTTAACCAATTTGAGCATGAAATAAATGTTTTGTTTGTGAGATAGGGAAAGTCGCGATGTAAATATTCAAAAATAACCAAAAGTTTTCTTTCAAACGTTTGTTCTCGCCAAGAAAGTAAAAGTATTTAACCCATGTGGCGGTATGAAGCGCCTATTTAATTTACAGCATATTCGTTGAACGGAAGATCGATCTTTCGCCGATGGAAAAACTGAGTGAGTGGTCATTGACTTAATTTACATTTTCATATTCGAGTGGAATCCGACTAAATGGATGAAACTTTTATTTAGTTTTTTTGCGAGATTTGTTTGACTTCTATTAATGGCAAAAAAACAAACAAAGAAATAATATAAAAATAATGTATATTACTAGAAATTCAGATATTAAATTAGTGTCGAATCTCGTGAATCCTCTACAAAAAAATAATGATTAATTTAAATCAAATTAATTTAGACTAAACTAATTAAGCTTAAATTTTGAAAAGAAACTAGAAGAAAATTTAATTTTTTTGGTTTTGAAATATCACATATGAAGTAAACTGATAATTAAATAAATAAAATAATCCTATTCTAGTATTTAAATACACTCGCTAAAAATCCTTCATATCAAAATTTATATCTATATATTTATATCTCTTTAAGAAAACATATATTTAACGCCATGAATTATATTTGCTTATATTATGATCGTACTCTATATTTTTATTATAAATCTTATTTACTATATTTTCTCTAATATTATTATGAATTTAAATCTTGTAATTAAAATGGAAACTTAAAAGAAACGTGTTGCTGAACTGAGCTGATGATTTCACGGTCGTAGGGAAGAAGGGGTCACCAGAGCAATGCTTTAGCGGCAGGTGTCCTAGGTAGGGTGGGCGATAAGCGGGCGCAATTACACCAGCAGCTACGCAAATAGTTACTTCCCTTTCATTTCTTTAAACTTTACTTTATACGCTATTTTTCTTTTAGTTTTTTTTTTTAATTTGGTTTATAGTTCTTCCGATTTATATTACTAGCTCCCTTCCATGTCGCAAGCACGCTCAATTTCTTAGGATATTAATAATAATGTGTACATCGTAACTGAATCTGTGAGAGCAAGACCTCCACCCCCAAAGCCGACGAGCTAGTGCCGGATCTACAGCGTGCCCCGCCATCGCAGATTCTTTCGAAAATTAGCCATTCATTCGAACGTTGCACGTTACAGTTATAATTAATTATAATTAATATCAAAAGTGGCGCCCAACGTGTAGGGCCTTAGTGAGATCACT
Organism: Drosophila kurseongensis; assembly: GCA_018153305.1. Taxonomy (NCBI): domain Eukaryota; kingdom Metazoa; phylum Arthropoda; class Insecta; order Diptera; family Drosophilidae; genus Drosophila; species Drosophila kurseongensis. The sequence goes on along the minus strand of JAECXX010000232.1, from coordinate 406,588 downwards.
CATTAAGACTCATGAATAAGCCAATTCGACTCTTGTTTCCTTTTCAATTTCCTTCAGTTTTAACTCTCCTGTATTCTCAAAAGTTTTTGTTGTAAATTTTACATTTTCTCGGAATTCAAAACTAAGTAATAATCAGTATTATTTTTTGACCGAAGATCAAGAATTAACAATGAAACTTTCCTTAATTTAGCAGAGGTGACATGGTATCTAACAAGCTGAGGAAAACGGAAAAAAACAAACGCCAACTTATGTCGGTTTCTGTCCCGGTTTGAAATACCAGGTCATTAAACTAAAAAAAAACTTTAAAGGTAAATAAATCACAAACTAAGCTAAACGGAAAATGCTGACAGTACTTGAGAGAAACGTCACATCCGAAAGTAGCTTGTGACAATTATTTATTCGTTCACAAGGGGCACTATAATTTCAATCGGGATCCGGAATACATGTGAGATTTGTTTCAAACAAGCCACTGTCCGATACCGACATGAAGTAGAGTAGCGGTTCCTTCCTTTAAGTCAGGTCATTGCGCCTGGGAAAAATTTCCTTTTCTTTTATTTTTCAAATTTTCTTTCATTTCTAAGGATAGTAACAAGTGAAATTCCCTTCGATTCGTGTGACATCAAGCAATCAGTTCAGTAAAAAAAATTTAAATTTTCCTTTATCGCAATATCACGTTTTTTTTTAGTTTTTTGTTGTCGATTTTTGGTGCAGTTGGTTAACTGTGGCCGGATATTTGTTGGATATTGTTATTTCGCTGGAAAATGGGCTTAGACCGATCTCCGGAAAGAGACGCTGAGAACAGCCCAAATTCACTCTGTCCTTTATGCAAAGGCGAGATTAGCGTTGCCGATGTTTGTAGAACAGCTTGTCAACATGAGTTTCATAAAAGATGCATAGAGGGTCACTGGAAGAAAAGCAAACTGTGCCCGGTGTGCAAGAATGCCTGTAGGCCTACAGTCCCAAAGGCCACCGACGATGCGGAGCGGCAAACTCGCAGTCACTCAAGGAACCGTCCAGCTGTCGAGAATATTGAAAGAGAAGTTACGGACAACACAGCTTCCACGTCAGGACTTAATGCAAGTACAAACAGTAGCGGCAACAGCAACACAAGCGTTATTAATGCTAATGCTATTACCTTATTGGCAATGGAACGCAGGTTACTAGCGACTTTATCGGAAAGGATGGCGGAACTAATCCAAAGTTCTGTTTCGGATATCATGACCAGAGTGTTAGCAACGCAAAACCCGATGGCCAATAATAGCCAGGGTGGGCACTCTTCTCAGCAGCCTATCAGAAACATTAGTAATAGGGCCGCGAGCAGAGAAACTGATTATAATTTAGGGGAAGTCAGAATGACTTCTGTTTCACCTGCTTCGCAACAAAGTTCCGCGTCTGATTTATTAAGCCGCCCTGATAAAGTAGTCCATATTCTGAATGGATGGAAGATCAAATATTCCGGAGGAGGAGTACCCGTTGATAATTTTATTTACAGAGTGGAAGCTCTAACTAGGGAAACATTAGGAAATAATTTTTCCGTTCTCTGTAAGAACGCATCAGTTCTGTTTGAAGGAAAAGCCAACGAGTTCTATTGGCGTTATCATAAAGCTCATGGTGAAGTCCGTTGGGATAATTTCTGTTCAGCTCTACGTCTGCAGTTCAGACTAAACAGAGACGATGGGGATATTGAGGAGTTAATCAGAAATACAAAACAAAAGCCGAATGAAACTTTCGATTGCTTTTACGACAACATATCCGATTTAATCGATCAGCTAGAACAGCCGTGGACGCCGGACAAACTGGTTAGAGTCCTTAAGAACAATTTACGTACTGAAATCAGGCATGAGATCCTGAATTTGGAAATTAAAACAGTCTCAGACTTGAGAGAAATCTGTCGAAGACGCGAAGTTTTTTTTGCTGATGCTAAGCGATGCCAGGGTTACATGCGAAGTACTCCATTTAAGCGCGACGTTTCGGAGTTTGCTGAAACTCAAGAAAGTTTTCGTGAAACGGAATCGGAGAACGAAATGGATGTTTCTGCGCTTGCACTGGCATGTTGGAATTGCCACAAGGAAGGTCACAGGTATCAGGACTGCGTGTCCGAAAGGAAAATATTTTGTTACGGTTGTGGAGCCGCGAATACCTATAAGCCTAGTTGTAGCAAGTGCTCAAAAAACTCGAAACCGGGCACGTCGAGGTCGCTTGTCAAACAGAAACCCTCGAGTGCCGTTCGGAGTCAATCAACAATGACCGACTAATTGAGGAAGCAGCTAAGGTTGCAACACTCACCACACCAGATGAACAAAAACCGGCTGTAAATTCTTTACTTCATAGTAAAATACCGGACTTGAAGAAATTAGATATCTCGGAATACAAATTTCAGCCAGATTTAGATAGACGTCAATCCCGAAGTTCCCGTCGGATAAAAGCGTATTGGGAGAACATAAAAATATGCAACATTGGCGTCCAGTACATTAATTCTCTTCCAGCTGGGCAAACGTATCCTCGCCCATTTTTACCAGTTCAAGTGTTGAATCGCACTGTCTATGGCTTATTAGACTCTGGAGCTTCGATTAGTTGTGTTGGTGGAATGCTAGCCGAGGAGATAAAAGCTAGCGGTGATTATAAAGTGATAAAAGGACATGCTAACACCGCGGACGGAAGATCGCAGCAGATACTAGGCCATTTGAAAGTCGAAATAGAATACGGCAGCAAAAAGAATACCGTAAAGCTTTATGTAGTACCGTCGTTGAAGCAGGATTTATATCTGGGCATCGATTTCTGGAGGCTGTATGATTTGCTTCCTAAAAGCTTAACTATATCGGAACTAGAATCGTCGCAAAGTAACAATAAACCGGAGGTTGATCAGCATAGATTGTCTGAGAGCGATCGAACCAAACTAGCTAATGTAATAAATTGTTTTCCCTCCTTTAAGCAAGAAGGGCTCGGTAAGACCAACCTGATATCGCATACGATTGATGTGGGAACGGCTAAACCAATTAAGCAACGCCATTTCCCCGTCTCGCCCGCCGTCGAAAAGGCCATGTAGGCCGAAATAGACCGAATGATAGCATTGGGAGTGATAGAAGAATCCGAGAGTTCATGGTCTTCCCCTATCGTTATGGTAACCAAGCCTGGCAAAGTAAGGATTTGTTTGGACTGTAGGAAAGTTAACAACTTCACCGAGAAAGATGCTTACCCACTTATCAGTGGGATCCTAAGTCGGTTGCCAAGAGCCGAGTATATTTCAAGCCTGGATCTAAAGGATGCATATTGGCAGGTGCCTTTAGAGAAATCATCCCGAGACAAAACAGCTTTCACGGTCCCAGGCAGACCTCTTTACCAATTCAAGGTTATGCCGTTCGGGCTTTGTAATGCCACAAGCACAATGTCCCGTCTAATGGATAAGGTAGTACCAGCACATCTCCGCAATGAAGTTTTTATTTATCTTGACGATTTATTAGTTGTTTCTTCCACATTTGAACGGCACCTCGAAGTACTTAGAGAATTGGCGCTGCAAATAAAGCGTGCAGGTTTGACTCTAAATATTGGCAAAAGCCATTTCTGTATGCTACGAGTTCGATATTTAGGGCACATAATAGGCGACGGTGGAATAAGAACAGATCCCGATAAGGTGGCAGCAATAAAAAATTTTCCAGTACCAAAAAATCTACGAGGCTTGAGAAGTTTCATGGGCTTATGTGGGTGGTATCGAAAGTTTGTGCCAAATTTTGCTTCACTTGCTACCCCTTTGACCGATTTAATGACTACAAAACGGAAGTTTAGTCTAACTGACGAAGCAATAAAAGCCTTCGAGGAGCTAAAGCAACGTCTGTGCGAAGCCCCAGTTTTGTGTAGCCCAGATTTCTCAAAATCGTTCGCAATACACTGCGATGCGAGTAAAACGGGGGTAGGCGCTGTGCTCGTGCAAATGTCCGAAGCAGGAGATGAGCGTCCGATTGCTTTCATCTCCAAGAAGCTAAACAGGGCCCAACGCAATTACACTGTGACCGAGCAAGAATGTTTAGCGGCCATCGTAGCTCTCAAAAGTTTCAGAGCTTATGTCGAAGGAATGGAATTTACTATAATAACGGATCACGCCTCATTGAAGTGGTTAATGTCCAATCATGACTTGAATTCCTGATTGGCACGATGGGCGTTGGCTTTGCAGAGATATAACTTCAAGATTGAGCATCGCAAAGGCTCACTTAACGTTGTTCCCGATTCGTTGTCTCGCGTCAACGAAGACGAAATAGCCGCAGTGGATCTGCAGGAAGGACTTCTTGTGGACATGGATTCTGAAGAGTTTAGGAAAGCCGAATATGTGGATCTAGTGGAAAAGGTAAAAGCAAATCAAGCAAACTTTCCTGACCTCAAAGCAGACAATGGCTATGTATATCGGAAATCTGAGCATTTGACAGGAGAACAAATCCATGACGAGTATGCCTGGAAACTATGGATACCGAAGGAACTGGTGCCTGAAATCCTTAAAAGAGCACACGATGGTTCAATGTCTTGCCACGGAGGCATACATAAGACCATTGAAAGAGTGAGGCGTTATTATTTTTGGCCTGGTCTGGTGCCGGATGTAAAGGCTTACATTAACGCTTGCGAAGTGTGCAAAACGACAAAAGCTCCTAATTATGTGCTGCGACCGCCATTAGGAAAAGCGCCGGAAAGTCAACGGTTTTTCCAAAGATTGTTCGTAGACTTCCTTGGTCCATACCCCAGATCAAGAAGCGGGAACATTGGAATTTTTATCGCTTTGGACCATTTTTCCAAATATGTGTTCCTTAAACCAGTTAGGAAGATTGATACTGGTAGGGTCATAAAATACTTGGAAGGGGAACTGATCATGGCATATGGCGCTCCTGAAACCGTGGTGTCAGACAACGGTTCACAATTTCGGTCTCACGCTTTTCGTAAATTAATGCAGCAGTATGGCATTACACATACCTTCACAGCGGTGCATTCACCACAAGCAAATGCTTCTGAACGCGTTAATCGCTCGAGCATAAAATTTGCGTCCAGACCAGAAGGACTGGGATGAACATCTGAACAGGATATGTTGTGCAATTGAGGTCCTCCGTTCACTCTAGTTTGGGAACATCTCCATATTATATGGTTTTTGGACAGCACATGATAACATCCGGTTCTACGAAGTTCGTGCGGCTAGCTCAGTAGAATTTGTGCGTTCGTCCCACCAAATTTATATTAAAACGTGACCGCCCGGTTAACAGTAACAACACTTCAGAATTCAGTTAAGGAGGCGTTTATTTATGGTTCTGGTTTACAATATTTGTATGTATCTTGTGCCGGTGATGCTCCTGCGACGTCGCTCGGTGATTCCTCGCTGCTGGTGGTCTTAGCCGCTCCGAGTACTTTCGCTGCCACTCGTAGACGAGGGCGTGGAGTTGGACCGTTGGGCTTAGGGAAGCGTCACCGTTCTCAGACTAGGGTGAACAGGCACCACGCTCGCAAGACCTTCGTCTTGCCAGCCGCAGCCTCCTGTCCCTTGCTCTGTCCCGGCCGGTCCCGCCAGACGCTCACTCAGTTTCCTTTGACGCTCCGGTACTACGGCCGGATTACGTCAGCAGTCCCTGTAGCCAGCGCCCAGAGAAAGACGAACGTTCCACCCTGGCCTTTCCTCCCGACTGTTGCGATCGTACCTGAGGTTTGGCTCTTGTTGCGGTCTCTGGCGGCTTGTCTACGTCGTCGTCCTGAGCGATTGGCTGCGGCTTTGTTCCACGTCGCTCCCTTGAGACCCGTTGCTCGTGTTGCTCACCCTGCTGGTATTGACGTGCCGAGCTAAGTCTGTTTATAACCGGCGCAGCTGATCGGTACTACGGCCGACGCAGCTGAACTAATCGGTATTACAGCCAATGTAGTCGGACTGGTTGGTATTACAGCCGGCACAGCTAGCCTGATTGGTATTACAGCCAATGCAGCTAAACTGACCGGTATTACAGCCAACTTAGTCGCACACAATTAGACAAATCGGTATTACAGCCAATGTAGCCGGACTGGTTGGTATTACAGCCGGCACAGTTAGCCTAATCGGTATTACAGCCAATTAGCTAAACTGACCGGTATTACAGCCAACTCAGTCGGACCAATCGGTATTACAGCCAATCTTGATCCTTTGCAGACTTGGCCGTGTGTTGCCTTTCGAGGACTCAGCCACCTGTGTCTCAATTCGGTGACTTGCTCGGTCCCGAACGTCTCGACGTGGCGATCTTGTTCCCGGCTGGTTCCTACGGTTGTATATTCTTGATTTTGACTTTTATTAGACGTTGTTCCCTCGCGGCTTGATGCTCGATGACTGGTCCTGATTCCAGCGCTGGGCCCGTTTATATAGGCCTCCGGGTCCCGTTAATCCTCGGCCATCCCTTTTCTTCTCTCCACTCCAAGGTCCAAAGTCCACGGTTTTACCGTTTGACCTTTCGCCCTCTGCACACGGCACCACACTGAAGTCCAAAGTGCAGCGCTGTACCGTTCCTTCCTTGCTCACGGCACGCCTGCGCTCTCTGGACTCTCGCTCTGACTAGTGCCGTCTCGCTCTGGCGTCTCTCTCCGCTCCATCTCTCCCAATCTCTCCAAACTCTCTTTGGGTTCGTACTCTGTACTTTCTCTCCTCGTACTCTCCAATTGCTTTCTCCAAACTCTCTTTTCCTGCGTTGCCGTTACTACGCGAAGTAGTTGCGTAAGTAGCAACTGGCAGGTTTTCCATGCAGTTATGTTTGAGATACTTTGTGTGGAGTTATTTAACTCCTCACATTCCCCTCTTTCTTCGGATAACGAAAGTGAGCTCGATCCTCCTCTCCGGCTGTTACCCTGTGTATCCTTCTAGCCTTCGAGTCCTCTCGTTCTTCTCCCTGCTCTGGTTCGGTCCTTCTCGAATTCTCGTTGATCCTCTCCGGCTTTTATCCTGTGTATCCTTGTTGCCTTTGAGTTTTCTTGATCCTCCCATTGACGCCCACAGCTCATTGTTGAGTTATACTGCGCCGATCCGTATTCCTTGACTTTCTCCCTCGAAGCTTCCCTCGTCGATGTATGCTTCCTTAAATCCCGATGCTGCCGTCGAAATTTTTAAATATCCCGCTCCAACCTTGTTCGCGGTCTCCTGTGGTTCGTCTTGGTCACACTAATCCTTTGCGATCGATAACATGACTTGCATATCGTTATTACCTTGGGGTGGCGTTGCCACCTCATTATCGCGATGCTTATTAGTGTGCCTCTCATATGCCGATAATTCCAATGTCTCGTGCCCATCGATCGGCTGTTACACGATAGTGCCAATCGACCGCCTTATATCGCTGGCGCCCCCTTCCCTAAGCACATGATGACGCGGAGAATTTTTCTTGCCGGTAAGTTTTCTCTTTTAATTTTCCATTTCCCCTTTCTCTTAATTTGCTTTCTCTTTAAACCCCCCCTTTCCTTCGACTTGCCCTTGGACCGTGGCCCTCGCCTACGGACGGAGATGGAAAAACAAAGAGGATAAAAGGATTGACTGCCGCTACGATCGTTCCCCCCCCGCTCTTCAGCCGCTACCCCTCCCCATCATTTCGAAGTACACGTGAGTTTGTGCCTTTACTTTCCCTTTTTTTTTTTTTGTTGCTCAACTGTTTTGCCTTCCTTTTCTGTTTTCAGCTGAACGGCTTTCCCAAGGAGATAATGACAAAGATGACCTGGGACATATATGGACTGCCGCCACGACCACCCCCTTTCATCCCAGCAGCTACCCCTCTCCACCATTCCTTGATGTACTGGTGAGTTGTACCTTTGCTTTTGTTTTGGCATTCAACTGATTGGTTTTATTTTTTTCAGATGAATTGCTCTTTCCTTTTTTTTTGTAAATAAACTCCCCAGCTTTTTATGGCGTTATTATTTTAAGTGTTTGTGCTAGTTTTGTCCGCGTTCCAATTCCCAGTGTCAGTGTTTACGTGTGTGATAGGGTTATTTTATATATATTTTTTTTTTTTTGATTTTTATTAGCAATTGAAACGGCGAACACTAACTTGGCCAGAGGCCGCCAACCGGATGCGGTATTTCCTGCAGCCTATTTCTGCCATCACGCAGCGTCGGCCCCCTCGTCGCCTGGCATGTTTTATCACCGGCTGCTCCAATAGACCGACTGGCCACTCCTCCTCGGCGATATCCTGCCAGGATCCGCCCTCCGTCCGGGACGCCATCCGCACCAGTGCGGGCCTGGCCACTGGGCCGCGTGCCTCTGGGGCGGAGATCTGCCGCTGGAATTTGGGCCTCGGGTTGTCCGTCGGTGTCGGCCACACCCATGGCCCTTTCTCCAGTATATCTCCCGTCTCCGGTGTCGGCGGCAACCACCCGGCGTCTTCGCGGCGCACCCTGGGGTCTCGCGGGTTTGCCTTTGGAGTATCCTGCGCCGGGGCCTCCGTCTCCTCCGTGGCCTTCGCCTCGTCGCTGACAGGCCAGGTCCACGTGACTGTGTGCTGCCGCCACTGGACGCCGCCGGCCACAAACGCATTTAGCGCATGCGCGACGTGGGCCTGCGGGATCTCAGTGCGGCAGTACTGCCACTGCTCCTCCCCTCCTCCTGGTCTGGGAACCTCCTCCTCGGTGTGTTCCTCCGGTTCCTCCTCTTGGACCTCCTGGCCGTGCCGAGGCGTGGGCGGTCGAGCTGGAGTCCACTTCGGTGGGTGAGGGTTCTCCGCCTCTGGATGACGTGGAGGGGGGCTGGGAGCGGAATCCCGACTGCTGTCCTCGGGCTGTTCTCCTCGGACCTCCTGGTCATACCGTGGCGTGGGCGGTCGTGCCGGGGTCCACTTCGGTGGGCGTGGGAACTCCGCCTCCTGCTGGCGTGGTGAGGAGCTTGGAGCGGGATCCCGGTCGACATCCTCCGGCCATTCTTGCGGGCGAGGGGTCGGAGGTGGCTCGTGCCAATTTTGGGAATGGGGGTTTGGGTACGGGTGGGTAACCCATCCATCCGACTGGGCCCACTGGCTCGGGGCCTCGTGTCCACGACTGGCACCTCCGTCGTCGTCGGATCGGGGGGTCGGGGGAATTCCCTGCATCCCTCCTGGGATTAGGGGCACCGACTCCACCAGAACCTCGCCCGACCACAGTTGGCGTTCCTCTTCTTCCCACTTTTGCAGCCGTTGCTGCCAGTCGGGGTTCATGGCCCGATTCTCCTCCTCCGCCCTTCTCTTGACCTCCTCTGCTTCCGCCTCCTTCCGGGCCTTCTCCTCTCCTCGCTTGAGGCGGTACGCCTCCTGGATGATGGCTTCAGCGGCGGCTTGCCTCATCCGCTCCCATTCTTGCCGCGCGGTCTCGAGGTCCTTCTTAGCTGCTCTGCGGTCCTCGTATGGGGCTCTCGTCGTCCGCATCCGCTCGACCTCGTCCCTCAGCATCTTGACTCTCGCCTCAGCCATCTCCAACGAGGTGCTTCCGCTGCCCCTTGGCCTCTTCGCCGCACCCTTAAATGTTCGGGCGTATCCCGGCGGGATTGCGTCGAACTCCGGATTCCGGGCCCTCTTTAGGCGCCATTCCCGCCTCTCCTTGACCGGGTCCTCGGCCCACTCCACGTCGCTCTCGTCCGAGGTGACTACGGGCTCGGGCTCCGAGCGAGCTTCATCGTCCTCGGCACCGCGCCGCGGGGTTTGGGTGGGCCGGAAGATAGGCAGCGGCCTAGCCTCCGACCGTCCTTGCTCCGCGACGGGTCCTTCAGGACCTCGCTGAAGTGCGGCCTGCCTCCTTGCTGCTGCTCTAGTGACTCGGGTACTCATGTTGACTTCTTGATTTGATTTGTCCGTTCCCTTGCAATTCCCTTTACCATGAAGCCTCGGTTTCGGGGATTCCTTTTATGCCGTACCGTTATATCCCTATCGGCTCTCTTTGCGGCTTATGTCTTCTCTTTTGGGGAGGCCGTTTTCTCTTAACCCTGCGTGTCTGATGCTGACACTTTCCTCCGATGCCTAGGTCTTCTTTCGTTTTTTTGGCTCGGTCTCTTCAGTTACCTTTTGGTGGTCGTTGCTGGCGCATGGTTTTCCTAGCTTTACGGTACCCCGTACCGTCTCTCCCCTTTCCTCGGTGACATGTATTCTGTCGTTGCTTTCCACGTGTTTTCCTTGTGATCGTTTCGCAGGTCCGGTGAATGCTTTCGTTGATAATGTCCCTTTCTCTTGGGTGTATGCTCTGTTGACTCCGGTCTTTGGCCTGACGTAGAAACGGTTGCCTCTGCCCCATGCGGTCTTGGACGCTGGTTGTTCTGCATTCGCTTGACGATTAACCGATATCCTGTCTGCCTGCCCACATCCTTTTCCGTTGACTCCGGCTTTGTCCTGACGATTAAACGGGTCTCGTAATCCCGATCCTTTATTCGTCGTTGACTTAGGTGTATGCTGACTTGATCAGAGTTCTTGCTCATGTTGAGGCGTGCTCCGTTGACTCCGGTTTTGGCCTGACGACTAAACGGATGCTATTGTCTCATGCGGTCTTGGACGCTGGTTGTTCTGCATTTACTTGACGATTAAACGATATCCTGTCTGCCTGTCCACCTCCTTTTCCGTTGACTCCGGCTTTGTCCTGACGATTAAACGGGTTCTCGTAGTCCCGATCCTTTATTCGTCGTTGACTTAGGTGTATGCTGACTTGATCAGAGTTCTTGCTCGTGTTGAAGCGTGCTCCGTTGACTCCGGTTTTGGCCTGACGACTACACGGGTGCTATTGTCTCATGCGATCTTGGACGCTGGTTGTTCTGCATTTGCTTGACGATTAAACGATATCCTGTCTGCCTGCCCACATCCTTTTCCGTTGACTCCGGCTTTGTCCTGACGATTAAACGGGTTCTCGTAGTCCCGATCCTTTATTCGTCGTTGACTTAGGTGTATGCTGACTTGATCAGAGTTCTTGCTCGTGTTGAGGCGTGCTCCGTTGACTCCGGTTTTGGCCTGACGACTAAACGGATGCTATTGTCTCATGCGGTCTTGGACGCTGGTTGTTCTGCATTCACTTGACGATTAAACGATATCCTGTCTGCCTGTCCACATCCTTTTCCGTTGATTCCGGCTTTGTCCTGACGATTAAACGGGTTTTCGTAATCCCGATCCTTTATTCGTCTACTGCTTGAGACCTGCCTGTATTTCCGTCCTCGTTCCTTTTGTGTGCCTTCTCCTGCTGCTTCAGATCGCTGATGTGCACTGTGCGTTGCTTCTTGCTTCTTTGGTGGCGAATTTTGCAGATTACGGGGGATACAAAATCGACTACCTGATATGGACCATCATATCTCGGCGCTAGTTTGGCCGCGAAGCCTTCCGCCGCTTTAGACAAATGGTGTTCCTTGGCCCAGACGACATCGCCAATTTGTGGATTCCACCGTCTCCTTCTGAGGTTGTAGTGCCTGGCTTGATCCTGTGCTGCCTTTTCCAAATTTCGTCGGACAATTTCGAAGATTTCCTTCAGTTTTTCGGCATTCCCCTCTGGTGACTCTGTGTGCCTTCCTGTGCCCAGCGTTTCTCTGTCGTACAACGCGTTTGGCAGCCGCGGTTCTCTGCCCTGCGTTAGAAATGAAGGCGAGTATCCTGTGGACTCGGATATGCTTGAGTTAACTGCTAGCATTATCTCTGGCCACTTTTCGTCCCAGTTCCTTTGGTTTTGTCCGGCAAACTGTGCGATCATGGTTTTTACGGTTCGATTCGCGCGCTCGGTGGGATTTTCTTGAGGAGTGTATGGTGCTGTGAACTGTTGTTTTATTCCCATGTCGTGAAGAAACTTCTTAAATGCCCGACTGGCAAACTGCACCCCGTTGTCTGTAATCACCACTTTTGGAACCCCAAATCGAGCGATTATCCGTTCTTTAAACGCCTTTTGCAGGGTTTCTGCTGTAGCAGTTCGTAATGGCACTAATTCTGTCCATTTTGAGAAACGGTCGATTAGAACCAATAACATTTGGTTACCGTGCTTCGATCTTGGCAGGGGTCCAACAAAATCCGCGCACACCGTTGCCCATGGTTCCTCAGGGACTTGTGTCAGCATCTTACCCGCCGCTTGTCGCTGGTTTGGCTTAAATTTTAGGCACTCTTCGCATTTCCGAACGTATGCTCTCGCGTCCCTTTGCATTCCTGGCCAGTAGTATCTGGCAGCTAGACGGGCAATCGTCTTTCGGCTTCCTACATGGCCGGCGGCTGGGGCATCGTGATTTTCTTGCAGGACCTCTTCCCTTAGCTCCTTGGGGACGCACAACTTCCATGCCACCACATCTTCGTTGCCAGCTCTGTGTGGAATCTGCCTGTATAGTGTTTCGCCGTCGAACACATAGTCCGGGAATTTCTGCGGGTGTGTCTTTATCTTCTCGCGCATGTCCCTGATCCAGTTACATTCCGAATTTTGCACCAACTCTTTTGCTCTTCGGAGGGTCTCCGGGATCGGCTGTCTGGACAGCGCGTCGGCTACCACATTCAATTGACCCTTTCTGTACGCGACCTCGAAGTCGTATTGTTGTAACTCAAGGGCCCACCTGGCGATTCTTCCGGATGGGCTTTCAATGCTGTTCAGCCATTTTAGCGCCATGTGATCTGTTACCACCTTGAAGTGGTAGCCTTCTAGGTAGGGCCTTAGTTTTCTGATTGCCCATACAATGGCCAAACACTCTTTTTCCGTTGTCGAGTAGTTTTTCTCGGCTCCGTTTAACGTCCGGCTGGAGTATGAGATAACTTTCTCTCCATCTTCCGTGTTTTGTGTCAAGATCGCGCCTATGCCGTATTCGCTGGCGTCTGTTTGCAGGATGAATATTCTTCCAAAATCTGGACACGCTAATACTGGGTCAGACACCAGTCTCGCCTTCACCTCCTCGAATGCCTGTTGGTGGTATTGCGTCCATACCCACTTTACGCCCTTGCGGAGTAGGTCTGTGAGCGGCTTAACGATGCGTGCGAAGTCTGGTACAAATCGTCGGTACCACGATGCTACCCCTAGGTACTGCCTTAGCTCACGGATGGTTGCTGGTGGTTCTAGGTGGGCTATGGCAGCGACCTTGTCTGGGTCTGTACCGATTCCTTGGCTTGTGACTCGATGTCCTAGGTACAGCAGCTCCTGCTTGAAGAACTGACACTTCTCGGGGTTTATTCTCAGGTTTGCCTCCTTCAGACGGCGAAACACTTCTCTGAGATTGTCCCTGTGTTCTTGCTGAGTGCGTCCGATAACGATTATGTCGTCCTGATAAGCGAACGCATGAGGAGACATCTCGGGTCCAATCACTTGGTCCAAGGCCCTTTGAAATGTTGCTGATGCCGAGTGTAATCCGAATGGCATCACTCTCCATTGGAAAAGCCCCTTACCTGGCACTGTGAACGCCGTGAACTTTCTACTTGCTTCTTCTAGAGGAATTTGCCAGTATCCATCCTTTAAATCCAGGCTGCTGATATAGCGTGCTTCTCGTAATTGGTCCAGGATGTAGTTAATACGTGGCATTGGGTACGCGTCCTTCACCGATTTCGCGTTTATCTGTCGGAAGTCGACACATAATCTCCACTTGCCGGTTTTTTTCTTAACCATTACTATGGGCGAGCTATACGGGCTCTTCGAGTGTTCTATGAAACCCATTTCCAGAAGTTCATCCACCTTTGTATTGATCTCCCCTTGAACCTTAGGGTTCTTAGGGTAGTATCTTTGTTTTATAGGTTTGTCGTCCTTCATGGTGATCTGGTGCTCGGCCACATTCGAAGTTCCGCTCATTGTTTGGAATTCTGCCAGCTCTGCTTCTAGGAATTGCTCGATGTTTCCTTCCTCGCTGTCTTCATGAACAACTGCAACTGACAATTTTTCCTCCGGCCATCCGTTGTGTCTGTTCCTGGCCGGTATGTGGATTTCGTGACCTGCGCACTTTATCTCAGCCCCAACCTGTGTGAGAAAATTCCAACCCAGCACCAGTGCGTCTACTACTCCTGGTAATATCAGCAGGCTCATGGTCAGTCGTTTGTTGCCGAATGCGACTTCTACCTCGAGCTGCGCGCTTATTCCGCTGCACCTTCCGTCTGCCAACCTAACTTGCCGTCTCGTCCGTGTAATCTTTCCTAGAGCAGCCAGATTGTCCGCCAGCTCTTCGCTAATAAAGCTCGCTGTTGCCCCGGTGTCGATTGTGGCTTTGTACGAGTTTCCACCAATCGTCACCGCTGCGGACAACTGCTGCTCCTCTTCGATTAGCCTGCCAGTTAGATTGGAGAGGAATCCGCGTGCGACCCCCGCTCGCCTCTCTGCGGCTGGGATCGCTGGCCATTTTCCGCTCTCTGACAGCATTCCATGCATCTCACTCCCACCTTTCCGCATATCCAGCAGAATAACATTCGCTGGTTTCGGCAACCTCTTGCCCAATGCCCGTGTCCGCCACATTTGCGACATGCCTCCTGTGGGTTGGTTATGTATTCTTGGGCTTGGTTGCTTCCTGCCGTCGCGCTTTGTGGTCTCTGTGTAGTGTTTGGTGGTCTCCATAGAGTATTGGTATGCTGCCTTTGATATTCTGTTTTCTGCGTGTTTCGCGATGTTTCGGCTGGCCTGCCTTGCCTGCTGGTATCCTCGCATCTTCTACATGTCACCGGAGACGGGACTGTCGTCTTTGTCCTGCTGAACTTATTTTCCTGGGAGAACATTTCCCGCTCCTTTTCGAGCTCTTCGTATTCTGTGGCCAGGATCATGAGGGCTTCCAGGTCGTCGATCTTGTACGTTCTGAGGGAAATTCGTAGGTCAGGTGTGCTGTTCTCCCTTATGACCTCGAGTACTTTCCCCGGACTGTACCCGAGTGGCCTTATCATGGTCTGCATGTCCACCATGTAATCCTTGAATGGCTCTCTGAATCCCTGCTTCCGAGCTTTGACTTGGTCCTCTAGTTTCGCCAAATATCCTCTGGGCAGGAAGAACGTTTGGAAACTCTCAATAAAGTCTTCCCACGTTTTCCAGTGCTGGTTGTTTGAGATAAACCACTTTAATGCTCTGCCTTGTAGTAGTTCTGGCATTGCTCGTGGTACCATGTCTAAGTCCAACCCGTAGGTGCTCGCGGACCATTCCACCTGTTCCAAGAATTCAAGAGGTTTCTCTGTGCCCTCGAATCTAAAAGACCATTCTCTGACCTGCTTCGCGACTTTAGCGTAGTCGGGCTCGCTAGGTCTTTGTGCCTTCGGGGCTGTCTTTCTATCTTGAATTGAATCTCTTCGCTTGCCCTCTTGTTGCATCTCTTCAATGCTAAGGCCTGTCCATGCGTCTTCTCCCTCGGGGTTTGTTAATTTTAGACCTGGTTTTTCCGGGTACATAGCTTCTAGTTCGTACCAGATTTCTTTGAGTTCTGGGTTGTTTTCCGTCTCATTGTAGTATTCCACCAAGGCTTTCCGCATGTCTTCAGTTCTACCCGTCAAGGAAATGCGTAGCCTTTGTGCCACATTGGTGAAATCCTCTTTCTTGAGGCGGTAGATCCAACTTCTCCCCATTCTGGTGTTTTGTGTTTTTCTTACTGCCGGGACAATCACGTTTTTTTGGGCGCCAGATGTAACGAACTGTTTTTCTTATGTTTTGCTCGCTACGAAGTTCGTGCGGCTAGCTCAGTAGAATTTGTGCGTTCGTCCCACCAAATTTATATTAAAACGTGACCGCCCGGTTAACAGTAACAACACTTCAGAATTCAGTTAAGGAGGCGTTTATTTATGGTTCTGGTTTACAATATTTGTATGTATCTTGTGCCGGTGATGCTCCTGCGACGTCGCTCGGTGATTCCTCGCTGCTGGTGGTCTTAGCCGCTCCGAGTACTTTCGCTGCCACTCGTAGACGAGGGCGTGGAGTTGGACCGTTGGGCTTAGGGAAGCGTCACCGTTCTCAGACTAGGGTGAACAGGCACCACGCTCGCAAGACCTTCGTCTTGCCAGCCGCAGCCTCCTGTCCCTTGCTCTGTCCCGGCCGGTCCCGCCAGACGCTCACTCAGTTTCCTTTGACGCTCCGGTACTACGGCCGGATTACGTCAGCAGTCCCTGTAGCCAGCGCCCAGAGAAAGACGAACGTTCCACCCTGGCCTTTCCTCCCGACTGTTGCGATCGTACCTGAGGTTTGGCTCTTGTTGCGGTCTCTGGCGGCTTGTCTACGTCGTCGTCCTGAGCGATTGGCTGCGGCTTTGTTCCACGTCGCTCCCTTGAGACCCGTTGCTCGTGTTGCTCACCCTGCTGGTATTGACGTGCCGAGCTAAGTCTGTTTATAACCGGCGCAGCTGATCGGTACTACGGCCGACGCAGCTGAACTAATCGGTATTACAGCCAATGTAGTCGGACTGGTTGGTATTACAGCCGGCACAGCTAGCCTGATTGGTATTACAGCCAATGCAGCTAAACTGACCGGTATTACAGCCAACTTAGTCGCACACAATTAGACAAATCGGTATTACAGCCAATGTAGCCGGACTGGTTGGTATTACAGCCGGCACAGTTAGCCTACTCGGTATTACAGCCAATTAGCTAAACTGACCGGTATTACAGCCAACTCAGTCGGACCAATCGGTATTACAGCCAATCTTGATCCTCTGCAGACTTGGTCGTGTGTTGCCTTTCGAGGACTCAGCCACCTGTGTCTCAATTCGGTGACTTGCTCGGTCCCGAACGTCTCGACGTGGCGATCTTGTTCCCGGCTGGTTCCTACGGTTGTATATTCTTGATTTTGACTTTTATTAGACGTTGTTCCCTCGCGGCTTGATGCTCGATGACTGGTCCTGATTCCAGCGCTGGGCCCGTTTATATAGGCCTCCGGGTCCCGTTAATCCTCGGCCATCCCTTTTCTTCTCTCCACTCCAAGGTCCAAAGTCCACGGTTTTACCGTTTGACCTTTCGCCCTCTGCACACGGCACCACACTGAAGTCCAAAGTGCAGCGCTGTACCGTTCCTTCCTTGCTCACGGCACGCCTGCGCTCTCTGGACTCTCGCTCTGACTAGTGCCGTCTCGCTCTGGCGTCTCTCTCCGCTCCATCTCTCCCAATCTCTCCAAACTCTCTTTGGGTTCGTACTCTGTACTTTCTCTCCTCGTACTCTCCAATTGCTTTCTCCAAACTCTCTTTTCCTGCGTTGCCGTTACTACGCGAAGTAGTTGCGTAAGTAGCAACTGGCAGGTTTTCCATGCAGTTATGTTTTTATTTTTTTTTTTTGGTTTTTTTTTTTTTTTTATTTTTTTATTTCCTATCCCTCCTAATATCTCAGCCATATTTGCTTTTTTTGTTTTTTTTTTTGTTTTGTTTCATAGTTAAAAATAACATTATTTTTTTTGTGGGGTTTTTTTTGTGGTGGTTTTTAAGGGGGTTTTTTTTTTTTTTTAATTTTTTTTTTTCTTTTTTTTTTTTTTTGGTGTTTTTTTTTTTTTTTTAATTTTTTTTTTAATTTTTTTTATTTTAAAAAAAAAAAAAAAATGAATTTTTTGATTTTTTAGGGGGGGGGGGGGTTTTTTGGGGAGGTTGACCTGAGGTGAGAGATTTTTTCCCCAGGGGCCTTATTTGGGCCACGTTTCCTAGGCCTCGGTCTATTCAAACCAAGCCGTCATTGAGTGCAGATGCACCTATTCAGTAATCTATTAAAATCAGTGACATCACACGTGTATCGCAGCCGGGAAGTACAGAAGATAAATTCGTGAATCCGATCGCGAATAAATTGTGGATGAAATCTGTGTGTTTTTTTTTTGTAATAAGACCTCAAAACCAGGTGGGTAAAACCTTGTGTTCGCTCTTTTACGAAAAATTTATAGTGGCAACGCAAATTTCACAGAGCTGCCGAGGAGCCGCCAAATCGGAGCACCTGTCCCGCAGAGCGCACGGAGGAGCTGCCCTGCTGGGGACAAATCCCTGTCGGAGGGGCAGCCACAGCGGTAAAGCATCCGCACGAGGAGCGCCGTCCGCAGAGGGCACGTAGGAGAAGCCTGCCGGAAAAGCATCCCTGCTGGAGAGGCAGCCACAGCGGTAAAGCATCCGCCCAAGGAGCGCCTGTCCCGTAGAGCGCACGGAGGAGCTGCCCTGCTGGGGACAAATCCCTGTCGGAGGGGCAGCCACAGCGGTAAAGCATCCGCACGAGGAGCGCCGTCCGCAGAGGGCACGTAGGAGAAGCCTGCCGGAAAAGCATCCCTGCTGGAGAGGCAGCCACAGCGGTAAAGCATCCGCCCAAGGAGCGCCTGTCCCGCAGAGCGCACGGAGGAGCAGCCTGCTGGGGACAAATCCCTGTCGGAGGGGCAGCCACAGCGGTAAAGCATCCGCCCAAGGAGCGCCTGTCCCGCAGAGCGCACGGAGGAGCAGCCTGCTGGGGACAAATCCCTGTCGGAGGGGCAGCCACAGCGGTAAAGCATCCGCACGAGGAGCGCCGTCCGCAGAGCGCACGTAGGAGAAGCCTGACTGGAGACAAATCTCTACCGGAGGGGGCAGCCACAGCGGTAAAGCATCCGCACAAGGAGCGCCGTCCCGCAGAGTGCGTAGGAGCAGCCCTGCCGGAGAATCATCCCTGCCGGAGAGGCAATCACAGCGGTGAAGCATCATCAAGAGGATCGGCTGTTTCGTAGAGTGCACGTAGGAGCAGCCCTGCCGGTAAAGAATCCTGCCGGAGGGGCAGCCACATCGGAGGAGCATCTGCTATAGGAGCCCTACTCGCGGAGCGCACGCCGGAGGAGCAGCCGCATTGGAGAGGCGTCCGCCGAAAAAGCGCCCAGCAGAGGAACGCCGCCTGAAGAAGCGCGCATTGCTCGAGGAACACCGCACGCCAAGAGGAGCTGATTAGAGTCCCCGGTGTTCGTCGTCATCGCTAGAGCCGCGGCCTGGCCACAAGCGGTTGACCTTTTGCGCCACTGAAGCCCGGCTAGCCCCGGAAAACAAGAAAAGCAGCAAAAGGACCGCCAACAGTTAACCAATTTGAGCATGAAATAAATGTTTTGTTTGTGAGATAGGGAAAGTCGCGATGTAAATATTCAAAAATAACCAAAAGTTTTCTTTCAAACGTTTGTTCTCGCCAAGAAAGTAAAAGTATTTAACCCATGTGGCGGTATGAAGCGCCTATTTAATTTACAGCATATTCGTTGAACGGAAGATCGATCTTTCGCCGATGGAAAAACTGAGTGAGTGGTCATTGATTTAATTTACATTTTCATATTCGAGTGGAATCCGACTAAATGGATGAAACTTTTATTTAGTTTTTTTTGCGAGATTTGTTTGACTTCTATTAATGGCAAAAAAACAAACAAAGAAATAATATAATAATAATGTATATTACTAGAAATTCAGATATTAAATTAGTGTCGAATCTCGTGAATCCTCTACAACAAATTAATTTAGACTAAACTAATTAAGCTTAAATTTTGAAAAGAAACTAGAAGAAAATTTAATTTTTTTGGTTTTGAAATATCACATATGAAGTAAACTGATAATTAAATAAATAAAATAATCCTATTCTAGTATTTAAATACACTCGCTAAAAATCTTACATATCAAAATTTATATCTATATATTTATATCTCTTTAAGAAAACATATATTTAACGCCATGAATTATATTTGCTTATATTATGATCGTACTCTATATTTTTATTATAAATCTTATTTACTATATTTTCTCTAATATTATTATGAATTTAAATCTTGTAATTAAAATGGAAACTTAAAAGAAACGTGTTGCTGAACTGAGCTGATGATTTCACGGTCGTAGGGAAGAAGGGGTCACCAGAGCAATGCTTTAGCGGCAGGTGTCCTAGGTAGGGTGGGCGATAAGCGGGCGCAATTACTTCCCTTTCATTTCTTTAAACTTTACTTTATACGCTATTTTTCTTTTAATTTTTTTTTTGAATTTGGTTTATAGTTCTTCCGATTTATATTACTAGCTCCCTTCCATGTCGCAAGCACGCTCAATTTCTTAGGATATTAATAATAATGTGTACATCGTAACTGAATCTGTGAGAGCAAGACCTCCACCCCCAAAGCCGACGAGCTAGTGCCGGATCTACAGCGTGCCCCGCCATCGCAGATTCTTTCGAAAATTAGCCATTCATTCGAACGTTGCACGTTACACCACCCAACAACAACGCCAAAATCCGAAGAAAATCACCTAGCTTTTTCGGTTTTTTAATCAAAAGCCTTGGAAATTGTGATCAAATATTGGAATGGCATACCTCGTTGAATTCGTTACAACATTTCCAACAAAGTGGCATTTACAGAAACAAAATATGAATTGAAAAAATTGTTCGAAAAAATCAGGACCCCCACCCTTATGACAACGCCAAAATCCAAAGAAAATCACCTCGATTTTTCAGTTTTTTAATCAAAACCCTTGGAAATAGTGGTCGAAAGTTGGAATGGCATACCTCGTTGAATTCGTTACAACATTTCCAACCAAGTGGCATTTACAGAAATTAATTATCAACTGAAAAAATTTTTCGAAAAAAATCATGACCCCCTTTTCCTTATGACAACCCCAAAATCCAAAGGAAATCACCTCGATTTTTTAGTTTTTTAATCAAAACCCTTGGAAATAGTGGTGGAATGTTGGAATGGCATACCTCGTTGAATTCGTAACAACATTTCCAACCAAGTGGCATTCACAGAAATAAAATATAAATTGGGAACATTTTTCGAAAAAAAAATTTGACCCCCACCCTTATGACAACGCCAAAATCCCAAGATAAAAAACCCTTGGAAATTGTGATCGAATGTTGGAATGGCATACCACGTTGAATTCGTTACATCATTTCCAACCAAGTGGCATTTACAAAAATTGAATATCATTTTAAATTTTTTTGAAAAACATCATGACCCCCACCCTTAGGACAAGGCCCAAATCCGGAGAAAATCAACACGGTTTTTTGGTTTTTTAATCAAAACCCTTGGAAATAGTGGTCGAATGTTGGAATGGCATACCTCGTTGAATTCGTTACAACATTTCCAACCAAGTGGCATTTACAGAAATAAAATATCAATTGAAAAAAATTTTCAAAAAAAATCATGACCCCCTTTTCCTTATGACAACGCCAAAATCAGAAGAAAATCACTTTGATTTTTCGGTTTTTTAATCAAAACCTTTAGAAATAGTGGTTGAATGTTGGAATGGCATACTTCGTTGAATTCGTTACAACATTTCCAACAATGTGGCATTTACAGAAATAAAATAGCAATTGAAAAAATTAATTTTTCGGAAAAAAATCATGACCTCCACCCAACAACAACGCCAAAACCCGAAAGAAATCACCTCGATTTTTCGGTTTTTTAATCAAAACCCTTGGAAATAGTGGTCGAATGTTGGAATGGCATACCTCGTTGAATTCGTAGCAACATTTCCAACCAAGTGGCATTTACAGAAATAAAATATCAATTGAAAAAATTTTTCGAAAAAAAATTATGACCCCCACCCCTATGACAACACTAAAATCCGAAGAAAATCACCTCCATTTTTCGGTTTTTTAATCAAAAGCCTTGGAAATTGTGATCAAATGTTGGAATGGCATACTTCGTTGATTTCGTTACAAAATTTCCAACAAAGTGGCATTTACAGAAATAAAATATTAATTGAAAAAAATTGTTCGAAAATGATCATGACCCCCACCCTTATGACAACTCCAAAATCCGAAGAAAATCACCTCGATTTTTCGGTTTTTTAATCAAAACCCTTGGAAATAGTGGTCTAATGTTGGAATGGTATACCTCGTTGAATTCGTTGCAACATTTCATCCAAAGTGGCATTTACAAAAATAAAATATCATTTAAAAAATTTTTTTTGGAAAAACATCATGACCCTCACCCTTAGGACAAGGCCCAAATCTGGATAAAATTACCTCGATTTTTCGGTTTTTTAATCAAAACCCTTGGAAATAGTGGTCGAGTGTTGGAATGGCATACCTCGTTGAATTCGTGACAACATTTCCAAAAAAATGGCATTAACAGAATTATAACATCAATTGAAAAAAATTTTCAAAAAATATTATGACCCCCACCCTTATGACAACGCCAAAATGCGAAGAAAATCACCTAGATTTTTCGGTTTTTTAATCAAAACCCTTGGAAATAGTGGTCGAAAATTGGAATGGCATACCTTGTTGAATTCGTTACAACATTTCCACCAAAGGTGCATTTACAGAAATAAAATAACAATTGAAAAAATTTTTCGAAAAAAAATCATGACCCCCCTTATGACAACGCCAAAATCCAAAAAAAACCACCTCGATTTTTCGTATTTTTAATCAAAAGCCTTGGAAATAGTAGTCGAATGTTGGAATGACATACCTCGTTGAATTTGTGACAATATTTGGTGGTCCGATCTAACCATCCAGATCCTGAAGTGGCGATATTTCCGATTTGTGTATAGTGCTGACATCGAGAAAATGTACCGGCAGATCTGGGTAGATCCGAAGCAGACAGCGTTCCAACGTATCTTATTCCGCGATAGGGAAGGGTACATTCGAGATTTTGAGCTAAAAACTGTTACGTTTGGGGTCAATTGTGCACCGTTCCTGGCAATTCGGGTACTGCAACAGCTGGCGACCGACGTGCAACTAACCCATCCGAGGGCGAGTAAAGTTATTCGTGGTTGCATGTATGTCGATGATGTCCTTTCGGGAGCTGACTCTGCAGAAGAGGCTCACCTCACCATTCGCGAGTTGCAGAGTGCCCTCGATTCGGCTGGTTTTCCATTAAGGAAATGGACCTCCAACCACAAAGAAGTTCTGGCTCATATCGGAACCGATCATCTTTTAAATGCCGATTTCCTCGAAATAGATACGGAATGCACGTCGAAAACTCTCGGAGTCCGTTGGAAAGCAACATCCGATGAGTTTTTCTTCGCCCTCCCCGACCTATCCACCGAAACTACACTCACAAAACGGCATGTTCTCTCCCAAATTGCGAAGCTGTTTGATCCAGCAGGCTGGCTCGCCCCTTTCGTGGTCTGTGCCAAGATTTTCATGCAGGGGATCTGGCTGCGTGATCTAGGGTGGGATGATGAACTTCCAATTGAACTGTGCCAAAAGTGGCGTGATTTCCTTAAAAGCTACTCAGTCCTAGATCAAGTCCGAATTCCCAGATGGGTTTCCTTCCGCCCAGAATTCCGAGTGGAACATCACGGATTCTGTGATGCCTCTCAAAAGGCGTACGGTGCTGCGATCTATGTGCGCGTCGAGATGGGGCACGCGACGCTAGTGCATCTTCTCACGGCCAAGACGCGCGTGGCGCCAGTAAAAACTGTGTCGCTTCCCAGACTAGAGCTGTGTGGAGCTCTATTGCTATTCGAGATGGCCGAATCCATCCTCCCCCATATGCCGATGCTGTCCTCGAAACTCCATTGTTGGACCGATTCCACGATTGTGCTTGCATGGCTAGCCAAACCAGCATGCCAGTGGACAACGTTCGTTGCCAATCGGGTAACAAAGATCACCCAGTCCACAGAAGCAGCCAATTGGTCGCATGTTCAATCCGAACACAATCCAGCTGACTTGGCCAGTCGGGGCGTGCCATTACAAGAACTGGTCGACAACTCCCTTTGGTAGCATGGGCCCACTTGGTTGCAAAAGCCACGAGATCAGTGGCCTGCCCAAAGCACCGATTTACAGGTGACCGAAGTGGAAAGGCGTCCTGTCAAGGCCCATGTTGCGTCCAGTCCGACAGAGGACATCCTTGATCGCTTTTCCAAGTTAAATAGAGCTTTACGGGTCCTGGCGTATGTCCACCGTTTTGTCCAGCGATGTAGGAAACAGTCGCCGATTCCGGAAGTCCATCTAGAAGCCCAAGAACTTGTCGCCGCTGAACGGCTCATGGTCATTAGCACTCAGCGCAGATATTTTGCTAACGAATATCGCTGCTTGAGTCAAAAGCGTCCCGTGTCCGCGACAAGTTCCATCCTCTCCTTGAACCCTTTTCTAGATGAGAAAGGGCTTATAAGGGCGTGCGGCCGAATAACGGCCTCCGAAAATTTGCGATATGATGAACGACATCCTATAATCCTCCCGTACGAATGTGCACTCTCTCGACTACTGGTAAACTTTACGCATCTCATAACGTTGCATGGAGGTAACCAGTTAGTCGTACGTCTCACCCGGTCAAGATATTGGGTTCCGAAAATAAAGAACTTGGTAAAGGCCGTTATTAACTCCTGCAAGGTCTGCGTTATCCATAAGAAGCGATTGCAAGTTCAGATGATGGGAAGTTTTCCGAAAGAGCGAGTCTTTTTTTCCCGGCCATTTACGTACACAGGGATGGACTACGCTGGCCCTTTCGACATAAAAAATTACACAGGCAGAGCTTGCCTAATTACAAAAGGGTATGTGTTGGTTTTCGTGTGTTTCTCTACAAAGGCCATCCATCTAGAGCCTACATCCGATCTGACGACCGAGAAATTTCTCGCCGCTTTCGCTCGGTTCGTATCCAGAAGAGGTTGTCCCCGTCAAGTGCAGTCCGACAATGGGAAAACCTTTGTCGGCGCTGCCACCCTGCTCTCCCGAGATTTTCTACAAGCCGTAAAAGAGTCTGTGACTGATGCGTATAGTCATCAGCAGCTCAACTGGCAATTCATTCCTCCGGGGGCACCCCATTTGGGAGGCCTGTGGGAAGCGGGTGTCAAAAGCTTCAAAACCTTGTTTTACAAGTCCACCGCTACTCGAAAGTACACTTTTGAAGAACTTTCAACCCTCCTAGCGAAAATTGAAGCTTGTCTAAATTCCAGACCGCTATCTCCTATGTCTGAAGATCCCAAGACAAGATCTTAGCAATGACACCAGGGCATTTTCTAGTCGGCGGACCTCTTCTGTCCATAGTGGAACCCGAATTAAAAGGGGAATCCAAGTCCATTGTGAATCGGTGGCAACACTTAAAGGCGCTCCATCAACAATTCCAAGCTCGATGGAAAGAGGAGTATCTCAAAGAGCTCCACAAGCGTAACAAGTGGCAGTCCCCTACCGCAGATCTCCGCGTTGGCGACATGGTAGTCGTCAAGGAGGACAATCTGCCCTCGAATGAGTGGCGCCTTGGCTGTCGCCAATGTCCGTGTCGTCAGCATTCTCACGGCACGCAGGATTATCAAGCGTCCCGTGACCAAGGTGGTTCTTCTGCCAGGAGAACACTCCAACCGTCTTCCTCAACCAACATCCTCCACATAATTCCCCAACAATCCTCGCCATCTAAGCAGTTTCAAATCATCTTTTTTTATCCATTACTTCCTACCAGATCACATCATGGTTCCTCGTCCACGCAGCGCTCAGGCATTGGAAAGCAGACGCACTCGAGGTATACATTCCTACCGATGCCGAGTCTGCCGTGGAATCCATCCGCTTCGAAAGTGCCAGAGGTTCCTAAAGCTGAGCGCAGAGAAGCGGCTTCAAGCAGTGCTTATTAATAAGTACTGCTCAAATTGTCTCGCCCACGAGCACTCCGACGGGAGTTGTCGCAGTGGCGACAAATGCAAAACGTGCAACGGGAAGCACCACACGCTCCTCCATATGCACGAGCGTCCCATGCCGTCGGCTAATCAACAGCGTTCGCGCCGGCAGAATCCGCCAACTCGCCAAGCGCTAGCCCCGGCAAGGCGCTCGGCATCCGCCGCTTCTCAGCAGCGCTCGCGCCGGCAAGATCCGCCAACTCGCAGAGCGCTTGCCTCTCCGCCGCGCTCAGCCTCCTCGGCACCGGCTCCGTCACTGGCGTCCATCCTTCAACGGCACAGCGTCAATGTCCTGCCGACGGCCATGATCACTTTGGAGACCGGGCTGAAGACCTTCGACACGGCCGCCCTCATCGACCCGTGTACGCCGACGAGCTGCATCGACGCATCATTGGCGTCCGCGTTCCGCTTGCCGACTACGACCGTCGGCGACGAGAGCATCTGCACGGCGACAATTCGGTCGAAGTGCGACAACGGCTTCAAGCTAGAGGTCGTCTTGAAAGTGGAGCCGAACGTCCGCATCCGCACCCCCATCCGAGAGTGGCCACCCTTATGACAACGCCAAAATGCGAAGAAAATCACCTCGATTTTTCGGTTTTTTAATCAAAACCCTTGGAAATAGTGGTCGAATGTTGGAATGGCTTACCTCGTTGAATTCGTGGCAACATTTCCAACAAAGTGGCATTTACAGAAAAAAAATATCAATTGAAAAAATTTTTGGAAAAAAAATTATGACCCCCACCCTTATGACATCGCCAAAATCGGAAGAAAATCACCACGATTTTTCAGTTTCTTAATCAAAACCCTTGGAAATAGTGGTCGAATGTTAGAATGGCATACCTCGTTGAATTCGTTACAAAATTTCCAACAAAGTGGCATTTACAAAAATAAAATATCAATTGAAAAAATTGTTCGAAAAAAAATCATGACCCCACCCTTATGACAACGCCAAAATCCGAAGAAAATCACCTCGACTTTTCGTATTTTTAATCAAAAGCCTCGTTGAATTCGTTACAAAATTTCCAACAAAGTGGCATTTACAGAAATAAAATATCAATTGAAAAAATTGTTCGAAAAAATCATGACCCCCACCCTTATGACAACGCCAAAATCCGAAGAAAATCACCTCGATTTTTCGGTTTTTTAATCAAAAGCCTTGGAAATAGTAGTCGAATGTTGGAATGGCATACCTCGTGGAATTCGTTACAACATTTCCAACAAAGTGGCATTTACAGAAAAAAAATATCAATTGAAAAAATTTTTCGAAAAAAATCATGACCTTCCCCCCGATATGATAACGCTAAAATCCGAAGAAAATCACCTCGATACCTCGTTGAATTCGTTAAACATTTCCAACAAAGTGGCATTTACATAATTAAAATAACTATTGAAAAATTTTTTCGAAACAAATCATGACCCCCACCCTTCTGACAACGCCATAATCTGAAGAAAATCACCTCGATTTTTCGGTTTTTTAATCAAAAGCCTTGGAAATTGTGATCGAATGTTGGAATGGCATACCTCGTTGAATTCGTTACAACATTTCCAACAGAGTGGCATTCACAGAAATAAAATATCAATAGAAAAAATTGTTCGAAAAAAATCATGACCCCCACCCTTTTGACAACGCCAAAATCCGAAGAAAATCACCTCGATTTTTCGGTTTTCTAATCAAAAGCCTTGGAAATTGTGATATAATGTTGGAATGGCATACCTCGTTGAATTCGTTACAACATTTCCAACTAAGTGGCATTTACAAAAATAAAATAACATTTAAAAGTTTTTTTTTTGGAAAAACATCATGACCCCCACCGCTAAGACATAGCCCAAATCCGGAGAAAATCACCTCGATTTTTCGGTTTTTTAATCAAAACACTTGGAAATAGTGGTCGAATGTTGGAATGGCATACCTCGTTGAATTCGTTACAATATTTCCAACAAAGTGGCTTTTACAGAAATATAATATCAATTGAAAAAATTGTTCGAAAAAAATCATGACCCCCACCCTTATGACAACACCAAAATCCAAGGAAAATCACCTCGATTTTTCGGTTGTTTAATCAAAACCCTTGGAAACAGTGGTCGAATGTTGGAATGGCATACTTCGTTGAATTCGTGACAACATTTCCAACAAAGTGGCATTTACAGAAAAAAAATATCAATTGAAAAAATTTTTGTAAAAAAAATTATGACCCCCACCCTTATGACAACACCAAAATCCGAAGAAAATCACCTCGATTTTTCGGTTTTTTAATCAAAAGCCTTGGAAATTGTGATCGAATGTTGGAAAGGCACACCTCGTTGAATTTGTTACAACATTTTCAACAAAGTGGCATTTACAAAAATAAAATATCTTTTAAAAAATTTGTTTGTATCCATCATATTAATCAAAACCCTTGGAAATAGTGGTCGAATGTTGGAATGGCATACCTCGTAGAATTCGTTACAAAATTTCCAACAAAGTGGCATTTACAGAAATAAAATTTCAATTGAAAAAATTGTTCGAAAAAAATCATGACCCCCACCGTTATGACAACGCCAAAATCCGAAGAAAATCACCTCGATTTTGCGGTTTTTTAATCAAAAAATTATGACCCCCACCCTTATGACAACACCAAAATCCAAAGAAAATCACCTCGATTTTTCGGTTTTTTAATCAAAAGCCTTGGAAATTGTGATCGAATGTTGGAATAGCACACCTCGTTGAATTTGTTACAACATTTTCAACAAAGTGGCATTTACAAAAATAAAAAATCTTTTAAAAAATTTGTTTGTATCCATCATGACCCCCACCGTTAGGACAAGGCCCAAGCCCGGAGAAAATCACCACGATTTTTCGTTTTTTTAATCATAACCCTTGGAAATAGTGGTCGAATGTTGGAATGGCATACCTCGTTGAATTCGTTACAAAATTTCCAACAAAGTTGCATTTACAGAAATAAAATATCAATTCAAAACATTTTTCGCAAAAAATCATGACCCCCACCCTTATGACAACGCCAAAATATGAAGAAAATCACCTCGATTTTTCGTATTTTTCATCAAAAGCCTTGGAAATAGTAGTCGATTGTTGGAATGGCATACCTCGTTGAATTCGTTTCAACATTTTCAACAAAGTGGCATTTACAGAACCAAAATAACAATTGAAAAAATTTTTTGAAAAAAATCATGACCCCCACCCTTATGACAACACAAAAATCCGAAGAAAATCACCTCGATTTTTCGGTTTCTTAATCAAATGGCATACCTCGTGGAGTTCGTTACAACATTTCCAACAAAGTGGCATTTACAGAAAAAAATATCAATTGAAAAAATTTTTCGAAAAAATTCATGACCTTCCCCCCCGATATGATAACGCCAAAATCCGAAGAAAATCACCTCGATACATCGTTGAATTCGTTACAACATTTCCAACAAAGTGGGTTTTACATAATTAAAATAACTATTGAAAAATTTTTTCGAAAAAAATCATGACCCCCACCCTTCTGACAACGCCATAATCTGAAGAAAATCACCTCGATTTTTCGGTTTTTTAATCAAAAGCCTTGGAAATTGTGATCGAATGTTGGAATGGCATACCTCGTTGAATTCGATACAATATTTTCAACAAAGTGGCTTTTACAGAAATAAAATATCAATTGAAAAAATTGTTCGAAAAAAATCATGACCCCCAGCCTTATGACAACACCAAAATCCAAGGAAAATCACCTCGATTTTTCGGTTGTTTAATCAAAACCCTTGGAAATAGTGATCTAATGTTCGAGTGGCATACCTCGTTGAATTCGTTACAACATTTCCAACTAAGTGGCATTTACAAAAAAAATATCATTTAAAAGGTTTTTTGGAAAAACATCATGACCCCCACCCTTAAGACATAGCCCAAATCCGGAGGAAATCACCTCGATTTTTCGGTTTTTAATCAAAACCCTTGGTAATAGTGGTCGAATGTTGGAATGGCATACCTCGTTGAATTCGTTACAAAATTTCCAACAAAGTGGCATACAAAAATAAAATATCAATTGAAAAAATTGTTCGAAAAAATCATGACCCCCACCCTTATGACAACGCCAAAATCCGAAGAAAATCACCTCGACTTTTCGTATTTTTAATCAAAAGCCTTGAATATATTGGTCGAATGTTGGAATGGCATACCTCGTTGAATTCTTTACAAAATTTCCAACAAAGTGGCATTTACAGAAATAAAATATCAAGTGAAAAAATTGTTCGAAAAAAATCATGACCCCCACCCTTATGACAACGGCAAAATCCGAAGAAAATCACCTCGATTTTTCGGTTTTTTAATCAAAAGCCTTGGAAATAGTAGTCGAATGTTGGAATGGCATACCTCGTGGAATTCGTTCCAACATTTCCAACAAAATGGCATTTACAGAAAAAAATATCAATTGAAAAAATTTTTCGAAAAAAATCATGACCTTCCTCCCCGATATGATAACGCCAAAATCCGAAGAAAATCACCTCGATACCTCGCTGAATTCGTTACAACATTTCCAACAAAGTGGCATTTACATAATTAAAATAACTATTGAAAAATTTTATCGAAAAAAATCATGACCCCCACCCTTCTGACAACGCCATAATCTGAAGAAAATCACCTCGATTTTTCGGTTTTTTAATCAAAAGCCTTGGAAATTGTGATCGAATGTTGGAATGGCATACCTCGTTGAATTCGTTACAACATTTCCAACTAAGTGGCATTTACAAAAATAAAATAACATTTAAAAGTTTTTTTTTTGAAAAACATCATGACCCCCACCCCTAAGACAAAGCCCAAATCCGGAGAAAATCACCTCGATTTTTCGGTTTTTTTATCAAAACACTTGGAAATAGTGGTCGAATGTTGGAATGGCATACCTCGTTGAATTCGTTACAATATTTCCAACAAAGTGGCTTTTACAGAAATAAAATATCAATTGAAAAAATTGTTCGAAAAAAATCATGACCCCCAGCCTTATGACAACACCAAAATCCAAGGAAAATCACCTCGATTTTTCGGTTGTTTAATCAAAACTTTTGGAAATAGTGATCTAATGTTCGAGTGGCATACCTCGTTGAATTCGTTACAACATTTCCAACTAAGTGGCATTTACAAAAAAAAAATATCATTTAAAAGGTTTTTTTGGAAAAACATCATGACCCCCACCCTTAAGACATAGCCCAAATCCGGAGAAAATCACCTCGATTTTTCGGTTTTTAATCAAAACCCTTGGAAATAGTGGTCGAATGTTGGAATGGCATACCTCATTGAATTCGTTTCAACATTTTCAACAAAGTGGCATTTACAGAACCAAAATAACAATTGAAAAAATTTTTCGAAAAAAATCATGACCCCCACCCTTATGACAACGCCAAAATCGGAAGAAAATCACCACGATTTTTCAGTTTCTTAATCAAAACCCTTGGAAATAGTGGTCGAATGTTGGAATGGCATACCTCGTTGAATTCGTTACAATATTTCCAACAAAGTGGCTTTTACAGAAATAAAATATCAATTGAAAAAATTGTTCGAAAAAAATCATGACCCCCAGCCTTATGACAACACCAAAATCCAAGGAAAATCACCTCGATTTTTCGGTTGTTTAATCAAAACTTTTGGAAATAGTGATCTAATGTTCGAGTGGCATACCTCGTTGAATTCGTTACAACATTTCCAACTAAGTGGCATTTACAAAAAAAAATATCATTTAAAAGGTTTTTTTGGAAAAACATCATGACCCCCCACCCCTAAGACATAGCCCAAATCCGGAGAAAATCACCTCGATTTTTCGGTTTTTTAATCAAAACACTTGGAAATAGTGGTCGAATGTTGGAATGGCATACCTCGTTGAATTCGTTACAATATTTCCAACAAAGTGGCTTTTACAGAAATAAAATATCAATTGAAAAAATTGTTCGAAAAAATCATGACCCCCACCCTTAGGACAACACCAAAATCCAAGGAAAATCACCTCGATTTTTCGGTTGTTTAATCAAAACCCTTGGAAATAGTGGTCGAATGGAATGATTGGAATGGCATACTTCGTTGAATTCGTGACAACATTTCCAACAAAGTGGCATTTACAGAAAAAAATATCAATTGAACAAATTTTTGGAAAAAAATTATGACCCCCACCCTTGGAAATAGTGGTCGAATGTTGGAATGGCATACCTCGTTGAATTCGTTACAAAATTTTCAACAAAGTGGCATTTACAGAAATAAAATTTCAATTGAAAAAATTGTTCGAAAAAAATCATGACCCCCTCCGTTATGACAACGCCAAAATCCGAAGAAAATCACCTCGATTTTTCGGTTTTTAATCAAAACCCTTCGAAATAGTGGTCGAAAGTTGGAATGGCATACCTCGTTGAATTCGTTACAATATTTCCAACAAAGGTGCATTTACAAAAATATAATATAAATTGAAAAAATTGTTCGAAGAAAATCATGACCCCCACCCTAATGACAACGCCAAAATCCGAAGAAAATCACCTCGATTTTTCGGTTTTTTATTCAAAACCCTTGGAAATAGTGGTCGAACGTTGGAATGGCATACCTCGTTGAATTCGTTACAACATTTCCAACAAAGGTGCATTTAAAGAAATAAAATTACAATTGAAAACATTTTTCGAAAAAAAATCATGACCACCACCCTTATGACAACGCCAAAATCCGAAGAAAATCACATCGATTTTTCGTATTTTTAATCAAAAGCCTTGGAAATAGTGGTCGAATGTTGGAATGGCATACTTCGTTGAATTCGTGACAACATTTCCAACAAAATGGCATTTACAGAAAAAAATATCAATTGAAAACATTTTTTGAAAAAAATCATGACCCCCACCCTTATGACAACGCCAAAATCCGAAGAAAATCACATCGATTTTTCGTATTTTTAATCAAAAGCCTTGGAAATAGTGGTCGAATGTTGGATTGGCATACCTCGTTGAATTCGTTACAACATTTCCAACACAGTGGCATTCACAGAAATAAAATATCAATAGAAAAAATTGTTCGAAAAAAATCATGACCCCCACCCTTATGACAACGCCAAAATCCGAAGAAAATCACCTAGATTTTTCGGTTTTTTAATCAAAAGCCTTGGAAATAGTGGTCGAATGTTGGAATGGCATACCTCGTTGAATTCGTTACAACATTTCCAACAGAGTGGCATTCACAGAAATAAAATATCAATAGAAAAAATTGTTCGAAAAAATCATGACCCCCACCCTTATGACAACGCCAAAATCCGAAGAAAATCACCGCGATTTTTAGGTTTTTTAATCAAAAGCCTTGGAAATAGTGGTCGAATGTTGGAATGGCATACCTCGTTGAATTCGTTACAAAATTTCCAACAAATTGGCATTAACAGAAATAAAATATTAATTGAACAAAATTGTTCGAAAAAAATCATGACCCCCACCCTTATGACAACGCCAAAATCCGAAGAAAATCACCTCGATTTTTCGGTTTTCTAATCAAAAGCCTTGGAAATTGTTATCTAATGTTGGAATGGCATACCTCGTTGAATTCGTTACAACATTTCCAACTAAGTGGCATTTACAAAAATAAAATATCATTTAAAAGTTTTTTTTTGGAAAAACATCATGACCCCCACCCTTAAAACATAGCCCAAATCCGGAGAAAATCACCTCGATTTTTCGGTTTTTTAATCAAAACACTTGGAAATAGTGGTCGAATGTTGGAATGGCATACCTCGTTGAATTCGTTACAATATTTCCAACAAAGTGGCATTTACAGAAATAAAATATCAATTGAAAAAATTGTTCGAAAATAATCATGACCCCCACCCTTATGACAACACCAGAATCCAAGGAAAATCACCTCGATTTTTCGGTTGTTTAATCAAAACCCTTGGAAATAGTGGTCGAATGTTAGAATGGCATACTTCGTTGAATTCGTGACAACATTTCCAACAAAATGGCATTTACAGAAAAAAAATATCAATTGAAAACATTTTTTGAAAAAAAATCATGACCCCCACCCTTTGACAACACCAAAATCCGAAGAAAATCACCTCTATTTTTCGGTTTTTTAATCAAAAGCCTTGGAAATTGTGATCGAATGTTGGAATGGCACACCTCGTTGAATTTGTTACAACATTTTCAACAAAGTGGTATTTACAAAAATAAAATGTCTTTTAAAAAATTTGTTTGTATCAATCATGATACCCACCCTTAGGACAAGGCCCAAGCCCGGAGAAAATCAAAACGATTTTTCGGTTTTTTAATCAAAACCCTTGGAAATAGTGGTCGAATGTTGGAATAGCATACCTCGTTGAATTCGTGACAACATTTCCTACAAAGTGGCATTTACAAAAAATAAAATATCATTTAAAATTTTTTTTGGAAAAACATCATGACCCCCACCCTTAGGACAAGGCCCAAATCCGGAGAAAATCACTTAGATTTTTGGTATTTTAATCAAAACCCTTGGAAATAGTGGTCGAATGTTCGAATGGCATTCCTCGTTGAATTCGTTACAAAATTTCCAACAAAGTGGCATTTACAGAAATAAAATTTCAATTGAAAAAATTGTTCGAAAAAAATCATGACCCCCACCGTTATGACAACGCCAAAATCCGAAGGAAATCACCTCGATTTTTCGGTTTTTTAATTAAAACCCTTGGAAATAGTGGTCGATCGTTGGAATGGCATACCTCGTTGAATTCGTTAAAACATTTCCAACAAAGGTGCATTTACAGAAATAAAATAACAATTGAAAAAATTTTTCGCAAAAAAATCATGACCACCACCCTTATGACAACGCCAAAATCCGAAGAAAATCACCTCGATTTTTCGTATTTTTAATCAAAAGCTTTGGAAATTGTGATCGAATGTTGGATCCGAAGAAAATCACCTCGATTTTTCGTATTTTTAATCAAAAGCCTTGGAAATTGTGATCGAATGTTGGAATGGCATACCTCGTTGAATTCGTTACAAAATTTCCAACAAAGTGGCATTAACAGAAATAAAATATCAATTGAACAAAATTGTTCGAAAAAAATCATGACCCCCACCCTTATGACAACACCAGAATCCAAGGAAAATCACCTCGATTTTTCAGTTGTGTTAGCGTACCACTTGAGTCGCTAAGCCACTTGATGCCCACTTACAGCACCAGCTCTGCCTGAGCTACCTTTTCTATTTTTACTAACTCTAGCCTATTAACTCCTTGTATGGGAGACAATTATGATGACTCTGTACCTTTGTATATCTTAGAACATAAGCAATGCAATGTATTTTTAACTAACAACCCCATACCATTTCTTTGCTATGGTGCCCCCCCTTGACTCTGAAAACGTGTATATAAACCCGACCTTTTGCCCTAATAAAGTCAGTACTCAAGCAATACTTGTGTATTCAATTACTCTGCGTTCTACGAGTGAGCATTGCTGTGTCTTTGGCCCTCATACGCATGATCCCTCCGAGTTAAACCAATTTAAGTGTTGGTTTAGCAACCTATCGTCACTAGATTATGTTCTAGGGACAACCATTCCTATAAATAATAAAAAATAAAACTACAAACATTTTGGTGACCCCGACCATTGCATTAAATTCTAGTCAACTTGGCGACTAATTTCTGCACATACTTTGCTAGACAGATTCCCGATCAACTTGGCGATCGAATCATCTAGAGTTAAAGTTGTGAAAATATTGCTCAATAAACCAGATATTGAGAAAAATTCATAACAAAGGGAACTTTTGCCTCGAATAAATTTCTGAGCATATTCCCGAACTACTTGAAATTTTCAAGGAGTAACTTATCAACTTGGCGATCTGTTACTACAATATTGGAAGTCAACTTGGCGACTCCAATAACACAACTAATTAAAGTAGAAGAAGTCAACCCGGCGACTCTTCCAACTTACAACATCCAAAAAATTTAAATTGTTTGTTTAAACAATATAATCCAATTTACTGGTGTCAACTAGGCGACTCCCAGGATAATTGTCGATTTATTTTCCAAAATAGAAACAGTCAACACGGAGACTTTTCACTGGAAAACAATATATTCAAGTAGTCAACAAGGCGACTCTTGAATAATTCTGGAAGCGGTAGCATCCAAAAAATTTAAATTGTTTGTTTAAACAATATAATCCAATTTACTGGTGTCAACTAGGCGACTCCCAGGATAATTGTCGATTATTTTTCCGAAATTGAAGTAGTCAACAAGACGGCTCTTCAACTGGAAAACAATAAGTTCAAGTAGTCATCAAGGCGACTCTTGAATAATTCTGGAAGCGGTAGCATCCAAAAAATTCAAATTGTTTTTTAACAATATAATCCGATTTACTGGAGTCAACTTGGCGACTCCCAGGATAATCGTCGATTATCGTTCGAGATTGAACAACAAGGCGGTTCTTCAAGTGGAACTCAACAAGTTCAAGTAGTCAACAAGACGGCTCTTGAATATTTCTGGAAGCGGGTGCATCCAAAACTAAAACATTTATTTAAACACACATATTAAATAAAAAAAAAAAAAAAATATATATATATATACTTTTTTAAATAAAAAGGTTTTAAACTATTTTTTGGATCTCTTTTCTAATCCGAAAATCCTTACTTGTCTTTGACCATAAATCGGTTGCGAGTAGAAGCGTAGCCAGCTTATATAAGCGAATCAATTATCTTCCAACGGGTCAGACAATATTTAAGGCAAAATGGAGGTTGAAAATTTGATTGCCATACAAAGCCAAATTGGCGAAGAAATCCAAATTTTGCTATGGAACATCAAAAAGGATTCCAGTAAAAGAAAGGAAAAGGCGTCGTATTTTGAAGACAGAAAACGACTAATTGAAGAGCATTGGAAAAAATTCGACCAAGGAAATAATAGTATCCTAGAATTATTAAAGGGTACTCCACATCCGCATGTTTATTTTGAAAAACAGTACTACAATCAAATGCAGACGATTGTTCATCAAGCCATCGAAGAATTTAACGCAAAAATTCTTCAACTACCGGCTACAGAAACATCTTCAGAAGAAGTGGATCACATACAAAAGCTGATCAGACATCAAGCAGCAGTTCTGGAATCTATGTCAAGAACCATGAAACATATAGCTCCAGAAAACAAATTTACCTATAAATCGGTAATTGATAATTTATGGAAACAAATTGAAAGTCTTCATTTTGAAATCCACAAGTTATGTATAACACCAGAAGAATTGGGCTATAGTATGGAGCGATTTATCTCCGCGGAAGAAGCAATGTTGCAATTCTGCCATCCATATGCAGACCCCGTTTCAGTAGCCACCAATCAAGCAATCTCTTCAATACTGTTGCCAAAAGTTTCCATTCCAAAATTTGATGGAAGCTATCTAAAATGGCAACAATTTCATGACATTTTTAATAAAATGGTTCATGAATCAGCGATACCAAAAATACAAAAAATGTGGTATCTTAAAGCTAATCTGTCTGGCGAAGCAGAAAGGTTAGTCAGGCATTTAGAATTAACAGAAGTTAATTATGATACTGCCTGGACCATGCTTAAAGAACGTTTCAATAATAAGCGGGTCCTTTCGACTGCAATATTTGAAAAATTATTTGATCACCCTAATGTGACGAATGATTCTCAGTCAATAAAAAATCTGCATGACAATATCAATGAATCCTTGCAAGCCTTGAAAAATATTGGAATAAAAACAGATACATGGGATCCAGTCCTTCTGTTCCATATGACAAGAAAACTAGATCGGCTTACACACACACTGTATGAGCAAACTATTGTAGATACCAGGGAAATTCAAACAATAAAGGAATTCCTTGGGTTTCTAGAACAACGTTTTCTCGCACTTGAAGCCATCGGCGGAAAAATGCATAAAGAAAAACAAAAAACAAGTGCTTCAGCAACAACAAGTTCATTGGCATGCCTGTTTTGTCAAAAGGGGCATAGCATATACAAATGCGAGAAATTTAAGGAGTCAACTCCTGCTGAAAGGCTGACCTGGGTTCAGCGAAAAAGGCTGTGCGTCAATTGTCTTAAGGCAGACCACATGACCAAGCAATGCATGTATAAATATACATGCATCAAATGTAACAAAAAACACAACACATTGCTACATTTAGGTAACGGAAAACCAAATACCACACCTAAAACGTCCGCTTCTGCTGCTACGAAAAACAGTTGTGAGAACAAATACACACTGTTAGCAACGGCTAGAGTCATAGTGCAAGGACTTAATAATCAAGAAGGAGATTTTTGCGCACTACTCGATTCCGGATCACAAATAAATCTGATTTCAGAAAGACTGGTTAAGCGTTTATCGTTGCAACTACAACCAACAAACCTTCGCATTGAGGGAGTTGGAGGTCAGCCGCGAATAAGTAAAGGACGCGTTAGTGTTTTAATTAAATCAAAACATAGCGATTTTGAAACAAGAGTTGAAGCCTTTGTTCTTCCTCATATTGTGGCCGATCAGCCTACGGAACAAATAAAAGTAGCTGATTTAAAAATCTCAAAAAATATCCGGCTCGCTGATCCACATTTCGCGAAACCAGGAAAAATTGATATATTGCTTGGCGCAGAACATCACTTTTCCGTTATAAAACCTGAACAAATTAGGTCTTATTTAGACCAACTTATTCTCCAGAACACCGAATTTGGTTGGATAATTGCTGGGCAAGTAAACATGAGTGCAAAAATGCCACAAAATTGCATGGTAGTTTCCTCAGCCGAGGAAGCCAAATCATCGTTGGAAAAATTCTGGAAACTAGACAACATGGAACCGATAAGGAAATACCGGACGCCAGAGGAAAGACATTGCGAGAAGCATTTTTTGGAAAATCTTCAGCACGCACAAGATGGAAGGTTAATTGTCAGATTACCTTATTCTGAAGATCCCTCAGCCCTGGGGAAGTCTTGCGATATTGCGACAAGGCGTTTTCTTTCGTTGGAACGAAGAACCAGCCCAGACATTAAAATATTATATAATGATTTTATGGCCGAATACGAAAAACTAGGTCATATGAAGCAAGTATTACCTAGTCAAATACCAAAGGAACATTATTTTATTCCTCACCACTGTGTTCTGAAACCAGAAAGCACTACAACAAAATTAAGAGTAGTCTTTGATGCTTCCTGTAAGACATCTACAGGAAAATCATTAAATGATTTACTTTATCCAGGACCAGTTGTTCAAAGTGATCTGTTTGCGATTCTATTGAGATTCAGAGTTCACAAATATGTTTTTACGGCAGATATAGAAAAAATGTATCGGCAAGTTTGGATGAATCCAAAAGATCAATTTAACCAAATGATTGTTTGGCGCTACAATCCGTCCGAGGAAATAAAATATTACCGGCTAAAAACTGTAACTTATGGCACAGCGTCAGCTCCATTTCTTGCCACAAAATGCTTGGAGCATTTGGCCAATAAAAATTTGGAAAAATGGCCATTAGGATCAAATGCATTGAAAAATGATTTCTATGTTGATGACTGCCTAACTGGAGCAGATACAATTATAGATGCTGCAAGGATTCAAGAAGAACTTAACAAAATCTTGCTACCTTGCGGATTTAAACTAAGAAAATGGTGCTCTAATTCACACCATCTGCTAAAGGAATTTTCACCAGATGATATTGCTAGCAACATAAATCTTGGCACTGCATTGGAACATACCAGTGTAAAGACTTTGGGAATTGTCTGGAGCCCTAAGGATGACAATTTGTGCGGAAAGGCTCAAGAACATAACACTCAAACAATTACAAAAAGAGTGGTAGCCTCTGAGTTGGGTCAAATTTTTGACCCACTTGGTCTTTTTGCTCCAGTCATAATCAGAGCAAAAATATTTCTACAAAATCTGTCAGTCCTTAAACTAGATTGGGACACAGAGATATCAGATTCCCTAAAGGAAAGGTGGGAGGCCTTCAGACAAGACTTGCTGTGTTTAAATAAAATGACTATTTCGCGACACATTTATGATGGTAAGATACCTCAATAACAAGAACTCCATATATTTGTGGATGCTTCTGAAAAAGCGTTTGGTGCTGTGGCTTATATAAGAGCCATATATAAGAACAAACAAACGACTGTGCGCCTATTTGCGCAAAATCAAAAGTAGCACCTCTTGAAAAGCAAACCCTACCACGACTAGAGTTATGTGCAGCTGTGTTAGGTGCAGAGCTTGCTGAAAAGGTGAAAAAGGATCTTAAATCAGAATCCATTAAATGTCATTACTGGACAGATTCCACCATCGTCTTATGTTGGATAAATGCAAAAGCATCGAATTTCCATACATTCGTTGCAAATAGGTTGTCGAAAATACAAGATACAACCTGTCCAAATCAATGGAGACATGTGTCATCAAGTCTCAACGCTGCAGATGTACTCTCTAGAGGGATATCTGCATCTCAATTAAGTGCACATACATTGTGGTTATACGGACCACTGTTTCTTCATGGAAAAGAAGAGAAATGGCCAGCTCTATTTAAAGCTCCAAAGGACAGCACTATTTCTTTGGAACGGAAAACAAAAATTGTTACTTTGGCAACAGTTTCGCTTGGAGAAGAAATATATGGCATTAAACACGGAAATTCATTCAATCGCTAAAAATAGAAAACAAACCGTCTTACTAGAGCTTGACGAATTAGAACAAGCTAGGCGGATTATAATACGTTGTATACAACAGGCTGATTTCATAAATGAACTTAAACACCTTCGACGTCATCCCGAACGCCCATTACCCAATAGCAGCAAGGTCGCTTCTCTTCATCTTCATTTGGACGAAAACTCTATTATAAGAGTAGGAACAAGGGTGGAAAATGCCCCAATTTTCCGGGATGCAATGAATCCCTACTTACTCCCATACAATGACAACATCGTAAAAATGCTGTTACATAAACTTCATGAGAAAAATATGCACTGTGGTCAAAATACTTTAAAAGGTATTGCACGACAACAGTATCACATCATCAAAATCACTTCCATGGTTAGAAACGTAATTATGAAATGCGTGCCATGTACCAGGTTTCGTCCAAAATTACTTTCTCAAATAATGGGAAAACTACCTGAGCATAGAGTCTCACAAAACAGACCATTTTTAAATACCGGAGTTGATTATTGCGGACCCTTCTGGATACATCACAAAATCCGAGGCAAGCGACCTGATAAGGCATACATAGCAGTATTTGTTTGTTTCTCCACAAAGGCTGTCCATCTGGAACTTGTCGGAGATTTAACGACTGCAGCATTCCTTGGAGCATTACAGCGATTTATAAGTCGTCGTGGGAAGTGTCAGACCCTATACTGCGACAATGCAACAAATTTCGTTGGCGCCAGCAACCAATTGAAGGAGTTAAAGGAAACAATCCACAATCCAGCAGGCTAAGAACTCCATACTTCAGCTGTGCAATACGAAGGGTGTTCACTTTAAATTTATTCCACCAAGATCCCCTCACCTTGGTGGATTGTGGGAAGCTGCAGTAAAGTCAGCAAAGACGTTGTTATTAAAAAATGTGTCCACTGCAAACCTCACCTTTGAGCAGTTGAGCACTGTCATAACAAATGTCGAGGCAGTATTAAATTCTCGGCCACTTACTCCAATGTCAAATGATCCTAATGACTTTACAGTTCTTACACCAGGTCATTTATTGATTGGAGAAGCACTAGTCGCTCAACCAGACCCAGAACCACTTAGAATAAAATCACTACCTGAACAATGGGAACTGGTGCAGCGACTCAAGCACACATTCTGGACGCAATGGTCCAGAGAATATTTAACAAGCCTGCAACAACACTCAAAATGGAAACAGGCCCATAAAAATGTAAGAGAAGGCATGATGGTTATTGTCAAGGAAGACAATGTGCCTATGCTTCAATGGCCTATAGGACGAATAATAAAAATTTATCCAGGTCAAGATGGATATATGCGAGTTGCAGACGTAAAAACTGCAACAGGAGTTTTTAAAAGAGCAATCCATAAGCTTGCTCCACTATTCCGTCAAGAAGATCCAGGAGAAAAACGCAAGGAAATTAATGAAGAAGATGCTGAAGAAGAAACAAAGGAAGATCAAGAGCCAAAAAGACGAAAGAGCCCATCCTTACCAATGATATCGATGCCATTATTAATTTTGCTGCTGCTATTACCATTAGTCCGATTAACATAACCAGGTTTGGTTCTAGGCCAGGCATTTATTACGAAAAAATTGGATCTACTCGACTAGCAACTGCAGACTGGACAATCATAGCTTATTATGATTTAAAGCCGTATCTCGAAGATGTAAAGACATTTTACACGGGGACACTTAAGGTTGGTCAAATGTGTTCACATATACAACCAGTTCAAGCATGTGCTGCTGTATATAACCATTTTCAACACGTTTACGAAGAAATAAAAACTGAAAATGATTTACTCCACATGTCAAGAATACGTCGTTCTCCTTTGGACATAGTGGGAAATATTGCCAACAGCTTATTTGGCGTATTAGACACAGAGTATGCCAAGAAGATGTCATCAACTATTCAAAAGATGAAATCGAATGAAGATTACATTTTAGAATTAGTTAAGAATCAGACTTCAATAATTGATTCTACGATAAACATCATGAAACGAGATGAAAAGGATTAAAATAATGACTCAGCAAATGGAGGATATAGCTAATGCTCGTCTAGATTCGCTAAAAGCCTTTCAATGGTATATTGCATTGACAAATCAATTATCCATATTGGCGGCAAATCTTCAAAGAATTCAGACAGAGATTTCACATGTTCTGACAAACGTCCATCACAATGAAATTAGCCCACTGCTCGTTTCTCCCAAGCAACTTCGACAACATTTAAACAAACTAAAAATTCACATGCCTCAAGGAAAAATGCTCCCTCTCATCAACGATGATATACTTCAATTATATAAGTTAATGAGGGCAGAAGCAAAGGTGGTAAAGGATTATGTAATCTTTAAATTAACACTGCCATTATTATCAACACAGTTATTCGAAATATATAACTTGATTCCAATACCGGTAATCATCAACAATAAAATGATTTCCCTTGATATTGAATTTCCAATCATGGCTGTGAATCAACATCGAGATCAATTCATAACTATGTCATCAAGTGAATTTGATCTTTGTAATTCAATTAATGACGAAGAGTATATTTGCTCAGATAAGCAATCCATGTTCTCTATTGAAAATCTATGCGAGTTTCAAATGTTTAATAACAAATCTTCGTCATTGTGCCAAACAAAAAGTTCGACGAAATCATTCTCATGGCAAAGATTAAGAACAAAAAATCAATGGATATTTTCAATTAAATCACCAATGGAGTTATCAGCAGTATGTGATGATCAATTATCAACAATTACAATTGATAATATCGGACTCTTATCCTTGGATCCGAAGTGCACTCTAAGAAATCCTCTTCTGAGCGTAATTGGTCATCAGGTAACCTCTACTGGAACATTGAAGTTATCGTATGCTCGATTTGGCAGTCTGAATGAATCTTTAACACCGCTTCCTAAAGTTTCACACCCAAATAATTCATTGAAGTTAAGTTATAATGAATTAAATGAGCTCAGTAAAGAATTGATTCCGAGAATAAAAATAAAAATGCCAAACGAGATCGTCGATCTACAACATCACCACATAAGTTCATATGTCGCCCTAATTTTATCACTTGGGGTGATAATATTTTATGTATGGATACATTTCCAAAAGAAATCACATCATTTAACTTCGCCATCATCAAAGGACATTGACTTACCAGAGAGACCAGCGTTAACCAACTCCCCAAGAAGACATCACCAGACACCTGTATCCGACGCCTTTGAGATCAACATTGGATGATGTTGAACACCTGTTCAACGGCCGGGAGTATGTTAGCGTACCACTTGAGTCGCTAAGCCACTTGATGCCCACTTACAGCACCAGCTCTGCCTGAGCTACCTTTTCTATTTTTACTAACTCTAGCCTATTAACTCCTTGTATGGGAGACAATTATGATGACTCTGTACCTTTGTATATCTTAGAACATAAGCAATGCAATGTATTTTTAACTAACAACCCCATACCATTTCTTTGCTATGGTGCCCCCCTTGACTCTGAAAACGTGTATATAAACCCGACCTTTTGCCCTAATAAAGTCAGTACTCAAGCAATACTTGTGTATTCAATTACTCTGCGTTCTACGAGTGAGCATTGCTGTGTCTTTGGCCCTCATACGCATGATCCCTCCGAGTTAAACCAATTTAAGTGTTGGTTTAGCAACCTATCGTCACTAGATTATGTTCTAGGGGCAACCATTCCTATAAATAATAAAAAATAAAACTACAAACAGGTTGTTTAATCAAAACCCTTGGAAATAGTGGTCGAATGTTGGAATGGCATACTTCGTTGAATTCGTGACAACATTTCCAACAAAATGGCATTTACAGAAAAAAATATCAATTGAAAACATTTTTTGAAAAAAAATCATGACCCCCACCCTTATGACAACGCCAAAATCCGAAGAAAATCAAATCGATTTTTCGTATTTTTAATCAAAAGCCTTGGAAATAGTGGTCGAATGTTGGATTGGCATACCTCGTTGAATTCGTTACAACATTTCCAACAGAGTGGCATTCACAAAAATAAAATATCAATAGAAAAAATTGTTCGAAAAAATCATGACCCCCACCCTTATGACAACGCCAAAATCCGAAGAAAATCACCGCGATTTTTCGGTTTTTTAATTAAAAGCCTTGGAAATAGTGGTCGAATGTTGGATTGGCATACCTCGTTGAATTCGTTACAACATTTCCAACAGAGTGGCATTCACAGAAATAAAATATCAATAGAAAAAATTGTTCGAAAAAATCATGACCCCCACCCTTATGACAACGCCAAAATCCGAAGAAAATCACCGCGATTTTTCGGTTTTTTAATCAAAAGCCTTGGAAATAGTGGTCGAATGTTGGATTGGCATACCTCGTTGAATTCGTTACAACATTTCCAACAGAGTGGCATTCACAGAAATAAAATATCAATAGAAAAAATTGTTGGTCGAATGTTGGAATGGCATAC
Organism: Drosophila kurseongensis; assembly: GCA_018153305.1. NCBI lineage: Eukaryota > Metazoa > Arthropoda > Insecta > Diptera > Drosophilidae > Drosophila > Drosophila kurseongensis. Next base: position 362,202 of record JAECXX010000232.1, on the reverse strand, counting down.
CTCGTTGAATTCGTTACAATATTTCCAACAAAGTGGCATTTACAGAAATAAAATATCAATTGAAAAAATTGTTCGAAAAAAATCATGACCCCCGACCTTATGACAACACCAGAATCCAAGGAAAATCACCTCGATTTTTCGGTTGTTTAATCAAAACCCTTGGAAATAGTGGTCGAATGTTGGAATGGCATACTTCGTTGAATTCGTGACAACATTTCCAACAAAGTGGCATTTACAGAAAAAAATATGCATTGAACAAATTTTTTGAAAACAAATCATGACCCCCACCCTTATGACAACACCAAAATCCAAAGAAAATCACCTTGATTTTTCGGTTTTTTAATCAAAACCCTTGGAAGTAGTTGTCGAATGTTGGAATGGCATACCTCGTTGAATTCGTGACAACATTTCCAACAAAGTGGCATTTACAAAAATAAAATATCATTAAAAAATTTCTTTTGGAAAAACATCATGACACCACCCTTAGTACAAGATAAGATTTTTCGGTTTTTGAATCAAAACCCTTGAAAATAGTGGTCGAATGTTCGAATGGCATTCCTCGTTGAATTCGTTACAAAAATTCCAACAAAGTGGCATTTACAGAAATAAAATTTGAATTGAAAAAATTGTTCGAAAAAAATCATGACCCCCACCGTTATGACAACGCCAAAATCCGAAGAAAATCACCTCGATTTTTCGTATTTTTAATCAAAAGCCTTGGAAATTGTGATCGAATGTTGGATTGGCATACCTCGTTGAATTCGTGACAACATTTCCAACAAAGTGGCATTTACAAAAATAAAATATCATTTAAAAATTTCTTTTGGAAAAACATCATGACCCCCACCCTTAGGACAAGGCCCACATCCGGAGAAAATCACCTAGATTTTTCGGTTTTTTAATCAAAACCCTTGGAAATAGTGGTCGAATGTTGGATTGGCATACCTCGTTGAATTCGTTACAACATTTCCAACAAAGTGGCATTTACAAAAATAAAATATCATTTAAAAATTTCTTTTGGAAAAACATCATGACACCACCCTTAGTACAAGATAAGATTTTTCGGTTTTTGAATCAAAACCCTTGAAAATAGTGGTCGAATGTTCGAATGGCATTCCTCGTTGAATTCGTTACAAAAATTCCAACAAAGTGGCATTTACAGAAATAAAATTTGAATTGAAAAAATTGTTCGAAAAAAATCATGACCCCCACCGTTATGACAACGCCAAAATCCGAAGAAAATCACCTCGATTTTTCGTATTTTTAATCAAAAGCCTTGGAAATTGTGATCGAATGTTGGATTGGCATACCTCGTTGAATTCGTGACAACATTTCCAACAAAGTGGCATTTACAAAAATAAAATATCATTTAAAAATTTCTTTTGGAAAAACATCATGACCCCCACCCTTAGGACAAGGCCCACATCCGGAGAAAATCACCTAGATTTTTCGGTTTTTTAATCAAAACCCTTGGAAATAGTGGTCGAATGTTGGATTGGCATACCTCGTTGAATTCGTTACAACATTTCCAACAAAGTGGCATTTACAAAAATAAAATATCATTTAAAAATTTCTTTTGGAAAAACATCATGACACCACCCTTAGTACAAGATTAGATTTTTCGGTTTTTGAATCAAAACCCTTGGAAATAGTGGTCGAATGTTGGATTGGCATACCTCGTTGAATTCGTTACAACATTTCCAACAGAGTGGCATTCACAGAAATAAAATATCAATAGAAAAAATTGTTCGAAAAAATCATGACCCCCACCCTTATGACAACGCCAAAATCCGAAGAAAATCACCGCGATTTTTCGGTTTTTTAATCAAAAGCCTTGGAAATAGTGGTTGAATGTTGGAATGGCATACCTCGTTGAATTCGTTACAAAATTTCCAACAAAGTGGCATTAACAGAAATAAAATATCAATTGAACAAAATTGTTCGAAAAAAATCATGACCCCCACCCTTATGACAACACCAGAATCCAAGGAAAATCACCTCGATTTTTCGGTTGTTTAATCAAAACCCTTGGAAATAGTGGTCGAATGTTGGAATGGCATACTTCGTTGAATTCGTGACAACATTTCCAACAAAATGGCATTTACAGAAAAAAATATCAATTGAAAACATTTTTTGAAAAAAATCATGACCCCCACCCTTATGACAACGCCAAAATCCGAAGAAAATCACATCGATTTTTCGTATTTTTAATCAAAAGCCTTGGAAATAGTGGTCGAATGTTGGATTGGCATACCTCGTTGAATTCGTTACAACATTTCCAACAGAGTGGCATTCACAGAAATAAAATATCAATAGAAAAAATTGTTCGAAAAAATCATGACCCCCACCCTTATGACAACGCCAAAATCCGAAGAAAATCACCTCGATTATTCGGTTTTCTAATCAAAAGCCTTGGAAATAGTGGTCGAATGTTGGATTGGCATACCTCGTTGAATTCGTTACAACATTTCCAACAGAGTGGCATTCACAGAAATAAAATATCAATAGAAAAAATTGTTCGAAAAAATCATGACCCCCACCCTTATGACAACGCCAAAATCCGAAGAAAATCACCTCGATTATTCGGTTTTCTAATCCTTGGAAATTGTGATCTAATGTTGGAATGGCATACCTCGTTGAATTCGTTACAATATTTCCAACAAAGTGGCATTTACAGAAATAAAATATCAATTGAAAAAATTGTTCGAAAAAAATCATGACCCCCACCCTTAAGACATAGCCCAAGTCCGGGGAAAATCACCTCGATTTTTCGGATTTTTATCAAAACACTTGGAAATAGTGGTCGAATGTTGGAATGGCATACCTCGTTGAATTCGTTACAATATTTCCAACAAAGTGGCATTTACAGAAATAAAATATCAATTGAAAAAATTGTTCGAAAAAAATCATGACCCCCACCCTTATGACAACGCCAAAATCCGAAGAAAATCACCTCGATTTTTCGTATTTTTAATCAAAAGCTTTGGAAATTGTGATCGAATGTTGGATCCGAAGAAAATCACCTCGATTTTTCGTATTTTTAATCAAAAGCCTTGGAAATTGTAATCGAATGTTGGCATGGCATACCTCGTTGAAATCGTGACAACATTTCCAACAAAGTGGCATTCACAAAAATGAAATATCATATTAAAAATTTGTTTGTATCCATCATGACCCCCACCCTTAGGACAAGGCCCAAGTCCGGAGAAAATCACAACGATTTTTCGGTTTTTTAATCAAAACCCTTGGAAATAGTGGTCGAATGTTGAATTCGTTACAAAATTTCCAACAAAGTTGCACTTACAGAAATATAATTTCAATTCAAAACATTTTTCGAAAAAAATCATGACCCCCACCCTTATGACAACGCCAAAATATGAAGAAAATCACCTCGATTTTTCGTATTTTTAATCAAAAGCCTTGGAAATAGTAGTCGAATGTTGGAATAGCATACCTCGTTGAATTCGTGACAACATTTCCAACAAAGTGGCATTTACAGAAAAAAATATCAATTGAAAAAATTTGTTGAAGAAAATCATGACCCCCACCCTTATGACAACACCAAAATCCGTAGAAAATCACCTCGATTTTTCGGTTTTTTAATCAAAACCCTTGGAAATAGTGGTCGAATGTTGGAATGGTATACCTCGTTAAATTCGCGACAACATTTCTAACAAAGTGGCATATACAAAAATAAAATATCATTTAAAATTTTTTTTGGAAAAACATCATGACCCCCACCCTTAGGACAAGGCCCAAATCCGGAGAAAATCACTTAGATTTTTCGGTTTTTTAATCAAAACCCTTGGAAATAGTGTTCGAATGTTGGAATGGCATACCTCGTTGAATTCGGTACAAAATTTCCAACAAAGTGGCATTTACAGAAATAAAATATCAATTCAAAACATTTTCGAAAAAAATCATGACCCCCACCCTTATGACAACGCCAAAATGCGAAGAAAATCACCTCGATTTTTCGGTTTTCTTATCAAAAGCCTTGGAAATTGTGATCTAATGGTAGAATGGCATACCTCGTTGAATTAGTTACAACATTTCCAACTAAGTGGCATTTACAAAAATAAAATATTATTTTAAAGTTTTTTTTGGAAAAACATCATGACCCCCACCCTTAAGACAAGGCCCAAGTCCGGAGAAAATCACCACGATATTTCGGTTTTTTAAAAAAAACCCTTGGAAATAATAGTCGAATGTTGGAATGGCATACCTCGTTGAATTCGTGACAACATTTCCAACAAAGTGGCATTTACAGAAAAAAATATCAATTGAAAAAATTTGTTGAAAAAAATCATGACCCCCACCCTTATGACAACACCAATATCCGAAGAAAATCACCTCGATTTTTCGGTTTTTTAATCAAAACCCTTGGAAATAGTGCTCGAATGTTGGAATGGCATACCTCGTTGAATTCGTGACAACATTTCCAACAAAGTGGCATTTACAAAAATAAAATATCATTCAAAAATTTTTTTTGGAAAAACATCATGACCCCCACCCTTACGACAAGGCCCAAATCCGGAGAAAATCACTAAGATTTTTCGGTTTTTTAATCAAAACCCTTGGAAATAGTGGTCGAATGTTGGAATGGCATACCTCGTTGAATGCGTTACAAAATTTTCAACAAAGTGAAATTTACAGAAATAAAATTTCAATTGAAAAAATTGTTCGAAAAAAATCATGACCCCCACCCTTATGACAGCGCCAAAATGCGAAGAAAATCACCTCGATTTTTCGGTTTTCTAATCAAAAGCCTTGGAAATTGTGATCTAATTGTAGAATGGCATACCTCGTTGAATTCGTTACAACATTTCCAACTAAGGTTTATTTACAAAAATAAAATAATATTTAAAAGTTTTTTTTGGAAAAACATCATGACCCCCACCCTTAAGACAAGGCCCAAGTCCGGAGAAAATCACCACGATATTTCGGTTTTTTAATCAAAACCCTTGGAAATAGTAGTCCAATGTTGGAATGGCATACCTCGTTGAATTCGTTACAACATTTCTAAACAAAGTGGCATTTACAGAAATAAAATATAATTTGAAAAAATTAAAAAAAAAAAAAACATGACCCCCACCTTTATGACAACACCAAAATCCGAGGAAAATCACCTCGATTTTTCGTATTTTTAATCAAAAGCCTTGTAAATAGAAGTCGAATGTTGAAATGGGATACTTCGTTGAATGGGTGACAACATTTCCAACAAAGTGGCATTTACAGAAATAAAATATCAATTGAAAAAATTGTTCGAAAAAAATCATGACCCCCACCCTTATAACAACACCAAAACCCAAGGAAAATCACCTCGATTTTTCGGTTGTTTAATCAAAACCCTTGGAAATAGTAGTCGAATGTTGGAATGGCATACCTCGTTGAATTCGTGACAACATTTCCAACAAATTGGCATTTACAGAAAAAAATATAAATTGAAAAAATTTTTTGAAAAAAATTATGACCCCCACCCTTATGACAACACCAAAATCCGAAGAAAATCACCTCGATTTTTCGGTTTTTTAATCAAAACCTTTGGAAATAGTGGTCGAATGTTGGAATGGCATACCTCGTTGAATTCGTGACAACATTTCCAACAAAGTGGCATTTACAAGAATAAAATATCATTTAAAAATTTTTTTGGAAAAACATCATGACCCCCACCCTTAGGACAAGGCCCAAATCCGGAGAAAATCACTTAGATTTTTCCGTTTTTTAATCAAAACCCCTGGAAATAGTGGTCGATGGTTGGAATGGCATACCTCGTTGAATTCATTACAAAATTTCCAACAAAGTGGCATTTACAGAAATAAAATTTCAATTGAAAAAATTGTTCGAAAAAAATCATGACCCCCACCGTTATGAGAACGCCAAAATCCGAAGAAAATCACCTCTATTTTTCGTATTGTTAATCGAAAGCCTTGGAAATTGTGATATAATGTTGGAATGGCATACCTCGTTGAATTCGATACAACATTTCCAACAAAGTGGCATTTACAAAAATAAAATATCTTTAATTTTTTTTGGAAAAACATCATGACCCCCACCCTTAGGACAAGGCCCAAGTCCGGAGAAAATCACCACGATATTTCGGTTTTTTAATCAAAACCCTTGGAAATAGTGGTCGAATTTTGGAGTGGCATACCTCGTTGAATTCGTTACTACATTTCCAAAAAAGTTTCATTTTTCGAAAAAAACATGACCCCCACCCTTATGACAACGCCAAAATCCGAAGAAAATCACCTTGATTTTTCGTATTTTTAATCAAAAGCCTTGGAAATACTTCGTTGAATTCGTGACAACATTTCCAACAAAGTGGCATTTACAGAAACAAAATATATATTGAAAAAATTTTTCGAAAAAACATCATGACCCCCACCTTTATGACATCACCAAAATCCTCGGATAAAATCACCACGATATTTCGGTTTTTTAATCAAAACCCTTGGAAATAGTGGTCCAATGTTGGAATGGCATACCTCGTTGAATTCGTTACAACATTTTCAACAAAGTGGCATTTACAAAAATAAAATATCATTTAAAAAATTTGTTTGTATCCATCATGACCCCCACCCTTAGGACAAGGCCCAAGTCCGGAGAAAATCACCACGATTTTTCGTGGAAATGGCATACTTCGTTGAATTTGTGACAACATTTCCAACAAAGTGGCATTTACAGAAATAAAATATCAATGGAAAAAATTTTTCGAAAAAAAATCATGACCCCCACCTCTATGACATCACCAAAATCCACGGATAAAATCACCTCGATTTTGTCGGTTTTTTAATCAAAACCCTTGGAAATAGTGGTCGAATGTTGGAATGGCATACCTCGTTGAATTCGTTAAAATATTTCCAACAAAGTGGCATTTACAGAAATAAAATATCAAATGAAAAAATTGTTCGAAAAAAATCATGACCCCCACCCTTATGACAACACCAAAATCCAAGGAAAATCACCTCGATTTTTCGGTTGTTTAATCAAAACCCTTTGAAATAGTGGTCGAATGTTGGAATGGCATACCTCGTTGAATTCGTGACAACATTTCCAACAAAGTGGCATTCACAGAAATAAAATATCAATTGAAAAAATTGTTCGAAAACAATCAAGACCCCCACCCTTATGACAACACCAAAATCCTAAGAAAATCACCTCGATTTTTCGTTTTTTTAAACAAAAGCATTGGAAATTGTGATCGAATGTTGGAATGGCATACCTCGTTGAATTTGTTACAACATTTTCATTTAAAAAATTTGTTTGTATCCCTCATGACCCCCACCCTTAGGACAAGGCCCAAGTCCGGAGAAAATCACCACGATTTTTCGTGGAAATGGCATACTTCGTTGAATTTGTGACAACATTTCCAACAAAGTGGCATTTACAGAAAAAAAATATCAATTGAAAAAATTTTTCGAAAAAAAATCATGACCCCCACCTTTATGACATCACCAAAATCTGAAGAAAATCACGTCGATTTTTCGGTTTTTTAATCAAAACCCTTGGAAATAGTGGTCGAATGTTGGTATGGCATACCTCGTTGAATTCGTTACAGTATTTCCAACAAAGGTGCATTTACAGAAAAAAAATATCAATTAAAAAAATTTTTCGAAAAAAAATCATGACCCCCACCCTTATGACAACGCCAAAATGCGAAGAAAATCACCTCGATTTTTCGGGTTTTCTAATCAAAAGCCTTGGAAATTGTGATCTAATGGTAGAATGGCATACCTCGTTGAATTCGTTACAACATTTCCAACTAAGTGGCATTTACAAAAATAAAATATTATTTAAAAGTTTTTATTGGAAAAACATCATGACCCCCACCCTTAAGACAAGGCCCGGAGAAAATCACCACGATATTTCGGTTTTTTAATCAAAACCCTTGGAAATAGTGGTCGAATGTTGGAATGGCATACCTCGTTGAAATCGTTACAAAATTTCCAACAAAGTGGCACTTACAGAAATAAAATATCAATTCAAAACATTTTTCGAAAAAAATCATGACCCCCTCCCTTATGACAACGCCAAAATATGTAGAAAATCACCTCGATTTTTCGTATTTTTAATCAAAAGCCTTGGAAATAGAAGTCGAATGTTGGAATGGCATACCCCGTTGAATTCGATACAACATTTCCAACAAAGTGGCATTTACAAAATTAAAATATCTTTAATTTTTTTTGAAAAAACATCATGACCCCCACCCTTAAGACAAGGCCCAAGTCCGGAGAAAATCACCACGATATTTCGGTTTTTTAATCAAAACCCTTGGAAATAGTGGTCGAATGTTGGAATGGCATACCTCGTTGAAATCGTTACAAAATTTCCAACAAAGTGGCACTTACAGAAATAAAATATCAATTCAAAACATTTTTCGAAAAAAATCATGACCCCCTCCCTTATGACAACGCCAAAATATGTAGAAAATCACCTCGATTTTTCGTATTTTTAATCAAAAGCCTTGGAAATAGAAGTCGAATGTTGGAATGGCATACCTCGTTGAATTCGTTACAACATTTCCAACTAAGTGGCATTTACAAAAAAAAATATCATTTAAAAGGTTTTTTTGAAAAACATCATGACCCCCACCCTTAAGACATAGCCCAAATCCGGAGAAAATCACCTCGATTTTTCGGTTTTTAATCAAAACCCTTGGTTATAGTGGTCGAATGTTGGAATGGCATACCTCATTGAATTCGTTTCAACATTTTCAACAAAGTGGCATTTACAGAACCAAAATAACAATTGAAAAAATTTTTCGAAAAAAATCATGACCCCCACCCTTATGACAACGCCAAAATCGGAAGAAATTCACCACGATTTTTCAGTTTCTTAATCAAAACCCTTGGAAATAGTGGTCGAATGTTGGAATGGCATACCTCGTTGAATTCGTTACAAAATTTCCAACAAAGTGGCATACAAAAATAAAATATCAATTGAAAAAATTTTTCGAAAAAAATCATGACCCCCACCCTTATGACAACGCCAAAATCCGAAGAAAATCACCTCGACTTTTTAATCAAAAGCCTTGAATATATTGGTCGAATGTTGGAATGGCATACCTCGTTGAATTCGTTACAAAATTTCCAACAAAGTGGCATTTACAGAAATAAAATATCAAGTGAAAAAATTGTTCGAAAAAAATCATGACCCCCACCCTTATGACAACGGCAAAATCCGAAGAAAATCACCTCGATTTTTCGTATTTTTAATCAAAAGCCTTGGAAATAGAAGTCGAATGTTGGAATGGCATACCCCGTTGAATTCAATACAACATTTCCAACAAAGTGGCATTTACAAAATTAAAATATCTTTAATTTTTTTGAAAAAACATCATGACCCCCACCCTTAAGACAAGGCCCAAGTCCGGAGAAAATCACCACGATATTTCGGTTTTTTAATCAAAACCCTTGGAAATAGTGGTCGAATGTTGGAATGGCATACCTCGTTGAAATCGTTACAAAATTTCCAACAAAGTGGCACTTACAGAAATAAAATATCAATTCAAAACATTTTTCGAAAAAAATCATGACCCCCTCCCTTATGACAACGCCAAAATATGTAGAAAATCACCTCGATTTTTCGTATTTTTAATCAAAAGCCTTGGAAATAGAAGTCGAATGTTGGAATGGCATACCTCGTGGAATTCGTTCCAACATTTCCAACAAAATGGCATTTACAGAAAAAAAATATCAATTGAAAAAATTTTTCGAAAAAAATCATGACCTTCCTCCCCGATATGATAACGCCAAAATCCGAAGAAAATCACCTCGATACCTCGTTGAATTCGTTACAACATTTCCAACAAAGTGGCATTTACATAATTAAAATAACTATTGAAAAATTTTTTCGAAAAAAATCATGACCCCCACCCTTCTGACAACGCCATAATCTGAAGAAAATCACCTCGATTTTTCGGTTTTTTAATCAAAAGCCTTGGAAATTGTGATCGAATGTTGGAATGGCATACCTCGTTGAATTCGTTACAACATTTCCAACTAAGTGGCATTTACAAAAATAAAATAACATTTAAAAGTTTTTTTTTTTGGAAAAACATCATGACCCCCACCCCTAAGACATAGCCCAAATCCGGAGAAAATCACCTCGATTTTTCGGTTTTTTAATCAAAACACTTGGAAATAGTGGTCGAATGTTGGAATGGCATACCTCGTTACAATATTTCCAACAAAGTGGCTTTTACAGAAATAAAATATCAATTGAAAAAATTGTTCGAAAAAAATCATGACCCCCACCCTTAGGACAACACCAAAATCCAAGGAAAATCACCTCGATTTTTCGGTTGTTTAATCAAAACCCTTGGAAATAGTGGTCGAATGGAATGGTTGGAATGGCATACTTCGTTGAATTCGTGACAACATTTCCAACAAAGTGGCATTTACAGAATAAAAATATCAATTGAAAAAATTTTTGGAAAAAAAATTATGACCCCCACCCTTGGAAATAGTGGTCGAATGTTGGAATGGCATACCTCGTTGAATTCGTTACAAAATTTCCAACAAAGTGGCATTTACAGAAATAAAATTTCAATTGAAAAAATTGTTCGAAAAAAATCATGACCCCCTCCGTTATGACAACGCCAAAATCCGAAGAAAATCACCTCAATTTTTCAGTTTTTTAATCAAAACCCTTAGAAATAGTGGTCGAAAGCTGGAATGGCATACCTCGTTGAATTCGTGACAATATTTCCAACAAAGGTGCATTTACAAAAATATAATATAAATTGAAAAAATTGTTCGAAGAAAATCATGACCCCCACCCTGATGACAACGCCAAAATCCGAAGAAAATCACCTCGATTTTTCGGTTTTTTATTTAAAACCCTTGGAAATAGTGGTCGAACGTTGGAATGGCATACCTCGTTGAATTCGTTACAACATTTCCAACAAAGGTGCATTTAAAGAAATAAAATTACAATTGAAAACATTTTTCGAAAAAAAATCATGACCACCACCCTTATGACAACTCCAAAATCCGAAGAAAATCACATCGATTTTTCGTATTTTTAATCAAAAGCCTTGGAAATAGTGGTCGAATGTTGGATTGGCATACCTCGTTGAATTCGTTACAACATTTCCAACAGAGTGGCATTCACAGAAATAAAATATCAATTGAAAAAATTGTTCGAAAATAATCATGACCCCCACCCTTATGACAACACCAGAATCCAAGGAAAATCACCTCGATTTTTCGGTTGTTTAATCAAAACCCTTGGAAATAGTGGTCGAATGTTGGAATGGCATACTTCGTTGAATTCGTGACAACATTTCCAACAAAATGGCATTTACAGAAAAAAATATCAATTGAAAACATTTTTTGAAAAAAATCATGACCCCCACCCTTATGACAACGCCAAAATCCGAAGAAAATCACATCGATTTTTCGTATTTTTAATCAAAAGCCTTGGAAATAGTGGTCGAATGTTGGATTGGCATACCGCGTTGAATTCGTTACAACATTTCCAACAGAGTGGCATTCACAGAAATAAAATATCAATAAAAAAAATTGTTCGAAAAAATCATGACCCCCACCCTTATGACAACGCCAAAATCCGAAGAAAATCACCGCGATTTTTCGGTTTTTTAATCAAAAGCCTTGGAAATAGTGGTCGAATGTTGGATTGGCATACCTCGTTGAATTCGTTACAACATTTCCAACAGAGTGGCATTCACAGAAATAAAATATCAATAGAAAAAATTGTTCGAAAAAATCATGACCCCCACCCTTATGACAACGCCAAAATCCGAAGAAAATCACCGCGATTTTTCGGTTTTTTAATCAAAAGCCTTGGAAATAGTGGTCGAATGTTGGAATGGCATACCTCGTTGAATTCGTTACAAAATTTCCAACAAATTGGCATTAGCAGAAATAAAATATTAATTGAACAAAATTGTTCGAAAAAAATCATGACCCCCACCCTTATGACAACGCCAAAATCCGAAGAAAATCACCTCGATTTTTCGGTTTTCTAATCAAAAGCCTTGGAAATTGTGATCTAATGTTGGAATGGCATACCTCGTTGAATTCGTTACAACATTTCCAAATAAGTGGCATTTACAAAAATAAAATATCATTTAAAAGTTTTTTTTTGGAAAAACATCATGACCCCCACCTTTAAGACATATCCCAAATCCGGAGAAAATCACCTCGATTTTTCGGTTTTTTAATCAAAACACTTGGAAATAGTGGTCGAATGTTGGAATGGCATACCTCGTTGAATTCGTTACAATATTTCCAACAAAGTGGCATTTACAGAAATAAAATATCAATTGAAAAAATTGTTCGAAAATAATCATGACCCCCACCCTTATGACAACACCAGAATCCAAGGAAAATCACCTCGATTTTTCGGTTGTTTAATCAAAACCCTTGGAAATAGTGGTCGAATGTTGGAATGGCATACTTCGTTGAATTCGTGACAACATTTCCAACAAAATGGCATTTACAGAAAAAAAATATCAATTGAAAACATTTTTTGAAAAAAAATCATGACCCCCACCCTTTGACAACACCAAAATCCGAAGAAAATCACCTCTATTTTTCCGTTTTTTAATCAAAAGCCTTGGAAATTGTGATCGAATGTTGGAATGGCACACCTCGTTGAATTTGTTACAAAATTTTCAACAAAGTGGTATTTACAAAAATAAAATATGTTTTAAAAAATTTGTTTGTATCCATCATGACCCCCACCCTTAGGACAAGGCCCAAGCCCGGAGAAAATCAAAACGATTTTTCGGTTTTTTAATCAAAACCCTTGGAAATAGTGGTCGAATGTTGGAATAGCATACCTCGTTGAATTCGTTACAAAATTTCCAACAAAGTTGCAATTACAGAAATAAAATATCAATTCAAAACATTTTTCCCAAAAAATCATGACCCCCACCCTTATGACAACGCCAAAATATGAAGAAAATCACCTCGATTTTTCGTATTTTTAATCAAAAGCCTTGGAAATAGTAGTCGAATGTTGGAATGGCATACATCGTTGAATTCGTGACAACATTTCCAACAAAGTGGCATTTACAGAAAAAAATATCAATTGAACAAATTTTTTGAAAACAAATCATGACCCCCACCCTTATGACAACACCAAAATCCGAAGAAAATCACCTCGATTTTTCGGTTTTTTAATCAAAACCCTTGGAAATAGTGGTCGAATGTTGGAATGGCATACCTCGTTGAATTCGTGACAACATTTTCTACAAAGTGGCATTTACAAAAATAAAATATCATTTAAAATTTTTTTTTGGAAAAACATCATGACCCCCACCCTTAGGACAAGGCCCAAATCCGGAGAAAATCACTTAGATTTTTGGTTTTTAATCAAAACCCTTGGAAATAGTGGTCGAATGTTCGAATGGCATTCCTCGTTGAATTCGTTACAAAATTTCCAACAAAGTGGCATTTACAGAAATAAAATTTCAATTGAAAAAATTGTTCGAAAAAAATCATGACCCCCACCGTTATGACAACGCCAAAATCCGAAGGAAATCACCTCGATTTTTCGGTTTTTTAATCAAAACCCTTGGAAATAGTGGTCGAATGTTGGAATGGCATACCTCGTTGAATTCGTGACAACATTTCCAACAAAGTGGCATTTACAAAAATGAAATATCATATTAAAAATTTGTTTGTATCCATCATGACCCCCACCCTTAGGACAAGGCCCAAGTCCGGAGAAAATCACCACGATTTTTCGGTTTTTTAATCAAAACCCTTGGAAATAGTGGTCGAATGTTGGAATGGCATACCTCGTTGAATTCGTTACAAAATTTCCAACAAAGTGGCATTTACAGAAATAAAATATCAATTCAAACATTTTTCGAAAAAAATCAACCCCCACCCTCATGACAACGCCAAAATATGAAGAAAATCACCTCGATTTTTCGTATTTTTAATCAAAAGCCTTGGAAATAGTAGTCGAATGTTGGAATGGCATACCTCGTTGAATTCGTGACAACATTTCCAACAAAGGTGCAGTTAAAGAAATAAAATTACAATTGAAAAAATTTTTCGAAAAAAAATCATGACCCCCACCGTTATGACAACGCCAAAATCCGAAGAAAATCACCTCGATTTTTCGTATTTTTAATCAAAAGCCTTGGAAATTGTGATCGAATGTTGGATTGGCATACCTCGTTGAATTCGTGACAACATTTCCAACAAAGTGGCATTTACAAAAATAAAATATCATTTAAAAATTTCTTTTGGAAAAACATCATGACCCCCACCCTTAGGACAAGGCCCACATCCGGAGAAAATCACCTAGATTTTTCGTTTTTTTAATCAAAACCCTTGGAAATAGTGGTCGAATGTTGGATTGGCATACCTCGTTGAATTCGTTACAACATTTCCAACAAAGTGGCATTTACAAAAATAAAATATCATTTAAAAATTTCTTTTGGAAAAACATCATGACACCACCCTTAGTACAAGATTAGATTTCTCGGTTTTTTGAATGAAAACCCTTGGAAATAGTGGTCGAATGTTGGATTGGCATACCTCGTTGAATTCGTTACAACATTTCCAACAGAGTGGCATTCACAGAAATAAAATATCAATAGAAAAAATTGTTCGAAAAAATCATGACCCCCACCCTTATGACAACGCCAAAATCCGAAGAAAATCACCTCAATTGTCGGTATTTTAATCAAAACCCTGGGAAATAGTGGTCGAATGTTGGATTGGCATACCTCGTTGAATTCGTTACAAAATTTCCAACAAAGTGGCATTAACAGAAATAAAATATCAATTGAACAAAATTGTTCGAAAAAAATCATGACCCCCACCCTTATGACAACACCAGAATACAAGGAAAATCACCTCGATTTTTCGGTTGTTTAATCAAAACCCCTGGAAATAGTGGTCGAATGTTGGAATGTCATACTTCGTTGAATTCGTGACAACATTTCCAACAAAATGGCATTTACAGAAAAAAAATATCAATTGAAAACATTTTTTGAAAAAAAATCATGACCCCCACCCTTATGACAACGCCAAAATCCGAAGAAAATCACATCGATTTTTCGTATTTTTAATCAAAAGCCTTGGAAATAGTGGTCGAATGTTGGATTGGCATACCTCGTTGAATTCGTTACAACATTTCCAACAGAGTGGCATTCACAGAAATAAAATATCAATAGAAAAAATTGTTCGAAAAAATCATGACCCCCACCCTTATGACAACGCCAAAATCCGAAGAAAATCACCGCGATTTTTCGGTTTTTTAATCAAAAGCCTTGGAAATAGTGGTCGAATGTTGGATTGGCATACCTCGTTGAATTCGTTACAACATTTCCAACAGAGTGGCATTCACAGAAATAAAATATCAATAGAAAAAATTGTTCGAAAAAAATCATGACCCCCACCCTTATGACAACGCCAAAATCCGAAGAAAATCACCTCGATTTTTCGGTTTTCTAATCCTTGGAAATTGTGATCTAATGTTGGAATGGCATACCTCGTTGAATTCGATACAACATTTCGAACTAAGTGGCATTTACAAAAATAAAATAACATTTAAAAGTTTTTTTTTGGAAAAACATCATGACCCCCACCCTTAAGACATAGCCCAAGTCCGGGGAAAATCACCTCGATTTTTCGGATTTTTATCAAAACACTTGGAAATAGTGGTCGAATGTTGGAATGGCATACCTCGTTGAATTCGTTACAATATTTCCAACAAAGTGGCATTTACAGAAATAAAATATCAATTGAAAAAATTGTTCGAAAAAAATCATGACCCCCGACCTTATGACAACACCAGAATCCAAGGAAAATCACCTCGATTTTTCGGTTGTTTAATCAAAACCCTTGGAAATAGTGGTCGAATGTTGGAATGGCATACTTCGTTGAATTCGTGACAACATTTCCAACAAAGTGGCATTTACAGAAAAAAATATGCATTGAACAAATTTTTTGAAAACAAATCATGACCCCCACCCTTATGACAACACCAAAATCCGAAGAAAATCACCTCGATTTTTCGGTTTTTTAATCAAAACCCTTGGAAATAGTGATCGAAAGTTGGAATGGCATGCCTCGTTGAATTCGTTACAATATTTCCAACAAAGGTGCATTTACAAAAATGTAATATAAATTGAAAAAATTGTTCGAAAAAAATCATGACCCCCACCCTTATGACTACGTCAAAATCCGAAGCAAATCACCTCGATTTTTCGGTTTTTTAATCAAAACCCTTGGAAATAGTGGTCGAACGTTGGAATGGCATACCTCGTTAAATTCGTTACAACATTTCCAACAAAGGTGCATTTACAGAAATAAAATAACAATTGAAAACATTTTTCGGAAAAAAATCATGACCACCACCCTTATGACAACGCCAAAATCCGAAGAAAATCACCTCGATTTTTCGTATTTTTAATCAAAAGCTTTGGAAATTGTGATCGAATGTTGGATCCGAAGAAAATCACCTCGATTTTTCGGTTTTTTAATCAAAACCCTTGGAAATAGTGATCGAAAGTTGGAATGGCATACCTCGTTGAAATCGTGACAACATTTCCAACAAAGTGGCATTTCCAAAAATGAAATATCATATTAAAAATTTGTTTGTATCTATCATGACCCCCACCCTTAGGACAAGGCCCAAGTCCGGAGAAAATCACCACGATTTTTCGGTTTTTTAATCAAAACCCTTGGAAATAGTGGTCGAATGTTGAATTCGTTACAAAATTTCCAACAAAGTGGCACTTACAGAAATAAAATTTCAATTCAAAACATTTTTCGAAAAAAATCATGACCCCCACCCTTATGACAACGCCAAAATATGAAGAAAATCACCTCGATTTTTCGTATTTTTAATCAAAAGCCTTGGAAATAGTAGTCGAATGTTGGAATGGTATACCTCGTTAAATTCGCGACAACATTTCTAACAAAGTGGCATATACAAAAATAAAATATCATTTAAAATTTTTTTTGGAAAAACATCATGACCCCCACTCTTAGGACAAGGCCCAAATCCGGAGAAAATCATTTAGATTTTTCGGTTTTTTAATCAAAACCCTTGGAAATAGTGTTCGAATGTTGGAATGGCATACCTCGTTGAATTCGGTACAAAATTTCCAACAAAGTAGCATTTACAGAAATAAAATATCAATTCAAAACATTTTCGAAAAAAATCATGACCCCCACCCTTATGACAACGCCAAAATGCGAAGAAAATCACCTCGATTTTTCGGTTTTCTTATCAAAAGCCTTGGAAATTGTGATCTAATGGTAGAATGGCATACCTCGTTGAATTAGTTACAACATTTCCAACTAAGTGGCATTTACAAAAATAAAATATTATTTTAAAGTTTTTTTGGAAAAACATCATGACCCCCACCCTTAAGACAAGGCCCAAGTCCGGAGAAAATCACCACGATATTTCGGTTTTTTAAAAAAAACCCTTGGAAATAATAGTCGAATGTTGGAATGGCATACCTCGTTGAATTCGTGACAACATTTCCAACAAAGTGGCATTTACAGAAAAAAAATATCAATTGAAAAAATTTTTTGAAAAAAATCATGACCCCCACCCTTATGACAACACCAATATCCGAAGAAAATCACCTCGATTTTTCGGTTTTTTAATCAAAACCCTTGGAAATAGTGCTCGAATGTTGGAATGGCATACCTCGTTGAATTCGTGACACATTTCCAACAAAGTGGCATTTACAAAAATAAAATATCATTCAAAAATTTTTATGACAACGCCAAAATGCGAAGAAAATCACCTCGATTTTTCGGTTTTCTAATCAAAAGCCTTGGAAATTGTGATCTAATTGTAGAATGGCATACCTCGTTGAACATTTCCAACTAAGGTTTATTTACAAAAATAAAATAATATTTAAAAGTTTTTTTTGGAAAAACATCATGACCCCCACCCTTAAGACAAGGCCCAAGTCCGGAGAAAATCACTTAGATTTTTCCGTTTTTTAATCAAAACCCCTGGAAATAGTGGTCGATGGTTGGAATGGCATACCTCGTTGAATTCATTACAAAATTTCCAACAAAGTGGCATTTACAGAAATAAAATATAATTTGAAAAAATTAAAAAAAAAAAAACCATGACCCCCACCTTTATGACAACACCAAAATCCGAGGAAAATCACCTCGATTTTTCGTATTTTTAATCAAAAGCCTTGTAAATAGAAGTCGAATGTTGAAATGGCATACTTCGTTGAATGGGTGACAACATTTCCAACAAAGTGGCATTTACAGAAATAAAATATCAATTGAAAAAATTTTTCGAAAAAAAATCATGACCCCCACCGTTATAACATCACCAAAATCCTCGGAGAAAATCACCTCGATTTTTCGGTTTTTTAATCAAAACCCCTGGAAATAGTGGTCGAATGTTGGAATGGCATACCTCGTTGAATTCGTTACAATATTTCCAACAAAGTGGCATTTACAGAAATAAAATATCAATTGAAAAAATTGTTCGAAAAAAATCATGACCCCCACCCTTATAACAACACCAAAACCCAAGGAAAATCACCTCGATTTTTCGGTTGTTTAATCAAAACCCTTGGAAATAGTAGTCGAATGTTGGAATGGCATACCTCGTTGAATTCGTGACAACATTTCCAACAAATTGGCATTTACAGAAAAAAATATAAATTGAAAAAATTTTTTGAAAAAAATTATGACCCCCACCCTTATGACAACACCAAAATCCAAAGAAAATCACCTCGATTTTTCGGTTTTTTAATCAAAACCTTTGGAAATAGTGGTCGAATGTTGGAATGGCATACCTCGTTGAATTCGTGACAACATTTCCAACAAATTGGCATTTACAGAAAAAAAATATAAATTGAAAAAAATTTTTGAAAAAAATTATGACCCCCACCCTTATGACAACACCAAAATCCGAAGAAAATCACCTCGATTTTTCGGTTTTTTAATCAAAATCTTTGGAAATAGTGGTCGAATGTTGGAGTGGCATACCTCGTTGAATTCGTTACTACATTTCCAAAAAAGTTTCATTTTTCGAAAAAAACCATGACCCCCACCCTTATGACAACGCCAAAATCCGAAGAAAATCACCTTGATTTTTCGTATTTTTAATCAAAAGCCTTGGAAATACCTCGTTGAATTCGTTACAACATTTCCAACAAAGTGGCATTTACAGAAATAAAATATCAATTGAAAAAATTTTTCAAAAAAAATCATGACCCCCACCTTTATGACAACACCAAAATCCGAAGAAAATCACCTCGATTTTTCGTATTTTTAATCAAAAGCCTTGTAAATAGAAGTCGAATGTTGAAATGGCATACTTCGTTGAATTCGTGACAACATTTCCAACAAAGTGGCATTTACAGAAAGAAAATATCAATTGAAAAAATTTTTCGAAAAAACATCATGACCCCCACCTTTATGACATCACCAAAATCCTCGGATAAAATCACCTCGATTTTTCGGTTTTTTAATCAAAACCCTTGGAAATAGTGGTCGAATGTTGGAATGGCATACCTCGTTGAATTCGTTACAATATTTCCAACAAAGTGGCATTTACAGAAATAAAATATCAATTGACAAAATTGTTCGAAAAAATCATGATTCCCACCCTTATGACAACACCAAAATCCAAGGAAAATCGCCTCGATTTTTCGGTTTTTTAATCAAAACCCTTGGAAATAGTGGTCGATTGTTGGAATGGCATACCTCGTTGAATTCGTGACAACATTTCCAAAAAAGTGGCATTTACAGAAAAAAATATCAATTGAAAAAAATTTTTGAAAAAAATAATGACCCCCACCCTTATGACAACACCAAAATCCGAAGAAAATCACCTCGATTTTTTCGGTTTTTTAATCAAAACCCTCGTTGAATTCGTGACAA
Organism: Drosophila kurseongensis; assembly: GCA_018153305.1. Classification (NCBI taxonomy): domain Eukaryota; kingdom Metazoa; phylum Arthropoda; class Insecta; order Diptera; family Drosophilidae; genus Drosophila; species Drosophila kurseongensis. Next base: position 342,331 of record JAECXX010000232.1, on the reverse strand, counting down.
CATTTCCAACAAAGTGGCATTTACAAGAATAAAATATCATTTAAAAATTTTTTGAAAAAAATAATGACCCCCACCCTTATGACAACACCAAAATCCGGAGAAAATCACTTCGATTTTTCGGTTTTTTAATCAAAACCCCTGGAAATAGTGGTCGAAGGTTGGAATGGCATACCTCGTTGAATTCGTTACAAAATTTCCAACAAAGTGGCATTTACAGAAATAAAATTTCAATTGAAAAAATGTTCGAAAAAAATCATGACCCCCCACCAAAATCCAAAGAAAATCACCTCGATTTTTCGTATCTTTAATCGAAAGCCTTGGAAATTGTGATATAATGTTGGAATGGCATACCTCGTTGAATTCGATACAACATTTCCAACAAAGTGGCATTTACAAAAATAAAATATCTTTAATTTTTTTTGGAAAAACATCATGACCCCCACCCTTAGGACAAGGCCCAAGTCCGGAGAAAATCACCACGACATTTCGGTTTTTTAATCAAAACCCTTGGAAATAGTGGTCCAATGTTGGAATGGCATACCTCGTTGAATTCGTTACAACATTTTCAACAAAGTGGCATTTACAAAAATAAAATATCATTTAAAAAATTTGTTTGTATCCATCATGACCCCCACCCTTAGGACAAGGCCCAAGTCCGGAGAAAATCACCACGATTTTTCGTGGAAATGGCATACTTCGTTGAATTTGTGACAACATTTCCAACAAAGTGGCATTTACAGAAATAAAATATCAATGGAAAAAATTTATCGAAAAAAAATCATGACCCCCACCTCTATGACATCACCAAAATCCACGGATAAAATCACCTCGATTTTGTCGGTTTTTTAATCAAAACCCTTGGAAATAGTGGTCGAATGTTGGAATGGCATACCTCGTTGAATTCGTTAAAATATTTCCACAAAGTGGCATTTACAGAAATAAAATATCAAATGAAAAAATTGTTCGAAAAAAATCATGACCCCCACCCTTATGACAACACCAAAATCCAAGGAAAATCACCTCGATTTTTCGGTTGTTTAATCAAAACCTTTTGAAATAGTGGTCGAATGTTGGAATGGCATACCTCGTTGAATTCGTGACAACATTTCCAACAAAGTGGCATTTACAGAAAAAAAATATCAATTGAAAAAATTTTTCGAAAAAAAATCATGACCCCCACCTCTATGACATCACCAAAATCCACGGATAAAATCACCTCGATTTTGTCGGTTTTTTAATCAAAACCCTTGGAAATAGTGGTCGAATGTTGGAATGGCATACCTCGTTGAATTCGTTAAAATATTTCCACAAAGTGGCATTTACAGAAATAAAATATCAAATGAAAAAATTGTTCGAAAAAAATCATGACCCCCACCCTTATGACAACACCAAAATCCAAGGAAAATCACCTCGATTTTTCGGTTGTTTAATCAAAACCCTTTGAAATAGTGGTCGAATGTTGGAATGGCATACCTCGTTGAATTCGTGACAACATTTCCAACAAAGTGGCATTTACAGAAATAAAATATCAATTGAAAAAATTTTTCGAAAAAACATCATGACCCCCACCTTTATGACATCACCAAAATCCTCGGATAAAATCACCTCGATTTTTCGGTTTTTTAATCAAAACCCTTGGAAATAGTGGTCGAATGTTGGAATGGCATACCTCGTTGAATTCGTTACAATATTTCCAACAAAGTGGCATTTACAGAAATAAAATATCAATTGACAAAATTGTTCGAAAAAAATCATGATTCCCACCCTTATGACAACACCAAAATCCAAGGAAAATCGCCTCGATTTTTCGGTTGTTTAATCAAAACCCTTGGAAATAGTGGTCGATGGTTGGAATGGCATACCTCGTTGAATTCGTGACAACATTTCCAAAAAAGTGGCATTTACAGAAAAAAAATATCAATTGAAAAAAATTTTTGAAAAAAATAATGACCCCCACCCTTATGACAACACCAAAATCCGAAGAAAATCACCTCGATTTTTTCGGTTTTTTAATCAAAACCCTCGTTGAATTCGTGACAACATTTCCAACAAAGTGGCATTTACAAGAATAAAATATCATTTAAAAATTTTTTGAAAAAAATAATGACCCCCACCCTTATGACAACACCAAAATCCGGAGAAAATCACTTCGATTTTTCGGTTTTTTAATCAAAACCCCTGGAAATAGTGGTCGAAGGTTGGAATGGCATACCTCGTTGAATTCGTTACAAAATTTCCAACAAAGTGGCATTTACAGAAATAAAATTTCAATTGAAAAAAATGTTCGAAAAAATCATGACCCCCACCAAAATCCAAAGAAAATCACCTCGATTTTTCGTATTTTTAATCGAAAGCCTTGGAAATTGTGATATAATGTTGGAATGGCATACCTCGTTGAATTCGATACAACATTTCCAACAAAGTGGCATTTACAAAAATAAAATATCATTTAAAAAATTTGTTTGTATCCATCATGACCCCCACCCTTAGGACAAGGCCCAAGTCCGGAGAAAATCACCACGATTTTTCGTGGAAATGGCATACTTCGTTGAATTTGTGACAACATTTCCAACAAAGTGGCATTTACAGAAATAAAATATCAATGGAAAAAATTTTTCGAAAAAAAATCATGACCCCCCACCTCTATGACATCACCAAAATCCACGGATAAAATCACCTCGATTTTGTCGGTTTTTTAATCAAAACCCTTGGAAATAGTGGTCGAATGTTGGAATGGCATACCTCGTTGAATTCGTTAAAATATTTCCACAAAGTGGCATTTACAGAAATAAAATATCAAATGAAAAAATTGTTCGAAAAAAATCATGACCCCCACCCTTATGACAACACCAAAATCCAAGGAAAATCACCTCGATTTTTCGGTTGTTTAATCAAAACCCTTTGAAATAGTGGTCGAATGTTGGAATGGCATACCTCGTTGAATTCGTGACAACATTTCCAACAAAGTGGCATTTACAGAAAAAAAATATCAATTGAAAAAATTTTTCGAAAAAAAACATGACCCCCACCTTTATGACATCACCAAAATCTGAAGAAAATCACGTCGATTTTTCGTATTTTTAATCAAAAGCCTTGGAAATAGAAGTCGAATGTTGGAATGGCACACCCCGTTGAATTCGATACAACATTTCCAACAAAGTGGCATTTACAAAATTAAAATATCTTTAATTTTTTTTGAAAAAACATCATGACCCCCACCCTTAGGACAAGGCCCAAGTCCGGAGAAAATCACCACGATATTTCGGTTTTTTAATCAAAACCCTTGGAAATAGTAGTCGAATGTTGGAATGGCATACCTCGTTGAATTCGTTACAAAATTTCCATTTACAGAAATAAAAAAATAAATTAAAAAAAATTTTTCAAAAAAAATCATGACCCCCACCTTTATGACAACACCAAAATCCGAAGAAAATCACCTCGATTTTTCGTATTTTTAATCAAAAGCCTTGGAAATAGTGGTCGAATGTTGGAATGGCATACCTCGTTGAATTCGTTACAACATTTTCAACAAAGTGGCATTTACAAAAATAAAATATCATTTAAAAAATTTGTTTGTATCCATCATGACCCCCACCCTTAGGACAAGGCCCAAGTCCGGAGAAAATCACCACGATTTTTCGTGGAAATGGCATACTTCGTTGAATTTGTGACAACATTTCCAACAAAGTGGCATTTACAGAAATAAAATATCAATGGAAAAAATTTATCGAAAAAAATCATGACCCCCACCTCTATGACATCACCAAAATCCACGGATAAAATCACCTCGATTTTGTCGGTTTTTTAATCAAAACCCTTGGAAATAGTGGTCGAATGTTGGAATGGCATACCTCGTTGAATTCGTTAAAATATTTCCACAAAGTGTCATTTACAGAAATAAAATATCAAATGAAAAAATTGTTCGAAAAAAATCATGACCCCCACCCTTATGACAACACCAAAATCCAAGGAAAATCACCTCGATTTTTCGGTTGTTTAATCTAAACCTTTTGAAATAGTGGTCGAATGTTGGAATGGCATACCTCGTTGAATTCGTGACAACATTTCCAACAAAGTGGCATTTACAGAAAAAAAATATCAATTGAAAAAATTTTTCGAAAAAAAATCATGACCCCCACCTCTATGACATCACCAAAATCCACGGATAAAATCACCTCGATTTTGTCGGTTTTTTAATCAAAACCCTTGGAAATAGTGGTCGAATGTTGGAATGGCATACCTCGTTGAATTCGTTAAAATATTTCCACAAAGTGGCATTTACAGAAATAAAATATCAAATGAAAAAATTGTTCGAAAAAAATCATGACCCCCACCCTTATGACAACACCAAAATCCAAGGAAAATCACCTCGATTTTTCGGTTGTTTAATCAAAACCCTTTGAAATAGTGGTCGAATGTTGGAATGGCATACCTCGTTGAATTCGTGACAACATTTCCAACAAAGTGGCATTTACAGAAATAAAATATCAATTGAAAAAATTTTTCGAAAAAACATCATGACCCCCACCTTTATGACATCACCAAAATCCTCGGATAAAATCACCTCGATTTTTCGGTCTTTTAATCAAAACCCTTGGAAATAGTGGTCGAATGTTGGAATGGCATACCTCGTTGAATTCGTTACAATATTTCCAACAAAGTGGCATTTACAGAAATAAAATATCAATTGACAAAATTGTTCGAAAAAAATCATGATTCCCACCCTTATGACAACACCAAAATCCAAGGAAAATCGCCTCGATTTTTCGGTTGTTTAATCAAAACCCTTGGAAATAGTGGTCGATGGTTGGAATGGCATACCTCGTTGAATTCGTGACAACATTTCCAAAAAAGTGGCATTTACAGAAAAAAAATATCAATTGAAAAAAAAATTTTGAAAAAAATAATGACCCCCACCCTTATGACAACACCAAAATCCGAAGAAAATCACCTCGATTTTTTCGGTTTTTTAATCAAAACCCTCGTTGAATTCGTGACAACATTTCCAACAAAGTGGCATTTACAAGAATAAAATATCATTTAAAAATTTTTGAAAAAATAATGACCCCCACCCTTATGACAACACCAAAATCCGGAGAAAATCACTTCGATTTTTCGGTTTTTTAATCAAAACCCCTGGAAATAGTGGTCGAAGGTTGGAATGGCATACCTCGTTGAATTCGTTACAAAATTTCCAACAAAGTGGCATTTACAGAAATAAAATTTCAATTGAAAAAAATGTTCGAAAAAAATCATGACCCCCACCAAAATCCAAAGAAAATCACCTCGATTTTTCGTATTTTTAATCGAAAGCCTTGGAAATTGTGATATAATGTTGGAATGGCATACCTCGTTGAATTCGATACAACATTTCCAACAAAGTGGCATTTACAAAAATAAAATATCATTTAAAAAATTTGTTTGTATCCATCATGACCCCCACCCTTAGGACAAGGCCCAAGTCCGGAGAAAATCACCACGATTTTTCGTGGAAATGGCATACTTCGTTGAATTTGTGACAACATTTCCAACAAAGTGGCATTTACAGAAATAAAATATCAATGGAAAAAATTTTTCGAAAAAAATCATGACCCCCACCTCTATGACATCACCAAAATCCACGGATAAAATCACCTCGATTTTGTCGGTTTTTAATCAAAACCCTTGGAAATAGTGGTCGAATGTTGGAATGGCATACCTCGTTGAATTCGTTAAAATATTTCCACAAAGTGGCATTTACAGAAATAAAATATCAAATGAAAAAATTGTTCGAAAAAAATCATGACCCCCACCCTTATGACAACACCAAAATCCAAGGAAAATCACCTCGATTTTTCGGTTGTTTAATCAAAACCCTTTGAAATAGTGGTCGAATGTTGGAATGGCATACCTCGTTGAATTCGTGACAACATTTCCAACAAAGTGGCATTTACAGAAAAAAAATATCAATTGAAAAAATTTTTCGAAAAAAAAACATGACCCCCACCTTTATGACATCACCAAAATCTGAAGAAAATCACGTCGATTTTTCGTATTTTTAATCAAAAGCCTTGGAAATAGAAGTCGAATGTTGGAATGGCACACCCCGTTGAATTCGATACAACATTTCCAACAAAGTGGCATTTACAAAATTAAAATATCTTTAATTTTTTTGAAAAAACATCATGACCCCCACCCTTAGGACAAGGCCCAAGTCCGGAGAAAATCACCACGATATTTCGGTTTTTTAATCAAAACCCTTGGAAATAGTAGTCGAATGTTGGAATGGCATACCTCGTTGAATTCGTTACAAAATTTCCATTTACAGAAATAAAAAAATCAATTAAAAAAAATTTTTCAAAAAAAATCATGACCCCCACCTTTATGACAACACCAAAATCCGAAGAAAATCACCTCGATTTTTCGTATTTTTAATCAAAAGCCTTGGAAATAGTGGTCGAATGTTGGAATGGCATACCTCGTTGAATTCGTTACAATATTTCCAACAAAGTGGCATTTACAGAAATAAAATATCAATTGAAAAAATTGTTCGAAAAAAATCATGACCCCCACCCTTATAACAACACCAAAACCCAAGGAAAATCACCTCGATTTTTCGGTTGTTTAATCAAAACCCTTGGAAATACTAGTCGAATGTTGGAATGGCATACCTCGTTGAATTCGTGACAACATTTCCAACAAATTGGCATTTACAGAAAAAAAATATAAATTGAAAAAATTTTTTGAAAAAAATTATGACCCCCACCCTTATGACAACACCCAAATCCGAAGAAAATCACCTCGATTTTTCGGTTTTTTAATCAAAACCTTTGGAAATAGTGGTCGAATGTTGGAATGGCATACCTCGTTGAATTCGTGACAACATTTCCAACAAAGTGGCATTTACAAAAATAAAATATCATTTAAAAATTTTTTTTGGAAAAACATCATGACCCCCACCCTTAGGACAAGGCCCAAATCCGGAGAAAATCACTTAGATTTTTCCGTTTTTTAATCAAAACCCCTGGAAATAGTGGTCGAAGGTTGGAATGGCATACCTCGTTGAATTCATTACAAAATTTCCAACAAAGTGGCATTTACAGAAATAAAATTTCAATTGAAAAAATTGTTCGAAAAAATCATGACCCCCACCGTTATGAGAACGCCAAAATCAGAAGAAAATCACCTCGATTTTTCGTATTGTTAATCGAAAGCCTTGGAAATTGTGATATAATGTTGGAATGGCATACCTCGTTGAATTCGATACAACATTTCCAACAAAGTGGCATTTACAAAAATAAAATATCTTTAATTTTTTTGAAAAAACATCATGACCCCCACCCTTAAGACAAGGCCCAAGTCCGGAGAAAATCACCACGATATTTCGGTTTTTTAATCAAAACCCTTGGAAATAGTGGTCGAATGTTGGAGTGGCATACCTCGTTGAATTCGTTACTACATTTCCCCCACCTTTATGACAACACCAAAATCCGAAGAAAATCACCTCGATTTTTCGTATTTTTAATCAAAAGCCTTGTAAATAGAAGTCGAATGTTGAAATGGCATACTTCGTTGAATTCGTGACAACATTTCCAACAAAGTGGCATTTACAGAAATAAAATATCAATTGAAAAAATTTTTCGAAAAAACATCATGACCCCCACCTTTATGACATCACCAAAATCCTCGGATAAAATCACCTCGATTTTTCGGTTTTTTAATCAAAACCCTTGGAAATAGTGGTCGAATGTTGGAATGGCATACCTCGTTGAATTCGTTACAATATTTCCAACAAAGTGGCATTTACAGAAATAAAATATCAATTGACAAAATTGTTCGAAAAAAATCATGATTCCCACCCTTATGACAACACCAAAATCCAAGGAAAATCGCCTCGATTTTTCGGTTGTTTAATCAAAACCCTTGGAAATAGTGGTCGATGGTTGGAATGGCATACCTCGTTGAATTCGTGACAACATTTCCAAAAAAGTGGCATTTACAGAAAAAAATATCAATTGAAAAAAATTTTTGAAAAAAATAATGACCCCCACCCTTATGACAACACCAAAATCCGAAGAAAATCACCTCGATTTTTTCGGTTTTTTTAATCAAAACCCTCGTTGAATTCGTGACAACATTTCCAACAAAGTGGCATTTACAAGAATAAAATATCATTTAAAAATTTTTTGAAAAAAATAATGACCCCCACCCTTATGACAACACCAAAATCCGGAGAAAATCACTTCGATTTTTCGGTTTTTTAATCAAAACCCCTGGAAATAGTGGTCGAAGGTTGGAATGGCATACCTCGTTGAATTCGTTACAAAATTTCCAACAAAGTGGCATTTACAGAAATAAAATTTCAATTGAAAAAAATGTTCGAAAAAAATCATGACCCCCCACCAAAATCCAAAGAAAATCACCTCGATTTTTCGTATTTTTAATCGAAAGCCTTGGAAATTGTGATATAATGTTGGAATGGCATACCTCGTTGAATTCGATACAACATTTCCAACAAAGTGGCATTTACAAAAATAAAATATCTTTAATTTTTTTTGGAAAAACATCATGACCCCCACCCTTAAGACAAGGCCCAAGTCCGGAGAAAATCACCACGATATTTCGGTTTTTAATCAAAACCCTTGGAAATAGTGGTCGAATGTTGGAGTGGCATACCTCGTTGAATTCGTTACTACATTTCCCCACCTTTATGACAACACCAAAATCCGAAGAAAATCACCTCGATTTTTCGTATTTTTAATCAAAAGCCTTGTAAATAGAAGTCGAATGTTGAAATGGCATACTTCGTTGAATTCGTGACAACATTTCCAACAAAGTGGCATTTACAGAAATAAAATATCAATTGAAAAAATTTTTCGAAAAAACATCATGACCCCCACCTTTATGACATCACCAAAATCCTCGGATAAAATCACCTCGATTTTTCGGTTTTTTAATCAAAACCCTTGGAAATAGTGGTCGAATGTTGGAATGGCATACCTCGTTGAATTCGTTACAATATTTCCAACAAAGTGGCATTTACAGAAATAAAATATCAATTGACAAAATTGTTCGAAAAAATCATGATTCCCACCCTTATGACAACACCAAAATCCAAGGAAAATCGCCTCGATTTTTCGGTTGTTTAATCAAAACCCTTGGAAATAGTGGTCGAATGTTGGAATGGCATACCTCGTTGAATTCGTGACAACATTTCCAAAAAAGTGGCATTTACAGAAAAAAAATATCAATTGAAAAAATTTTTTGAAAAAAATAATGACCTCCACCCTTATGACAACACCAAAATCCGGAGAAAATCACTTAGATTTTTCGGTTGTTTAATCAAAACCCTTGGAAATAGTGGTCGAATGTTGGAATGGCATACCTCGTTGAATTCGTTACAAAATTTCCAACAAAGTGGCATTTACAGCAATAAAATTTCAATTGAAAAAAATGTTCGAAAAAAATCATGACCCCCCACCAAAATCCAAAGAAAATCACCTCGATTTTTCGTATTTTTAATCGAAAGCCTTGGAAATTGTGATATAATGTTGGAATGGCATACCTCGTTGAATTCGAAACAACATTTCCAACAAAGTGGCATTTACAAAAATAAAATATCTTTAATTTTTTTTTGGAAAAACATCATGACCCCCACCCTTAAGACAAGGCCCAAGTCCGGAGAAAATCACCACGATATTTCGGTTTTTTAATCAAAACCCTTGGAAATAGTGGTCGAATGTTGGAATGTGTAGTGGCGCTTGTCACTTCAGGTTTATAAAAGTAGGCAAAATAAATCTGCCCAAGAATATTTTATAAATATCCCTATCCTATTTTATATCGTGACTCACCGAAGTGGCCACCTTGTACTATCGGTCAAGCCACCTAGTGTGCAGATTTTGCACTAATGCAGATCTACAGTCATACTTAAAACTAGTCGATTGCGTGGGGAAATGCAATTCTATGCCATCGCTAAGGGGTACGTCCGTAAGGCCAAGCTTACCCACGTTCTCTTTTCTTCCGGATTGTCAAACGATACAGACGTGTTTAAGTGCAGCTCAAAGTTTTAATAAAATCAACCCAGCGAGGTTAAGTTGTTTAGAGTGCCTTAAAATACCCATCCGCCAGCCATCCATACGAAGAAAGGAGAAATATTAATCCAGTATTCGTGCCAGGCCTTTTTGGGTAATTATTTTTACAAAAAAAAGGGCATTTTTAATAGTTTCCCTAATTTTTACGTTTTTTGTATGTAGATCTGGCACCAGGTATTATGTTGCCAAAAATAACATTACCAGTCCGTGCTTAATTGAGCAAAAACTCAATAAAAGGCCCACCCAAGTGATCAGTCGATCTTAAAAGATCAGCCGCCGCTGTAGCCAACTTGCTCAGCCCATCATACATCGACAAAACAACCTGTAGCAGCCGAAAAGTTTTCCGTATGAGCGAGTCTCATCCCTAAAAACCACAGTGCCCGAAAAAGTAGAAAAATCGGTTCCCAAAAATAGCGGATGCAGTGAGCGAAAAAAAAAAAAACGTGTTGGCATCGCCAGAGAAGCTTTGAAAAAAAAAAAAAAAAAATAACCACGCGGTTGTAACATAACTTTATTTTTTTCCGTGCATGAACAAAGAAAAACCACGTGCATCTCAGCTCCGCTCTACAGTGCGAGAAATCTGTCATCTTTATATTATATTGTTTCTGAGTTATTTTAGGTTTATTATTTTTCCTTATTTTTTTTTTTTTTGTTAATTTTCAAATTTATTATTTTGTATTTTTGTTAATTTTCAAATTTATTATTTTGTATTTTTGTTAATTTTCTTTCTTATTATTATTTTTTATTATTTTGCGTTTTCTTTTGAGTTCATCTTATTCTTCCATTTATTATTTTATAACTTTTTTCTCTGAACCCAATATTCAAGTGCAAGATGGTGGATGCAAAGACAATTTTTTTTTGAGTGTGTAAAAGATAAGTCGAGGTAAATAAAGTTCAGCTTAACCAAAAGCAATGACTAGCAATAACCACAACAATAGAGATGTGAACAAGTGAAAATAAAAACAAACAAAACCAATGCAATCACAATCAATGCAAACACAATTTTGACTCCCATACAGGTCGGCGAAAGATCTTTCACCGATGGAACCATAATAAAAGTAAGTGTCAACCAAAAACAATTTCTGTGAATATGCATAGGTACTGTTCTAGCCTCTCACCTGTTCCTAATTTTTAAATTTTGCCCCCGTACATTTTTGCCAGTGTAGCCTATGAGAGTCAAATAGCCGTCTCTGGCCTATGTGCCCTTATCTACAAGCGCACCGATCGAAGCTGTACTTGTGTTTTCTTTTGTTTTGCTCATCCTTCCGATCAGAGCTTTGCTGACCTACCTTAATGTATACCGAATTTACATTCACACAGTGCAGGGCACTTAACTAGGCATATTCAACAATTAATTTTATTTTTGATTTTCATAAAATAAAATAACGTAATACAATGAAAGGCACATTATTATATACGCCTTTTATTTACTTTACTTTATTTTTCCTAAACATTTAATACTTTAATTTCATATTCTAAAAATAATATTTTTTTTTGAGAATGAATAGCTACATTTATAATTAAAAATTCTTAATATTATATTTTCCTTATATATTCATTTATACATTATATATATATTTTCTACCCCCTTTACAGCCACATCTTAAATCTCTTGAATATTATGAAATTAAACTGAGCTACTGAATATGTTCAAAAAGTGAATAAGCATTGAATTTATAAAAGTGAGCGAAATAAAATGAAGAAAGAACGCAATTAGATAATGAAATAATAATTAAAGTTAAATGCATTAAAGTAACGGTAAAATTCTTTTAGTCTAAACAAATAAAACTAAAACATTTTAACTATCCAAAACTACAAATATGTTTAAAATAAATGTTTATAATATGAAATCGAACTAAACCTTGAGTATTCCGGAAATCATGGGATACAGAAGTGTAGCAATGAAAATCGTTTAATTCATTTAGCGACCACAAGGGATCACTACCAAAAATGATCATGGTAGGGTGGGGTATAAGGCCACTAGCAAACATCTTAGTGTGTCATAAGGTCGCCAAAGGAATTTCCCTATCCGTCCTGTTCTAATCCCTCTATTCCTATTTCTCTTCTTCTTCTTCTTTCGAGGCTAGTTTGAAGGCTTTTTCCCTTATTTCTCTTTCCAAATATAGCACGCGAAAATTATTTATTACTAGCATACTATCGTGAGCACGTAAAAGAGTATTTTTCCTTGACCCTCACCCATAATGCCGACGAAGATGAGCCGGAACAAGCGCGTGTTTCCCAACTCAGTTTACACTAACATCTGCTCATACGAATAATCAATTTTTAAACGTTATATGCTACAGTAATAATTATGGCGCCCAACGTGGGGCCAGAGGCAGCTCGGGGATGTCCGAAGTTATCCGAAGCTTTTCCGAGACTTTCCGATTTTCCGGCAAGGCCCCAGAAAAATATTAAACCCATATCTTCAGTCATCAACATCTGACTTTAAATCAACTAGCCTTACCCTTTTCCAATTCCCATAACTTTTCTAATAGGAAGCCTGTGGATAAAACAAAGTTAATATTATTTACAAAAAGTTATTGCCAAGGTTATCCAAAACATTAGAAAATCCCTCTCTCAGATCAGTACTAGTTGGAAATGTTTATATTCTGACTATATTTACAGCCGCTAGCAATCTACTTGAGACACAAATTTATTTTGGTTGTAAAATTTTCTGGATTAACGATACTTGGAGTAATTCTGCGACGTACCGAAAACTAGTAACACTATCCGCTGTCACAACTATCCCTTTTCCCGAAATGGTTTTATTGGTCAACGAAGGTTGATAGTTTTTCTGGATTTCTGAACCATGGAATTATTCAACGACTTACCGAAAACTATTAGCAATCCCAGCTGATAAAACTGTTTCCTTACTTTTCTGTATTTTTTTTGTTCTGTAATTGGATTGTTAAGTTTTTTTTTGGAGTTCTGATACGTGGAGAAATCTACGACTTACCGAAAAATAGTATAGCAGCAATTCAGTGATCGCAACTATTTATTTTCTTTTGTTTTCACCATACCCTTATTTCTTATTCTTTATTCTTCCCTATCGATTTTGAACGTTAGGAATACTCCTGGAGAAGGCTTTTAGTTAATTCTGTTGAATGACTTTTGCACCGGTTATTCTGGCAAACGTTTTGAAAAAGATATTTACTAAAATCTCACGAATTATCGATAGTGTATCCCCGCTTTTATTCAGGACTATAAAGTGGAATTCACTTGCCCTGCTTTATACCGATAAATAGTTGGAATCGACAGAGAGAAATCGTTGAGTATTTTAGTAAAATTCCTTTATACTTTCCAATTCCTTTAAAAGAGATCATTAGGTGATCGTTGTTCATGGAAGTTATTCATGGTTTCCGGATAAAATTTATATTTGAAGAACTATCTGTCTTTACAAAACTCTCTAACCTTTACATAATACAATAATGGCTGAGCCACTAAGCAACATAGAATTAGCAGGAAATTATGAATGTTTTCTTTGTCTCAAAGAAATTGCATATACCGCACAACTGTTGTCTACTAATTGTAATCATACTTTTCATTGGGCTTGTTTTAATACTAAGGTAGCCAATAGGGAATTCTGTCCTGTCTGCAGGTCTCCATTACAGACTGCTTTGATGAGTTTGACCGTCAACACAGATTTAAATCAGAGTGGACAAACCGCACCCAGACATTCAGTCGGAAGAAGCAATCCAAATATTCATGAGGCTTTGGAAAACGAAGATCAGGAAAACCTATTGGAGAGTGTAGAAAGTCCATCCGAATCTTTGAAAACAATGCAAGAAGCTTTGACCAAAGCCATGACTGAGGCATCATTACGACAAGCTGAGATTTTCTCGCAGACCTTGCAAGCGCAATTTAAGAATCTTATGTCCGCACTGTCTCCTAAAGATAGCCAGAAAGGGAACTCAGGTACTCAGGATCGTTTCGTACCTAGTGGTCCCAATACACTTCAATGTGACAAGGAACCTGCTACCCAGAGTGGCTCTAATGCACTTGAAAGTCGTCCGCTTAACCAATCTAGGTCTTCCTTCTCAGGCACGGATCTGCGACCTGAGCGCGTCAGTCAAATTATAGGAAATTGGAAGCTTAAATTTACAGGAAGATCAGGTATGAGCGTAGAAAGCTTTCTATATCGCATTGAAGCCCTAATCAATCAAACCTTAGATGGAAATTTTGAGTTATTGACGGGGCAAATAAGTACTGTGTTTGAAGGTACTGCAAATGAGTGGTATTGGCGATATCACAAAAGCGTGGAAAAAGTAGAGTGGTCGTCTTTATGCCAAGCGTTGCGTATACAATTTAAGGAGGATCAAACGGATCTTAGTATTCGAGGGTCTATAGATCGTCGCAAGCAAAGAGTTGGAGAATCGTTCGACGAATTTTACGAGTCCATCCTTAGATTGTCTGATAAGTTAACTGTTCCATTGACCGATTCAGCCATGTTAGAGTCCGTCCGTTCAAACTTACTTCCCGAAATACAGCACGAGTTACTGTATCAACAAATATTCAGCACTGCGCAACTTCGTCACATAGTTCGTACTCGCGAGTCGTTTATGCAGTCCGTGACAAAACAAGATGTTTTTAAACCACGACCAGCTCCTCGTCGACATGTTCACGAAGTTCAAACTGAAACCCAAGAATCTGAGGAATCCGAATGTGATGAACCAGAAATTTCGGCAATGAATGTGACGTGTTGGAACTGTGGCAAAGGTGGACATACGCATAAACAATGTCAAGAAGAAAGTCGTCTCTTTTGCTGGGGCTGTGGTCTAGTAAACGTCTACAGAACGGCGTGCCCAAAATGTAGTCAAGCAAAAAACTACTCAGCCCGTGCACCACCGAAAGGTGCACGCAGACAAGTGGCGTCGAAAGCGACGAATACAGATTAAAGTCCACAATTATATCTTCATCAAGTATCCCAGACTTTTCACATATCCCTGACATTCCTTTACACAAACGTTCTTTCAGGGTAACACCTGTCATTAGTCGGCCAAATAAAAGAAAAGTTCGGTCAAAGTTACGAATCAAAGAATTCTATCATAAATGTAGGATGGAAAACCAGGCGTTGATATCAGCTATTGTCGCGCCTGATCAGCGTCCATATGCCAAAGTAATTCTTTTGGGTAGAACTGTGACCGGTCTAATGGACACAGGTGCGTCCGTTAGCTGCATTGGTGGAAACCTAGCAGCAGACTTGATCCGTGATCAAGTACCGTTTAAAAACTTTTCTTCTTCCGTTCGAACTGCAGATGGTAATAAGCAAAATATCATCGGAAAAGTAAGCACAAATGTTCAGTTTGATGGACATACAAGGCCCATAACATTTTATATTATTCCATCATTAATACAGTCATTGTACCTGGGCATTGATTTTTGGACGAAGTTCGAGCTACTTCCATCTAAACTAGCTCCAGCTAATAATGTTACTAATATTGAAGAGTTAGACAGTAGTGATATTAGAGCTCTTTCAGATACACAGAAGAGGGTATTAAAAGAAGTAATTTGTATGTTTCCTTCCTTCACTGAAAAAGGACTAGGTAAAATCCATCTTCTATCCCATAAAATCGAGGTCGGCAATGCCTCACCCATAAAGCAACGTCACTATGCCGTGTCTCCAGCTATTGAAAAGTTATTGTTTGATGAGTTGGACCGCATGCTTTCACTCGGTGTGATTGAAGAATCTGAAAGTTCTTGGTCTTCTCCGGTTGTGCTCGTCCGCAAACCTGGCAAGGTGCGTCTATGCATAGATTGTCGAAAAGTGAACGAGGTGACCAAAAAGGACGCCTATCCGATGCCTCTCATCGATAGTATTCTTAGCCGACTACCGAAGGCCGAGTTCATAACGAGTCTCGACTTAAAAGACGCATACTGGCAAATACCATTGGATCCCTGTTCCCGCGACAAGACGGCCTTTACGGTGCCTGGCCGGTCTCTGTATCAATTTACAGTAATGCCTTTTGGTCTGACTAATGCCCCTGCGACGATGTCCAAGTTAATGGACCGGGTTATTCCGATTTCTTTAAAGAACGAAGTCTTTGTCTACTTAGATGACCTTTTAATAGTTT
Source organism: Drosophila kurseongensis (assembly GCA_018153305.1). Taxonomy (NCBI): domain Eukaryota; kingdom Metazoa; phylum Arthropoda; class Insecta; order Diptera; family Drosophilidae; genus Drosophila; species Drosophila kurseongensis. Next base: position 326,190 of record JAECXX010000232.1, on the reverse strand, counting down.
CTGAGACGTTTGAAAGACATGTGGAAGTGTTAAAAGATATTTCGGTTGCGCTGTCTAAAGCCGGTTTAACTATAAATGTGGGAAAAAGTAATTTCTGTGTAAAAGAAGTTAGTTATTTGGGTCATGTAGTAGGTAACGGAAAAATAACTATGGATGCCGATAAAATTACTGCCATTGTTAATTATCCAGCACCTCGTTCTGTTAAACAGTTACGTCGATTCCTGGGAATGACGGGATGGTATCAAAAATTCATCCGTAACTTTGCTTCTATCGCCACTCCGTTAACAGATGCTCTTCGTCAAAATCGTAAGTTCGAATGGACACAAGAAGCTGAGGATGCCTTCCAGTTACTTAAAAACGAAATGTGCAAGGCTCCAGTACTTCACACTCCAAATTTCAATGAGCCCTTTTACTTGCATTGTGATGCAAGTCACACCGGAGTTGGGGGAGTTCTGATGCAAATTGATTCTGAAGGTAATGAGGTTTCTGTAGCGTACATGTCCCGCAAGCTTAATCGGTGCCAAAGAAATTACTCTGTTACCGAGAAAGAATGCCTGGCAGCAGTGTTGAGTATTAAGAAATTTCGTGCTTATATCGAAGGTCATGCTTTCACCGTGATAACTGACCATGCGTCATTGAAATGGCTTATGTCACAATCTGACCTTAGTAGTCGACTAGCTAGATGGGCTTTAAAATTACAGGGTTACCAGTTTACTATTCAGCATCGTAAGGGTAGTAAGAATATCGTTCCAGATGCCTTATCGCGAACCTATACAGAAGATTTATCAGAACTAGACAGTAACAAGTTTATCGATATACAGTCTTCACATTTCCAATCTGAGGCATACAGAGGCCTGCAGGATAAAATTAAGAAAAATTCCGATCGTATTCCTGATGTCAAAGTCATCGATGGCTACATATATCGTCGAACAGAGCATGCTTCTGGTGACCGGATAGCCGATGACCTTGTGTGGAAACTGTGGCTTCCCCTGGAGTTAGTGGCCGTAGCTTTGCGAATTGCTCATGATGACCCATTATCGTCACACTGTGGCATAAACAAAACCTTAGAACAACTTCGCCGTTTTTACTTTTGGCCTAACTTAGTAAAGGACGTAAGAGATTATATAAATCGCTGTGAAATTTGTAAGTGCACAAAAAGTTCAAACAAACCGTTAAGACCTCCCTTACAGAAGTCAGAGGAAAGTGATCGTTTCTTTCAGACACTATATGTTGACTTTTTGGGCCCCTACCCGCGGTCAAAAGCTGGCAACATAGGAATCTTTATAGTTTTAGATAATTGTACGAAATTTCCTTTCCTAAAAGCTGTAAAAAAATTTACAGTTGATGCTATTTTGCCATTTTTGGAACAGGACCTTTTTCATTGCTTCGGTGTACCGGAAAAGTTGATTTCCGATAACGGAGTTCAATTTAGATCCCATGCGTTTAATAATCTCTTGCAAAACTATGGAGTATCTCACGCCTATACTGCCGCCTATGCCCCACAAGGAAATTCCTCTGAACGTGTGAACAGGTCGGTTATCTCAGGAATTAAAGCGTATATCCATCCAAACCAAACCAATTGGGATGAACATTTAAGTAAAATTTGTTGTTCCTTGCGATCTAGTCTACACACTGCCTTAAATTCTACCCCATACCGATTAGTTTTTGGTCAGCATATGATAACGGATGGTTCGTCGTACAAGTTGTTGAGAAATTTAAATCTTCTGGAGGATCGTACCATTCAACTTAGTAAAGATGACTCTTTGGATCTTATGCGAGCAAAAGCTAAACAGGGCATTCAAAACCAACACGATCGAAACGAAAAAACTTATAATTTACGGAGTCGTGAGGTGTCCTTTAAAGTAGGTCAGGAGGTGTTCCGCAACAGAGCAATTTCGTCAAAGGATTTAACGCAAAATTAGCCCCTACATTCGTAAAATCACGGATTAGGCGAGTGTTGGGAAACACTTATTACGAGTTGGAAGATCTTCAGGGTATTATTGTTGGCAAATACCACGCCAAAGATATCAAACAATAGATCCTTCGTGACAGCGTGTATCCCACTTGTCTTCAAGGCCAAGTGTGATTTTGGCCGGGAGGTTTTGTAGTGGCGCTTGTCACTTCAGGTTTATAAAAGTAGGCAAAATAAATCTGCCCAAGAATATTTTATAAATATCACTATCCTATTTTATATCGTGACTCACCGAAGTGGCCACCTTGTACTATCGGTCAAGACACCTAGTGTGCAGATTTTGCACTAATGCAGATCTACAGTCATACTTAAAGCTAGTCGATTGCGTGGGGAAATGCAATTCTATGCCATCGCTAAGGGGTACGTCCGTAAGGCCAAGCTTACCCACGTTCTCTTTTCTTCCGGATTGTCAAACGATACAGACGTGTTTAAGTGCAGCTCAAAGTTTTAATAAAATCAACCCAGCGAGGTTAAGTTGTTTAGAGTGCCTTAAAATACCCATCCTCCAGCCATCCAGACGAAGAAAGGAGAAATATTAATCCAGTATTCGTGCCAGGCCTTTTTGGGTAATTATTTTTACAAAAAAAGGGCATTTTCAATAGTTTCCCTAATTTTTACGTTTTTTTTATGTAGATCTGGCACCAGGTATTATGTTGCCAAAAATAACATTACCAGTCCGTGCTTAATTGAGCAAAAACTCAATAAAAGGCCCACCCAAGTCATCAGTCGATCTTAAAAGATTAGCCGCCGCTGTAGCCAACTTGCTCAGCCCATCATACATCGACAAAACAACCTGTAGCAGCCGAAAAGTTTTCCGTATGAGCGAGTCTCATCCCCAAAAACTACAGTGCCCGAAAAAGTAGAAAAATCGGTTCCCAAAAATAGCGGATGCAGTGAGCGAAAAAAAAAAAAAAATTGGCATCGCCAGAGAAGCTTTGAAAAAAAAAAACAAAAAAAAAAATAACCACGCGGTTGTAACATAACTTTATTTTTTTCCGTGCATGAACAAAGAAAAACCACGTGCATCTCAGCTCCGCTCTACAGTGCGAGAAATCTGTCATCTTTATATTATATTGTTCCTGAGTTATTTTAGGTTTATTATTTTTCCTTATTTTTTTTTTTTTTGTTAATTTTCAAATTTATTATTTTGTATTTTTGTTAATTTTCAAATTTATTATTTTGTATTTTTGTTAATTTTCTTTCTTATTATTATTTTTTATTATTTTGCGTTTTCTTTTGAGTTCATCTTATTCTTCCATTTATTATTTTATAATTTTTTTCTCTGAACCCAATATTCAAGTGCAAGATGGTGGATGCAAAGACATTTTTTTTTGAGTGTGTAAAAGATAAGTCGAGGTAAATAAAGTTCAGCTTAACCAAAAGCAATGACTAGCAATAACCACAACAATAGAGATGTGAACAAGTGAAAATAAAAACAAACAAAACCAATGCAATCACAATCAATGCAAACACAATTTTGGATCCCATACAGGTCGGCGAAAGATCTTTCACCGATGGAACCCTAATAAAAGTAAGTGTCAACCAAAAACAATTTCTGTGAATATGCATAGGTACTGTTCTAGCCTCTCACCTGTTCCTAATTTTTAAATTTTGCCCCCGTACATTTTTGCCAGTGTAGCCTATGAGAGTCAAATAGCCGTCTCTGGCCTATGTGCCCTTATCTACAAGCGCACCGATCGAAGCTGTACTTGTGTTTTCTTTTGTTTTGCTCATCCTTCCGATCAGAGCTTTGCTGACCTACCTTAATGTATACCGAATTTACATTCACACAGTGCAGGGCACTTAACTAGGCATACTCAACAATTAATTTTATTTTTGATTTTCATAAAATAAAATAACGTAATACAATGAAAGGCACATTATTATATAAGCCTTTTATTTACTTTACTTTATTTTTCCTAAACATTTAATACTTTAATTTCATATTCTAAAAATAATATTTTTTTTGAGAATGAATAGCTACATTTATAATTAAAAATTCTTAATATTATATTTTCCTTATATATTCATTTATACATTATATATATATTTTCTACCCCCTTTACAGCCACATCTTAAATCTCTTGAATATTATGAAATTAAACTGATCTACTGAATATGTTCAAAAAGTGAATAAGCATTGAATTTATAAAAGTGAGCAAAATAAAATGAAGAAAGAACGCAATTAGATAAGGAAATAATAATTAAAGTTAAATGCATTAAAGTAACAGTAAGATTCTTTAAGTCTAAACAAATAGAACTAAAACATGTTAACTATCCAAAACTACAAATATGTTTAAAATAAATGTTTATAATATGAAATATAACTAAACCTTGAGAATTCCGGAAATCATGGGATACAGAAGTGTAGCAATGAAAATCCTTTAATTTATTTAGCGACCACAAGGGATCACTACCAAAAATGGAGTTATAGCAATATAGTGATCATGGTAGGGTGGGGTAAAAGGCCACTAGCAAACATCTTAGTGTGTCACAAGGTCGCTAAAGGAATTTCCCTATCCGTCCTTTTCTAATCCCTCTATTCCCTTTTCTCTTCTTCTTCTTCTTTCGAGGCTAGTTTAAAGGCTATTTCCCTTATTTCTCTTTCCAAATATAGCACGCGAAAATTATTTATTACTAGCATACTATCGTGAGCACGTAAAAGAGTATTTTTCCTTGACCCTCACCCATAATGCCGACGAAGATAAGCCGGAACAAGCGCGTGTTTCCCAACTCAGTTTACACTAACATCTGCTCATACGCATAATCAATTTTTAAACGTTATATGCTACAAATGGCATACCTCGTTGAAATCGTTACAAAATTTCCAACAAAGTGGCACTTACAGAAATAAAATATCAATTCAAAACATTTTTCGAAAAAATCATGACCCCCTCCCTTATGACAACGCCAAAATATGTAGAAAATCACCTCGATTTTTCGTATTTTTAATCAAAAGCCTTGGAAATAGAAGTCGAATGTTGGAATGGCATACCCCGTTGAATTCGATACAACATTTCCAACAAAGTGGCATTTACAAAATTAAAATATCTTTAATTTTTTTGAAAAAACATCATGACCCCCACCCTTAGGACAAGGCCCAAGTCCGGAGAAAATCACCACGATATTTCGGTTTTTTAATCAAAACCCTTGGAAATAGTAGTCGAATGTTGGAATGGCATACCTCGTTGAATTCGTTAAAAAATTTCCATTTACAGAAATAAAAAATCAATTAAAAAAAATTTTTCAAAAAAATCATGACCCCCACCTTTATGACAACACCAAAATCCGAAGAAAATCACCTCGATTTTTCGTATTTTTAATCAAAAGCCTTGGAAATTGTGATCGAATGTTGGAATGGCATACCTCGTTGAATTCGTTACAATATTTCCAACAAAGTGGCATTTACAGAAATAAAATATCAATTGAAAAAATTGTTCGAAAAAATCATGACCCCCACCCTTATGACAACACCAAAATCCAAGGAAAATCACCTCGATTTTTCGGTTGTTTAATCAAAACCCTTGGAAATAGTGGTCGAATGTTGGAATGGCATCCCTCGTTGAATTCGTGACAACATTTCCAACAAATTGGCATTTACAGAAAAAAAATATCAATTGAAAAAATTTTTGAAAAAAATCATGACCCCCACCCTTATGACAACACAAAAATCTGAAGAAAATCACCTCGATTTTTCGGTTTTTTAATCAAAAGCCTTGGAAATTGTTATCGAAGGTTGGAATGGCATACCTCGTTGAGTTTGTTACAACATTTTCAACAAAGTGGCATTTACAAAAATAAAATATCATTTAAAAAATTTGTTTGTATCCATCATGAACCCCACCCTTAGGACAAGGCCCAAGTCCGGAGAAAATCACCACGATTTTTCGGTTTTTTAATCAAAACCCTTGGAAATAGTGGTCGAATGTTGGAATGGCATACCTCGTTGAATTCGTTACAAAATTTCCAACAAAGTGGCATTTACAGAAATAAAATATCAATTCAACACATTTTTCGAAAAAAATCATGACCCCCACCCTTATGACAACCCCAAAATATGAAGAAAATCACCTCGATTTTTCGTATTTTTAATCAAAAGCCTTTTAAATAGTAGTCGAATGTTGGAATGGCATACCTCGTTGAACTCGTGACAACATTTCCAACGAAGTGGCATTTACAGAAACAAAATAACAATTGAAAAAATTTTTCGAAAAAAAATCATGACCCTTATGACAACGCCTAAATGCGAAGAAAATCACCTCGATTTTTCGGTTTTCTAATCAAAAGCCTTGGAAATTGTGATCTAATGGTGGAATGGCATACCTCGTTGAATTCGTTACAACATTTCCAACTAAGTGGCATTTATAAAAATAAAATATAAAATAAAAGTTTTTTTGGAAAAACATTATGACCCCCACCCTTAAGACAAAGCCCAAAACCGGAGAAAATCAATTCGATTTTTCGGTTTTTTAATCAAAGCCCTTGGAAATAGTGGTCAAATGTTGGAATGGCATTCCTCGTTGAATTCGTGACAACATTTCCAACAAAGTGGCATTTACAGAAAAAAAATATCAATTGAAAAAATTTTTTGAAAAAAAATCATGACCCCCACCCTTATGACAACATAAAAATCTGAAGAAAATCACCTCGATTTTTCGGTTTTTTAATCAAAAGCCTTGGAAATTGTGATCGAATGTTGGAATGGCATACCTCGTTGAGTTTGTTACAACATTTTCAACAAAGTGGCATTTACAAAAAAAAAATATCATTTACAAATTTTTTTTGGAAAAACATCATGACCCCCACTCCTATAGGACAACACCAAAATCCGAAGAAAATCACCTCGATTTTTCGGTTTTTTAATCAAAACCCTTGGAAATAGTGGTCGAATGTTGAAATGACATACCTCGTTGAATTCGAGACAACATTTCCAACAAAGTGGCGTTTACAAAAATAAAATATCATTTAAAAATTTTTTTGGAAAAACATCATAACCCCCACCCTTAGGACAAGGCCCAAATCCGGAGAAAAACAACTAGATTTTTCGGTTTTTTAATCAAAACCCTTGGAAATAGTGGTCGAATGTTGGAATGGCATACCTCGTTGAACTCGTTACACCAAAGTGGCATTTACAGAAATAAAATTTCAATTGAAAAAATTGTTCGAAAAAATCATGACCCCCACCGTTATGACAACGCCAAAATCCGAAGAAAATAGAGGTCGAAAGTTGGAATGGCGTACCTCGTTGAATTCGTTACAATATTTCCAACAAAGGTGCATTTACAGAAATAAAATATCAATTGCAAAAATTGTTCGAAAAAAATCATGCTCCCACCCTTATGACAACACCAGAATCCAAGGAAAATCACCTCGATTTTTCGGTTGTTTAATCAAAAGCCTTGGAAATTGTGATCGAATGTTGGAATGGCATACCTCGTTGAATTTGTTACAATATTTTCAACAAAGTGGCATTTACAAAAATAAAATATCATTTAAAAAATTTGTTTGTATCCATCATGACCATGGACAAGGACAATGCCCAAGTCCGGAGAAAATCACCACGATTTTTGGGTTTTTTCATCAAAACCCTTGGAAATAGTAGTAGAATGTTGGACTGGCATACCTCATTGAATTCGTGACAACATTTCCAACAAAAAGGCATTTACAGAAAAAAAAAATTAGAATTGAAAAAATTTTTTTTGAAAAAAATCATGACCCCCACCCTTATGACAACACCAAAATCCGAAGAAATTCCCCTCGATTGTTCGGTTTTTTAATCAAAACCCTTGGAAATAGTGGTCGAAAGTTGGAATGGCATACCTCGTTGAATTCGTGACAACATTTCCAACAAAGTGGCATTTACAAAAATAAAATATAATTTAAAAATTTTTTTGAAAAACAACATGACCCCCACCCTTAGGACAAGGGCCAAATCCAGAGAAAACCACATCGATTTTTCGGTTTTTAAATCAAAACCCTTTGTAATAGTGGTCGAATGTTGGAATGGCATACCTCGTTGAATTCGTTACAAAATTTCCAACAAAGTGGCATTTACAGAAATAAAATATCAATTGAAAAAATTGTTTGAAAAAAATCATGACCCCCACACTTATGACAACGCCAAAATCCGAAGAAAATCACCTTGATTTTTCGGTTTTTTAATCAAAACCCTTGGAAATAGTGGCCGAACGTTGGAATGGCATACCTCGTTGAATTCATTACAAAATTTCCAACAAAGTGACAATAAATATCAATTGAAAAAATTGTTTCAAAAAAATCATGACCCCCACACTTATGACCACGCCAAAATCCGAAGAAAAACACGTCGATTTTTCGTATTTTTAATCAAAAGACTTGGAAATTGTGATCGAATGTTGGAATGGCATACCTCGTTGAATTCGTTACAACATTGTCAACAAAGTGGCATTTACAAAAATAAAATATCATAATTTTTTTTTTTGGAAAAACATCATGACCCCCACCCTTAGGACAAGGCCAAAGTCCGAGAAAATCACCACGATTTTTCGGTTTTTTAATCAAAACCCATGGAAATAGTGGTCGAATGTTGGAATGGCATACCTCGTTGAATTCGTTACAAAATTTCCAACGAAGTGGCATTAACAGAAATAAAATATCAATTGAAAAAATTTTTCAAAAAAAATCATGACCCCCACCTCTATGACAACACCAAAATCCGAAGAAAATCACCTCGATTTTTCGTATTTTTAATTAAAAGCCTTGGAAATATAAGTCGAATGTTGGAATGGCATACCTCGTTGAACTCGTGACAACATTTCCAACGAAGTGGCATTTACAGAAACAAAATAACAATTGAAAAAATTTTTCGAAAAAAATCATGACCCTTATGACAACGCCTAAATGCGAAGAAAATCACCTCGATTTTTCGGTTTTCTAATCAAAAGCCTTGGAAATTGTGATCTAATGGTGGAATGGCATACCTCGTTGAATTCGTTACAACATTTCCAACTAAGTGGCATTTATAAAAATAAAATATAAAATAAAAGTTTTTTTTGGAAAAACATTATGACCCCCACCCTTAAGACAAAGCCCAAAACCGGAGAAAATCACTTCGATTTTTCGGTTTTTTAATCAAAGCCCTTGGAAATAGTGGTCAAATGTTGGAATGGCATTCCTCGTTGAATTCGTGACAACATTTCCAACAAAGTGGCATTTACAGAAAAAAAATATCAATTGAAAAAATTTTTTGAAAAAAAATCATGACCCCCACCCTTATGACAACATAAAAATCTGAAGAAAATCACCTCGATTTTTCGGTTTTTTAATCAAAAGCCTTGGAAATTGTGATCGAATGTTGGAATGGCATACCTCGTTGAGTTTGTTACAACATTTTCAACAAAGTGGCATTTACAAAAAAAAATATCATTTACAAATTTTTTTGGAAAAACATCATGACCCCCACTCCTATAGGACAACACCAAAATCCGAAGAAAATCACCTAGATTTTTCGGTTTTTTAATCAAAACCCTTGGAAATAGTGGTCGAATGTTGAAATGACATACCTCGTTGAATTCGAGACAACATTTCCAACAAAGTGGCGTTTACAAAAATAAAATATCATTTAAAAATTTTTTTTGGAAAAACATCATAACCCCCACCCTTAGGACAAGGCCCAAATCCGGAGAAAAACAACTAGATTTTTCGGTTTTTTAATCAAAACCCTTGGAAATAGTGGTCGAATGTTGGAATGGCATACCTCGTTGAACTCGTTACACCAAAGTGGCATTTACAGAAATAAAATTTCAATTGAAAAAATTGTTCGAAAAAAATCATGACCCCCACCGTTATGACAACGCCAAAATCCGAAGAAAATAGAGGTCGAAAGTTGGAATGGCGTACCTCGTTGAATTCGTTACAATATTTCCAACAAAGGTGCATTTACAGAAATAAAATATCAATTGCAAAAATTGTTCGAAAAAATCATGCTCCCACCCTTATGACAACACCAGAATCCAAGGAAAATCACCTCGATTTTTCGGTTGTTTAATCAAAAGCCTTGGAAATTGTGATCGAATGTTGGAATGGCATACCTCGTTGAATTTGTTACAATATTTTCAACAAAGTGGCATTTACAAAAATAAAATATCATTTAAAAAATTTGTTTGTATCCATCATGACCATGGACAAGGACAATGCCCAAGTCCGGAGAAAATCACCACGATTTTTGGGTTTTTTCATCAAAACCCTTGCAAATAGTAGTAGAATGTTGGACTGGCATACCTCATTGAATTCGTGACAACATTTCCAACAAAAAGGCATTTACAGAAAAAAAAATTAGAATTGAAAAAATTTTTTGAAAAAAATCATGACCCCCACCCTTATGACAACACCAAAATCCGAAGAAATTCCCCTCGATTGTTCGGTTTTTTAATCAAAACCCTTGGAAATAGTGGTCGAAAGTTGGAATGGCATACCTCGTTGAATTCGTGACAACATTTCCAACAAAGTGGCATTTACAAAAATAAAATATAATTTAAAAATTTTTTGGGAAAAACAACATGACCCCCACCCTTAGGACAAGGGCCAAATCCAGAGAAAACCACATCGATTTTTCGGTTTTTAAATCAAAACCCTTTGTAATAGTGGTCGAATGTTGGAATGGCATACCTCGTTGAATTCGTTACAAAATTTCCAACAAAGTGGCATTTACAGAAATAAAATATCAATTGAAAAAATTGTTTGAAAAAATCATGACCCCCACACTTATGACAACGCCAAAATCCGAAGAAAATCACCTTGATTTTTCGGTTTTTTAATCAAAACCCTTGGAAATAGTGGCCGAACGTTGGAATGGCATACCTCGTTGAATTCATTACAAAATTTCCAACAAAGTGACAATAAATATCAATTGAAAAAATTGTTTCAAAAAAATCATGACCCCCACACTTATGACCACGCCAAAATCCGAAGAAAAACACGTCGATTTTTCGTATTTTTAATCAAAAGACTTGGAAATTGTGATCGAATGTTGGAATGGCATACCTCGTTGAATTCGTTACAACATTGTCAACAAAGTGGCATTTACAAAAATAAAATATCATAATTTTTTTTTTTGAAAAACATCATGACCCCCACCCTTAGGACAAGGCCAAAGTCCGGAGAAAATCACCACGATTTTTCGGTTTTTTAATCAAAACCCATGGAAATAGTGGTCGAATGTTGGAATGGCATACCTCGTTGAATTCGTTACAAAATTTCCAACGAAGTGGCATTAACAGAAATAAAATATCAATTGAAAAAATTTTTCAAAAAAATCATGACCCCCACCTCTATGACAACACCAAAATCCGAAGAAAATCACCTCGATTTTTCGTATTTTTAATTAAAAGCCTTGGAAATATAAGTCGAATGTTGAAATGGCATACTTCGTTGAATTCGTGACAACATTGTCAACAAAGTGGCATTTACAAAAATAAAAAATCATAATTTTTTTTTGGAAAAACATCATGACCCCCACCCTTAGGACAAGGCCAAAGTTCGGAGAAAATCACCACGATTTTTCGGTTTTTAATCAAAACCCATGGAAAACCGGCATTTACACAAATCAAAATCAATTGAAAAAATTGTTCGAAAAAATCATGACCCCCACCCTTATGACAACGCCAAAATCCGAAGAAAATCACCTCGATTATTCGGTTTTTTAATCAAAACCCTTGGAAATAGTGGTCGAATGTTGGAATGGCATACCTCGTTGAATTCGTTACAACATTTCCAACAAAGGTTCATTTACAGAAATAAAATATCACTTGAAAAAAATGTTCGAAAAAAAATCATGACCCCCACCCTTAGGACAAGGCCCAAATCCGGGGAAAATCACCTCGATTTTTCCGTTTTTTAATCAAAACCCTTGGAAATAGTGGTCGAAAGTTGGAATGGCATACCTCGTTGAATTCGTTACAAAATTTCCAACAAAGGTGCACTTACAGAAATAAAATATCAATTGAAAAAATTTGTTGAAAAAAATCATGACCCCCACCCTTATGACAACACCAAAATCCGAAGAAAATCCCCTCGTTTGTTCGGTTTTTTAATCAAAACCCTTGGAAATAGTGGTCGAATGTTGGAATGGCATACCTCGTTGAATTCGTGACAACATTTCCAACAAAGTGGCATTTACAAAAATAAAATATAATTTAAAAATTTTTTTGGAAAAACAACATGACCCCCACCCTTAGGACAAGGCCCAAATCCAGAGAAAACCACATCGATTTTTCGGTTTTTAAATCAAAACCCTTTGTAATAGTGGTCGAATGTTGGAATGGGATACCTCGTTGAATTCGTTACAAAATTTCCAACAAAGTGGCATTTACAGAAATAAAATATCAATTGAAAAAATTGTTTGAAAAAAATCATGACCCCCACACTTATGACAACGCCAAAATCCGAAGAAAATCACCTCGATTTTTCGGTTATTTAATCAAAACCCTTGGAAATAGTGGTCGAATGTTGGAATGGCATACCTCAATGAATTCGTTACAAAATTTCCAACAAAGTGGCATTTACAGAAATAAAATATCAATTCAACACATTTTTCGAAAAAAATCATGACCCCCACCCTTATGACAACGCCAAAATATGAAGAAAATCACCTCGATTTTTCGTATTTTTAATCAAAAGCCTTTTAAATAGTAGTCGAATGTTGGAATGGCATACCTCGTTGAATTCGTGACAACATTTCCAACAAAGTGGCATTTACAGAAAAAAAAATCATTTGAAAAAATTTAAAAAAAAAAAAAGCCCCCCACCCTTATGACAACACCAAAATCCGAAGAAAATCACCTTGATTTCTCGGTTTTTTAATCAAAACCCTTGCAAATAGTGGTCGAATGTTGGAATGGCATACCTTGTTGAATTCGTGACAACATTTCCAACAAAGTGGCATTTACAAAAAAAAAATATCATTTAAAAATTTTTTTTGGAAAAACATCATGACCCCCACCCCTATAGGACAACGCCCAAATCCGGAGAAAATCGCTTAGATTTTTCGGTTTTTTAATAAAAACCCTTGGAAATAGTGGTCGAATGTTGGAATGGCATACCTCGTTGAATTCGTGACAACATTTCCAACAAAGTGGCATTTACAGAAAAAAAATATCAATTGAAAAAAATTTTTGAAAAAAAATCATGACCCCCACCCTTAAGACAACACCAAAATCCGAAGAAAATCACCTCGATTTTTCGGTTTTTAATCAAAACCCTTGGAAATAGTGGTCGAATGTTGGAATGGCATACCTTGTTGAATTCGTGACAACATTTCCAACAAAGTGGCATTTACAAAAAAAAAATATCATTTAAAATTTTTTTTTGGAAAAACATCATGACCCCCACCCCTATAGGACAACGCCCAAATCCGGAGAAAATCGCTTAGATTTTTCGGTTTTTTAATCAAAACCCTTGGAAATAGTGGTCGAATGTTGGAATGGCATACCTCGTTGAATTCGTTACACCAAAGTGGCATTTACAGAAATAAAATTTCAATTGAAAAAATTGTTCGAAAAAATCATGACCCCCACCGTTACAAGAACAAGGCCCAAGTCCGGAGAAAATCACCACGATTTTTCGGTTTTTTGACAAATTCAACGAGGAATTCGATACAACATTTCCAACAAAGTGGCATTTACAAAAATAAAATATCTTTAATTTTTTTTGGAAAAACATCATGACCCCCACCCTTAGGACAAGGCCCAAGTCCGGAGAAAATCACCACGATATTTCGGTTTTTTAATCAAAACCCTTGGAAATAAAGGTCCAATGTTGGAATGGCATACCTCGTTGAATTCGTTACAACATTTTCAACAAAGTGGCATTTACAAAAATAAAATATCATTTAAAAAATTTGTTTGTATCCATCATGACCCCCACCCTTAGGACAAGGCCCAAGTCCGGAGAAAATCACCACGATTTTTCGTGGAAATGGCATACTTCGTTGAATTTGTGACAACATTTCCAACAAAGTGGCATTTACAGAAATAAAATATCAATGGAAAAAATTTTTCGAAAAAAAATCATGACCCCCACCTTTATGACATCACCAAAATCCACGGATAAAATCACCTCGATTTTGTCGGTTTTTTAATCAAAACCCTTGGAAATAGTGGTCGAATGTTGGAATGGCATACCTCGTTGAATTCGTTAAAATATTTCCAACAAAGTGGCATTTACAGAAATAAAATATCAAATGAAAAAATTGTTCGAAAAAAATCATGACCCCCACCCTTATGACAACACCAAAATCCAAGGAAAATCACCTCGATTTTTCGGTTGTTTAATCAAAACCCTTTGAAATAGTGGTCGAATGTTGGAATGGCATACCTCGTTGAATTCGTGACAACATTTCCAACAAAGTGGCATTCACAGAAATAAAATATCAATTGAAAAAATTGTTCGAAAACAATCATGACCCCCACCCTTATGACAACACCAAAATCCGAAGAAAATCAACTCGATTTTTCGTTTTTTTTAACAAAAGCATTGGAAATTGTGATCGAATGTTGGAATGGCATACCTCGTTGAATTTGTTACAACATTTTCATTTAAAAAATTTGTTTGTATCCCTCATGACCCCCACCCTTAGGACAAGGCCCAAGTCCGGAGAAAATCACCACGATTTTTCGTGGAAATGGCATACTTCGTTGAATTTGTGACAACATTTCCAACAAAGTGGCATTTACAGAAAAAAAATATCAATTGAAAAAATTGTTCGAAAAAAATCATGACCCCACCTTTATGAAATCACCAAAATCCGAAGAAAATCACGTCGATTTTTCGGTTTTTTAATCAAAACCCTTGGAAATAGTGGTCGAATGTTGGTATGGCATACCTCGTTGAATTCGTTACAGTATTTCCAACAAAGGTGCATTTACAGAAAAAAATATCAATTAAAAAAATTTTTTCGAAAAAAAATCATGACCCCCACCCTTATGACAACGCCAAAATCCGAAGAAAATCACCTCGATTTTTCGGGTTTTCTAATCAAAAGCCTTGGAAATTGTGATCTAATGGTAGAATGGCATACCTCGTTGAATTCGTTACAACATTTCCAACCAAGTGGCATTTACAAAAATAAAATATTATTTAAAAGTTTTTATTGGAAAAACATCATGACCCCCACCCTTAAGACAAGGCCCAAGTCCGGAGAAAATCACCACGATATTTCGGTTTTTTAATCAAAACCCTTGGAAATAGTGGTCGAATGTTGGAATGGCATACCTCGTTGAAATCGTTACAAAATTACCAACAAAGTGTCACTTACAGAAATAAAATATCAATTCAAAACATTTTTCGAAAAAAATCATGACCCCCTCCCTTATGACAACGCCAAAATATGTAGAAAATCACCTCGATTTTTCGTATTTTTAATCAAAAGCCTTGGAAATAGAAGTCGAATGTTGGAATGGTATACCTCGTTGAATTCGTGACAACATTTCCAACAGAGTGGCATTTACAGAAATAAAATATCAATTGAAAAAATGTTCGAAAAATAATCATGACCCCCACCTTTATGACATCAACAAAATCCTCGGATAAAATCACCTCGATTTTTCGGGTTTTTAATCAAAACCCTTGGAAATAGTGGTCGAATGTTGGAATGGCATACGTCGTTGAATTCGTTACAATATTTCCACCAAAGTGGCATTTACAGAAATAAAATATCAATTGAAAAAATTGTTTGAAAACAATCATTACCCCCACCCTTATAACAACACCAAAATCCGAAGAAAATCACCTCGATTTTTCGGTTTTTTAATCAAAAGCCTTGGAAATTGTGATCGAATGTTGGAATGGTATACCTCGTTGAATTTGTTACAACATTTTCAACAAAGTGGCATTTACAAAAATAAAATATCATTTAAAAAATTTGTTTGTATCCATCATGACCCCCACCCTTAGGACAAGGCCCAAGTCCGAAGAAAATCACCTCGATTTTTCGTATTTTTAATCAAAAGCCTTGGAAATAGTAGTCGAATGTTGGAATGGCATACCTCGTTGAATTCGTGACAACATTTCCAACAAAGTGGCATTTACAGAAAAAATAAAACAATTGAAAAAATTTTTTGAAAAAAATTATGACCCCCACCCTTATGACAACACCAAAATCCGAAGAAAATCACCTCGATTTTTCGGTTTTTTAATCAAAACCCTTGGAAGTAGTGGTCGAATGTTGGAATGGCATACCTCGTTGAATTCGTGACAACATTTCCAACAAAGTGGCATTTACAAGAATAAAATATCATTGACAAATTTTTTTTGGAAAAAAATCATGACCCCCACCATTATGACAACGCCAAAATCCGAAGAAAATCACCTCGATTTTTCGTATTTTTAATCAAAAGCCTTGGAAATTGTGATCGAATGTTGGAATGGCATACCTCGTTGAATTCGTGACAACATTTCCAACAAAGGTGCATTACCAGAAATAAAATAACAATTGAAAAAAATTTTCGAAAAAAAATCATGACCACAACCCTTATGACAACGCCAAAATCCAAAGAAATTCACCTCGATTTTTCGTATTTTTAATCAAAAGCCTTAGAAATTGTGATCGAATGTTGGAATGGCATACCCCGTTGAATTCGATTCAACATTTCCAACAAAGTGGCATTTACAAAAATAAAATATCTTTAATTTTTTTGAAAAAACATCATGACCCCCACCCTTAGGACAAGGCCCAAGTCCGGAGAAAATCACCACGATATTTCGGTTTTTTAATCAAAACCCTTGGAAATAGTAGTCGAATGTTGGAATGGCATACCTCGTTGAATTCGTTACAAAAATTTCCAACAAAGTGGCATTTACAGAAATAAAAAATCAATGAAAAAAAATTTTTCAAAAAAAATTATGACCCCCACCTTTATGACAACACCAAAATCCGAAGAAAATCACCTCGATTTTTCGTATTTTTAATCAAAAGCCTTGGAAATTGTGATCGAATGTTGGAATGGCGTACCTCGTTGAATTCGTTACAATATTTCCAACAAAGTGGCATTTACAGAAATAAAATATCAATTGAAAAAATTGTTCGAAAAAAATCATGACCCCACCCTTATGACAACACCAAAATCCAAGGAAAATCACCTCGATTTTTCGGTTGTTTAATCAAAACCCTTGGAAATAGTGGTCGAATGTTGGAATGGCGTACCCCGTTAAATTCGTGACAACATTTCCAACAAAGTGGCATTTACAGAAAAAAAATATCAATTGAAAACATTTTTTGAATAAAAATCATGACCCCCACCCTTATGACAACACAAAAATCCGAAGAAAATCACCTCGATTTTTCGATTTTTTAATCAAAAGCCTTGGAAATTGTGATCGAATGTTGGAATGGCAAACCTCGTTGAGTTTGTTACAACATTTTCAACAAAGTGGCATTTACAAAAATAAAATATCATTTAAAAAATTTGTTTGTATCCATCATGAACCCCACCCTTAGGACAAGGCCCAAGTCCGGAGAAAATCACCACGATCAAATAAAAAAATTGTTCGAAAAAAAATCATGACCCCCACCCTTATGACAACGCCAAAATGCGAAGAAAATCACCTCGATTTTTCGGTTTTCTAATCAAAAGCCTTGGAAATTGTGATCTAATGGTGGAATAGCATACCTCGTTGAATTCGTTACAACATTTCCAACTAAGTGGCATTTACAGAAATAAAATATCAATTGAAAAAATTGTTCGAAAAAATCATGACCCCCACCCTTATGACAACACCAAAATCCAAGGAAAATCACCTCGATTTTTCGGTTGTTTAATCAAAACCCTTGGAACTTGTGGTCGAATGTTGGAATGGCATACCTCGTTGAATTCGTTACAAAATTTCCAACAAAGTGTCATTTACAGAAATAAAATATCAATTCAATATCAACATTTTCAACAAAGTGGCATTTACAAAAATAAAATATCATTTAAAAAATTTGTTTGTATCCATCATGACCCCCACCCTTATGACAAGGCCCAAGTCCGAAGAAAATCACCTCGATTTTTCGTATTTTTAATCAAAAGCCTTGGAAATAGTAGTCGAATGTTGGAATGGCATACCTCGTTGAATTCGTGACAACATTTCCAACAAAGTGGCATTTACAGAAAAAAAAAAACAATTGAGAAAAATTTTTTGAAAAAAATTATGCCCCCACCCTTATGACAACACCAAAATCCGAAGAAAATCACCTCGATTTTTCGGTTTTTTAATCAAAACCCTTGGAAGTAGTGGTCGAATGTTGGAATGGCATACCTCGTTGAATTCGTGACAACATTTCCAACAAAGTGGCATTATGACAACGCCAAAATCCGAAGAAAATCACCTCGATTTTTCGTATTTTTAATCAAAAGCCTTGGAAATTGTGATCGAATGTTGGAATGGCATACCTCGTTGAATTCGTGACAACATTTCCAACAAAGGTGCATTAACAGAAATAAAATATCAATTCAACAGATATTTCGAAAAAAATCATGACCACAACCCTTATGACAACGCCAAAATCCAAAGAAAATCACCTCGATTTTTCGTATTTTTTAATCAAAAGCCTTAGAAATTGTGATCGAATGTTGGAATGGCATACCCCGTTGAATTCGATTCAACATTTCCAACAAAGTGGCATTTACAAAAATAAAATATCTTTAATTTTTTTGAAAAAACTTCATGACCCCCACCCTTAGGACAAGGCCCAAGTCCGGAGAAAATCACCACGATATTTCGGTTTTTTAATCAAAACCCTTGGAAATAGTAGTCGAATGTTGGAATGGCATACCTCGTTGAATTCGTTACAAAATTTCCAACAAAGTGGCATTTACAGAAATAAAAAATCAATTAAAAAAATTTTTCAAAAAAAATCATGACCCCCACCTTTATGACAACACCAAAATCCGAAGAAAATCACCTCGATTTTTCGTATTTTTAATCAAAAGCCTTGCAAATTGTGATCGAATGTTGGAATGGCATACCTCGTTGAATTCGTTACAATATTTCCAACAAAGTGGCATTTGCAGAAATAAAATATCAATTGAAAAAATTGTTCTAAAAAATCATGACCCCCACCCTTATGACAACACCAAAATCCAAGGAAAATCACCTCGATTTTTCGGTTGTTTAATCAAAACCCTTGGAACTTGTGGTCGAATGTTGGAATGGCATACCTCGTTGAATTCGTAACAACATTT
Organism: Drosophila kurseongensis; assembly: GCA_018153305.1. Classification (NCBI taxonomy): domain Eukaryota; kingdom Metazoa; phylum Arthropoda; class Insecta; order Diptera; family Drosophilidae; genus Drosophila; species Drosophila kurseongensis. Next base: position 307,020 of record JAECXX010000232.1, on the reverse strand, counting down.
CCAACAAAGTGGCATTTACAGAAAAAAAATATCAATTGAAAACATTTTTTGAATAAAAATCATGACCCCCACCCTTATGACAACACAAAAATCCGAAGAAAATCACCTCGATTTTTCGGTTTTTAATCAAAAGCCTTGAAAATTGTGATCGAATGTTGGAATGGCAAACCTCGTTGAGTTTGTTACAACATATTCAACAAAGTGGCACTTACAAAAATAAAATATCATTTAAAAAATTTGTTTGAATCCATCATGAACCCCACCCTTAGGACAAGGCCCAAGTCCGGAGAAAATCACCACGATCAAATAAAAAAAATTGTTCGAAAAAAATCATGACCCCCACCCTTATGACAACGCCAAAATGCGAAGAAAATCACCTCGATTTTTTGGTTTTCTAATCAAAAGCCTTGGAAATTGTGATCTAATGGTGGAATAGCATACCTCGTTGAATTCGTTACAACATTTCCAACTAAGTGGCATTTACAGAAATAAAATATCAATTGAAAAAATTGTTCGAAAAAAAATCATGACCCCCACCCTTATGACAACACCAAAATCCAAGGAAAATCACCTCGATTTTTCGGTTGTTTAATCAAAACCCTTGGAACTTGTGGTCGAATGTTGGAATGGCATACCTCGTTGAATTCGTGACAACATTTCCAACAAAGTGGCATTCACAGAAAAAAAATATCAATTGAAAAAATTTTTTGAAAAAAAATCATTACCCCCACCCTTATGACAACACAAAAATCCGAAGAAAATCACCTCGATTTTTCGGTTTTTTAATCAAAAGCCTTGGAAATTGTGATCGAATGTTGGCATACTCGTTGAATTTGTTACAAAATTTCCAACAAAGTGTCATTTACAGAAATAAAATATCAATTCAACACATATTTCGAAAAAAATCATGCCAACCACCCTTATGACAACTCCAAAATATGAAAAAAATCACCTCGATTTTTCGTATTTTTATCAAAAGCCTTTTAAATAGTAGTCGAATGTTGGAATGGCATACCTCGTTGAATTCGTGACAACATTTCCAACAAAGTGGCATTTACAGAAAAAAAAATATCATTTGAAAAAATTGTTTGAAAAAATCATGACCCCCACCCTTATGACAACACCAAAATCCGAAGAAAATCACCTCGATTGTTCGGTTTTTTAATCAAAACCCTTGCAAATAGTGGTCGAATGTTGGAATGGCATACCTCGTTGAATTCGTAACAACATTTCCAACAAAGTGGCATTTACAAAAAAAAAATATCATTTAAAAATTTGTTTTGGAAAAACAGCATGACCCCCACCCCTATAGGACAACGCCCAAATCCGGAGAAAATCACTTAGATTTTTCGGTTATTTAATCAAAACCCTTGGAAATAGTGGTCGAATGTTGGAATGGCATACCTCGTTGAATTCGTGACAACATTTCCAACAAAGTGGCATTTACAGAAAAAAAATATCAATTGAAAAGATTTTTTAAATAAAATCATGACCCCCACCCTTAAGAAAACACCAAAATCCGAAGAAAATCACCTCGATTTTTCAGTTTTTTAATCAAAAGCCTTGGAAATTGTGATCGAATGTTGGAATGGCAAACCTCGTTGAGTTTGTTACAACATTTTCAACAAAGTGGCATTTACAAAAATAAAATATCATTTAAAAAATTTGTTTGTATCCATCATGAACCCCACCCTTAGGACAAGGCCCAAGTCCGGAGAAAATCACCACGATCAAATAAAAAAATTTTTCGAAAAAAATCATGACCCCCACCCTTATGACAACGCCAAAATGCGAAGAAAATCACCTCGATTTTTCGGTTTTCTAAACAAAAGCCTTGGAAATTGTGATCTAATGGTGGAATAGCATACCTCGTTGAATTCGTTACAACATTTCCAACTAAGTGGCATTTACAGAAATAAAATATCAATTTAAAAAATTGTTCGAAAAAAATCATGACCCCCACCCTTATGACAACACCAAAATCCAAGGAAAATCACCTCGATTTTTCGGTTGTTTAATCAAAACCCTTGGAACTTGTGGTCGAATGTTGGAATGGCATACCTCGTTGAATTCGTAACAACATTTCCAACAAAGTGGCATTCACAGAAAAAAAATATCAAATGAAAAAATTTTTTTAAATAAAATCATGACCCCCACCCTTAAGAAAACACCAAAATCCGAAGAAAATCACCTCGATTTTTCGGTTTTTTAATCAAAAGCCTTGGAAATTGTGATCGAATGTTGGAATGGTATACCTCGTTGAATTTGTTACAACATTTTCAACAAAGTGGCATTTACAAAAATAAAATATCATTTAAAAAATTTGTTTGTATCCATCATGACCCCCACCCTTAGGACAAGGCCCAAGTCCGAAGAAAATCACCTCGATTTTTCGTATTTTTAATCAAAAGCCTTGGAAATAGTAGTCGAATGTTGGAATGGCTTACCTCGTTGAATTCGTGACAACATTTCCAACAGAGTGGCATTTACAAAAATAAAATATCAATTGAAAAAATTTTCGAAAAATAATCATGACCCCCACCTTTATGACATCAACAAAATCCTCGGATAAAATCACCTCGATTTTTCGGTTTTTTAATCAAAACCCTTGGAAATAGTGGTCGAATGTTGGAATGGCATTCCTCGTTGAATTCGTTACAGTATTTCCAAAAAAGTGGCAGTTACAGAAATAAAATATCAATTGAAAAAATTGTTCGAAAAAAATCATGACCCCCACCCTTATGACAAAACCAAAATCCAAGAAAAATCACCTCGATTTTTCGGTTGTTTAATCAAAACCCTTGGAAATAGTGGTCGAATTTTGGAATGGCATACCTCGTTGAATTCGTTACAACATTTCCAACAAAGTGGCATTCACAGAAATAAAATATCAATTGAAAAAATTGTTTGAAAACAATCATGACCCCCACCCTTATAACAACACCAAAATCCGAAGAAAATCACCTCGATTTTTCGGTTTTTTAATCAAAAGCCTTGGAAATTGTGATCGAATGTTGGAATGGTATACCTCGTTGAATTTGTTACAACATTTTCAACAAAGTGGCATTTACAAAAATAAAATATCATTTAAAAAATTTGTTTGTATCCATCATGACCCCCACGCTTAGGACAAGGCCCAAGTCCGAAGAAAATCACCTCGATTTTTCGTATTTTTAATCAAAAGCCTTGGAAATAGTAGTCGAATGTTGGAATGGCATACCTCGTTGAATTTGTGACAACATTTCCAACAAAGTGGCATTTACAGAAAAAAAAAACAATTGAAAAAATTTTTGAAAAAAATTATGACCCCCACCCTTATGACAACACCAAAATCCGAAGAAAATCACCTCGATTTTTCGGTTTTTTAATCAAAACCCTTGGAAGTAGTGGTCGAATGTTGGAATGGCATACCTCGTTGAATTCGTGACAACATTTCCAACAAAGTGGCATTTACAAGAAAAAAAAATCATTTAAAAAATTTTTTTTGAAAAAAATCATGACCCCCACCCTTATGACAACACATAAATCCGAAGAAAATCACCTCGATTTTTCGGTTTTTAATCAAAAGCCTTGGAAATTGTGATCGAATGTTGGAATGGCATACCTCGTTGAGTTTGTTACAACATTTTCAACAAAGTGGCATTTACAAAAATAAAATATCATTTAAAAAATTTGTTTGTATCCATCATGAACCCCACCCTTAGGACAAGGCCCAAGTCCGGAGAAAATCACCACGATTTTTCGGTTTTTTAATCAAAACCCTTGGAAATAGTGGTCGAATGTTGGAATGGCATACCTCGTTGAACTCGTTACAAAATTTCCAACAAAGTGTCATTTACAGAAATAAAATATCAATTCAACACATATTTCGAAAAAAATCATGCCAACCACCCTTATGACAACGCCAAAATATGAAGAAAATCACCTCGATTGGCATACCTCGTTGAATTCGTGACAACATTTCCAACAAAGTGGCATTTACAGAAAAAAAAATATCATTTGAAAAAATTGTTTGAAAAAAATCATGACCCCCACCCTTATGACAACACCAAAATCCGAAGAAAATCACCTCGATTTTTCGGTTTTTTAATCAAAACCCTTGCAAATAGTGGTCGAATGTTGGAATGGCATACCTCGTTGAATTCGTAACAACATTTCCAAGAAAGTGGCATTTACAAAAAAAAAATATCATTTAAAATTTTTTTTTGGAAAAACAGCATGACCCCCACCCCTATAGGACAACGCCCAAGTCCGGAGAAAATCACTTAGATTTTTCGGTTATTTAATCAAAACCCTTGGAAATAGAGGTCGAATGTTGGAATGGCATACCTCGTTGAATTCGTGACAACATTTCCAACAAAGTGGCATTTACAAAAATAAAATATCAGTTAAACATTTTTTTGGAAAAACATCATGACCCCGACCCTTAGGACAAGGCCCAAATCCGGAGAAAATCACCTAGATTTTTCGGTTTTTTAATCAAAACCCTTGGAAATAGTGGTCGAATGTTGGAATGGCATAGCTCGTTGAATTCGTTACAACATTTCCAACAAAGGTGCATTTACAAAAATAAAATATAAAATAAAATTTTTTTTTGGAAAAACATTATGACCCCCACCTTTAAGACAAAGCCCAAAACCGGAGAAAATCACTTCGATTTTTCGGTTTTTTAATCAAAACCCTTGGAAATAGTGGTCAAATGTTGGAATGGCATTCCTCGTTGAATTCGTTACAATATTTCCATAAAAGTGGCATTTACAGAAATAAAATATTAATTGAAAAAATTGTTAGAAAAAAATCATGACCCCCACCCTTATGACAACACCAAAATCCAAGGAAAATCACCTCGATTTTTCGGTTGTTTAATCAAAACCCTTGGAAATAGTGGTCGAATGTTGGAATGGCATACCTCGTTGAATTCGTGACAACATTTCCAACAAAGGTGCATTAACAGAAATAAAATAACAATTGAAAAAATTTTTCGAAAAAAAATCATGACCACAACCCTTATGACAACGCCAAAATCCAGAGAAAATCACCTCGATTTTTCGTATTTTTAATCAAAAGCCTTAGAAATTGTGATCGAATGTTGGAATGGCATACCCCGTTGAATTCGATACAACATTTCCAACAAAGTGGCATTTACAAAAATAAAATATCTTTAATTTTTTTGAAAAAACATCATGACCCCCACCCTTAGGACAAGGCCCAAGTCCGGAGAAAATCACCACGATATTTCGGTTTTTTAATCAAAACCCTTGGAAATAGTAGTCGAATGTTGGAATGGCATACCTCGTTGAATTCGTTACAAAATTTCCAACAAAGTGGCATTTACAGAAATTAAAAATCAATTAAAAAAAATTTTTCAAAAAAAATTATGACCCCCACCTTTATGACAACACCAAAATCCGGAGAAAATCACCTCGATTTTTCGTATTTTTAATCAAAAGCCTTGGAAATTGTGATCGAATGTTGGAATGGCATACCTCGTTGAATTCGTTACAATATTTCCAACAAAGTGGCATTTACAGAAATAAAATATCAATTGAAAAAATTGTTCGAAAAAAATCATGACCCCCACCCTTATGACAACACAAAAATCCGAAGAAAATCATCTCGATTTTTCGGTTTTTTAATCAAAAGCCTTGGAAATTGTGATCGAATGTTGGAATGGCAAACCTCGTTGAGTTTGTTACAACATTTTCAACAAAGTGGCATTTACAAAAATAAAATATCATTTAAAAAATTTGTTTGTATCCATCATGAACCCCACCCTTAGGACAAGGCCCAAGTCCGGAGAAAATCACCACGATCAAATAAAAAAATTTTTCGAAAAAAAATCATGACCCCCACCCTTATGACAACGCCAAAATGCGAAGAAAATCACCTCGATTTTTCGTTTTTCTAATCAAAAGCCTTGGAAATTGTGATCTAATGGTGGAATAGCATACCTCGTTGAATTCGTTACAACATTTCCAACTAAGTGGCATTTACAGAAATAAAATATCAATTGAAAAAATTGTTCGAAAAAAATCATGACCCCCACCCTTATGACAACACAAAAATCCGAAGAAAATCACCTCGATTTTTCGGTTTTTTAATCAAAACCCTTGGAAATAGTGGTCGAATGTTGGAATGGCATTCCTCGTTGAATTCGTTACAGTATTTCCAAAAAAGTGGCAGTTACAGAAATAAAACATCAATTGAAAAAATTGTTCGAAAAAAATCATGACCCCACCCTTATGACAAAACCAAAATCCAAGAAAAATCACCTCGATTTTTCGGTTGTTTAATCAAAACCCTTGGAAATAGTGGTCGAATGTTGGAATGGCATACCTCGTTGAATTCGTGACAACATTTCCAACAAAGTGGCATTTACAAGAAAAAAATATCATTTAAAAATTTTTTTTTGAAAAAAATCATGACCCCCACCCTTATGACAACACAAAAATCCGAAGAAAATCACCTCGATTTTTCGGTTTTTTAATCAAAAGCCTTGGAAATTGTGATCGAATGTTGGAATGGCATACCTCGTTGAGTTTGTTACAACATTTTCAACAAAGTGGCATTTACAAAAATAAAATATCATTTAAAAAATTTGTTTGTATCCATCATGAACCCCACCCTTAGGACAAGGCCCAAGTCCGGAGAAAATCACCACGATTTTTCGGTTTTTTAATCAAAACCCTTGGAAATAGTGGTCGAATGTTGGAATGGCATACCTCGTTGAACTCGTTACAAAATTTCCAACAAAGTGTCATTTACAGAAATAAAATATCAATTCAACACATATTTCGAAAAAAATCATGCCAACCACCCTTATGACAACGCCAAAATATGAAGAAAATCACCTCGATTTTTCGTATTTTTAATCAAAAGCCTTTTAAATAGTAGTCGAATGTTGGAATGGCATACCTCGTTGAATTCGTGACAACATTTCCAACAAAGTGGCATTTACAGAAAAAAAATATCATTTGAAAAAATTGTTTGAAAAAAATCATGACCCCCACCCTTATGACAACACCAAAATCCGAAGAAAATCACCTCGATTTTTCGGTTTTTTAATCAAAACCCTTGCAAATAGTGGTCGAATGTTGGAATGGCATACCTCGTTGAATTCGTAACAACATTTCCAACAAAGTGGCATTTACAAAAAAAATATCATTTAAAATTTTTTTTGGAAAAACAGCATGACCCCCACCCCCTATAGGACAACGCCCAAGTCCGGAGAAAATCACTTAGATTTTTCGGTTATTTAATCAAAACCCTTGGAAATAGAGGTCGAATGTTGGAATGGCATACCTCGTTGAATTCGTGACAACATTTCCAACAAAGTGGCATTTACAAAAATAAAATATCAGTTAAAAATTTTTTTTGGAAAAACATCATGACCCCGACCCTTAGGACAAGGCCCAAATCCGGAGAAAATCACCTAGATTTTTCGGTTTTTTAATCAAAACCCTTGGAAATAGTGGTCGAATGTTGGAATGGCATAGCTCGTTGAATTCGTTACAACATTTCCAACAAAGGTGCATTTACAGAAATAAAATATCAATTGAAAAAATTTTTTTAAATAAAATCATGACCCCCACCCTTAAGAAAACACCAAAATCCGAAGAAAATCACTTCGATTCAAGGCCCAAGTCCGGAGAAAATCACCACGATCAATTAAAAAAATTTTTTTTTTTAATCAAAAGCCTTAGAAATTGTGATCGAATGTTGGAATGGCATACCCCGTTGAATTCGATACAACATTTCCAACAAAGTGGCATTTACAAAAATAAAATATCTTTAATTTTTTTTGAAAAAACATCATGACCCCCACCCTTAGGACAAGGCCCAAGTCCGGAGAAAATCACCACGATCAAATAAAAAAATTGTTCAAAAAAAAATCATGACCCCCACCCTTATGACAACGCCAAAATGCGAAGAAAATCACCTCGATTTTTCGGTTTTCTAATCAAAAGCCTTGGAAATTGTGATCTAATGGTGGAATAGCATACCTCGTTGAATTCGTTACAACATTTCCAACTAAGTGGCATTTACAAAAATAAAATATAAAATAAAAGTTTTTTTTGGAAAAACATTATGACCCCCACCCTTAAGACAAAGCCCAAAACCGGAGAAAATCACTTCGATTTTTCGGTTTTTTAATCAAAACACTTGGAAATAGTGGTCAAATGTTGGAATGGCATTCCTCGTTGAATTCGTTACAATATTTCCAAAAAAGTGGCATTTACAGAAATAAAATATCAATTGAAAAAATTGTTTGAAAAAAATCATGACCCCCACCCTTATGACAACACCAAAATCCAAGAAAAATCACCTCGATTTTTCGGTTGTTTAATCAAAACCCTTGGAAATAGTGGTCGAATGTTGGAATGGCATCCCTCGTTGAATTCGTGACAACATTTCCAACAAAGTGGCATTTACAGAAAAAAAATATCAATTGAAAAAATTTTTTGAAAAAAAATCATGACCCCCACCCTTATGACAACATAAAAATCTGAAGAAAATTACCTCGATTTTTCGGTTTTTTAATCAAAAGCCTTGGAAATTGTGATCGAATGTTGCAATGGCATACCTCGTTGAGTTTGTTACAACATTTTCAACAAAGTGGCATTTACAAAAAAAAAATTTCATTTAAAAATTTTTTTTGGAAAAACATTATGACCCCCACCCCTATAGGACAACGCCCAAATCCGGAGAAAATCACTTAGATTTTTCGGTTTTTTAATAAAAACCCTTGGAAATAGTGGTCGAATGTTGGAATGGCATACCTCGTTGAATTCGTTACAAAATTTCCAACAAAGTGGCATTTACAGAAATAAAATATCAATTCAACACATTTTTCGAAAAAAATCATGACCCCCACCCTTATGACAACGCCAAAATATGAAGAAAATCACCTCGATTTTTCGTATTTTTAATCAAAAGCCTTTTAAATAGTAGTCGAATGTTGGAATGGCAGACCTCGTTGAATTCGTGACAACATTTCCAACAAAGTGGCATTTACAGAAAAAAAAAATCATTTGAAAAAATTTTTAAAAAAAATCATGACCCCCACCCTTATGACAACACCAAAATCCGAAGAAAATCAACTCGATTTTTCGGTTTTTTAATCAAAACCCTTGCAAATAGTGGTCGAATGTTGGAATGGCATACCTCGTTGAATTCGAGACAACATTTCCAACAAAGTGGCATTTACAAAAAAAAAATATCATTTAAAAATTTTTTTTGGAAAAACATCATGACCCCCACCCCTATAGGACAACGCCCAAATCCGGAGAAAATCACTTAGATTTTTCGGTTTTTTAATAAAAACCCTTGGAAATAGTGGTCGAATGTTGGAATGGCATACCTCGTTGAATTCGTGACAACATTTCCAACAAAGTGGCATTTACAGAAAAAAATATCAATAGAAAAACATTTTTGAAAAAAAATCATGACCCCCACCCTTAAGACAACACCAAAATCCGAAGAAAATCACCTCGATTTTTCGGTTTTTTAATCAAAACCCTTGGAAATAGTGGTCGAATGTTGAAATGGCATACCTCGTTGAATTCGAGACAACATTTCCAACAAAGTGGCGTTTACAAAAATAAAATATCATTAAAAAATTTTTTTGGAAAAACATCATGACCCCCACCCTTAGGACAAGGCCCAAATCCGGAGAAAAACACCTAGATTTTTCGGTTTTTTAATCAAAACCCTTGGAAATAGTGGTCGAATGTTGGAATGGCATACCTCGTTGAATTCGTTACACCAAAGTGGCATTTACAGAAATAAAATTTCAATTGAAAAAATTGTTCGAAAAAAATCATGACCCCCACCGTTATGACAACGCCAAAATCCGAAGAAAATAGAGGTCGAAAGTTGGAATGGCATACCTCGTTGAATTCGTTACAATATTTCCAACAAAGGTGCATTTACAGAAATAAAATATCAATTGCAAAAATTGTTCGAAAAAAATCATGCTCCCACCCTTATGACAACACCAAAATCCGAAGAAAATCACCTCGATTTTTCGGTTTCTTAATCAAAAGCCTTGGAAATTGTGATCGAATGTTGGAATGGCATACCTCGTTGAATTTGTTACAATATTTTCAACAAAGTGGCATTTACAAAAATAAAATATCATTTAAAAAATTTGTTTGTATCCATCATGACCAAGGACAAGGACAAGGCCCAAGTCCGGAGAAAATCACCACGATTTTTCGGTTTTTTAATCAAAACCCTTGGAAATAGTAGTCGAATGTTGGAATGGCATAAGAAAATCACCTCGATTTTTCGTATTTTTAATCAAAAGCCTTGGAAATAGTAGTAGAATGTTGGACTGGCATACCTCATTGAATTCGTGACAACATTTCCAACAAAAAGGCATTTACAGAAAAAAAAAATAAGAATTGAAAAAATTTTTTGAAAAAAAATCATGACCCCCACCCTTATGACAACACCAAAATCCGAAGAAATTCCCCTCGATTGTTCGGTTTTTTAATCAAAACCCTTGGAAATAGTGGTCGAAAGTTGGAATGGCATACCTCGTTGAATTCGTGACAACATTTCCAACAAAGTGGCATTTACAAAAATAAAATATAATTTAAAAATTTTTTTGGAAAAACAACATGACCCCCACCCTTAGGACAAGGGCCAAATCCAGAGAAAACCACATCGATTTTTCGGTTTTTAAATCAAAACCCTTTGTAATAGTGGTCGAATGTTGGAATGGCATACCTCGTTGAATTCGTTACAAAATTTCCAACAAAGTGGCATTTACAGAAATAAAATATCAATTGAAAAAATTGTTTGAAAAAAATCATGACCCCCACACTTATGACAACGCCAAAATCCGAAGAAAATCACCTCGATTTTTCGGTTTTTTAATCAAAACCCTTGGAAATAGTGGTCGAAAGTTGGAATGGCATACCTCGTTGAATTCATTACAAAATTTCCAACAAAGTGACAATAAATATCAATTGAAAAAATTGTTTCAAAAACATCAAGACCCCCACACTTATGACAACCCCAAAATCCGAAGAAAAACACGTCGATTTTTTGTATTTTTAATCAAAAGACTTGGAAATTGTGATCGAATGTTGGAATGGCATACCTCGTTGAATTCGTTACAACATTTTCAACAAAGTGGCATTTACAAAAAAAAATATCATAATTTTTTTTTTTGGAAAAACATCATGACCCCCACCCTTAGGACAAGGCCAAAGTCCGGAGAAAATCACCACGATTTTTCGGTTTTTTAATCAAAACCCATGGAAATAGTGGTCGAATGTTGGAATGGCATACCTCGTTGAATTCGTTACAAAATTTCCAACGAAGTGGCATTAACAGAAATAAAATATCAATTGAAAAAATTTTTCAACAAAAATCATGACCCCCACCTCTATGACAACACCAGAATCCGAAGAAAATCACCTCGATTTTTCGTATTTTTAATTAAAAGCCTTGGAAATAGAAGTCGAATGTTGAAATGGCATACTTCGTTGAATTCGTGACAACATTGTCAACAAAGTGGCATTTACAAAAATAAAATATCATAATTTTTTTTTTTGGAAAAACATCATGACCCCCACCCTTAGGACAAGGCCAAAGTCCGGAGAAAATCACCACGATTTTTCGGTTTTTTAATCAAAACCCATGGAAATAGTGGTCGAATGTTGGAATGGCATACCTCGTTGAATTCGTTACAAAATTTCCAACGAAGTGGCATTAACAGAAATAAAATATCAATTGAAAAATTTTTTTAAAAAAAAATCATGACCCCCACCTCTATGACAACACCAAAATCCGAAGAAAATCACCTCGATTTTTCGTATTTTTAATTAAAAGCCTTGGAAATAGAAGTCGAATGTTGAAATGGCATACTTCGTTGAATTCGTGACAACATTTTCAACAAAGTGCCATTTCCAGAAATAAAATATCAATTGAAAATATTTTCGATAAAAAATCTTATGACAACACCAAAATCCGAAGAAAATCACCTCGATCTAACGCCTTGGAAATTGTGGAATTCGTTACAACATTTCCAACAAATTGGCATTTACAAAAATAAAATATCAATTGAAAAATTTAAAAAAAAAAACAAAACCCCCACCCTTATGACACCGCCAAAATCCGAGGAAAATCACCTCGATTTTTCGGTTTTTTAATTAAAACCCTTGGAAATGGCATACCTCTTTTAATTCGGTACAACATATGCAACAAAGGTGAATTTACAGAAATTAAATAACAATTGAAAAAATTTTTCGAAAAAAAATCATGACCCCCACCCTTATGACAACGCCAAAATCCGAAGAAATTTTTTAATCAAAACCCTTGGAAATAGTGGTCGAATGTAAGTATGGCATACTTCGTTGAATTCGTGACAACATTTTCACCAAAGTGGCATTTTCAGAATTCAAATATCAATTGAAAAAATTTTTCGAAAATAAATCTTGATCCCTACTCTAATGACAACACCAAAATCCAAAGAAAATCACCTCAATCAAAAGCCTTGGGAATAGGGATCGAATGTTGGATTGGCATACCTCGTTGAATTCGTTACAACATTTCCAACAAATTGGCATTTACACAAATCAAAATCAATTGAAAAAATTGTTCGAAAAAATCATGACCCCCACCCTTATGACAACGCCAAAATCCGAAGAAAATCACCTCGATTTTTCGGTTTTTTAATCAAAACCCATGGAAATAGTGGTCGAATGTTGGAATGGCATACCTCGTTGAATTCGTTACAACATTTCCAACAAAGGTGCATTTACAGAAATAAAATATCACTTGAAAAAAATGTTCGAAAAAAAATCATGACCCCCACCCTTAGGACAAGGCCCAAATCCGGGGAAAATCACCTCGATTTTTCCGTTTTTTAATCAAAACCCTTGGAAATAGTGGTCGAAAGTTGGAATGGCATACCTCGTTGAATTCGTTACAAAATTTCCAACAAAGGTGCAGTTACAGAAATAAAATATCAATTGAAAAAATTTGTTGAAAAAAATCATGACCCCCACCCTTATGACAACACCAAAATCCGAAGAAATTCCCCTCGTTTGTTCGGTTTTTTAATCAAAACCCTTGGAAATAGTGGTCGAATGTTGGAATGGCATACCTCGTTGAATTCGTGACAACATTTCCAACAAAGTGGCATTTACAAAAATAAAATATAATTTAAAAATTTTTTTGGAAAAACAACATGACCCCCACCCTTAGGACAAGGCCCAAATCCAGAGAAAACCACATCGATTTTTCGGTTTTTAAATCAAAACCCTTTGTAATAGTGGTCGAATGTTGGAATGGCATACCTCGTTGAATTCGTTACAAATTTTCCAACAAAGTGGCATTTACAGAAATAAAATATCAATTGAAAAAATTGTTTGAAAAAAATCATGACCCCCACACTTATAACAACGCCAAAATCCGAAGAAAATCACCTCGATTTTTCGGTTATTTAATCAAAACCCTTGGAAATAGTGGTCGAATGTTGGAAAGGCATACCTCGTTGAATTCGTTACAAAATTTCCAACAAAGTGGCATTTACAGAAATAAAATATCAATTCAACACATTTTTCGAAAAAAGTCATGACCCCCACCCTTATGACAACGCCAAAATATGAAGAAAATCACCTCGATTTTTCGTATTTTTAATCAAAAGCCTTTTAAATAGTAGTAGAATGTTGGAATGGCATACCTCGTTGAATTCGTGACAACATTTCCAACAAAGTGGAATTTACAGAAAAAAAAAATCATTTAAAAAAATTTTTAAAAAAAATCATGACCCCCACCCTTATGACAACACCAAAATCCGAAGAAAATCACCTCGATTTTTCGGTTTTTTAATCAAAACCCTTGCAAATAGTGGTCGAATGTTGGAATGGCATACCTCGTTGAATTCGTGACAACATTTCCAACAAAGTGGCATTTACAAAAAAAAAATATCATTTAAAAATTTTTTTTGGAAAAACATCATGACCCCCACCCTTAGGACAAGGCCCAAATCCGGAGAAAAACACCTAGATTTTTCGGTTTTTTAATCAAAACCCTTGGAAATAGTGGTCGAATGTTGAAATGGCATACCTCGTTGAATTCGTGACAACATTTCCAACAAAGTGGCATTTACAGAAAAAAAATATCAATTGAAAAAAATTTTCGAAAAAAATCATGACCCCCACCCTTAAGACAACACCAAAATCCGAAGAAAATCACCTCGATTTTTCGGTTTTTTAATCAAAACCCTTGGAAATAGTGGTCGAATGTTGAAATGGCATACCTCGTTGAATTCGAGACAACATTTCCAACAAAGTGGCGTTTACAAAAATAAAATATCATTTAAAAATTTTTTTTGGAAAAACATCATGACCCCCACCCTTAGGACAAGGCCCAAATCCGGAGAAAAACACCTAGATTTTTCGGTTTTTTAATCAAAACCCTTGGAAATAGTGGTCGAATGTTGGAATGGCATACCTCGTTGAATTCGTTACACCAAAGTGGCATTTACAGAAATAAAATTTCAATTGAAAAAATTGTTCGAAAAAAATCATGACCCCCACCGTTATGACAACGCCAAAATCCGAAGAAAATAGAGGTCGAAAGTTGGAATGGCATACCTCGTTGAATTCGTTACAATATTTCCAACAAAGGTGCATTTACAGAAATAAAATATCAATTGCAAAAATTGTTCGAAAAAAATCATGCTCCCACCCTTATGACAACACCAAAATCCGAAGAAAATCACCTCGATTTTTCGGTTTCTTAATCAAAAGCCTTGGAAATTGTGATCGAATGTTGGAATGGCATACCTCGTTGAATTTGTTACAATATTTTCAACAAAGTGGCATTTACAAAAATAAAATATCATTTAAAAAATTTGTTTGTATCCATCATGACCAAGGACAAGGACAAGGCCCAAGTCCGGAAAAAATCACCACGATTTTTCGGTTTTTTAATCAAAACCCTTGGAAATAGTAGTCGAATGTTGGAATGGCATAAGAAAATCACCTCGATTTTTCGTATTTTTAATCAAAAGCCTTGGAATGTAGTAGTTGGTAGTAGAATGTTGGACTGGCATTCCTCAATGAATTCGTGACAACATTTCCAACAAAAAGGCATTTACAGAAAAAAAAAATTAGAATTGAAAAAATTTTTTGAAAAAAAATCATGACCCCCACACTTATGACAACGCCAAAATCCGAAGAAAATAGAGGTCGAAAGTTGGAATGGCATACCTCGTTGAATTCGTTACAATATTTCCAACAAAGGTGCATTTACAGAAATAAAATATCAATTGCAAAAATTGTTCGAAAAAAATCATGCTCCCACCCTTATGACAACACCAAAATCCGAAGAAATTCCCCTCGATTGTTCGGTTTTTTAATCAAAACCCTTGGTGATAGTGGTCGAAAGTTGGAATGGCATACCTCGTTGAATTCGTGACAACATTTCCAACAAAGTGGCATTTACAAAAAAAAATATCATTTAAAAATTTTTTGGAAAAACAACATGACCCCCACCCTTAGGACAAGGGCCAAATCCAGAGAAAACCACATCGATTTTTCGGTTTTTAAATCAAAACCCTTTGTAATAGTGGTCGAATGTTGGAATGGCATACCTCGTTGAATTCGTTACAAAATTTCCAACAAAGTGGCATTGAAATAAAATATCAATTGAAAAAATTGTTTGAAAAAAATCATGACCCCCACACTTATGACAACGCCAAAATCCGAAGAAAATCACCTCGATTTTTCGGTTTTTTAATCACAACCCTTGGAAATAGTGGTCGAAAGTTGGAATGGCATACCTCGTTGAATTCATTACAAAATTTCCAACAAAGTGACAATAAATATCAATTGAAAAAATTGTTTCAAAAAAATCATGACCCCCACACTTATGACAACGCCAAAATCCGAAGAAAAACACGTCGATTTTTCGTATTTTTAATCAAAAGACTTGGAAATTGTGATCGAATGTTGGAATGGCATACCTCGTTGAATTCGTTACAACATTGTCAACAAAGTGGCATTTACAAAAATAAAATATCATAATTTTTTTTTTTGGAAAAACATCATGACCCCCACCCTTAGGACAAGGCCAAAGTCCGGAGAAAATCACCACGATTTTTCGGTTTTTTAATCAAAACCCATGGAAATAGTGGTCGAATGTTGGAATGGCATACCTCGTTGAATTCGTTACAAAATTTCCAATGAAGTGGCATTAACAGAAATAAAATCTCAATTGAAAAAATTTTTCAAAAAAAATCATGACCCCCACCTCTATGACAACACCAAAATCCGAAGAAAATCACCTCGATTTTTCGTATTTTTAATTAAAAGCCTTGGAAATAGAAGCCGAATGTTGAAATGGCATACTTTGTTGAATTCGTGACAACATTTTCAACAAAGTGCCATTTCCAGAAATAAAATATCAATTGAAAAATATTTTCGATAAAAAATCTTATGACAACACCAAAATCCGAAGAAAATCACCTCGATCAAACGCCTTGGAAATTGTGATCGAATGTTGGATTGGCATACCTCGTTGAATTCGTTACAACATTTCCAACAAATTGGCATTTACAAAAATAAAATATCAATTGAAAAATTAAAAAAAAAACAAAACCCCCACCCTTATGACACCGCCAAAATCCGAGGAAAATCACCTCGATTTTTCGGTTTTTTAATTAAAACCCTTGGAAATGGCATACCTCTTTTACAACGTATGCAACAAAGGTGCATTTACAGAAATTAAATAACAATTAAAAAAATGTTCGAAAAAAAATCATGACCCCCACCCTTATGACAACGCCAAAATCCGAAGAAATTTTTTAATCAAAACCCTTGGAAATAGTGGTCGAATGTAAGTATGGCATACTTCGTTGAATTCGTGACAACATTTCCAACAAAGTGGCATTTTCAGATTTCAAATATCAATTGAAAAAAATGTTCGAAAATAAATCTTGATCCCTATTCTAATGACAACACCAAAATCCAAAGAAAATCACCTCAATCAAAAGCCTTGGGAATAGGGATCGAATGTTGGATTGGCATACCTCGTTGAATTCGTTACAACATTTCCAACAAATTGGCATTTACACAAATTGAAAAAATTGTTCGAAAAAATCATGGTCGAAAGTTGGAATGGCATACCTTGTTGAATTCATTACAAAATTTCCAACAAAGTGACAAAAAATATCAATTAAAAAAATTGTTTGAAAAAAATCATGACCCCCACACTTATGACAACGCCAAAATCCGAAGAAAAACACGTCGATTTTTCGTATTTTTAATCAAAAGACTTGGAAATTGTGATCGAATGTTGGAATGGCATACCTCGTTGAATTCGTTACAACATTGTCAACAAAGTGGCATTTACAAAAATAAAATATCATAATTTTTTTTTTGAAAAACATCATGACCCCCACCCTTAGGACAAGGCCAAAGTCCGGAGAAAATCACCACGATTTTTCGGTTTTTTAATCAAAACCCATGGAAATAGTGGTCGAACATGCCATTCCAACAATGGCATACCTCGTTGAATTCGTTACAAAATTTCCAACGAAGTGGCATTAACAGAAATAAAATATCAATTGAAAAAATTTGTCAAAAAAAATCATGACCCCCACCTCTATGACAACACCAAAATCCGAAGAAAATCACCTCGATTTTTCGTATTTTTAATTAAAAGCCTTGGAAATAGAAGTCGAATGTTGAAATGGCATACTTCGTTGAATTCGTGACAACATTTTCAACAAAGTGCCATTTCCAGAAATAAAATATCATTGAAAAAAATTTTCGATAGAAAATCTTATGACAACACCAAAATCCGAAGAAAATTTTTAATCAAAACCCTTGGAAAAGTGGTCGAATGTTAGCATGGCATACTTCGATGAATTCGTGACAACATTTTCTACAGAGTGGCATTTTCAGAATTTAACTATCAATTGAAAAAATTTTTCGAAAATAAATCTTGATCCCTACTCTTATGACAACACAAAAATCCAAAGAAAATCACCTCAATCAAAAGCCTTGGGAATTGGGATCGAATGTTGGATTGGCATACCTCGTTGAATTCGTTACAACATTTCCAACAAGATGGCATTTACAAAAATAAAATATCATTTAAAATTTTTTTTTGGAAAAACATCATGACCCTTAGGACAAGGCCCAAATCCGGAGAAAATCACCTCGATTTTTCGGTTTTTTAATAAAAACCTTTGGAAATAGTGGTCAATGTTGGAATGGCATACCTCGTTGAATTCGTTACAACATTTCCAACAAAGTGGCACTTATGACTTATGACAACACCAAAATCCGAAGAAAATCACCTCGATTTTTCGGTTTTTTAATCAAAACCCTTGGAAATAGTGGTCGAATGTTGGAATGGCACACCTCGTTCAATTCGTTACAAAATTTCCAACAAAGTGGCATTTAAAGAAATAAAATAACAATTGAAAAAATTTGAAAAAAAAAATCATGACCCCCACCCTTATGACAACGCCAAAATCCGAAGAAAATCACCTCCATTTTGCGGTTTTTTAATCAAAACCCTTGGAAATAGTGGTCGAATGTTGGAATGGCATACCTCGTTCAATTCGTTACAACATTTCCAACAAAGTGGCATTTACAGAAACAAAATATCAATTGAAAAAATTTTTTGAAAAAAATCATGACCCCCACCCTTATGACAACGCCAAAATCCGAAGAAAATGACCTAGATTTTTCGGTTTGTTAATCAAAAGCCTTGGAAATAGTGGTCGAATGTTGGAATGGTATACCTCGTTGAATTCGTCACAACATTTCCAACACAGTGGCATTTACAGAAAAAAAATATCAATTGGAAACATTTTTCGAAAAAAACTCATGACCCCCACCCTTATGACAACGCCAAAATCCGAAGAAAATCACCTCGATTTTTCGTATTTTTAATTAAAAGCCTTGGAAATAGTAGTCGAATGTTGGAATGACATACCTCGTTGAATTTGTGACAATATTTCCAACAAAGTGGCATTTACAGAAATAAAATATCATATAAAATTGTTTTTGGAAAATCATCATGACCCCCACCCCTGGGACAAGGCCCAAATCCGGAGAAAATCACCTCGATTTTTCAGTTTTTTAATCAAAACCCTGGGAAATAGTGGTCGAATGTTGGAATGGCATACCTCGTTCAATTCGTTACAACATTTCCAACAAAGTGGCATTTACAGAAACAAAATATCAATTGAAAAAATTTTTCGAAAAAAATCATGACCCCCACCCTTATGACAACGCCAAAATCCGAAGAAAATGACCTAGATTTTTCGGTTTGTTAATCAAATGCCTTGGAAATAGTGGTCGAACGTTGGAATGGCATACCTCGTTGAATTTGTTACAAAATTTCCAACAAAGTGGCATTTACAGAAATAAAATTTTAATAGAAAAAATGTTTCGAAAAAAAATCATGACCCCCCCTTTTGACAACGTTAAAATCCGAAGAAAATCACCTCGATTTTTCGTATTTTTAATTAAAAGCCTTGGAAATAGTAGTCGAATGTTGGAATGACATACCTCGTTGAATTTGTGACAATATTTCAAACAAAGTGGCATTTACAAAAATAAATTATCATTAAAAAAATTTTTTTGAAAAAACATCATGACCCTTAGGATAAGGCCCAAATCCGGAGAAAATCACCTCGATTTTTCGGTTTTTTAATAAAAACCCCTGGAAATAGTGGTCGAATGTTGGAATGGCATACCTCGTTGAATACGTTACAAAATTTCCAACAAAGTGGCATTTACAGAAATAAAATATCAATTCAACACATATTTCGAAAAAAATCATGCCAACCACCCTTATGACAACGCCAAAATATGAAGAAAATCACCTCGATTTTTCGTATTTTTAATCAAAAGCCTTTTAAATAGTAGTCGAATGTTGGAATGGCATACCTCGTTGAATTCGTGACAACATTTCCAACAAAGTGGCATTTACAAAAAAAAAAATATCATTTGAAAAAATGGTTTGAAAAAATCATGACCCCCACCCTTATGACAACACCAAAATGCGAAGAAAATCACCTCGATTTTTCGGTTTTTAATCAAAACCCTTGCAAATAGTGGTCGAATGTTGGAATGGCATACCTCGTTGAATTCGTAACAACATTTCCAACAAAGTGGCATTTACAAAAAAAAAATATCATTTAAAAATTTTTTTGGAAAAACAGCATGACCCCCACCCCTATAGGACAACGCCCAAATCCGGAGAAAATCACTTAGATTTTTCGGTTATTTAATCAAAACCCTTGGAAATAGTGGTCGAATGTTGGAATGGCATACCTCGTTGAATTCGTGACAACATTTCCAACAAAGTGGCATTTACAGAAAAAAAAATATCAATTGAAAAAAATTTTTTAAATAAAATCATGACCCCCACCCTTAAGAAAACAGCAAAATCCGAAGAAAATCACTTCGATTCAAGGCCCAAGTCCGGAGAAAATCACCACGATCAATTAAAAAAATGTTTCGAAAAAATCATGACCCCCACCCTTATGACAACGCCAAAATGCAAAGAAAATCACCTCGATTTTTCGGTTTTCTAATCAAAAGCCTTGGAAATTGTGATCTAATGGTGGAATGGCATACCTCGTTGAATTCGTTACAACATTTCCAACTAAGTGGCATTTACAAAAATAAAATATAATATAAAAGTTTTTTTTGGAAAAACATTATGACCCCCACCCTTAAGACAAAGCCCAAAACCGGAGAAAATCACTTCGATTTTTCGGTTTTTTAATCAAAACTCTTGGAAATAGTGGTCGAATGTTGGAATGGCATACCTCGTTGAATTCGTTACAATATTTCCAACAAAGTGGCATTTACAGAAATAAAATATCAATTGAAAAAATTGTTCTAAAAAATCATGACCCCCACCTTTATGACAACACCAAAATCCAAGGAAAATCACCTCGATTTTTCGGTTGTTTAATCAAAACCCTTGGAAATAGTGGTCGAATGTTAGAATGGCATACCTCGTTGAATTCGTGACAACATTTCCAACAAAGTGGCATTTACAGAAAAAAATATCAGTTGAAAAAATTTTTTGAAAAAAAATAATGACCCCCACCCTTATGACAACACAAAAATCTGAAGAAAATCACCTCGATTTTTCGGTTTTTTAATCAAAAGCCTTGGAAATTGTGATCGAATGTTGGAATGGCATACCTCGTTGAGTTTGTTACAACATTTTCAACAAAGTGGCATTTACAAAAATAAAATATCATTTAAAAAATTTGTTTGTATCCATCATGAACCATACCCTTAGGACAAGGCCCAAGTCCTCAATTTTTCGTATTTTTAATCAAAACACTTTAAAATAGTGGTTGAATTCGTTACAACATTTCCAACAAAGTGGCATTTACGGAAATAAAATAACAACTGAATTTACAGAAATAAAATATCAATTGGAAAAATTTTTCTACAAAAAATCATGACCCCCACCCTTATGACAACGCCAAAATCCGAAGCACCTCGATTTTTCGGTTTTTAATCAAAACCCTTGGATATTGTGATCGAATGTTGCAATGGCATACCTGGTTGAATTCGTTACAACATTTCCAACAAAGTGGCACTAACAGAAATAAAATGTGATTTAAAATTTTTTTTGTAAAATCATCATGACCCCCACCCTTGGGACAAGGCCCAAATTCGGAGAAAATCACCTCGATTTTTCGGTTATTTAATCAAAAGCCTTGGAAATAGTGGTCGAATGTTGGAATGGCATACCTCGTTCAATTCGTTACAACATTTCCAACAAAGTGGCATTTACAGAAACAAAATATCAATTGAAAAAATTTTTCGAAAAAAAAACTTGACCCCCACCCTTTTGACAACGCCAAAATCCGAAGCAAATCACCTCGATTTTTCGGTTATTTAATCAAAAGCCTTGGAAATAGTGGTCGAATGTTGGAATGGCATACCTCGTTGAATTCATCACAACATTTCCAACACAGTGGCATTTACAGAAATAAAATATCAATTGGAAAAATTTTTCGAAAAAAAAATCATGACCCCCACCCTTATGACAACGCCAAAATCCGAAGAAAATCACCTAGATTTTTCGGTTATTTAATTAAAAGCCTTGGAAATTGTGGTCGAATGTTGGAATGGCATACGTCGTTGAATTCGTCACAACATTTCCAACACAGTGGCATTTACAGAAATAAAATATCAATTGGAAAAATTTTTCGAAAAAAATCATGACCCCCACCCTTATGACAACGCCAAAATCCGAAGCACCTCGATTTTTCGGTTTTTTAATCAAAACCCTTGGATATTGTGATCGAATGTTGCAATGGCATACCTGGTTGAATTCGTTACAACATTTCCAACAAAGTGGCACTAACAGAAATAAAATGTGATTTAAAATTTTTTTGTAAAATCATCATGACCCCCACCCTTGGGACAAGGCCCAAATTCGGAGAAAATCACCTCGATTTTTCGGTTATTTAATTAAAAGCCTTGGAAATAGTGGTCGAATGTTGGAATGGCAAACCTCGTTGAATTCGTTACAACATTTCCAACAAAGTGGCATTTACAAAAATAAATTATCATTAAAAAATTTTTTGAAAAAACATCATGACCCTTAGGATAAGGCCCAAATCCGGAGAAAATCACCTCGATTTTTCGGTTTTTTAATAAAAACCGTTGGAAATAGTGGTCAATGTTGGAATGCATTCGTGACAACATTTTCAACAAAGTGGCATTTACAGAAATAAAATATCAATTAAAAAATTTTTCGAAAAAATATAATGACCTTCACATAACAAGAACGCCAAAATCCGAAGAAAATCACGTCGATTTTTCGGATTTTTCAAAACCCTTTGAAATAGTGGTCGAATGTTGGAATGGCATACTTCGTTGAATTCGTTACAACATTTCCAACAAAGTGGCACTCACAGAAATAAAATATCATTTAAAATTTTTTTGAAAAAATCATCATGACCCCCACCTTTGGGACAAGGCCCAAATCCGGAGAAAATCACCTCGATTTTTTCGGTTTTTTAATCAAAACCCTTGAAAATAGTGGTCGAATGTTGGAATGGCATACCTCGTTGAATTCGTTACAACATTTCCAACAAAGTGGCATTTACAGAAAAAAAATATCAATTGAAAAATTTTTTTAAATAAAATCATGACCCCCACCCTTAAGACAACAGCAAAATCCGAAGAAAATCACCCCGATTTTTCGTATTTTTAATCAAAAGCCTTTTAAATAAATTTTTGAAAAAATCATCATGACCTTTGGGACAAGGCCCAAATCCGAAGGAAATCACCTCGATTTTTCGGTTTTTAAAATTAAAAGCCTTGGAAATTGTGATCGAATGTTGGAATGGCATACCTCGTTGAGTTTGTTACAACATTTTCAACAAAGTGGCATTTACAAAAATAAAATATCATTTAAAAAATTTGTTTGTATCCATCATGAACCCCACCCTTAGGACAAGGCCCAAGTCCGGAGAAAATCACCACGATTTTTCGGTTTTTTAATCAAAACCCCTGGAAATAGTGGTCGAATGTTGGAATGGCATACCTCGTTGAATACGTTACAAAATTTCCAACAAAGTGGCATTTACAGAAATAAAATATCAATTCAACACATATTTCGAAAAAAATCATGCCAACCACCCTTATGACAACGCCAAAATATGAAGAAAATCACCTCGATTTTTCGTATTTTTAATCAAAAGCCTTTTAAATAGTAGTCGAATGTTGGAATGGCATACCTCGTTGAATTCGTGACAACATTTCCAACAAAGTGGCATTTACAAAAAAAAAAATATCATTTGAAAAAATGGTTTGAAAAAAATCATGACCCCCACCCTTATGACAACACCAAAATCCGAAGAAAATCACCTCGATTTTTCGGTTTTTAATCAAAACCCTTGCAAATAGTGGTCGAATGTTGGAATGGCATACCTCGTTGAATTCGTAACAACATTTCCAACAAAGTGGCATTTACAAAAAAAAAAATATCATTTAAAAATTTTTTTGGAAAAACAGCATGACCCCCACCCCTATAGGACAACGCCCAAATCCGGAGAAAATCACTTAGATCTTTCGGTTATTTAATCAAAACCCTTGGAAATAGTGGTCGAATGTTGGAATGGCATACCTCGTTGAATTCGTGACAACATTTCCAACAAAGTGGCATTTACAGAAAAAAAATATCAATTGAAAAACATTTTTTAAATAAAATCATGACCCCCACCCTTAAGAAAACAGCAAAATCCGAAGAAAATCACTTCGATTCAAGGCCCAAGTCCGGAGAAAATCACCACGATCAATTAAAAAAATGTTTCGAAAAAATCATGACCCCCCACCCTTATGACAACGCCAAAATGCAAAGAAAATCACCTCGATTTTTCGGTTTTCTAATCAAAAGCCTTGGAAATTGTGATCTAATGGTGGAATGGCATACCTCGTTGAATTCGTTACAACATTTCCAACTAAGTGGCATTTACAAAAATAAAATATAATATAAAAGTTTTTTGGAAAAACATTATGACCCCCACCCTTAAGACAAAGCCCAAAACCGGAGAAAATCACTTCGATTTTTCGGTTTTTTAATCAAAACTCTTGGAAATAGTGGTCGAATGTTGGAATGGCATACCTCGTTGAATTCGTTACAATATTTCCAACAAAGTGGCATTTACAGAAATAAAATATCAATTGAAAAAATTGTTCTAAAAAAATCATGACCCCCACCTTTATGACAACACCAAAATCCAAGGAAAATCACCTCGATTTTTCGGTTGTTTAATCAAAACCCTTGGAAATAGTGGTCGAATGTTAGAATGGCATACCTCGTTGAATTCGTGACAACATTTCCAACAAAGTGGCATTTACAGAAAAAAATATCAGTTGAAAAAATTTTTTGAAAAAAAATAATGACCCCCACCCTTATGACAACACAAAAATCTGAAGAAAATCACCTCGATTTTTCGGTTTTTTAATCAAAAGCCTTGGAAATTGTGATCGAATGTTGGAATGGCATACCTCGTTGAGTTTGTTACAACATTTTCAACAAAGTGGCATTTACAAAAATAAAATATCATTTAAAAAATTTGTTTGTATCCATCATGAACCATACCCTTAGGACAAGGCCCAAGTCCTCAATTTTTCGTATTTTTAATCAAAACACTTTAAAATAGTGGTTGAATTCGTTACAACATTTCCAACAAAGTGGCATTTACGGAAATAAAATAACAACTGAAAAACTGTTTCAAAAAAAAACAAGACCCCCACCCTTATGACAACGCCAAAATCCGAAGAAAATCACCTCGAATTTTCGGTTATATAATCAAAAGCCTTGTAAATTGTGATCAAATGTTGGAATGGCATACCTCGTTGAATTTGTTACAACATTTCCAACAAAGTGGTATTTACAGAAACAAAATATCAATTGAAAAAATTTTTCTAAAAAAAAAATCATGACCCCCACCCTAATGACAACGCCAAAATCCGAAGAAAATGACCTAGATTTTTCGGTTTGGTAATCAAAAGCCTTGGAAATTGTGGTCGAATGTTGGAATGGCATACGTCGTTGAATTCGTCACAACATTTCCAACACAGTGGCATTTACAGAAATAAAATATCAATTGGAAAAATTTTTCGAAAAAAATCATGACCCCCACCCTTATGACAACGCCAAAATCCGAAGAAAATCACCTCGATTTTTCGTATTTTTAATCAAAAGCCTTTTAAATAGTAGTCGAATGTTGGAATGGCATACCTCGTTGAATTCGTTACACCTCGATGTTTCGTATTTTTAATCAAAAGCCTTGGAAATAGTAGTAGAATGTTGGAATGGCATACCTCATTGAATTCGAGACAACATTTCCAACAAAAAGGCATTTACAGAAAAAAAAAATTAGAATTGAAAAAATTTTTCGAAAAAAATCATGACCCCCACCCTTATGACAACGCCAAAATCCGAAGAAAATGACCTAGATTTTTCGGTTTGTTAATCAAAAGCCTTGGAAATAGTGGTCGAATGTTGGAATGGCATACCTCGTTGAATTCGTCACAACATTTCCGCCACAGTGGCATTTACAGAAATAAAATATCAATTGGAAAAATTTTTCGAAAAAAAATCATGACCCCCACCCTTATGACAACGCCAAAATCCGAAGAAAATCACCTAGATTTTTCGGTTATTTAATTAAAAGCCTTGGAAATTGTGGTCGAATGTTGGAATGGCATACGTCGTTGAATTCGTCACAACATTTCCAACACAGTGGCATTTACAGAAATAAAATATCAATTGGAAAAATTTTTCGAAAAAAATCATGACCCCCACCCTTATGACAACGCCAAAATCCGAAGAAAATCACCTCGATTTTTCGTATTTTTAATCAAAACACTTGAAAATAGTGGTTGAATTCGTTACAACATTTCCAACAAAGTGGCATTTACGGAAATAAAATAACAACTGAAAAACTGTTTCAAAAAAAAACAAGACCCCCACCCTTATGACAACGCCAAAATGCGAAGAAAATCACCTAGATTTTTCGGTTTGTTAATCAAAAGCCTTGGAAATAGTTGTCAATGTTGGAATGGCATACCTCGTTGAATTCGTTACAAAAAGTGGCATTTGCAGAAATAAAATTTCAATTGGAAAAATTTTTCGAAAAAAATCATGACCCCCACCCTTTTGACAACGCCAAAATCCGAAGCAAATCACCTCGATTTTTCGGTTATTTAATCAAAAGCCTTGGAAATTGTGATCGAATGTTGGAATGGCATACCTCGTTGAATTCGTTACAACATTTCGAACAAAGTGGCATTTACAAAAATAAAATATCATTTAAAAAATTTGTTTGGAAAAACATCATGACCCTTGGGACAAGGCCCAAATCCGGAGAAAATCACCTCGATTTTTCGGTTTTTTAATAAAAACCCTTGGAAATAGTAGTCGAATGTTGGAATGGCATACCTCGTTGAATTCGTTACAACATTTCCAAAAAAGTGGCACTCTGTAATAAAATATCATTTAAAATTTTTTTGGAAAATCATCATGACCCCCACCCTTATGACAACACCAAAATCCGAAGAAAATCACCTCGATTTTTCGTTTTTTTAATCAAAACCCTTGGAAATAGTGGTCGAATGTTGGAATGGCATACCTCGTTCAATTCATTACAAAATTTCCAACAATGTGGCATTTAAAGAAATAAAATAACAATTGAAAAAATTTTCGAAAAAAATCATGACCCCCACCCTTATGACAACGCCAAAATCCGATTTTGGCGGTTTGTTAATCAAAACCCTTGGAAATAGTGGTCGAATGTTGGAATGGCATACCTCGTTCAATTCGTTACAACATTTCCAACAAAGTGGCAAAGTTGAAAAAATTTTTCGAAAAAAATCATGACCCCCACCCTTATGACAACGCCAAAATCCGAAGAAAATGACCTAGATTTTTCGGTTTGTTAATCAAAAGCCTTGGAAATAGTGGTCGAATGTTGGAATGGCATACCTCGTTGAATTCGTCACAACATTTCCAACACAGTGGCATTTACAGAAATAAAATATCAATTGGAAACATTTTTCGAAAAAAAATCATGACCCCCACCCTTATGACAACGCCAAAATCCGAAGAAAATCACCTAGATTTTTCGGTTATTTAATTAAAAGCCTTGGAAATTGTGGTCGAATGTTGGAATGGCAAACGTCGTTGAATTCGTCACAACATTTCCAACACAGTGGCATTTACGGAAATAAAATAACAACTGAAAAACTGTTTCAAAAAAAAACAAAACAGAAATAAAATTTCAATTGGAAAAATTTTTCGAAAAAAAATCATGACCCCCACCCTTTTGACAACGCCAAAATCCGAAGCAAATCACCTCGATTTTTCGGTTATTTAATCAAAAGCCTTGGAAATTGTGATCGAATGTTGGAATGGCATACCTCGTTGAATTCGTTACAACATTTCGAACAAAGTGGCATTTACAAAAATAAAATATCATTTAAAAAATTTGTTTGGAAAAACATCATGACCCTTGGGACAAGGCCCAAATCCGGAGAAAATCACCTCGATTTTTCGGTTTTTTAATAAAAACCCTTGGAAATAGTAGTCGAAGGTTGGAATGGCATACCTCGTTGAATTCGTTACAACATTTCCAAAAAAGTGGCACTCTGTAATAAAATATCATTTAAAATTTTTTTTGGAAAATCATCATGACCCCCACCCTTATGACGACACCAAAATCCGAAGAAAATCACCTCGATTTTTCGTTTTTTTAATCAAAACCCTTGGAAATAGTGGTCGAATGTTGGAATGGCATACCTCGTTCAATTCATTACAAAATTTCCAACAATGTGGCATTTAAAGAAATAAAATAACAATTGAAAAAATTTTCGAAAAAAAATCATGACCCCCACCCTTATGACAACGCCAAAATCCGATTTTGGCGGTTTGTTAATCAAAACCCTTGGAAATAGTGGTCGAATGTTGGAATGGCATACCTCGTTCAATTCGTTACAACATTTCCAACAAAGTGGCAAAGTTGAAAAAATTTTTCGAAAAAAATCATGACCCCCACCCTTATGACAACGCCAAAATCCGAAGAAAATGACCTAGATTTTTCGGTTTGTTAATCAAAAGCCTTGGAAATAGTGGTCGAATGTTGGAATGGCATACCTCGTTGAATTCGTCACAACATTTCCAACACAGTGGCATTTACAGAAATAAAATATCAATTGGAAACATTTTTCGAAAAAAATCATGACCCCCACCCTTATGACAACGCCAAAATCCGAAGAAAATCACCTAGATTTTTCGGTTATTTAATTAAAAGCCTTGGAAATTGTGGTCGAATGTTGGAATGGCAAACGTCGTTGAATTCGTCACAACATTTCCAACACAGTGGCATTTACGGAAATAAAATAACAACTGAAAAACTGTTTCAAAAAAAAACAAAACAGAAATAAAATTTCAATTGGAAAAATTTTTCGAAAAAAAATCATGACCCCCACCCTTTTGACAACGCCAAAATCCGAAGCAAATCACCTCGATTTTTCGGTTATTTAATCAAAAGCCTTGGAAATTGTGATCGAATGTTGGAATGGCATACCTCGTTGAATTCGTTACAACATTTCGAACAAAGTGGCATTTACAAAAATAAAATATCATTTAAAAAATTTGTTTGGAAAAACATCATGACCCTTGGGACAAGGCCCAAATCCGGAGAAAATCACCTCGATTTTTCGGTTTTTTAATAAAAACCCTTGGAAATAGTAGTCGAAGGTTGGAATGGCATACCTCGTTGAATTCGTTACAACATTTCCAAAAAAAGTGGCACTCTGTAATAAAATATCATTTAAAATTTTTTTTGGAAAATCATCATGACCCCCACCCTTATGACGACACCAAAATCCGAAGAAAATCACCTCGATTTTTCGTTTTTTTAATCAAAACCCTTGGAAATAGTGGTCGAATGTTGGAATGGCATACCTCGTTCAATTCATTACAAAATTTCCAACAATGTGGCATTTAAAGAAATAAAATAACAATTGAAAAAATTTTCGAAAAAAAATCATGACCCCCACCCTTATGACAACGCCAAAATCCGATTTTGGCGGTTTGTTAATCAAAACCCTTGGAAATAGTGGTCGAATGTTGGAATGGCATACCTCGTTCAATTCGTTACAACATTTCCAACAAAGTGGCAAAGTTGAAAAAATTTTTGGAAAAAAATCATGACCCCCACCCTTATGACAACGCCAAAATCCGAAGAAAATGACCTAGATTTTTCGGTTTGTTAATCAAAAGCCTTGGAAATAGTGGTCGAATGTTGGAATGGCATACCTCGTTGAATTCGTTACAACATTTCCAACAAAGTGGTATTTACAGAAACAAAATATCAATTAAAAAAATTTTTCGAAAAAAAATCATGACCCCCACCCTTATGACAACGCCAAAATCCGAAGAAAATCACCTCGATTTTTCGGGTTTTCTAATCAAAAGCCTTGGAAATTGTGATCTAATGGTAGAATGACAAACCTTTTTGAATTCGTTACAACATTTCCAACAAAGTGGCATTTACGGAAATAAAATAACAACTAAAAAACTGTTTCAAAAAAAAACAAGACCCCCACCCTTATGACAACGCCAAAATCCGAAGAAAATCACCTCGATTTTTCGGTTATTTAATCAAAAGCCTTGGAAATTGTGATCGAATGTTGGAATGGCATACCTCGTTGAATTTGTTACAACATTTCCAACAAAGTGGTATTTACAGAAACAAAATATCAATTGAAAAAATTTTTCTAAAAAAAAAATCATGACCCCCACCCTTATGACAACGCCAAAATCCGAAGAAAATCACCTAGATTTTTCGGTTTGTTAATCAAAAGCCTTGGAAATAGTGGTCGAATGTTGGAATGGCATACCTCGTTGAATTCGTTACAACATTTCCAACAAAGTAGCATTTACAAAAATAAATTATCATTAAAAAAATTTGTTTGAAAAAACATCATGACCCTTAGGATAAGGCCCAAATCCGGAGAAAATCACCACGATTTTTCGGTTTTTTAATCAAAACCCTTGGAAATAGTGGTCGAATGTTGGAATGGCATACCTCGTTGAATACGTTACAAAATTTCCAACAAAGTGGCATTTACAGAAATAAAATATCAATTCAACACATATTTCGAAAAAAATCATGCCAACCACCCTTATGACAACGCCAAAATATGAAGAAAATCACCTCGATTTTTCGTATTTTTAATCAAAAGCCTTTTAAATAGTAGTCGAATGTTGGAATGGCATACCTCGTTGAATTCGTGACAACATTTCCAACAAAGTGGCATTTACAAAAAAAAAAATATCATTTGAAAAAATTGTTTGAAAAAAATCATGACCCCCATCCTTATGACAACACAAAAATCTGAAGAAAATCACCTCGATTTTTCGGTTTTTTAATCAAAAGCCTTGGAAATTGTGATCGAATGTTGGAATGGCATACCTCGTTGAGTTTGTTACAACATTTTCAACAAAGTGGCATTTACAAAAATAAAATATCATTTAAAAAATTTGTTTGTATCCATCATGAACCCCACCCTTAGGACAAGGCCCAAGTCCGGAGAAAATCACCACGATTTTTCGGTTTTTTAATCAAAACCCTTGGAAATAGTGGTCGAATGTTGGAATGGCATACCTCGTTGAATTCGTTACAAAATTTCCAACAAAGTGGCATTTACAGAAATAAAATATCAATTCAACACATTTTTCGAAAAAAATCATGACCCCCACCCTTATGACAACGCCAAAATATGAAGAAAATCACCTCGATTTTTCGTATTTTTAATCAAAAGCCTTTTAAATAGTAGTCGAATGTTGGAATGGCATACCTCGTTGAATTCGTGACAACATTTCCAACAAAGTGGCATTTACAGAAAAAAAAAATCATTTGAAAAAATTTTTTGAAAAAAATCATGACCCCCACCCTTATGACAACACCAAAATCCGAAGAAAATCACCTCGATTTTTCGGTGATTTAATCAAAACCCTTGCAAATAGTGGTCGGATGTTGGAATGGCAAACCTCGTTGAATTCGTGACAACATTTCCAACAAAGTGGCATTTACAAAAAAAAATATCATTTAAAAATTTTTTTTGGAAAAACTTCATGACCCCCACCCCTATAGGACAACGCCCAAATCCGGAGAAAATCACTTAGATTTTTCGGTTTTTTAATGAAAACCCTTGGAAATAGTGGTCGAATGTTGGAATGGCATACCTCGTTGAATTCGTGACAACATTTCCAACAAAGTGGCATATACAGAAAAAAAATATCAATTGAAAAAAATTTTTGAAAAAAAATCATGACCCCCACCCTTAAGACAACACCAAAATCCGAAGAAAATCACCTCGATTTTTCGGTTTTTTAATCAAAACCCTTGGAAATAGTGGTCGAATGTTGAAATGGCATACCTCGTTGAATTCGAGACAACATTTCCAACAAAGTGGCGTTTACAAAAATAAAATATTATTTAAAAATTTTTTTTGGAAAAAACATCATGACCCCCACCCTTAGGACAAGGCCCAAATCCGGAGAAAAACACCTCGATTTTTCGGTTTTTTAATCAAAACCCTTGGAAATAGTGGTCGAATGTTGGAATGGCATACCTCGTTGAATTCGTTACACCAAAGTGGCATTTACAGAAATAAAATTTCAATTGAAAAAATTGTTCGAAAAAAATCATGACCCCACCGTTATGACAACGCCAAAATCCGAAGAAAATAGAGGTCGAAAGTTGGAATGGCATACCTCGTTGAATTCGTTACAATATTTCCAACAAAGGTGCATTTACAGAAAAAAAATATCAATTTAAAAAATTGTTCGAAAAAAATCATGCTCCCACCCTTATGACAACACCAAAATCCGAATAAAATCACCTCGATTTTTCGGTTATTTAATCAAAAGCCTTGGAAATTGTGATCGAATGTTGGAATGGCATACCTCGTTGAATTTGTTACAATATTTTCAACAAAGTGGCATTTACAAAAATAAAATATCATTTAAAAAATTTGTTTGTATCCATCATGACCAAGGACAAGGACAAGGCCCAAGTCCGGAGAAAATCACCACGATTTTTCGGTTTTTTAATCAAAACCCTTGGAAATAGTAGTCGAATGTTGGAATGGCATAAGTAAATCACCTCGATTTTTCGTATTTTTAATCAAAAGCCTTGGAAATAGTAGTAGAATGTTGGAATGGCATACCTCATTGAATTCGTGACAACATTTCCAACAAAAAGGCATTTACAGAAAAAAAAAATTAGAATTGAAAAATTTTTTTGAAAAAAAATCATGACCCCCACCCTTATGACAACACCAAAATCCGAAGAAATTCCCCTCGTTTGTTCGGTTTTTTAATAAAAACCCTTGGTAATAGTGGTCGAAAGTTGGAATGGCATACCTCGTTGAATTCGTTACAACATTTCCAACAAATTGGCATTTACACAAATCAAAATCAATTGAAAAAATTGTTCGAAAAAATCATGACCCCCACCCTTATGACAACGCCAAAATCCGAAGAAAATCACCTCGATTTTTCCGGTTTTTTAATCAAAACCCTTGGAAATAGTGGTCGAATGTTGGAATGGCATACCTCGTTGAATTCGTTACAACATTTCCAACAAAGGTGCATTTACAGAAATAAAATATCACTTGAAAAAAATGTTCGAAAAAAAATCATGACCCCCACCCTTATGACAACACCAAAATCCGAAGAAAATCACCTCGATTTTTTGGTTTTTTAATCAAAACCCTTGGAAATAGTGGTCGAATGTTGGAATGGCATACCTCGTTGAATTCGTCACAACATTTCCAACAAAGTGGCATTTACAGAAATAAAATATCACTTGAAAAAAATGTTCGAAAAAAAATCATGACCCCCACCCTTAGGACAAGGCCCAAATCCGGGGAAAATCACCTCGATTTTTCCGTTTTTTTATCAAAACCCTTGGAAATAGTGGTCGAAAGTTGGAATGGCATACCTCGTTGAATTCGTTACAAAATTTCCAACAAAGGTGCATTTACAGAAATAAAATATCAATTGAAAAAATTTGTTGAAAAAAATCATGACCCCCATCCTCATGACAACACCAAAATCCGAAGAAATTCCCCTCGTTTGTTCGGTTTTTTAATCAAAACCCTTGGAAATAGTGGTCGAATGTTGGAATGGCATACCTCGTTGAATTCGTGACAACATTTCCAACAAAGTGGCATTTACAAAAATAAAATATAATTTAAAAATTTTTTTGGAAAAACAACATGACCCCCACCCTTAGGACAAGGCCCAAATCCAGAGAAAACCACATCGATTTTTCGGTTTTTAAACCAAAACCCTTTGTAATAGTGGTCGCATGTTGGAATGGCATACCTCGTTGAATTCATTGAAAAAATTTTTCAAACAAAAATCATGACCCCCACCCTTATGACAACGCCAAAATCCGAAGAAATTTTTTAATCAAAACCCTTGGAAATAGTGGTCGAATGTTAGCTTGGCATACTTCGATGAATTCGTGACAACATTTCCTACAAAGTGGCATTTTCAGAATTTAAATATCAATTGAAAAAATTTTTCGAAAATAAATCTTGATCCCTACTCTAATGACAACACCAAAATCCAAAGAAAATCACCTCAATCAAAAGCCTTGGGAATTGGGATCGAATGTTGGATTGCGTACCTCGTTGAATTCGTTACAACATTTCCAACAAATTGGCATTTACACAAATCAAAATCAATTGAAAAAATTGTTCGAAAAAATCATGACCCCCACCATTATGACAACGCCAAAATCCGAAGAAAATCACCTCGATTTTTCGGTTTTTTAATCAAAACCCTTGGAAATAGTGGTCGAATGTTGGAATGGCATACCTCGTTGAATTCGTTACAACATTTCCAACAAAGGTGCATTTACAGAAATAAAATATCACTTGAAAAAAATGTTCGAAAAAAATCATGACCCCCACCCTTAGGACAAGGCCCAAATCCGGGGAAAATCACCTCGATTTTTCGGTTTTTTAATCAAAACCCTTGGAAATAGTGGTCGAATGTTGGAATGGCATACCTCGTTGAATTCGTTACAACATTTCCAACAAAGGTGCATTTACAGAAATAAAATATCACTTGAAAAAAATGTTCGAAAAAACATCATGACCCCCACCCTTAGGACAAGGCCAAAGTCCGGGGAAAATCACCTCGATTTTTCCGTTTTTTAATCAAAACCCTTGGAAATAGTGGTCGAAAGTTGGAATGGCATACCTCGTTGAATTCGTTACAACATTTCCAACAGAGGTTCATTTACAGAAATAAAATATCAATTGAAAATAGTTTTCGAAAAAAAATCAAATCAAAAAAATTAATCACCCTTATGACAACGCCAATATGCGAGGAAAATCACCTCGATTTTTCGGTTTTTTTAATCAAAAGCCTTGGAAGTCGAAGTCGAATGTTGAAATGGCATACTTCGTTGAATTCGTGACAACATTTCCAACAAAGTGGCATTTACAGAAATTAAATATCAATTGAAAAAAATTTTCGATAAAAAATCTTATGACAACACCAAAATCCGAAGAAAATCACCTCGATCAAACGCCTTGGAAATTGTGATCGAATGTTGGATTGGCATACCTCGTTGAATTCGTTACAACATTTCCAACTAAATGGCATTTACAAAAATAAAATATCATTTAAAAGTTTTTTTTTGGAAAAACATTATGACCCCCACCCTTAGGACAAGGCCCAAATCCGGAGAAAATCACCTCGATTTTTCCGTTTTTTAATCAAAACCCTTGGAAATAGTGGTCGAAAGTTGGAATGGCATACCTCGTTGAATTCGTTACAACATTTCCAACAGAGGTGCATTTACAGAAATAAAATATCAATTGAAAATAGTTTTCGAAAAAAAATCAAATCAAAAAAAATCAATCACCCTTATGACAACGCCAATATGCGAGGAAAATCACCTCGATTTTTCGGTTTTTTAATCAAAAAGCCTTGGAAGTAGAAGTCGAATGTTGAAATGGCATACTTCGTTGAATTCGTGACAACATTTCCAACAAAGTGGCATTTACAGAAATTAAATATCAATTGAAAAAAATTTTCGAAAAAAATCTTAATCCCCACTCTTATGACAACACCAAAATCCGAAGAAATTCCCCTCGTTTGTTCGGTTTTTTAATCAAAACCCTTGGAAATAGTGGTCGAATGTTGGAATGGCATACCTCGTTGAATTCGTGACAACATTTCCAACAAAGTGGCATTTACAAAAATAAAATATAATTTAAAAATTTTTTTGGAAAAACAACATGACCCCCACCCTTAGGACAAGGCCCAAATCCAGAGAAAACCACATCGATTTTTCGGTTTTTAAATCAAAACCCTTTGTCATAGTGGTCGAATGTTGGAAGGGCATACCTCGTTGAATTCGTTACGAAATTTCCAACAAAGTGGCATTTACAGAAATAAAATATCAATTGAAAAAATTGTTTGAAAAAAATCATGACACCCACACTTATGACAACGCCAAAATACGAAGAAAATCACCTAGATTTTTCGGTTTTTTAATCAAAACCCTTGGGAATAGTGGTCGAAAGTTGGAATGGCATACCTTGTTGATCTTATGACAACACCAAAATCCGAAGAAAATCACCTCGATCAAAAGCCTTGGAAATTGTGATCGAATGTTGGATTGGCATACCTCGTTGAATTCGTTACAACATTTCCAACAAATTGGCATTTACAGAAATAAAATAACAATTGAAAAAATTTTTCGAAAAAAAATCATGCCCCCACCCTTATGACAACGCAAAAATCCGAAGAAAATCACATCGATTTTTTGGTTTTTTAATCAAAACCCTTGGAAATAGTGGTCGAATGTTGGAATGGCTTACCTCGTTGAATTCTTGAAAACATTTCCAACAAAGTGGCATTTACAGAAATAAAATATCAATTGAAAAAAATTTCGAAAAAAAATCATGACCCCCACCCTTATGACAACACCAAAATCCGAAGAAAATCACCTCGATTTTTTGGTTTTTTAATCAAAACCCTTGGAAATAGTGGTCGAATGTTGGAATGGCATACCTCGTTGAATTCGTCACAACATTTCCAACAAAGTGGCATTTACAGAAATAAAATATCACTTGAAAAAAATGTTCGAAAAAAAATCATGACCCCCACCCTTAGGACAAGGCCCAAATCCGGGGAAAATCACCTCGATTTTTCCGTTTTTTTATCAAAACCCTTGGAAATAGTGGTCGAAAGTTGGAATGGCATACCTCGTTGAATTCGTTACAAAATTTCCAACAAAGGTGCATTTACAGAAATAAAATATCAATTGAAAAAATTTGTTGAAAAAAAATCATGACCCCCATCCTTATGACAACACCAAAATCCGAAGAAATTCCCCTCGTTTGTTCGGTTTTTTAATCAAAACCCTTGGAAATAGTGGTCGAATGTTGGAATGGCATACCTCGTTGAATTCGTGACAACATTTCCAACAAAGTGGCATTTACAAAAATAAAATATAATTTAAAAATTTTTTTGGAAAAACAACATGACCCCCACCCTTAGGACAAGGCCCAAATCCAGAGAAAACCACATCGATTTTTCGGTTTTTAAACCAAAACCCTTTGTAATAGTGGTCGCATGTTGGAATGGCATACCTCGTTGAATTCATTACAAAATTTCCAACAAAGTGACAAAAAATATCAATTGAAAAAATTGTTTGAAAAAATCATGACCCCCACACTTATGACAACGCCAAAATCCGAAGAAAAACACGTCGATTTTTCGTATTTTTAATCAAAAGACTTGGAAATTGTGATCGAATGTTGGAATGGCATACCTCGTTGAATTCGTTACAGCATTGTCAACAAAGTGGCATTTACAAAAATAAAATATCATAATTTTTTTTTTGGAAAAACATCATGACCCCCACCCTTAGGGCAAGGCCAAAGTCCGGAGAAAATCACCACGATTTTTCGGTTTTTTAATCAAAACCCATGGAAATAGTGGTCGAATGTTGGAATGGCAAACCTCGTTGAATTCGTTACAAAATTTCCAACGAAGTGGCATTTACAGAAATAAAATAACAATTGAAAAAATTGTTCGAAAACAATCATGACCCCCACCGTTATGACAACGCCAAAATCCGAAGAAAATCACCTCGATTTTTCCGTTTTTTAATCAAAACCCTTGGAAATAGTGGTCGAAAGTTGGAATGGCATACCTCGTTGAATTCGTTTAAACATGTCCAACAAAGGTGCATTTACAGAAATAAAATAACAAATGAAAAAAATTTTCGAAAAAAAATCATGACCCCCACCCTTATGACAACGCCAAAATCCGAAGAAAATCACCTCGATTTTTCGGTTTTTTAATCAAAACCCTTGGAAATAGTGGTCGAATGTTGGAATGGCATACCTCGTTGAATTCGTTACAAAATTTCCAGCAAAGTTGCATTTACAGAAATAAAATAACAATTGAAAAAATTGTTCGAAAACAATAATGACCCCCACCGTTATGACAACGCCAAAATCCGAAGAAAAACACGTCGATTTTTCGTATTTTTAATCAAAAGACTTGAAAATTGTGATCGAATGTTGGAATGGCATACCTCGTTGAATTCGTTACAACATTGTCAACAAAGTGGCATTTACAAAAATAAAATATCATCATTTTTTTTTGAAAAACATCATGACCCCCACCCTTAGGACAAGGCCAAAGTCCGGAGAAAATCACCACGATTTTTCGGTTTTTTAATCAAAACCCATGGAAATAGTGGTCGAATGTTGGAATGGCATACCTCGTTGAATTCGTTACAAAATTTCCAACGAAGTGGCATTAACAGAAATAAAATATCAATTGAAAAAAAATCATGACCCCCACCTCTATGACAACACCAAAATCCGAAGAAAATCACCTCGATTTTTCGTATTTTTAATTAAAAGCCTTGGAAATAGAAGTCGAATGTTTAAATGGCATACTTCGTTGAATTCGTGACAACATTTTCAACAAAGTGCCATTTCCAGAAATAAAATATCAATTGAAAAAAATTTTCGATAAAAAATCTTATGACAACACCAACATCCGAAGAAAATCACCTCGATCAAACGCCTTGGAAATTGTGCTCGAATGTTGGATTGGCATACCTCGTTGAATTCGTTACAACATTTCCAACAAATTGGCATTTACAAAAATAAAATATCAATTGAAAAATTAAAAAAAAAAAAATCATGACCCCCACCCTTATGACACCGCCAAAATCCGAGGAAAATCACCTCGATTTTTCGGTTTTTTAATTAAAACCCTTGGAAATGGAATACCTCTTTTAATTCGGTACAACATATGCAACAAATGAATTCGTTACAACATTTCCAACAAATTGGCATTTACAAAAATAAAATATCAATTGAAAAATTAAAAAAAAAAAAATCATGACCCCCACCCTTATGACACCGCCAAAATCCGAGGAAAATCACCTCGATTTTTCGGTTTTTTAATTAAAACCCTTGGAAATGGAATACCTCTTTTAATTCGGTACAACATATGCAACAAAGATGCATTTATAGAAATTAAATAACAATTGAAAAAATTTTTCGAAAAAAAATCATGACCACCACCCTTATGACAACGCCAAAATCCGAAGCAATTTTTTTTATCAAAACCCTTGGAAATAGTGGTCGAATGTTAGCATGGCATACTTCGATGAATTCGTGACAACATTTCCTACAAAGTGGCATTTTCAGAATTTAAATATCAATTGAAAAAATTTTTCGAAAATAAATCTTGATCCCTACTCTAATGACAACACCAAAATCCAAAGAAAATCACCTCAATCAAAAGCCTTGGGAATTGGGATCGAATGTTGGATTGGCATACCTCGTTGAATTCGTTACAACATTTTCAACAAATTGGCATTTACACAAATCAAAATCAATTGAAAAAATTGTTCGAAAAAATCATGACCCCCACCCTTATGACAACGCCAAAATCCGAAGAAAATCACCTCGATTTTTCGGTTTTTTAATCAAAACCCTTGGAAATAGTGGTCGAATGTTGGAATGGCATACCTCGTTGAATTCGTTACATTTCCAACAAAGGTGCATTTACAGAAATAAAATATCACTTGAAAACATTTTTCGAAAAAAAATCATGACCCCCACCCTTATGACAACGCCAAAATGCGAAGAAAATCACC
Organism: Drosophila kurseongensis; assembly: GCA_018153305.1. Lineage (NCBI taxonomy): Eukaryota > Metazoa > Arthropoda > Insecta > Diptera > Drosophilidae > Drosophila > Drosophila kurseongensis. The sequence continues at coordinate 267,260 of JAECXX010000232.1, read as the reverse complement.
TCGATTTTTCGGTTTTTTAATCAAAAGCCTTGGAAATTGTGATCGAATGTTGGAATGGCATACCTCGTTGAATTCGTTACAACATTTCCAACTAAGTGGCATTTACAAAAATAAAATATCATTTAAAAGTTTTTTTGGAAAAACATTATGACCCCCACCCTTAGGACAAGGCCCAAATCCGGAGAAAATCACCTCGATTTTTTCGGTTTTTTAATCAAAACCCTTGGAAATAGTGGTCGAATGTTGGAATGGCATACCTCGTTGAATTCGTTACAAAATTTCCAACAAAGTTGCATTTACAGAAATAAAATAACAATTGAAAAAATAGTTCGAAAACAATCATGACCCCCACCGTTATGACAACGCCAAAATCCGAAGAAAATCACCTCGATTTTTCCGATTTTTAATCAAAACCCTTGGAAATAGTGGTCGAAAGTTGGAATGGCATACCTCGTTGAATTCGTTACAACATGTCCAACAAAGGTGCATTTACAGAAATAAAATAACAAATGAAAAAATTTTTCGAAAAAAAATCATGACCCCCACCCTTATGACAACGCCAAAATCCGAAGAAAATCACCTCGATTTTTATACCCGTTACTCGTAGAGTAAAAGGGTATATTGTATTCGTGCAAAAGTATGTAACAGGTAGAAGGAAGCGTTTCCGACCCTATAAAGTATATATATTCTTGTTCAGGATCACTAGCCGAGTCGATCTAGCCATGTCCGTCTGTCCGTCTGTCCGTCTGTCTGTCCGTCTGTCTGTCCGTCCGTATGAACGCTGAGATCTCGGAAACTATAAAAGCTAGAAGATTGGCATTTTGCATGCAGATTCTAGGAGTTCCTACGCAGCGCAAGTTTATTTCAAAAGGGTGCCACGCCCCCTTTAACGCCCACAATTTCTTATATACGATTTTAAAAATTTAAATATTTCGGAAAAGTAAAAATGCAGATTTATTGTGTTTATCAATACCTATCGAAATGTAGAAGAAATTTTTCAAATTGGACCATTCGTTAAAAAGTTATGCGTGATCAAAGTTTATATCTCCATCTCCCTCGCACTCCCTTTACCTGAGTAACGGGTATCTGATAGTCGGGGCACCCGACTATAGCGTTCTCTCTTGTTCGGTTTTTTAATCAAAACCCTTGGAAATAGTGGTCGAATGTTGGAATGGCATACCTCGTTGAATTCGTTACAAAATTTCCAACAAAGTTGCATTTACAGAAATAAAATAACAATTGCAAAAATTGTTCGAAAACAATCATGACCCCCACCGTTATGACAACGCTAAAATCCGAAGAAAATCACCTCGATTTTTCCGTTTTTTAATCAAAACCCTTGGAAATAGTGGTCGAAAGTTGGAATGGCATACCTCGTTGAATTCGTTACAAAATTTCCAACAAAGGTGCATTTACAGAAATAAAATATCAATTGAAAAATTTTTTCGAAAAAAAAATCATGACCCCCACCCTTATGACAACGCCAAAATGCGAAGAAAATCACCTTGATTTTTCGGTTTTTTAATCAAAAGCCTTGGAAATTGTGATCGAATGTTGGAATGGCATACCTCGTTGAATTCGTTACAACATGTCCAACAAAGGTGCATTTACAGAAATAAAATAACAATTGAAAAAATTTTTCGAAAAAAAATCATGCCCCCACCCTTATGACAACGCAAAAATCCGAAGAAAATCACATCGATTTTTCGGTTTTTTAATCAAAACCCTTGGAAATAGTGGTCGAATGTTGGAATGGCTTACCTCGTTGAATTCTTGAAAACATTCCCAACAAAGTGGCATTTACAAAAATAAAATATCATTTAAAAATTTTTTTGGAAAAACATCATGACCCCCACCGTTATGACTACGCCAAAATCCGAAGAAAATCACCTCGATTTTTCCGTTTTTTAATCAAAACCCTTGGAAATAGTGGTCGAAAGTTGGAATGGCATACCTCGTTGACTTCGTTACAACATTGTCAACAAAATAAAATATCAATTGAAAAAATTGAAAAAAAAAATCATGACCCCCACCTCTATGACAACACCAAAATCCGAAGAAAATCACCTCGATTTTTCGTATTTTTAATTAAAAGCCTTGGAAATAGAAGTCGAATGTTGAAATGGCATACTTCTTTGAATTCGTGACAACATTTTCAACAAAGTGCCATTTCCAGAAATAAAATATCAATTGAAAAAAATGTTCGATAAAAAATCTTATGACAACACCAAAATCCGAAGAAAATCACCTCGATCAAACGCCTTGGAAATTGTGATCGAATGTTGGATTGGCATACCTCGTTGAATTCGTTACAACATTTCCAACAAATTGGCATTTACAAAAATAAAATATCAATTGAAAAAAAAAAAAAATCATGACCCCCACCCTTATGACACCGCCAAAATCCGAAGAAAATCACCTCGATTTTTTGGTTTTTTAATCAAAACCCTTGAAAATAGTGGTCGAATGTTGGAATGGCATACCTCGTTGAATTCGTGACAACATTTCCAACAAAGTGGCATTTACAAAAATAAAATATAATTTAAAAATTTTTTTGGAAAAACATCATGACCCCCACCCTTAGGACAAGGCCAAAGTCCGGAGAAAATCACCACGATTTTTCGGTTTTTTAATCAAAACCCTTGGAAATAGTGGTCGAATGTTGGAATGGCATACCTCGTTGAATTCGTTACAAAATTTCCAACTAAGTTGCATTTACAGAAATAAAATAACAATTGAAAAAATTGTTCGAAAACAATCATGACCCCCACCGTTACGACAACGCCAAAATCCGAAGAAAATCACCTCGATTTTTCCGTTTTTTAATCAAAACCCTTGGAAATAGTGGTCGAAAGTTGGAACGGCATACCTCGTTGAATTCGTTACAAAATTTCTAACAAAGGTGCATTTACAGAAATAAAATATCAATTGAAAAAATTTTTCGAAAAAAAAATTATGTCCCCACCCTTATGACAACGCCAAAATGCGAAGAAAATCACCTTGATTTTTCGGTTTTTTAATCAAAAGCCTTGGAAATTGTGATCGAATGTTGGAATGGCATACCTCGTTGAATTCGTTACAACATTTCCAACTAAGTGGCATTTACAAAAATAAAATATTATTTAAAAGTTTTTTTTGGAAAAACATTATGACCCCCACCCTTAGGACAAGGCCCAAATCCGGAGAAAATCACCTCGATTTTTCCGTTTTTTAATCAAAACCCTTGGAAATAGTGGTCGAAAGTTGGAAAGGCATACCTCGTTGAATTCGTTACAACATTTCCAACAGAGGTGCATTTACAGAAATAAAATATCAATTGAAAATAGTTTTCAAAAAAAAATCATGACCCCCACCCTTATGACAACGCCAATATGCGAGGAAAATCACCTCGATTTTTCGGTCTTTTAATCAAAAGCCTTGGAAAAAGAAGTCGAATGTTGATATGGCATACTTCGTTGAATTCGTGACAACATTTCCAACAAAGTGGCATTTACAGAAATTAAATATCAATTAAAAAAAAAAATTTCGAAATAAAATCTTGATCCCCACTTTTATGACAACACCAAAATCCGAAGAAAATCACCTCGATCAAAAGCCTTGGAAATTGTGATCGAATGTTGGATTGGCATACCTCGTTGAATTCGTTACAACATTTCCAACAAATTGGCATTTACAGAAATAAAATAACAATTGAAAAAATTTTTCGAAAAAAAATCATGCCCCCACCCTTATGACAACGCAAAAATCCGAAGAAAATCACATCGATTTTTCGGTTTTTTAATCAAAACCCTTGGAAATAGTGGTCGAATGTTGGAATGGCTTACCTCGTTGAATTCTTGAAAACATTCACAACAAAGTGGCATTTACAGAAATAAAATATCACTTGAAAAAAATGTTCGAAAAAAAATCATGACCCCCACCCTTATGACAACACCAAAATCCGAAGAAAATCACCTCGATTTTTTGGTTTTTTAATCAAAACCTTGAAAATAGTGGTCGAATGTTGGAATGGCATACCTCGTTGAATTCGTGACAACATTTCCAACAAAGTGGCATTTACAAAAATAAAATATCATTTAAAAATTTTTTTGGAAAAACATCATGACCCCCACCGTTATGACAACGCCAAAATCCGAAGAAAATCACCTCGATTTTTCCGTTTTTTAATCAAAACCCTTGGAAATAGTGGTCGAAAGTTGGAATGGCATACCTCGTTGACTTCGTTACAACATTGTCAACAAAGTGGCATTTACAAAAATAAAATATCATAATTTTTTTTTGTGGAAAAACATCATGACCCCCACCCTTAGGACAAGGCCAAAGTCCGGAGAAAATCACCACGATTTTTCGGTTTTTTAATCAAAACCCATGGAAATAGTGGTCGAATGTTGGAATGGCATACCTCGTTGAATTCGTTACAAAATTTCCAACGAAGTGGCATTAACAGAAATAAAATATCAATTGAAAAAATTTAAAAAAAAAATCATGACCCCCACCTCTATGACAACACCAAAATCCGAAGAAAATCACCTCGATTTTTCGTATTTTTAATTAAAAAGCCTTGGAAATAGAAGTCGAATGTTGAAATGGCATACTTCTTTGAATTCGTGACAACATTTTCAACAAAGTGCCATTTCCAGAAATAAAATATCAATTGAAAAAATTTTCGATAAAAAATCTTATGACAACACCAAAATCCGAAGAAAATCACCTCTATCAAACGCCTTGGAAATTGTGATCGAATGTTGGATTGGCATACCTTGTTGAATTCGTTACAACATTTCCAACAAATTGGCATTTACAAAAATAAAATATCAATTGAAAAAAAAAAAAAAAAAAATCATGACCCCCACCCTTATGACACCGCCAAAATCCGAGGAAAATCACCTCGATTTTTCGGTTTTTTAATTAAAACCCTTGGAAATGGAATACCTCTTTTAATTCGGTACAACATATGCAACAAAGGTGCATTTCCAGAAATTAAATCACAATTGAAAACATTTTTCGAAAAAAATCATGACCCCCACCCTTATGACAACGCCAAAATCCGAAGCAATTTTTTTATCAAAACCCTTGGAAATAGTGGTCGAATGTTAGCATGGCATACTTCGATGAATTCGTGACAACATTTCCTACAAAGTGGCATTTTCAGAATTTAAATATCAATTGAAAAAATTTTTCGAAAATAAATCTTGATCCCTACTTTAATGACGACACCAAAATCCAAAGAAAATCACCTTAATCAAAAGCCTTGGGAATTGGGATCGAATGTTGGATTGGCATACCTCGTTGAATTCGTTACAACATTTCCAACAAATTGGCATTTACACAAATCAAAATCAATTGAAAAAATTGTTCGAAAAAATCATGACCCCCACCCTTATGACAACGCCAAAATCCGAAGAAAATCACCTCGATTTTTCGGTTTTTTAATCAAAACCCTTGGAAATAGTGGTCGAATGTTGGAATGGCATACCTCGTTGAATTCGTTACAACATTTCCAACAAAGGTGCATTTACAGAAATAAAATATCACTTGAAAAAAATGTTCGAAAAAAATCATGACCCCCACCCTTAGGACAAGGCCCAAATCCGGGGAAAATCACTTCGATTTTTCCGTTTTTTAATCAAAGCCCTTGGAAATAGTGGTCGAAAGTTGGAATGGCATACCTCGTTGAATTCGTTACAAAATTTCCAACAAAGGTGCATTTACAGAAATAAAATATCAATTAAAAACATTTTTCGAAAAAAAATCATGACCCCCACCCTTAGGACAAGGCCCAAATCCGGAGAAAATCACCTCGATTTTTCGGTTTTTTAATCAAAACCTTTGGAAATAGTGGTCGAATGTTGGAATGGCATACCTCGCTGAATTCGTTACAAAATTTCCAACAAAGTTGCATTAACAGAAATAAAATAACAATTGAAAAAATTGTTCGAAAACAATCATGACCCCCACCGTTATGACAACGCCAAAATCCGAAGAAAATCACCTCGATTTTTTTCGTTTTTTAATCAAAACCCTTGGAAATAGTGGTCGAAAGTTGGAATGGCATACCTCGTTGAATTCGTTACATCATGTCCAACAAAGGTGCATTTACAGAAATAAAATAACAAATGAAAAAATTTTTCGAAAAAAAATCATGACCCCCACCCTTATGACAACACCAAAATCCGAAGAAAATCACCTCGATTTTTTGGTTTTTTAATCAAAACCTTGAAAATAGTGGTCGAATGTTGGAATGGCATACCTCGTTGAATTCGTGACAACATTTTCAACAAAGTGGCATTTACAAAAATAAAATATCATTTAAAAATTTTTTGGAAAAACATCATGACCCCCACCGTTATGACAACGCCAAAATCCGAAGAAAATCACCTCGATTTTTCCGTTTTTTAATCAAAACCCTTGGAAATAGTGGTCGAAAGTTGGAATGGCATACCTCGTTGACTTCGTTACAACATTGTCAACAAAGTGGCATTTACAAAAATAAAATATCATAATTTTTTTTGTGGAAAAACATCATGACCACCACCCTTAGGACAAGGCCAAAGTCCGGAGAAAATCACCACGATTTTTCGGTTTTTTAATCAAAACCCATGGAAATAGTGGTCGAATGTTGGAATGGCATACCTCGTTGAATTCGTTACAAAATTTCCAACGAAGTGGCATTAACAGAAATAAAATATCAATTGAAAAAATTTAAAAAAAAATCATGACCCCCACCTCCATGACAACACCAAAATCCGAAGAAAATCACCTCGATTTTTCGTATTTTTAATTAAAAGCCTTGGAAATAGAAGTCGAATGTTGAAATGGCATACTTCTTTGAATTCGTGACAACATTTTCAACAAAGTGCCATTTCCAGAAATAAAATATCAATTGAAAAAAATTTTCGATAAAAAATCTTATGACAACACCAAAATCCGAAGAAAATCACCTCTATCAAACGCCTTGGAAATTGTGATCGAATGTTGGATTGGCATACCTTGTTGAATTCGTTACAACATTTCCAACAAATTGGCATTTACAAAAATAAAATATCAATTGAAAAAAAAAAAAAAATCATGACCCCCACCCTTATGACACCGCCAAAATCCGAGGAAAATCACCTCGATTTTTCGGTTTTTTAATTAAAACCCTTGGAAATGGAATACCTCTTTTAATTCGGTACAACATATGCAACAAAGGTGCATTTCCAGAAATTAAATCACAATTGAAAAAATTTTTCGAAAAAAATCATGACCCCCACCCTTATGACAACGCCAAAATCCGAAGCAATTTTTTTATCAAAACCCTTGGAAATAGTGGTCGAATGTTAGCATGGCATACTTCGATGAATTCGTGACAACATTTCCTACAAAGTGGCATTTTCAGAATTTAAATATCAATTGAAAAAATTTTTCGAAAATAAATCTTGATCCCTACTTTAATGACGACACCAAAATCCAAAGAAAATCACCTTAATCAAAAGCCTTGGGAATTGGGATCGAATGTTGGATTGGCATACCTCGTTGAATTCGTTACAACATTTCCAACAAATTGGCATTTACACAAATCAAAATCAATTGAAAAAATTGTTCGAAAAAATCATGACCCCCACCCTTATGACAACGCCAAAATCCGAAGAAAATCACCTCGATTTTTCGGTTTTTTAATCAAAACCCTTGGAAATAGTGGTCGAATGTTGGAATGGCATACCTCGTTGAATTCGTTACAACATTTCCAACAAAGGTGCATTTACAGAAATAAAATATCACTTGAAAAAAATGTTCGAAAAAAAATCATGACCCCCACCCTTAGGACAAGGCCCAAATCCGGGGAAAATCACTTCGATTTTTCCGTTTTTTAATCAAAGCCCTTGGAAATAGTGGTCGAAAGTTGGAATGGCATACCTCGTTGAATTCGTTACAAAATTTCCAACAAAGGTGCATTTACAGAAATAAAATATCAATTAAAAACATTTTTCGAAAAAAATCATGACCCCCACCCTTAGGACAAGGCCCAAATCCGGAGAAAATCACCTCGATTTTTCGGTTTTTTAATCAAAACCTTTGGAAATAGTGGTCGAATGTTGGAATGGCATACCTCGCTGAATTCGTTACAAAATTTCCAACAAAGTTGCATTAACAGAAATAAAATAACAATTGAAAAAATTGTTCGAAAACAATCATGACCCCCACCGTTATGACAACGCCAAAATCCGAAGAAAATCACCTCGATTTTTTCGTTTTTTAATCAAAACCCTTGGAAATAGTGGTCGAAAGTTGGAATGGCATACCTCGTTGAATTCGTTACATCATGTCCAACAAAGGTGCATTTACAGAAATAAAATAACAAATGAAAAAATTTTTCGAAAAAAAATCATGACCCCCACCCTTATGACAACACCAAAATCCGAAGAAAATCACCTCGATTTTTTGGTTTTTTAATCAAAACCTTGAAAATAGTGGTCGAATGTTGGAATGGCATACCTCGTTGAATTCGTGACAACATTTTCAACAAAGTGGCATTTACAAAAATAAAATATCATTTAAAAATTTTTTTGGAAAAACATCATGACCCCCACCGTTATGACAACGCCAAAATCCGAAGAAAATCACCTCGATTTTTCCGTTTTTTAATCAAAACCCTTGGAAATAGTGGTCGAAAGTTGGAATGGCATACCTCGTTGACTTCGTTACAACATTGTCAACAAAGTGGCATTTACAAAAATAAAATATCATAATTTTTTTTTGTGGAAAAACATCATGACCACCACCCTTAGGACAAGGCCAAAGTCCGGAGAAAATCACCACGATTTTTCGGTTTTTTAATCAAAACCCATGGAAATAGTGGTCGAATGTTGGAATGGCATACCTCGTTGAATTCGTTACAAAATTTCCAACGAAGTGGCATTAACAGAAATAAAATATCAATTGAAAAAATTTAAAAAAAAATCATGACCCCCACCTCCATGACAACACCAAAATCCGAAGAAAATCACCTCGATTTTTCGTATTTTTAATTAAAAGCCTTGGAAATAGAAGTCGAATGTTGAAATGGCATACTTCTTTGAATTCGTGACAACATTTTCAACAAAGTGCCATTTTCAGAAATAAAATATCAATTGAAAAAAATTTTCGATAAAAAATCTTATGACAACACCAAAATCCGAAGAAAATCACCTCTATCAAACGCCTTGGAAATTGTGATCGAATGTTGGATTGGCATACCTTGTTGAATTCGTTACAACATTTCCAACAAATTGGCATTTACAAAAATAAAATATCAATTGAAAAAAAAAAAAAAAATCATGACCCCCACCCTTATGACACCGCCAAAATCCGAGGAAAATCACCTCGATTTTTCGGTTTTTTAATTAAAACCCTTGGAAATGGAATACCTCTTTTAATTCGGTACAACATATGCAACAAAGGTGCATTTCCAGAAATCAAATCACAATTGAAAAAATTTTTCGAAAAAAAATCATGACCCCCACCCTTATGACAACGCCAAAATCCGAAGCAATTTTTTTATCAAAACCCTTAGAAATAGTGGTCGAATATTAGCATGGCATACTTCGATGAATTCGTGACAACATTTCCTACAAAGTGGCATTTTCAGAATTTAAATATCAATTGAAAAATTTTTTCGAAAATAAATCTTGATCCCTACTCTAATGACAACACCAAAATCCAAAGAAAATCACCTCAATCAAAAGCCTTGGGAATTGGGATCGAATGTTGGATTGGCATACCTCGTTGAATTCGTTACAACATTTCCAACAAATCGGCATTTACACAAATCAAAATCAATTGAAAAAATTGTTCGAAAAAATCATGACCCCCACCCTTATGACAACGCCAAAATCCGAAGAAAATCACCTCGATTTTTCGGTTTTTTAATCAAAACCCTTGGAAATAGTGGTCGAATGTTGGAATGGCATACCTCGTTGAATTCGTTACAACATTTCCAACAAAGGTGCATTTACAGAAATAAAATATCACTTGAAAAAAATGTTCGAAAAAAATCATGACCCCCACCCTTATGACAACGCCAAAATCCGAAGAAAATCACCTCGATTTTTCGGTTTTTTAATCAAAACCCTTGGAAATAGTGGTCGAATGTTGGAATGGCATACCTCGTTGAATTCGTTACAAAATTTCCAACAAAGTTGCATTTACAGAAATAAAATAACAATTGGAAAAATTGTTCGAAAACAATCATGACCCCCACCGTTATGACAACGCCAAAATCCGAAGAAAATCACCTCGATTTTTCCGTTTTTTAATCAAAACCCTTGGAAATAGTGGTCGAAAATTGGAATGGCATACCTCGTTGAATTCGTTACATCATGTCCAACAAAGGTGCATTTACAGAAATAAAATAACAAATGAAAAAATTTTTCGAAAAAAAATCATGACCCCCACCCTTATGACAACGCCAAAATCCGAAGAAAATCACCTCGATTTTTCGGTTTTTTAATCAAAACCCTTGGAAATAGTGGTCGAATGTTGGAATGGCATACCTCGTTGAATACGTTACAAAATTTCCAACAAAGTTGCATTTACAGAAATAAAATAACAATTGGAAAAATTGTTCGAAAACAATCATGACCCCCACCGTTATGACAACGCCAAAATCCGAAGAAAATCACCTCGATTTTTCCGTTTTTTAATCAAAACCCTTGGAAATAGTGGTCGAAAGTTGGAATGGCATACCTCGTTGAATTCGTTACAACATTTCCAACTAAGTGGCATTTACAAAAATAAAATATCATTTAAAAGTTTTTTTTGGAAAAACATTATGACCCCCACCCTTAGGACAAGGCCCAAATCCGGAGAAAATCACCTCGATTTTTCCGTTTTTTAATCAAAAACCTTGGAAATAGTGGTCGAAAGTTGGAATGGCATACCTCGTTGAATTCGTTACAACATTTCCAACAGAGGTGCATTTACAGAAATAAAATATCAATTGAAAATAGTTTTCAAAAAAAAATCATGACCCCCACCCTTATGACAACGCCAATATGCGAGGAAAATCACCTCGATTTTTCGGTCTTTTAATCAAAAGCCTTGGAAATAGAAGTCGAATGTTGAAATGGCATACTTCGTTGAATTCGTGACAACATTTCCAACAAAGTGGCATTTACAGAAATTTAATATCAATTGAAAAAATTTTCGAAAAAAAATCTTGATCCCCACTCTTATGACAACACCAAAATCCGAAGAAAATCACCTCGATCAAAAGCCTTGGAAATTGTGATCGAATGTTTGATTGGCATACCTCGTTGAATTCGTTAGAACATTTCCAACAAATTGGCATTTACAGAAATAAAATAACAATTGAAAAAATTTTTCGAAAAAAAATCATGCCCCCACCCTTATGACAACGCAAAAATCCGAAGAAAATCACATCGATTTTTCGGTTTTTTAATCAAAACCCTTGGAAATAGTGGTCGAATGTTGGAATGAGTAGCTACAACTAATGCATTCGACCTATTTTATGGTTTTTAAAAAGGGATTTGCGCAAGCAATGGGTTTCGCTAAGGGTTTTCGGACAACAAAAAAGACCTGTCCTTTTTCTATACCTAAAAAACCGGACCTGTATACGCACAGATAGGGTAACGGAATTTCGTTAACCTCTGTGATTTAAAAATAGAAACTGTCCTGATGGGAGAGAGGGAGAGAGAGGAAGAGAAAGTCTCTCTTAGAAATATTTGAGCATTTAAACTAGATCTGAAATTTTGTTGATTTGACCAAAGTAATTTTAGAATATAAGGTTGTATATTATTAATGTCTGGCTTGAACACTTTAAATTGGCCGAACATAAAATTCTATATTTGAAGAGTTTAACTCAATAAAAATTATTTCATTTATGATAAATAATTTTAGTAGTACAAAATAATTTGCGGCCTCTACACTTTAACTAAAATAATAAATTATTTAAACGCAGTATACAAGTTATTTATATACCACTTTTAATTTCCAAAGTAAAATTATCCACATAGGCATGAACAGAACATTAAAAATTTTTTAAAATGTCAATCGGCCACAAAATTTTCTGTAAATGTTATACAAAAATTCTATGCTGTTATTACAATGTGTTTAAACCTGTTCGCGCACTTGCGGTTCAAAAAGGCTATTTTACCGCACCCGATTCCTACAATATTTTACGTTTTTTTCCGCAAGAGGGCGAGAATGAGAGGTAGGACATATGCGACCCGCCAAATGGCCAAAGCGACATCTATATCTCAGTATGCGCGGCTTAGCTCGTAAAGCGTCATCTAAGAGTCATTATTTTTGGGTGGCGTCTTGACTAGGATTGGAACCAAAATACATTTAAAAAAGGGGATTGCATATATCCTACCTCTCATTCTCGCCCTTTTGCGGAAAAAAACGTAAAATAATGTAGGAATCGGGTGCGGTAAAATAGCCTTTTTGAACCGCAAGTGCGCGCGAACAGGTTTAAACACATTGTAATAACAGCATAGAATTTTTGTATAACATTTACAGAAAATTTTGTGGCCGATTGACATTTTAAAAAATTTTTAATGTTCTGTTCATGCCTATGTGGATAATTATACCCGTTACTCGTAGAGTAAAAGGGTATATTGTATTCGTGCAAAAGTATGTAACAGGTAGAAGGAAGCGTTTCCGACCCTATAAAGTATATATATTCTGGTTCAGGATCACTAGCCGAGTCGATCTAGCCATGTCCGTCTGTCCGTCTGTCCGTCTGTCTGTCTGTCCGTATGAACGCTGAGATCTCGGAAACTATAAAAGCTAGAAGATTGGCATTTTGCATGTAGATTCTAGGAGTTCCTACGCAGCGCAAGTTTATTTCAAAAGGGTGCCACGCCCCCTTTAACGCCCACAATCTCTTATATACGATTTTAAAAATTTAAATATTTCGGAAAAGTAAAAATGCAGTTTTATTGTGTTTATCAATACCAATCGAAATGTAGAAGAAATTTTCCAAATCGGACCATTCGTTAAAAAGTTATGCGTGATCAAAGTTTCTATCTCCATCTCCCTCGCACTCCCTTTACCTGAGTAACGGGTATCTGATAGTCGGGGCACCCGACTATAGCGTTCTCTCTTGTTTTACTTTGGAAATTAAAAGTGGTATATAAATAACTTGTATACTGCGTTTAAATAATTTATTATTTTAGTTAAAGTGTAGAGGCCGCAAATTATTTTGTACTACTAAAATTATTTATCATAAATGAAATAATTTTTATTGAGTTAAACTCTTCAAATATAGAATTTTATGTTCGGCCAATTTAAAGTGTTCAAGCCAGACATTAATAATATACAACCTTATATTCTAAAATTACTTTGGTCAAATCAACAAAATTTCAGATCTAGTTTAAATGCTCAAATATTTCTAAGAGAGACTTTCTCTTCCTCTCTCCCTCTCTCCCATCAGGACAGTTTCTATTTTTAAATCACAGAGGTTAACGAAATTCCGTTACCCTATCTGTGCGTATACAGGTCCGGTTTTTTAGGTATAGAAAAAGGACAGGTCTTTTTTTGTTGTCCGAAATTTGGGATACAGAACAAATAAACTGTACACCTTAGCGAAACCCATTGCTTGCGCAAATCCCTTTTTAAAACCATAAAATAGGTCGAATGCATTAGTTGTAGCTACTTTAAGCTGCAGTTGTATTCATTCCCTAGACTTAAGGTTGTAAAGTCATTTAATTGGTGGTATGAAATCTCTACAAGATACCCCCATCCATCTGATCTCTAGGAAATTTGATTTGATCCCACCCAAGTAAACATATACATACGCACAACTGTTCAGTCGCCATCACAATTGTTTGACGACCTTGCCTTTCTAGATATTTTCCACCCTCAAAGACATACACAGACACACACCATCACAGATTTTCCTTACAGCAGTCAACCAATCGAATGTATTGGTTGCATGTATTTGATTTCCAAGTGTACTGTTACTTTTTTGGGTATAAAAAGTGGATCACACAAGAAGTGTATATTCAGTATTCTTTTTTAACCCAATATGTCAATCTCTAACGATTCAGTAATTTTCGTCGATACGGTCGAAGAAATTGTACAGGACGTGGAGGTCGCTAACGAGGTTGAAGACTTTCTTCAGGACATATTCGCACCGCACATTTCCTCAACACAAACGAATCCGGCCGACTTGACATGTGCAGATTTAGTCGATGTACCAATTAGCATGACGTCTGCGGAGTATCTAGCATTACAGCAAGCACACGACAATAGTGTTTGCTCCGTAAGCTGGATTGATGCTGTTTTTGCTCAACCGTTCGAAATGGACGAGGAGCCTCAACCGGACTTCTCATTCAAATTTCCAGCTGACGATAGTCTATTTGACGAAATTGAAGAGGCCCAAGCAAATCCGTACATTGGGTTGCTTGATGATAGTTGGAATAAGGAATTATGTAAAAGATCCAAATAAAAAATAAAAATGTTCATTTAATATTAAGACGAATTAAATAAAACAAATTTTAAATAATATTTGTATCTGATCTCTAGGAAATTTGATTTGATCCCACCCAAGTAAACATATACATACGCACAACTGTTCAGTCGCCATCACAATTGTTTGACGACCTTGCCTTTCTAGATATTTTCCACCCTCAAAGACATACACAGACACACACCATCACAGATTTTCCTTACAGCAGTCAACCAATCGAATGTATTGGTTGCATGTATTTGATTTCCAAGTGTACTGTTACTTTTTTGGGTATAAAAAGTGGATCACACAAGAAGTGTATATTCAGTATTCTTTTTTAACCCAATATGTCAATCTCTAACGATTCAGTAATTTTCGTCGATACGGTCGAAGAAATTGTACAGGACGTGGAGGTCGCTAACGAGGTTGAAGACTTTCTTCAGGACATATTCGCACCGCACATTTCCTCAACACAAACGAATCCGGCCGACTTGACATGTGCAGATTTAGTCGATGTACCAATTAGCATGACGTCTGCGGAGTATCTAGCATTACAGCAAGCACACGACAATAGTGTTTGCTCCGTAAGCTGGATTGATGCTGTTTTTGCTCAACCGTTCGAAATGGACGAGGAGCCTCAACCGGACTTCTCATTCAAATTTCCAGCTGACGATAGTCTATTTGACGAAATTGAAGAGGCCCAAGCAAATCCGTACATTGGGTTGCTTGATGATAGTTGGAATAAGGAATTATGTAAAAGATCCAAATAAAAAATAAAAATGTTCATTTAATATTAAGACGAATTAAATAAAACAAATTTTAAATAATATTTGTACTGTTTTTATACCCGTTACTCGTAGAGTAAAAGGGTATATTGTATTCGTGCAAAAGTATGTAACAGGTAGAAGGAAGCGTTTCCGACCCTATAAAGTATATATATTCTTGTTCAGGATCACTAGCCGAGTCGATCTAGCCATGTCCGTCTGTCCGTCCGTCCGTCTGTCCGTCTGTCTGTCCGTCTGTCTGTCTGTCTGTCTGTCCGTATGAACGCTGAGATCTCGGAAACTATAAAAGCTAGAAGATTGGCATTTTGCATGTAGATTCTAGGAGTTCCTACGCAGCGCAAGTTTATTTCAAAAGGGTGCCACGCCCCCTTTAACGCCCACAATCTCTTATATACGATTTTAAAAATTTAAATATTTCGGAAAAGTAAAAATGCAGTTTTATTGTGTTTATCAATACCTATCGAAATGTAGAAGAAATTTTTCAAATCGGACCATTCGTTAAAAAGTTATGCGTGATCAAAGTTTCTATTTCCATCTCCCTCGCAGTCCCTTTACCTGAGTAACGGGTATCTGATAGTCGGGGCACCCGACTATAGCGTTCTCTCTTGTTTTATTTGTTTTTGGTTATTTTTCAACCTTAGATCCTACATTGCTTTATGGCTCAGATTGAAGTTATGTTTCATCCTACTGAATGCATATACAAATTGTCTCGCAACCAGAATCTTTCTATTTCCGGACAAAAGAAACATTGGTAATAGTACGATCTAGATTTTTGATAACTAAAGTTGTGTACTTTTAAGGTATGAATTTTCAAACCATTGCGGGTAGTTAATGATGTAGAATTAGTGCACAACTCGCAATTAAACGTATCCATCTCGGTTCTATAACAAACTGAAGGATCTAGAAATTATATGTTCTTATATAAGATGTTGAAGTGAAATATGTGTGTGTGTGTGTGTGTGTGTATATATATATAAATATATATAAATATATATATATATATATATATATATATATATATATATATAAAGTGAATTATATTAGATATATATATATATATATATATATATATGTATATATGTATATTCATACACATATACATAAGTACTTCAAGAGTATAAAAGGCTATGTATTCTTTTTAAATAAATTAGTGCACAACTGAAAATTACCTGATAATAACCAATCCGGACTAACGAAGCTCTAAAATGGTTTGTTCAGCCCAACATGTTTATTAGAATTACTTTACTAGAATTTACTTTATTTCTTCAGGATTTTATAACAACCCTTAATGAATTGAAGCCTTTGATTGGTTATACAAAACTTGAAAATCTATGTATTGGTTTTGAGTATAAGATTATTGGGTTCTCTCTTGTTTTATTTGTTTTTGGTTATTTTTCAACCTTAGATCCTACATTGCTTTATGGCTCAGATTGAAGTTATGTTTCATCCTACTGAATGCATATACAAATTGTCTCGCAACCAGAATCTTTTTATTTCCGGACAAAAGAAACATTGGTAATAGTACGATCTAGATTTTTGATAACTAAAGTTGTGTACTTTTAAGGTATGAATTTTCAAACCATTGCGGGTAGTAAATGATGTAGAATTAGTGCACAACTCGCAATTAAACGTATCCATCTCGGTTCTATAACAAACTGAAGGATCTAGAAATTATATGTTCTTATATAAGATGTTGAAGTGAAATATGTGTGTGTGTGTGTGTGTGTGTATATATATATAAATATATATAAATATATATATATATATATATATATATATATATATATATATATATAAAGTGAATTATATTAGATATATATATATATATATATATATATATATATATATATGTATATATGTATATTCATACACATATACATAAGTACTTCAAGAGTATAAAAGGCTATGTATTCTTTTTAAATAAATTAGTGCACAACTGAAAATTACCTGATAATAACCAATCCGGACTAACGAAGCTCTAAAATGGTTTGTTCAGCCCAACATGTTTATTTAACATCGTATTAGAATTTACTTTATTTCTTCAGGATTTTATAACAACCCTTAATGAATTGAAGCCTTTGATTGGTTATACAAAACTTGAAAATCTATGTATTGGTTTTGAGTATAAGATTATTGGGTGCAAACTGAAAAAAACACCTTATGGAAATAAAATAGCTCTTTATTTAACAGACAAGGACAACGAAAACATTTGGATATTTTTACCTAAAAGTTATGTAAACAAGTTTTCCACTAAGACACCCTTTAGGAAGTTAAATGAGAATGGAATTTCTCACATTGTATACAAAGGAAAAGATATGAATAGATATAGTCCTGCTCTAATCGAATTTATATCTACAAATAAATAAAGTAAATAAGGACAACTCCCCCATATAAGACCACAAGATTCTTTCTTCTGCATCAGTCGTTTGCGCAGTCTTAAAGAGTAAAAACCATTCCAAATAAGCAACTATTAAAATGCACTCGAAACAAATTGAGTTGTTCTTAATGCAGTTCGAAGACATGATCTTCGAGGAGCATGTAACCAGACTGGAATATTTACGTCTTACACTGGAGGATTTGGAAGACAAGGAACTTATTCACTCAAAGTATGGTTTTCACTACAAGCTTTGTCCCTGGAGCGATGAAGACGCCTCGGTCGGACCGGATACCTGCCAGTGTCATAGACTACCTCTATTAAAAGACGAAGCCGTTAATATTATGTTAAGATATTATAAGTTGAACCAGAGATTATATAGAACCCCCACAATAAACAATATTAATTGATTTTATTTTAATTAAATTGTTTTTTATTTTTAAAATATTTCTTAAACATTTTCAGAATAAGCTTATCATTATAAAAAAAGCATTTCTCTTAACATTTTTTAAGAAACAGCTTAAGGATTTTTTTTTACTTTTAAAAAGACCATACAGTATACAATAATGTCCACAAGTATTTGAGAAATATCCTTGTAGTTGCTGTTTGTTATAAAAATATTTAACAGAATTTTTTTTTAAAAAGGTTATGTACTCTTTATTTTGGGGGTATTGCCCATAGGAGTCAAAAAACTCATTTGACCTATTACTATTAAAATGGAATGCAATCCAATGTGTACCAGGTTGTGCTGAAGTATCAGTGTTGGCAATAATTAGAGCCGGAAATCCTTTTTGGTAGCTGATCCGATGGAAAAACTCCTTTAAAAATTTTTTTTGTATATGTATTCTTACATAGTAAATCAATAATTTGTAATGTATTCATGTTTAAAGGAGAACTCTGATATTTCGATTCTTATCAATATCAATCATTGAGTCGTATTCGCAATAAACTAAACAAGTTACTGCTTCAGTAAGTGGTGCCGAAAATCGGCCTTCAATGCGGATGGTCCCTTGAGAAATTAAATTCGAGCACACAGTTGAGTTTGAATGATCAGCAGTTAGGTCAAAGGCTAATATAAAACTGTTTTTATCAAACATTTCCTTTGTAATTTGCAGGCCCCGATCGTAATGTTTTATTCCACTCCCCCTAAATAGCATATTATATCCTCGCGCTTTGGGCATTTTCGGTGTTGGAGTAATCAAACTCAAGGGCCTGAGAAGGAACTTGCACTCCATTAACCAATAGGTTAAATCGTTGAACTTTAAAATGCTCAAAATCGAATGGGTCCAATCCACGATTTCCTGAGTATGCACGGTTTTTTACCATACAAAACGCTACAAAATTTGGTAATTGCCCAATAACAGCGTTATCTATCGATAATGTATTGTTTCCTGGGTATATAGTGAAAGACTTTACTTCCACTTTGTTGAATGGATATATAGCATTTTTTGTTTGTAATACATGATGATGAGCCAATAAAATGCTGGGGTTGATAGTTATATGATCTCGGTCTGAGGAACTTGTGAGATGGTTCTGAAGCCGCCTAGCTGGGGCGACCGAGCGGGTCGCAGGTTGCGGATAGCGGACGACCTCACTCGAGGCCAACTGCGAATAAGCTGGCGGTGGAAGTCAAACACGGAATCGTGGACGGAAACCCCAGCAAATAAGCAGTCCCGGACAACCAGCGGGTATCTTGCAACGAGGCAGTACCGACGATGCGATTTGTTCAGCCGCATCTAAACAGTTGCTTTACACAAACCCAATATCCCCCACACACCACCTACCCACTTCCTCTCCCAAACAACATCTCACTCCGGGCCGGACTACGGTGTAATCCGGACCGTGCCAAGAGTCAGCCTGGCTGGGGGCCCGGATCAACAACTAGCCCAGTCTCAAACGGTGGGCTCAGGGAGATGGCGACCCCCTGTTCTATCTACCGCCTTACCTCGCGGATCTCTGCCCGGGCGGACCTTTCCCCTTCTCCGCAGCTCGTGGGACCAAATATGGAAACAACACATAAAAACACAAATAAAAAAACGGAGACGGGAACTCCACAAAAGACCGGAGTTGCAAAGACGAACGATGGTTCCATTGCAAGCACCAGTAGGGCTCAGAAAGGGCCCCATCCCAAACTAGGGATGTCGGGGGACAGAAAGACTGTCGCAAACGCCTCTGCTATGTGCGCATCTGCGCCAAAACCAGTGGTAGGCGCAGCAAAGTCGATCGGGTCACCCGCTGGTGTAAAGAAGAATTTTACATACGCAGAGAGACGGACTGCCGCCCAAACCCTGCGCTCACATGCCAGAAGCACTGTCGCTACGCCTTTGCCCGAATGGCTAAAGAAGGTAGAGTGGGCAAGGACGGTGTTTCCCAACTATGGGCAAGAGAAGCCCCATCAAGAAGGTGCTCAGGCGAAGAGGCAACGCTCCATAGAGCTGCCCGGCCCGTCGGCGAAAAGATCGAAGATCCAGCCGTCGGTCTCCTTTGCCGAGATCACCAAAGATCGGGTCCTACTTGGACTCATAGATAGGGGAAATCCGGAGAAGAGGATCCCCAGAAACAAATGGAAGGCGGTTGAGTCCAAGCTGTCACTCATTTGCCTGCGTATGGTACGCGAGAAGCCCGGTTCAGCGCCTTGCTGTATGGACGCGGGCTGGTACCAGGGCAGTGTAAAAGTGGTGGCCTGCGATAATCAACGATCAGCTGACCTTTATAAACAGGCGGTAGCTCAGCTCGGTGCAGTCTACGAAGGGGCGAACATAGTCGCACTAGATTGGTGTGACGTCCCCAGTAGACCGCGAGCCAGAATCTGGCTCCCAGCAGCAATCGCATCACCGGAAGACATCCTCTACATGTTGCAAGAATGCAACCCACATCTCCCCACAAAAGACTGGAAAGTCGTTAAGGTGGAGGAGCACGCAGGTGATGTAAACCAAGCGATTGTGGTACTGAACAAGGAGTCGATCGCTCCCATAGAGGCTGCTCGGGGAACGCTCAACTATGGGTTCAGTGCCATACACATCAAAATATACAAAGGGGACTCTAATTCCTCGGGAAGTCCTGCCGGCAACCCAGCCGAGCAGGTGCTTGCGGAGGAAGTGGAAGCCCCTGGTGTGCCGGAGGACGGCTACTCAACCGACTCGTCGCTAAGCAGAGAGATGCGAGCGATGGGACCGGCAATCGACGAAGTGGACCTGAGCGATTCGGAGGCCGACGTTACTGTGGTGGAGGTTGCAGCTGGGGATGTCGCTAAGACTCCTGCAGATCAACCTACACCACAGTAAAGCAGCGTCCGCTGCTCTTTTGCTTCGCCTGGCCAAAGGCGAAGCCGACGTGGTCTTAGTTCAGGAACCCTGGGTAGCAGGAGGCAGGGTTGCTGGACTGGGAACAAAAGACTACAAGCTTATGCTTGACCCCAAACAAGGTAAAATTCGAACCTGCATTTTAGCCAAACGGCATCTTAGTACATTTCTGCTTCACAAATACAGCAACGGAGATAACACACATCGAATCGTCTTTGACTTTCAAAGTGAACGGTCGTGTTTTTTTTCTGCGCCTCGAATTTTGTATTTTGTTTTCGTTTATTCCCATCGGTGGGTTTTATAAAAACAACATTAAATTTTCTTTCGGTTATTTAAACATAAATTTAAACTCCGTTCGCTTCGCGAGTGCACTTTGTATTGATACTGATAAATTGTTTTTAGTTTTTCGTAATTCTTATCTGTGTTTTCTATCCTATTTATATCCACGCTGTTTCTCTTTTGTGCATGCACTTATTTACGCTCCCGCTCTCTTGCTCTCTTTGCTTTTGAAAGTTCTAAGCGTGCAGTTTCTGCGCTCTTGCGGTACTTATAACTGCTCGCTTATAAATTTCAATTTCGCTTTCTTGGTACAGTGGTAAATAAATAAAATGAATAATAAAAATTTAGTCTGCTTCTGCAAAAAATGCAGCCTCGTAATCAGGGCCGACCAGTCTAATATGACTTGCTGGCTGTGTGAAAATATGGTGCACACCAAGTGCGCCGGTTTTACTGGCCGGACAAGTGATGACCTTTCAAAGGGGCCCAATTTGCAGTTTTGTTGTGACGCTTGTGTGGAGGTTGCGAACGAGATGAAATCGTTCATGCGCCAAACTAAAGGCGGCCTGATGGGACTGATTAGCTGTTTCGGAGTGGCTAGAGATAGTTTTCGCCGGGCTGATGATCTCCTATCTGCGCTGGACTCGCAGTTTAATAGTCGTAAGCTATTAGAAGAGTCCCCTAAGCGCAAAAAGGCCGCTGGTGGTAAGGAGCAAAAGGGGAACACCCCGCAACCGAAATCAAAAGAACAACAGAGCATTCCGGCGGATCAGCAGCCGATTTCAGCAAACCTTCAAATGTTGCTAAGATCGGCAGCTAAAAAAGATTCGGTATCCGAACAATCCGTTACTGAATGCATGCAACCAGGGACTTCTAAGAATTCCGATTTGTCCGTAGTGGTTTCACAATTAGTGGATCCACCTATCTCTCAGAATGTAGCATCACCACCACAAGGGACTACTGAGTCCGGACAACCGGCTCAAGTTGGTTTGGCAGAGGCAATGTCTGCTCCACCAAAATCCCTTTCAGTGGTTCCACTCAAGAAACCAATTTTCGTTTCTCGGCTTTCCCCTGATCAAACATCTTCTGATGTATTGTCTTATATACAAGACAAAACTAAAGCCGATTGTAATAGTGTAAAGGTGGAAAAGTTTAAGTTTTCTTATGCTAGAGACATTTCATCTTTCAAGATAACTGTCCCTAACGAGCTTTTTGAAGCCATATGCTCGGGCGACTTTTGGCCGGATAATATGGTTGTAAAAGAGTTCGAGGCTAAGATAAAGAAGAAGGGGCCCGTAGGAGTAAAACTTCCTAGTCGAGGCCAAACCAGTGTACCAATTTCAAAAAACTAACTTCTAACCCCCTTTCTTTCCTATCAGAATGCAAGAGGTTTGCGTAGCAAACTCACTAAATTGTATTCTGATAGCCTTTCCTTTGCATCTCATATTATTGTGTTCACAGAAACCTGGTTAAAGCCGGAGATCTTTAGCTCCGAAGTTTTTCCAGGTAAGTACACAATATATAGGTATGACCGTCCCTCTAGACGGGGAGGTGGAGTCTTAATTGGAGTTGATTCAAACTTCCCGTCTGAGGAGTTATTTTTTGATGAATTCAATACCATTGAATTTATTTGTGTAAAGTTATCGCTTCCTGGTAACTTTATATACATAACTTGCTCTTATATTCCGCCGTTGTCTGAACTTCCTGATTATTTAAATCACCTATCCGTTATTAAGTCCGTTGCAAATAAGCTTTCCGATAGGGATCAGTTGATAGTTCTAGGTGATTTTAATATACCTGGAGTTACTTGGTCCACTGAGGATGGATCGAATGTCTTACTACCTATAGCACAACATGATTTTATTGATGGCCTGCTTGACATATCTCTATCTCAAGTAAACCATGTTCGAAATTCATTAGGTCGCCTACTTGATTTGTGTTTTGTATCGAATCCTGAAGGTGTGTTTCTGTCCAGAGTAGCACCACTCACGCAACCTGAAGATCCATATCACCCAACAATCGAACTTTCATTTGATACGGGTAGAGTTATAGAAGAAAAATCAGAAAATTCCAAACGAATACATTGTTTTCGCAAGGCAGACTTTCTGAGGCTTAATAATTTTATTTCTGGCTTTAATTGGTCTGATCTTTACTTATGCAATAATATGTCCGATGCAGTTAATGTTTTTTATACTGCAATAAACTCATTTTTTAATTCCTGTGTTCCGTGGTACTATCCGTCAACTTCCAATAAATCACCTTGGTTTAGCAAAGAGTTGACACACTTAAGAAATGTAAAGTCCAGACTTTTTAGGAAATATAAAAATACCGGTTCTCAATCTGTTTTTACTAGATATCTAAGTGCTCGGTCAAGATTTACCGTGCTTAATGCTCAGTGTTATAATAGTTACTTAAACCGTTGTAAGGTCCAGTTCTCTCAGGACCCGAAACAGTTTTATAATTTTGTTAACACCAAGCGTAAATCTAATTCTTTTCCTTCCTCGCTGTCGTTCGAAAACATGACGGGAACCACAGATCAGGCAATAGCCGATATATTTGCCCAATTTTTTCAAACGACTTACTCTACTTTAGATTATTCATCTCAGCCTTATTCTTACACCATGCCCAAGTCAAACCTCATTTTCTGTCCCACTTTAACAGAAAGCTCTCTTCTTTTGGATCTTAAGCCTGTTTATTCGCCAGGGCCCGATGGTATTCCTGGGTGCGTGCTTAGGTATTGCGCTAAGGCCCTGTGCAAACCTCTTCACAAGTTGTTTACCTTATCTCTAGAAACGTCCCAATTCCCAAATATTTGGAAGGAATCATTTGTTATTCCTCTTTTCAAAAAAGGTAACAAGTTAGAAGCCAGTAACTACAGAGGTATTTCTAAGTTGTCAGCTATTCCTAAGCTTTTTGAAAAAATTATTACTCCTCATTTGCAGCACTTTTGCAGATCAATTATTTCTCCGTGTCAACACGGATTTATTAAACGTAGATCCACAATTACAAACCTTCTAGAGCTCACTACATTTGTGATAAAAGGCTTCAATAGTAGTTTTCAAACAGATGTCATTTACACTGACTTTAGTAAAGCATTTGACTCTGTAAATCACTTACTTCTTATTCATAAACTTGACCTTTTAGGTTTTCCAGTTGATCTGCTTAAATGGATTTCAAGTTATCTAAATGGCAGGTCACAAAGGGTCCTTTTTAAAAATTCAATTTCTGAAATTCTCCGTGTTACCTCCGGTGTCCCACAAGGGAGCCATCTGGGTCCGTTACTTTTTACATTATTTATTAACGATCTTCCCTCAATTATAAGTCATTCTCGCGTACTTATGTACGCAGATGATGTTAAGTTGTGCCTGCAGTATAAGGACATTTCCTGCCATTTAGACTTGCAATCCGATCTAGATAATTTTCAAAACTGGTGCCGAGATAATTTACTAAATTTAAACGGCTCCAAGTGCAAGCTGATGACTTTTTATCGGGCCAATCCGATATACGCGACTTACATGTTAAGTGGCAGCTCTTTGGATAGAATAACTCTTGTAAACGATCTTGGCGTTCTCTTGGACCCTAAACTAAAATTTTCTAATCACATTTCGTCCATGGTTAATAAAGCCAGAGGAGTGCTTGGATTTATTAAAAGGTGGTCAAAAGAATTCGATGATCCTTATTTGACTAAAACTTTATTTATTTCGCTAGTCCGTCCGATTCTGGAGTATGGGTCTCCCGTCTGGAGTCCACAATACGGAATACATATTGGTCGTATTGAATCTGTACAAAAAAACTTCCTTCTTTTTGCTTTACGGCGCCTAAACTGGGATGCAAATCTTATCTTACCTTCTTATTCTAGTAGACTTCTTTTGATTAATTTACCATCCCTAGCCAACCGTAGAACGATGCTTGGTACTATCTTTATTTATAACCTTATACATGGTGATATTGACTGCCCCGACTTGTTAAGTCGGCTAAACTTTTCTGTGCCAAGTAGATTAACTAGAAATTATATTCCCCTAATTTTAAATCATTGTAGATCTAACTATGCCTTGCATGAGCCTTTCAGAGTATTATGTTCTGACTATAATAGACTTTTTCCTGTAATATCAAATCTTGACTCTCTGCCGCTCCTAAAACGATTAAAACTTGCTTCATTGGCACAAGATTGATCTAACTATTACTTTTTTCCCCGGACCTTTACCTTTATTTTCCCATCTCGCGTCTATCCTATCGCGAATCGTGCCGTACGATACACGGCTGCGCCCCTCGGTCGGTTGGGCGGGTAAGTGGGCCGTGGAACTAAAAAAAAAAAAAAAAAAAAAAAAAAAAAAAAAACAGCAATAAGCCTGGAGCTGCAAAGCGGCTCCTTTAGGATGCTATCGGCCTACATGGCTTCCGAAAAGGTAGACCCCCCAGACGCGCTAGTCAGAGGACTGGTACAGGAATCTGAAGAGCTTAAGAAAGGCTTGGTGATAGGATGCGATGCTAATGCCCACCATACTCAGTGGGGCTGCCCTATCAACAACGACAGAGGTGAGTCTCTATTCGATTTCATTCTTAATTCGAACTTATTTCTTTGTAATACCCCTACTTTTATAACAAAAACGTGCCAAACGATCATAGATCTAACCCTGGCATCAGATTCACTCATAAGCACAGTCACAAACTGGGCTGTCTCCGACGAGCACTCATTTTCAGATCATAGGTTTATAGAGACAACTTTGTTGTCACCTGCGCCGGTCAGCTTTGCCAACCCCAGGCGGGCAAACTGGAGTAAATACAAAGAAATTCTATCGAATTTCCTTCCCAGGAAGCCACCAGAAAGCACTCCTTGCACTCAGGAGCTAGATAATATAGTAAACAAATTCACAGAAGCATGCAACGCGGCTTTCTCAGCTGCATGCCCGTTAGGGAAACCAAGGGGAAGGAAAAAACCTCCTTGGTGGACCCAGCAATTATCAATCCTCAGAGCCAAATGCAGAAGCCTGTTCAACAGAGCGAAAGCTGCAAATGAGGACATAAACTGGCAAAGCTACAAAAAGGAATTAGCCACATACAAAAAGGCTATCAGGAAAGAGAAGAGAACTGCATGGCAGAATTTCTGCTCGGACATTGAAAAGACAACTGATGCCGCAAGGCTCAGAAAAATACTTTCTAAGACAGCCGTATCCCTGGGCTATCTCCAAAAGGCTGACGGATCATGGTCGGACTCTAGTGAAGAGTCCCTAAACCTACTCCTAGACGCTCACTTCCCAGGGAGCCTGCAAACAGGATATCCCCCAGGAAGACAAACTGGAGAAGGAATAAACTTAAATCTCCTACTATCAGACCGTAATATAAACTGGTCCATTCATAGTTTTAAGCCATACAAATCGCCGGGACCGGACAATATAACACCGGCACATATTCAGCAAGCAGGAGAACTAGCTATAAACTGGCTGAGAAAAATATTCCAGACCATTCTTGCAGTAGGAAAACTACCTACAGCATGGCGGGAAACGAAAGTCGTTTTCATCCCTAAGGCAGGGAAAGCCACCCATACTACAGCGAAGGATTTCAGACCGATAAGTCTGACATCATTCCTGCTAAAAATCCTAGAAAGACTGTTAGGTCTACATATTAGAGACATCATTGACCCGACGCAGATATCAGAGGCGCAACACGCATACACCAAAGGTAAGTCGACCGAATCGGCGCTACACTTGGTAGTAAGCAACATCGAGAAATCACTCAGTATACAAGAATACACCTTGATCGCCTTCCTTGACATAGAAGGAGCTTTCAACAACGTGCTCCCCACGGCAATAACAGAATCCCTCACTGAACTAGGGGGTTGAGCCACCGCTGGTGGGGCTGATCCACAAATTGCTGATAAGCAGATTGGTCACGGCCACACTAGGGACCTCGACCCAGACTAGATTAGTGAACAGAGGCACTTCGCAAGGAGGTGTACTATCACCCCTTTTATGGAATATCGCGGTAAATAAACTACTGCGGATTCTTGAAGGAGGAGGCTGTAAAATAGTGGCATACGCAGACGATGTCGCTATCATCTTTAATGGTAGGTATCCACAAACGTTATGCGATCTTATAACCGCAAAACTAAAAACACTATCGGAATGGACTACAAAGAACGGACTTGGGGTAAATCCCTCAAAAACGGAACTAGTCCTTTTTACAAATAGATACAAAATCCCAAAACTTAACCCACCCTCCTTAAACAACTGTAATCTCTCTTTTAGCGAGCACGCAAGATACTTGGGGTTAGTATTAGATAAGCGTCTTAAATGGGGCCTAAACAACCAAGAGAGAACCAAGAAAGCGACCATTGCACTTTACTCTTGTAAAAAAGCAATTGGGCTAAGATGGGGCATGTCCCCTAAAATCGTCAATTGGATATACATAGCGGTAGTCAAGCCAATCCTACTATATGGAGTAGCTCTGTGGTGGACCGCTTTACACAAACAATGTATCTTAACTCCACTTAACAAAGTACAGCGCATGGCGGCCTTGTGTATGAGTGGAGCCCTTCGAACCACCCCAAACGAAGCGCTGAATGCGATCTTGAACCTCCAGAGCCTGGACTTAGCAGGAATGGAAAGGGCGAAATCGGCAGCCGTTCGACTAAGGGATACAGGGCAATGGAAAGCCCAACTATATGGTCACGCTAAGATTCTTCAGCATGACAATTTGATCCCGCCAAAAACGGATCTATGTAAAACCCGTGAATACAATCACACGCCCTTCGAAGCTCTGATCCCAGGCAGGGAAGCTTGGGATCGTGGCCGACCGGGCTCAATAGACGCAATCTGTTTATATACAGACGGCTCCAAACTAGACGGACACGTAGGTGGAGGCATATACTCCGAGCAATTAGAGATCAGGCGGTCTTTCAGACTTCCTGACCACTGCAGTGTCTTCCAAGCGGAAGTGTACGCTATAATGGAAGCACTTGTCTGTTTAAGGGACTTAAACAACCAGAATAGACACATAAACATATATAGTGATAGCCAAGCGGCTATTAAATCAATCTACTCGACAAATACAAACTCCCGAACAATAGCAGACTGTCGCAAATCTCTCCACGAGATGGCTAGTCAGTTTACTGTTAGCCTTATATGGGTTCCGGGTCACCGGGATATCGTAGGCAACTGTATAGCAGACGAGCTAGCCAGGCAAGGCACCACCATACCTCTCCTTCCAGGAAAGGAGAATGTCGGCATGCCGATGGCTACTTGTAAGCTAATTATTAAAAACCACTTCAGCAAATTAGCCAACACTTTTTGGCAAAACACGCCGAAATGCCGAATCTCTCACCAGACATGGCCTGAGATAAACAATAAGAAAACATCAGAACTACTCAATTTCAGCCGCACTGAGTGCGGCATGCTAATTCGAGTACTCACAGGCCACTGGCTCGTTGGCGCACACGCCGGCAGGCTAAAAGCCCCAAAAAACGATTTTTGTAGAAGCTGCAGGGATGAGGAAGAAGAGGAAACGGTGGAACACCTACTCTGTTCATGCCCAGCCCTATGCAGGCTTAGACTGAAACACTTAGGATATCCTTTCATAAATGACCTGACCGAAATATCGCAGACTAACCTGAAGAGTCTAAGCTCTTTTATTAAATCCTCCGGATGGGGGACCTGCTGATCGACCAACCTACAGGCTGACTCTTAACGGATAGGGGACCCAAAAAAAAAAAATTAGAGATCATACGGTATCACAATGGACCCACAGAGGTCTAGGTGTACCAGGCTGCAGCCTGGTAGCCGTCCAAACCTAACCTAACCTAACCTAGTTATATGATTCATGAAAAGTTGCGCTTCCAATATCTTCAGATTTGATTCCGTTTCGTTTTCCATTAAATAAAATGAAGTTTTCTCAATGTTAAAATTAATCCTTAAATCAACGTTGTTAACAAGCAGTTTTGGTTGATTAAATATATCTCCATGAATTTTACCAAACAATTCAACCTTATTACTATTTTTAAATATATTTTTCAGAGTTTCATTTGTTGATGGGTAAACATATTGACCTGCTGTTATTTTTCCAAAATTGGGATAATAACCTTGAGCGGCCAAGTGGCTTTCTGACGCATCACTCCCATAGTTTAAAACTGTCTGCAAATACGCTCTATAATGATAGTTATTATCACTCTGCGATACTAAAATGTTATTTAAATAAACTGAAGAACTGCGAAATATCGAATGTAATATATTGTTTACTACACCAACGGCGTTTCCTTCAATGACGGTGTTGTCATTTTTTTTTAATTGTACTACAAGACGTAAATAAACACTTGATAAGTCTCTATATGTCTCACCATTACCCAAGCAAACAAATTCGATTGATGAAGCACTGTCTAAGGATGCAATTGGATTGTATGATACTTCTTCAGTTCTTAAAATAGAGCTTTGCGTGGGATGGGGAGCAAACAAATCCAATTCGCTTTTCATGCATTCAATATGGTTACTCATATTGACTTAGAGAAAATATCACTAATATTTATCTTTCTTGAAGACTTTTTTCTTTTATTTTGCGTCTGGGTACGATTACGATGTGTTTTGGATGGTTAAAGAGTCTTTTTTTTTACATTGCGCTTTTTATTTCTTTTCCCGTTTCCATTTGAAAGATTTTGTAAAGCAATTTTACTCTGTTCTTGAATGATATTTCTCAAAGATTTTCTACCGATCTCATCGAACACTGCCTTTCCAGATTCAGAAGCTTGATCTTTAATAGCGGTTATTCCAGAAAGTAAAAGTGGTTTAATATAATTAAAAAGCCCACTAAAAAAGTTTCCAATTCCGCGTCCTTGTTGAACTATTTGGGGTGATACATAAAGGCTTCCTATGTTGCTTAATCCTCCACCACACTGATTTAAATAATATTGATGATAAGATTTCACCATGATTGCTGTTTTAATTCTGAATTACTTACAATTGGGGGAGTATTATTTATAACATTAATTATCTCCGTCTTCTAAAGTGAAGAGTAACAAAAATCGGCACTGTAGACGATTCAAACGGAACCTTATAACCATTTGAATCGGTAATTAATATTGAGATCTCGTTTGGAGACCATATGTCTAAAGGATAATATTCAATATTTTTAAATTGAATATTTTTTTCTTTACCGTTGTAATGCAATACTCGAAGACATCGGGGTCTCTTACAACCAACAATCCTCGGCTTGATTATATCTGTATAAATAAAAATTAATCCATTTTCATGTATTTTTGACTCCATTGTTACATTTGTATATCTAAATGTTTCAGCATTTACTAAACTAACAAATTCAGTTGTACTATTTCCTGTATTTTTAGGTATATTTATTTCTTTATCAGATGCATTTTTAATGTAATTATTTAGGTATATATCGGTAATACCGACTTCCCAAGCATCGTTCATATCTTCAGGAATATTTACAATGTTAGTAAATGCACATTTTACATTATTTATTTACATTTTAGGAAATACATTTAGTGAATCATTGCTGAGCAATGATATGATAAACATCTCATATAAATACCCCATTTCTGATATCTACCTTTACAATTATTGGTATGACGTCCAATTTAGTTTGTTTTTCCCTATTTGTACAGAATTTTTAACTGACCGATTCAACTTTTCACGCCCTGTTACATAAGTAAGATTTTGAAATGGAGATGGTTTTTCTTTATATTTTTTTAGGTTTACTCTTAATTTGCGTTGTTTTGCATTAAGCTTCACTTTTGTAACTGCCATCTTCTTAATATCTTCTTTAGTATCACCAAAGGAAGTATTTCTAATTTTTCGTTTGTGATCATTTGCTTCCGAGTTTAAATCTTCATCACTTTCAGATGGTAAATCTGGTAACTCAATCTTTTTTGGTAGTGAAGAGTCAATTTTTAATTTTAATCCTGAAGTGCTAGGGTTTGTATCAATCCAATCAGTTGTTTGAGATTCATTAGTTTGAGTTGAGATAGGGGGTGCTTTTTGTTCATTTGGTACATGCCATAATTTATTACGTTTTTTATTTTGGTAGTAAGACAATTCTTGACGAATTTTAATCCATTTGTCGAAATCACTTATTTTGTTATCATTTAAAATTGGTAAAAATTTTAAACTTATTAATTCATTCCCCCTGTCATCGCTTATTAATTTTTGATAGGTGTTGGGGGTCATCAAAATGACTTTGTTTAAATTATGTTTATTTTTAAGCATGGTTTAATATTTTTCCGAAAATTCCAGAAAGCAATGAATTTATAAGAATTGGTAAAAATCCTCCTTTTGAACTAGAACTTTTCTCTTGGAATTTAGTGTGCGTTTTGGACAGGAAAGGTAGCGTAATACTTTTTTATACTTTTTGAGCGCAGTTAGATGTGTTTTTGTAACCTTATGATTTCCTTGCAATGTATTTAATACGATCTCTACTAATGTTTTAACTAACTCACCATCGCTATTACTTATAATTGCCTTCCGTAGTTTGTTGTTAGCTTTTTTGAGCACATACAATATATGTTTGTTCGCTTTTAGACGACTTAGATTCTTTTGTAAACCATTTTCCTCTGAATAACACACTGTATATTCGGAATTAAAAATGTTAGTTCTAAATCTTAAGAGATCGTTGATTCCTTGGGTGAGATCAATAAGTAAATATCCATGAGGTTGCTCCGTAACTTCCTTATATATTCTAAATAGTTCTGCGGGATTTTCAGGATAAATTTGTCTTGCTAAACATTGAAATTGAATCTTATCACGGGGGTTTTTAAAAGCAACAATATATTTTGTATTTAGTGAAATATCTCTGGTATGTGATGATTTATGAAATATATTTTGAGTTACAACAACAACGAATAAATTTCTATGGTGCGATCCTTTCGTAAACAGTTCACACACATTTTTATTAAATGCCCCCATCATCAAATCATCCAATATTAAAAGAATAGGTTCATTAGTTTCGTTTTCAATTGTTTCGGGGACTCCTTTATAGTACTCAACATTATTAAAATTAGGTTTAGCAGTATCCTCTCCATAACACCAAATAATCCGATCTATGGAAACATTTAGCAAATCATTCTTTTTATTTATTAGATTTTCTAAAAACGTTGTTTTTCCGGATCCTGAAGGTCCGCAAATTAACTTTGTGAAGGGATGTATGAATTGTGTAAACATTTTATTATTTTAAATATATTTTATTATATTAATATATCCTTAAATTACATTATTATTATTTCGATTTTTCCTGGTCACGTTTTTTTGAGCAGTTCTTTTCGAAATGAGTGTCAGATCCGCAATAATTACAATAAATTAGTTGAGTGTATCCCCTTTTGCGGGGTCATTACCAAACAAATTCTTAAAGGTATCCATTGAATAAGACAACCTCTTAGTTCGACTATAATTTTTTTACTGATAATCAAATATATGTGTTAGGATTACAATATACTTCATAATTTGAGTTTTCTAAGATTACAAATAGTTTAAACAAATTATTTAATGAACATCTAAGAGGAATTTTTTTCGTGTGGATTTTACAATTGGTGAAAAAATTTGGAAGCTGTGCTAAACTTCTTCCAATGTCAATATCGATAATGGTTGTTGATAAATATTTACTTAAAAAATGTTTTTTAATTTCACCACGAACGATAATTGCACTATACTTATTAAGTGGTGAAAGTATTTCTTCTAGACATGTATATGGTATATCTCCAGCTGACCAATCCAATCCATTAATGTTCTGTCGATTTAAGTGTTGCTGTTTAATTGTTTCATTATCCAATTCCTTTATGTTGAATGGTGGTTTGAAATGAAAGAAATTGGGGACGACTGTTCCGGTCTGCATGAATGCTAACTCCTTAACAAAAACTTGTTTATTGTTTCCAAGTAAATATTGAAAATCTACTATAACGCTAGATTTTCGATCTACAGTGTTCATGATTGCTTGAGATTTTTTTATCAACTGAGGCTATGACTACATAAAGTTTCCCCTTTATATGGCGGTCTGATCGGTACAAATGAGTAGTTTAGAAAGACGGCTCAACCATAATGGACACGTACCAAGATACAAAAAATAAAAAACCCCGAAAAAATCAGGATCATGAAGTTATTTTCGGATTCGATTATTATGTAGTACATAATTTAAAAATAAAATGTGGATTGTCAACATCACGAAAATTTTCACCAATGCTCTGGATGCAGCAAAGTAAAAATAATTTCGTGGGATTTGAAAAAGATCAATGGATGCAGCTCCTAACATACAAGGAATATATTCAACTAAAACTTGATCAATACGATTTTTTGTTGCCTGATTCAATTATTGATCATCCAACTACGTCTACTATAAAATGTAATTTTAGATTTCGAAAATCCGATAAGCAGTATGTAATGGTAATAAACCAGTATGGTAAACAAAATTGAATTTGATAGTGAATCCTGGAGATCCCTACTAAGATTAGGTATATTTTTTACTACATTTTTATGTTGGAACTCAATATTAAGTCAACAAGTTACATACCTTTACTATAATCACATTATTCCTAAGTGCGTTTCATTACAAAAATATGATGTTCAACTATCTGATTTAGAAGGATCTTACGATAAAAATGTTCAAATAGATTTAACCAGACTGTGTTTTGAAATTTCAAAAAAGATGCGTAAGGAAATAAAAAGCGATGTACTTGTATATAAGCAATCACTAATATCTAAACCTTCTTCAATACCTAATAAAAAATAACATCATGAGCAAACAGCAAGTTGTTAATGAAATTCATAAACAGGTTCGAAAAAACTTTATTCGGCGCAAATTTGTTCAAAAAGGAATAAATGATACCTGGCAAATTGATTTAGTTGAAATGATTCCTTTTTGGAAAGAAAACAGCGGATATAGATATTTACTGACAGTTATTGACACATTCTCTAAATACGCGTACGCCGTACCTGTTAAAACCAAGTCTGCACAGGAGGTAGTAGAAGCAATGAACACAGTATTTAAAACTGCAAAAAATACCCCTAAGAATATTCAGTCAGATCAAGGTAAAGAATTTTTTAATTCTTCATTTGGTTCCTTAATGAAACAACATCATATAAATCATTATCATACCTACACACATTTAAAAGCATCCATATGCGAGCGTTTTAATAGAACATTAAAAAGTAACATGTGGAAAATGTTCAGTATGCAGGGAAAATATAGATGGATACATAAAATCAATGAACTTGTCCATGAATATAATAATTCGTATCACAGAACCATTAAAATGAGTCCAGTTGATGTATGCACTCAAAATGAGGAGTTTATATTGAAATCAGTTTACAATATTCCAAAAATATATCCACAACACAAATTTTATGTAGGGGATTACGTACGAATAAGTAAATATAAGGGCGTGTTTATGAAGGGGTATGAACCCAATTGGACAACCGAAGTTTTTAAAGTAATAAAGATTAAGTCTACTTACCCTGCAACGTATGATTTAGAGGATTATAAGAGTGAACCTATTGAGGGATCATTTTATGAACAAGAACTTCAACGAGTTAAAGATCCTAATGCGTTCTTGGTAGAGAAAATATTAGAAAAGCGAAAGAATCAACTCAAGGTTAAGTGGCTTGGTTTTGATGAAAGTCACTCTTCGTGGATAGATAAACAAAGTTTGCTGAAATAGTAATTTAGAATAATAGACATACACACCCAGATTTTATTTAAAAATTTATAATTTTATTTTATTTTTTTTTTTATTTTTTTTTTTTTATATTTACACAAATTTACAAATTATACATTTTAAATATATTAAATACATTTTTGATTAACTATACATTTTTTTTTTTGTTTAATTTTAACTATCACCTGAAATATTTCTTATTTCAAAATGTCCGTGAGCTAGTGTATGTATTTTATCAGGTAATATAAACCTTTTATCATCCTTATAATTAAGACTTATTTTATTAACTATTTCAGTATAAAGATTATGAGCTCTACTTCTAATTGTTCGCTGTTCGCCATAATAAGTTTTCTTTTGTTTAATACATTCTATATAATCATTATGCGATAGCTTATTTACAACCGATCTTTGAACTCCCTTAAGCTTTTTAATACATTCGTAAGGACTTTGTCTGAATTTTGATTACTGTCCTTCACAACTAAGATTGAGTAGGCTTTGGCCTTTAGACCCGCAAAGGACTTCATTATTTTTCCTGCATTTTCGTCTTTCATTAAGCCCAGTTCTTTATTATTGGCCTGAACTATATTATATTTATTATTTTCATTGTAGTTTGATGTATCAAACCGACTAGGATTTTTTTGTATTAATTTATAAAAGTCTTCTTTGGATGATATAATAAAGGAATCGGTATCCATATAAATAATACTTGACGAAGGACTCTTTATAGAAAGAAAATTATAAAAGTAATCATACATTAACCATTTGGACAGTTCTAAAACACTGGATCCAATATATATAGGCTTATCATAAAATATACATGTTTGTGTGGACTCGATTGCAGCTAAATTAGGACCAAAAAGTTCTACACTATGAAAATTGTGACTGGCGATTCGTTGTCTAAAACCAGGTGAGTTTTGTTTTGATTGGTAATGAGACACCAGTGCCACGATTCTTCTTTTCGGGACATTTTCCATTGTTTTCCCGTACACAGCGTTATTCATTAATTTAAAAAAAATTTTTTCAAATTCATTTTTAGCTAATTTTCTATGATTTGTGTTTAAATCAATGTAGGGTTTTAGCCAACAAGATTGTTTAAAAGTTAGTACTCTATGAATTTTTTTACTATAATCCCGTGTTGAATGCATAATTGTAGGTATTTTAAATGTATAATATAATTTTCTTTATCATTTAAATCAGCTATTAGCTTGGGAATTTTTGAACCTGGTGGTAATTTACTTTCAGGACAGAAGGGCAATGAATTATGCGCGTTATGAAGTTCAACAGGATATTTGAGGTCTACTTCGAGCATGTACCCATAATCCCCGTTTGCTGGCATATTTATACCCGTTACTCGTAGAGTAACGGGTATATTGTATTCGTGCAAAAGTATGTAACAGGTAGAAGGAAGCGTTTCCGACCCTATAAAGTATATATATTCTTGTTCAGGATCACTAGCCGAGCCGATCTAGCCATGTCCGTCTGTCCGTCTGTCCGTCTGTCTGTCCGTCTGTCTGTCTGTCTGTCCGTATGAACGCTGAGATCTCGGAAACTATAAAAGCTAGAAGATTGGCATTTTGCATGCAGATTCTAGGAGTTCCTACGCAGCGCAAGTTTGTTTCAAAAAGGTGCCACGCCCCCTTTAACGCCCACAATCGCATATATACGATTTTAAAAATTTAAATATTTCGGAAAAGTAAAAATGCAGTTGTATTGTGTTTATCAATACCTATCGAAATGTAGAAGAAATTTTTCAAATCGGACCATTCGTTAAAAAGTTATGCGTGATCAAAGTTTCTATCTCCATCTCCCTCGCACTCCCTTTACCTGAGTAACGGGTATCTGATAGTCGGGGCACCCGACTATAGAGTTCTCTCTTGTTTTTATATCTAACTGCATAATTTCCTGATAATCTAAAAATTTAAATTCTGTCAAGGGGTTGACTCATGGCCCAACCATATAAATTATTAGCATCAATGTATGCTAAGAAATTAGTGGGTTTGCTTTTATCGAAATCTTCCATGTATTTATTATTAGCACTTGAAATTCGTTGAGTGCATTGAGTCAATCCTCCTCGAATAGATCTTTTAAGAAAATTGTACATATCAGGATCACTTATTAGAGTTAATTCTGTTCGCGTGAATTTTAACATTGCATCCCAGGAAATTGAGGGAGCCGTTACATAATTGACGGGATCAAGTTTATAGATTTGTAGACAAATCTTTCTAAAATTTTCAAATACGTCGGCTAAAATCATTACATCGCTTTCTAAATATAATTTTAAATAGTCCCTTAGAGTTTTACAATTAAAGGTTGTCCAAACCTTTTGAGCGAATTCATATTCTTCGGCAGAACAGGCTTGGTCTGTGAGGGAATTGAAAAAATATTCAATTGGAGGAAGTTCTGGTTCATTAAATTTTTTAAAGCTATCTAAAAAGTCATAAGGGAATACCCCCTTTCGCCTCATTTGGGTGAATTTCTCCCCCTGAAATTTAGTTTTCAATAGACTGAAATTTGTATCGTCCAAATAACTAGCTAGTTTTTCTAGGCTTGCATTTAAAAACCTATTTGAATCTATAAATTTAATTTTATATCGACAACTAGCATTTATTCTAATGGTTTGGGTGAGGGCAATATATAATTCCTTATTGCAAGGTATTGGCTTTAAATTATCACCTAATTCCTTAATAAATAAATGGATATCGTACCTTGAGAGATTATGAAAAATTACTAAAAAACGCCTCTTTTAGCTTATACTCTACTTTACAATTCTTATGAATAGGACCTATATAGCTACCAGTAAATTGATTGAAGTATGGGTCGGCGGTCCCCCGAATTGGTAGCTCGCAGGCGCAGCAATCTTCATTTTCGTTCTGGTACTCCTCGCATGGATCCAATGGTCTGGTTGTCCATTGTTCATTTAAAGTTGAATCGTGTTTGTGTACCACACAAAATGAAACCGCGCAAGCAATATGCTTCTGGGCTTTGGTTGTTGATGAAATTGTTGGCGTATTTATTGCTGTATGAATATTTTTTAATACCGCTTCGATGTCTGCATATATAACTATTGGCGGAGATAGTTTTTTATAATAGTTTTTAAACTTCGTAACCGAATTCGGAGTTGGATAGGTCGCGGCAACTTTACCACACTCCTTTGTATCGTGTGTTGAATTTGTCGTTGTTATGAACTGCAAGCAATTTTCACAAAAATTTGCAGGAGTTCTAGACTTGGAACATTGCGAATAGCAAAGTGTTTTCATACAGGTAATATATGCGTAATGTAAAGAATTTTTCTTTTCAATTAGTAACAAATTTATATGTGAGGGCCTAGACTTAAAATCAGTCCTTACTACGGGCCCTACAATTTGTTTTCCTGTAGCGTCAATTTCATATACATTTACGCTGAAATTGGGATTTAATTTTTCGAATATCTTTATCCCTTTTTTTGTAATAGGAAACTCTATTCCAGTAAAAATTAATGTTGCTTCCTTGTATTGAATAATTTCCTGTGAAATATTAAAATTTCTATAGAAGGCAGGGAATTGTAGTTGTTCTCTAGCGGCCCTTCTTTGTCTGGGAGTTGATCCAATGCATGGCTTTTAAAAGCAATAGAGGCCAGTAAACTCCACTTAAAACAATATTCATCATTGTTTTTAATATTAATTAAAGCATTTTTAGCTTTAATGGTTGAAGGAGCAGGAATATAACCTCTAACGGGAATGTGTTCCAGTTTAATTACTGTAATATCGAAATATTTAAATGCTTTTATAGCCCATCCTGAGTCTCTCTCCTGATACTCGCTACTAGCATTAGCCAAATAATCGATACCTTCCTCAATTCGAGGAAGTAAGGAATCAACATCATAAACCGAAAGATATGCTGTACCAAAATGTTTAAATGTTTCAACACAATCTCCATCATCGGTGTATTTTACATATAATCCATAAATTTGGATACTGAATTTTATAGATTTAAATTCATCCATTCCATGAGTAAGAATTTGTACCATGTTGGCTTGACATTGCTTATAAAATTCTTTAAGGTCAATAAAATCTTTTGTATCGGAGGATTGAATCCGATATGACCTAATTGGGAACTCTGTTTCCGACGACAGGTGTATAACTTCAACATTTTTATTCGTTCCCGCAATAGCATTCTTGTGCTTTTCTGACCTAATATGCTTTATTTTTCCTGATTGTGGGTAAGTTTCTCCACAC
Organism: Drosophila kurseongensis; assembly: GCA_018153305.1. Taxonomy (NCBI): domain Eukaryota; kingdom Metazoa; phylum Arthropoda; class Insecta; order Diptera; family Drosophilidae; genus Drosophila; species Drosophila kurseongensis. The sequence continues at coordinate 228,236 of JAECXX010000232.1, read as the reverse complement.
AATTCACAATTAATATCAACCGAAGTCTTTATCTTTTTCGCATTGGTATTTTGAATGGAATTACCTTCAGTCCTAATCCGTTTAATTGCAGCTCCTGAAGTGGAGGGTTGGTCATCATAATTTTGGCGCTCAGATATAGGCTGTAAATGCTTATTTTTAATCTGAGCGCCCATCAGCACTTTAAAAGCATTTTTAGGTCCGAGACACCTATTGTAATGCTCACTAAATTTTCCGCTATCTACGGACAAATAACACAAATCACAAATAATTTTGTTTTTGGAAGCACTTGTGTTACGAGGCTTTGAACACTCCTCGTAATGCGTTTCGAAAACCGAAAGATTAATATCTTTGTTGCACACATCGCACTGAATTAAAGCCATAGTTTAAGGTTTTTTTTTTATTTTGTTAACAACAAATTTTAAACAAAAGAAAGTCTACAAAATGGAGCGTTGAAAACCGACGATGTCTATTCCTTCCTTAGTACAGAATAACTAACTTTAGGCCTTATTCATACATTCGAATGAAACCTTTTTTAACCTGTAGTATAGGAAGGGGATGGGGGGATTGCATGCATACAAAATACATAGAATATTGTGTCTGTGTATGTCTTTGAGGGTGGAAAATATCTAGAAAGGCAAGGTCGTCAAACAATTGTGATGGCGACTGAACAGTTGTGCGTATGTATATGTTTACTTGGGTGGGATCAAATCAAATTTCCTAGAGATCAGATGGATGGGGGTATCTTGTACAGATTTCATACCACCAATTAAATGACTTTACAACCTTAAGTCTAGGGAATGAATACAACTGCAGCTTAAAGTAGCTACAACTAATGCATTCGACCTATTTTATGGTTTTTAAAAAGCAATGGGTTTCGCTAAGGTGTACAGTTTATTTGTTCTGTATCCCAAATTTCGGACAACAAAAAAGACCTGTCCTTTTTCTATACCTAAAAAACCGGACCTGTATACGCACAGATAGGGTAACGGAATTTCGTTAACCTCTGTGATTTAAAAATAGAAACTGTCCTGATGGGAGAGAGGGAGAGAGAGGAAGAGAAAGTCTCTCTTAGAAATATTTGAGCATTTAAACTAGATCTGAAATTTTGTTGATTTGACCAAAGTAATTTTAGAATATAAGGTTGTATATTATTAATGTCTGGCTTGAACACTTTAAATTGGCCGAACATAAAATTCTATATTTGAAGAGTTTAACTCAATAAAAATTATTTCATTTATGATAAATAATTTTAGTAGTACAAAATAATTTGCGGCCTCTACACTTTAACTAAAATAATAAATTATTTAAACGCAGTATACAAGTTATTTATATACCACTTTTAATTTCCAAAGTAAAATTATCCACATAGGCATGAACAGAACATTAAAAATTTTTTAAAATGTCAATCGGCCACAAAATTTTCTGTAAATGTTATACAAAAATTCTATGCTGTTATTACAATGTGTTTAAACCTGTTCGCGCGCACTTGCGGTTCAAAAAGGCTATTTTACCGCACCCGATTCCTACAATATTTTACGTTTTTTTCCGCAAGAGGGCGAGAATGAGAGGTAGGACATATGCGACCCGCCAAATGGCCAAAGCGACATCTATATCTCAGTATGCGCGGCTTAGCTCGTAAAGCGTCATCTAAGAGTCATTATTTTTGGGTGGCGTCTTGACTAGGATTGGAACCAAAATACATTTAAAAAAGGGGATTGCATATATCCTACCTCTCATTCTCGCCCTTTTGCGGAAAAAAACGTAAAATAATGTAGGAATCGGGTGCGGTAAAATAGCCTTTTTGAACCGCAAGTGCGCGCGAACAGGTTTAAACACATTGTAATAACAGCATAGAATTTTTGTATAACATTTACAGAAAATTTTGTGGCCGATAGACATTTTAAAAAATTTTTAATGTTCTGTTCATGCCAATGTGGATAATTATACCCGTTACTCGTAGAGTAAAAGGGTATATTGTATTCGTGCAAAAGTATGTAACAGGTAGAAGGAAGAGTTTCCGACCCTATAAAGTATATATATTCTGGTTCAGGATCACTAGCCGAGTCGATCTAGCCATGTCCGTCTGTCCGTCTGTCCGTCTGTCTGTCTGTCCGTATGAACGCTGAGATCTCGGAAACTATAAAAGCTAGAAGATTGGCATTTTGCATGTAGATTCTAGGAGTTCCTACGCAGCGCAAGTTTATTTCAAAAGGGTGCCACGCCCCTTTAAACGCCCACAATCGCATATATACGATTTTAAAAATTTAAATATTTCGGAAAAGTAAAAATGCAGTTTTATTGTGTTTATCAATACCTATCGAAATGTAGAAGAAATTTTCCAAATCGGACCATTCGTTAAAAAGTTATGCGTGATCAAAGTTTCTATCTCCATCTCCCTCGCACTCCCTTTACCTGAGTAACGGGTATCTGATAGTCGGGGCACCCGACTATAGCGTTCTCTCTTGTTTTACTTTGGAAATTAAAAGTGGTATATAAATAACTTGTATACTGCGTTTAAATAATTTATTATTTTAGTTAAAGTGTAGAGGCCGCAAATTATTTTGTACTACTAAAATTATTTATCATAAATGAAATAATTTTTATTGAGTTAAACTCTTCAAATATAGAATTTTATGTTCGGCCAATTTAAAGTGTTCAAGCCAGACATTAATAATATACAACCTTATATTCTAAAATTACTTTGGTCAAATCAACAAAATTTCAGATCTAGTTTAAATGCTCAAATATTTCTAAGAGAGACTTTCTCTTCCTCTCTCTCCCTCTCTCCCATCAGGACAGTTTCTATTTTTAAATCACAGAGGTTAACGAAATTCCGTTACCCTATCTGTGCGTATACAGGTCCGGTTTTTTAGGTATAGAAAAAGGACAGGTCTTTTTTGTTGTCCGAAATTTGGGATACAGAACAAATAAACTGTACACCTTAGCGAAACCCATTGCTTGCGCAAATCCCTTTTTAAAAACCATAAAATAGGTCGAATGCATTAGTTGTAGCTACTGGAATGGCTTACCTCGTTGAATTCTTGAAAACATTCCCAACAAAGTGGCATTTACAGAAATAAAATATCAATTGAAAAAAATTTCGAAAAAAAATCATGACCCCCACCCTTATGACAACACAAAAATCCGAAGAAAATCACCTCGATTTTTTGGTTTTTTAATCAAAACCCTTGGAAATAGTGGTCGAATGTTGGAATGGCATACCTCGTTGAATTCGTGACAACATTTCCAACAAAGTGGCATTTACAAAAATAAAATATCATTTAAAAATTTTTTTGGAAAAACATCATGACCCCCACCGTTATGACAACGCCAAAATCCGAAGAAAATCACCTCGATTTTTCCGTTTTTTAATCAAAACCCTTGGAAATAGTGGTCGAAAGTTGGAATGGCATACCTTGTTGAATAAATAAAATATCAATTGAAAAAATTTTTCGAAAAAAATTCATGCCCCCACCCTTATGACAACGCAAAAATCCGAAGAAAATCACCTCGATTTTTCGGTTTTTTAATCAAAACCCTTCGAAATAGTGGTCGAATGTTGGAATGGCTTACCTCGTTGAATTCGTGAAAACATTTCCAACAAAGTGGCATTTACAGAAATAAAATATCAATTGAAAAAAATTTCGAAAAAAAATCATGACCCCCACCCTTATGACAACACAAAAATCCGAAGAAAATCACCTCGATTTTTTGGTTTTTTAATCAAAACGCGAGAAGCCCGGTTCAGCGCCTTGCTGTATGGACGCGGGCTGGTACCAGGGCAGTGTAAAAGTGGTGGCCTGCGATAATCAGCGACCAGCTGACCTATATAAACAGGCGGTAGCTCAGCTCGGTGCTGTCTACGAAGGGGCGAACATAGTCGCACTAGATTGGTGTGACGTCCCCAGTAGACCGCGAGCCAGAATTTGGCTCCCAGCAGCAATCGTATCATCGGAGGACATCCTTTATATGTTGCAAGAATGCAACCCACATCTCCCCACAAAAGACTGGAAAGTCGTTAAGGTGGAGGAGCACGCAGGTGACGTGAACCAAGCGATCGTGGTGCTGAATAAGGAGTCGGTCGCTCCCATAGAGGCTGCTCGGGGAACGCTCAACTATGGGTTCAGTGCCATACATATTAAAATATATAAAGGGGACTCTAATTCCTCGGGAAGTCCTGCCGGCAACCCAGCCGAGCAGGTGCTTGCGGAGGAAGTGGAGGCCCCTGGTGTGCCGGAGGACGGCTACTCAACCGACTCGTCGCTGAGCAGAGAGATGCGAGCGATGGGACCGGCAATCGACGAAGTGGACCTGAGCGATTCGGAGGCCGACGTTACTGTGGTGGAGGTTGCAGCTGGGGATGTCGCTAAGACTCCTGCAGATCAACCTACATCACAGTAAAGTAGCGTCCGCTGCTCTTTTGCTTCGCCTGGCCAAAGGCGAAGCCGACGTGGTCTTAGTTCAGGAACCCTGGGTAGCAGGAGGCAGGGTTGCTGGACTGGGAACAAAAGACTACAAGCTTATGCTTGACCCCAAACAAGGTAAAATTCGAACCTGCATTTTAGCCAAACGGCATCTTAGTACATTTCTGCTTCACAACTACAGCAACGGAGACAACACAGCAATAAGCCTGGAGCTGCAAAGCGGCTCTTTTAGGATGCTATCGGCCTACATGGCTTCCGAAAAGGTAGACCCCCCAGACGCGCTAGTCAGAGGACTGGTACAGGAATGTGAAGAGCTTAAGAAAGGTTTGGTGATAGGATGCGATGCAAATGCCCATCATACTCAGTGGGGCTGCCCTATCAACAACGACAGAGGTGAGTCTTTATTCGATTTCATTCTTAATTCGAACTTATTTCTTTGAAATATAACAAAAACGTGCCAAACGATCATAGATCTAACCCTGGCATCAGATTCACTCATAAGCACAGTCACAAACTGGGCTGTCTCCGACGAGCACTCATTTTCAGATCATAGGCTTATAGAGACAACTTTGTCCCTAGTGTCACCTGCGCCGGTCAGCTTTGCCAACCCCAGGCGGGCAAACTGGAATAAATACAAAGAAATTCTATAGAACTTCCTCCCCAGGAAGCCACCAGAAAGCACTCCTTGCACTCAGGAGCTAGATAATATAGTAAACAAATTCACAGAAGCATGCAACGCGGCATTCTCAGCTGCATGCCCGTTAGGGAAACCAAGGGAAGGAAAAAACCTCCTTGGTGGACCCAGCAATTATCAATCCTCAGAGCCAAATGCAGAAACCTGTTCAACAGAGCGAAAGCTGAAAATGAGGACATAAACTGGCAAAGCTACAAAAAGGAACTAGCCACATACAAAAAGGTCATCAGAAAAGAGAAGAGAACTGCGTGGCAGAACTTCTGCTCGGACATTGAAAAGACAACTGATGCCGCAAGGCTCAGAAAAATACTTTCTAAGACAGCCGTATTGAATTCGTGACAACATTTCCAACAAAGTGGCATTTACAAAAATAAAATATCATTTAAAAATGTTTTTTGGAAAAACATCATGACCCCCACCCTTAGGACAAGGCTCAAATCCGGAGAAAATCACCAAGATTTTTCGGTTTTTTAATCAAAACCCTTGGAAATAGTGGTCGAATGTTGGAATGGCATAACTCGTTGAATTCGTTTACAACATTTCCAACAAAGGTGCATTTACAGAAATAAAATATCAATTGAAAAAATTGTTCGAAAAAAATCATGCCCCCACCCTTATGACAACGCAAAAATCCGAAGAAAATAACCTCGATTTTTCGGTTTTTTAATCAAAAGGCTTGGAAATTGTGATCGAATGTTGGAATGGCATACCTCGTTGAATTCGTGACAATATTTCCAACAAAGTGGCATTTACAAAAATAAAATATCAGTTAAACATTTTTTTGGAAAAACATCATGACCCCGACCCTTAGGACAAGGCCCAAATCCGGAGAAAATCACCTAGATTTTTCGGTTTTTTAATCAAAACCCTTGGAAATAGTGGTCGAATGTTGGAATGGCTCGTTGAATTCGTTACAACATTTCCAACAAAGGTGCATTTACAGAAATAAAATATCAATTGAAAAAATTGTTCGAAAAAAAATCATGCCCCCACCCTTATGACAACGCAAAAATCAGAAGAAAATCACCTCGATTTTTCGGTTTTTTAATCAAAAGGCTTGGAAATTGTGATCGAATGTTGGAATGGCATACCTCGTTGAATTCGTGACAACATTTCCAACAAAGTGGCATTTACAAAAATAAAATATCAGTTAAACATTTTTTTGGAAAAACATCATGACCCCGACCCTTAGGACAAGGCCTAAATCCGGAGAAAATCACCTAGATTTTTCGGTTTTTTAATCAAAACCCTTGGAAATAGTGGTCGAATGTTGGAATGGCATAGCTCGTTGAATTCGTTACAACATTTGCAACAAAGTGGCAAATACAGAAATAAAAGAACAATTAAAAAAATTTTTCGAAAATATATCATGACCCCCACCCAACAACAACGCCAAAAACAGAAGGATATCACCTCGATTTTTCGGTTTTTTAATCAAAACACTTGGAAATAGTGGTCGAATGTTGGAATGGCATACCTCGTTGAATTCGTTACAACATTTACAACAAAATGGCACAAACAGAAATAAAATATTAATTGAAAAAATTTTTCGAAAAAAAATCATGACCCCCACCATTATGACAACGCCAAAATGCGAAGAAAATCACCTTGATTTTAAAAAATATAATTTAAAATATCATTTAAAAAATTTTTTGTTGGAAAAACATCATGACCCCCACCCTTAGGACAAGGCCCAAATCTGGATAAAATTACCTCGGTTTTTCGGTTTTTTAATCAAAACTTTTGGATATTGTGATCGAATGTTGAAATGGCATACCTCGTTGAATTCGTTACAACATTTCCAACAAAGTGGCATTTTTATACCCTTGCAGAGGTTATTATAATTTTGGTCAAAAGTGTGCAACGCAGTGAAGGAGACATCTCCGACCCTATAAAGTATATATATTCTTGATCAGGATCACCTCCTGAGTTGATATAGCCATGTCCGTCTGTCCGTCTGTCTGTCCGTCTGTCTGTTTCTACGCGAACTAGTCTCTCAGTTTTAAAGATATCGAATTGAAACTTTGCACACAGCCTTCGATCCTTTGCACGCAGTATATAAGTCGGAACGGCCGGGATCGGCCGACTATATCCTATAGCTGCCATATAACTGAACGATTGGAAATGCCATAACTTTGGTGTTTTTAAAGTTAGGAAGTTGTGATTTTTTATGAGTATTAAGAATGCATCACATGAATAATTTTGGAGAATATAGTTTACAGAGTATTCTGCAAGGGTATATCAACTTCGGCTCCGCCCGAAGTTAGCTTTCCTTTCTTGTTCAAAATAAAATATCATTTAAAAATTTTTTTTGGAAAAACATCATGACCCACACCATTAGGACAAGGCCCCAATCCGGAGAAAATCACCTCGATTTTTCGTAATTTTAATCAAAACCCTTGGAAATAGTAGTCGAATGTTGGAATGGCAAACCTCGTTGAATTCGTGACAACATTTCCAACAAAGTGGCAATTACAGAAATAAAATATCAATTGAAAAAATGTTTCGAAAAAAAATCATGACCCCCACCCTTATGACAACACTAAAATCCGAGGAAAATCACCTAGATTTTTCGGTGTTTTAATCAAAAGCCTTGGAAATTGTGATTGAATGTTGGAATGGCATACCTAGTTGAATTCGTTACAATATTTCAAAAAAATCATGACTCTCACCCTTATAACAACGCCAAAGTCCGAAGAAAATCACCTCGATTTTTCGTATTTTTAATCAATACCCTTGGAAATAGTAGTCGAATGTTGGAATGGCACATCTTGTTGAATTCGTGACAACATTTCCAACAAAGTGGCATTTACAGAAATAAAATTTCAATTGAAAAAATTTTTCGAAACAAAATCATGACCCCCACCCTTATGACAACACTAAAATCCGAAGAAAATCACCCAGATTTTTCGGTTTTTTAATAAAAAGCCTTGGAATTTGTGATCGAATGTTGGAATGGCATACCTAGTTGAATTCGTTACAACATTTCAAAAAAATCATGACCCCCACCCTTATAACAACGCCAAAGTCCGAAGAAAATCACCTCGATTTTTCGTATTTTTAATCAAAACCCTTGGAAATAGTAGTCGAATGTTGGAATGGCATACCTCGTTGAATTCGTTACAATATTTCCAACAAAGTGGCATTTACCAAAATAAAATATCATTGAAAATTTTTTTGAAAACATCATGACCCCCAGCCTTAGGACAAGGCCCAAGTCCGGAGAAAATCACCTCGATTTTTTCGGTTCTTTAATCAAAACCCTTGGAAATAGTGATCGAATGTTGGAATGGCATATTTCGTTGAATTCGTTAAAAAATTTCCAACAAAGTGGCATTTACAGAAATAAAATATTAATTGAAAAAATTTGTCGAAAATTATCATGACCCCCACCCTTATGCAAACGCCAAAAATCCGAAGAAAATCACCTCGATTTTTCGGTTTTTTAATCAAAACCCTTGGAAATAGTGGTCGAATTTTGATTTCGTTACAAAATTTGCAACAAAGTGGCATTTACAGAAATAAAATATTAATTGAAAAAATTTGTCGAAAATTATCATGACCCCCACCCTTATGGAAACACCAAAATCCGAAGAAAACCTCCTCGATTTTTTGGTTTTTTAATCAAAGCCCTTGGAAATAGTGGTCGAATGTTGGAATGGCATACCTCGTTGAATTCGTTACAACATTTCCAACAAAGTGGCATTTACAAAAATAAAATATGATTTAAAAATTTTTTTGGAAAACCATCATGACCCCCACCCTTAGGACAATGCCCAAATCCGGAGATCTTTCGGTTTTAAATCAAAACCCTTGGAAATAGTGGTCGAATGTTGATTTCGTTACAAAATTTTCAACAAAGTGGCATTTACAGAAATAAAATATTAATTGAAAAAATTTGTCGAAAATAATCATGACCCCCACCCTTATGGAAACGCCAAAATCCGAAGAAAATCACCTCGATTTTTCGGTTTTTTAATCAAAACCCTTGGAAATAGTGGTCGAATGTTGGAATGGCATACCTCGTTGAATTCGTTAAAAAATTTCCAACAAAGTGGCATTTACAGAAATAAAATAACAATTGAAAAAATTGTTCGAAAAAAATCATGACCCCACCCTTATGACAACGCCAAAATCCGAAGAAAACCACCTCGATTTTTTGGTTTTTTAATCAAAGCCCTTGGAAATAGTGGTCGAATGTTGGAATGGCATACCTCGTTGAATTCGTTACAACATTTCCAACAAAGTGGCATTTACAAAAATAAAATATGATTTAAAAATTTTTTTTGGAAAACCATCATGACCCCCACCCTTAGGACAATGCCCAAATCCGGAGATCTTTCGGTTTTAAATCAAAACCCTTGGAAATAGTGGTCGAATGTTGATTTCGTTACAAAATTTCCAACAAAGTGGCATTTACAGAAATAAAATATTAATTGAAAAAATTTGTCGAAAATAATCATGACCCCCACCCTTATGGAAACGCCAAAATCCGAAGAAAATCACCTCGATTTTTTGGTTTTATTATCAAAACCCTTGGAAATAGTGGTCGAATGTTAAATGGCATACCTCGTTAAATTCGTTACAACATTTCCAACAAAGTGTCATTTTTCGAAAAAAAATCATGACCCCCACCCTTATGACAACGCCAAAATCCGAAGAAAACCAGCTCGATTTTTCGTATTTTTATTTAAAAGCCTTGGAAATAGTAGTCGAATGTTGGAATGGCATACCTCGTTGAATTCGTTACAACATTTCCAACCAAGTGGCATTTACAGAAATAAAATATCAATTGAAAAAATTTTTCGAAAAAAATCATGACATTCACCCTTATGACAACGCCATCATCGGAAAATCACTTTGATTTTTCGGTTTTTTAATCAAAAGCCTTGAAAATTGTGATCGAATGTTGGAATGTTACAACATTTCCAACAATGTGGCATTAACAAAAATAAAATATCAATTGAAAAAATTTTTCGGAAAAAAATCATGACCTCCACCCAACAACAACGCCAAAATCCGAAGGAAATCACCTCGATTTTTCGGTATTTTAATCAAAACCCTTGGAAAAAAAAGGTGGAATGTTTACATGGCATACCTACAAAATTTCCATCAAAGTGGCACTTACAGAAATAAAATATTAATTGAAAAAAGTTTTTGAGGAAAAATCATGACCCCCCGCTTATGACAACGCCACAATCCGAATAAAATCACCTAGATTTTTCGGTTTTTTAATCAAAACCTTTAGAAATAGTGGTCGAATGTTGGAATGGCATACCTAGTTGAATTCGTTACAACAATGAAAAAAATTTACATTTAAAATATTTTTTGAAAAAAAAGATCACCCTTATGACAACGCAAAAATCCGAAGAAAATCACCTCGATTTTCGGTTCTTAATCAAAACCCTTGGAAATAGTGGTCGAATGATGGAATGGCATACCTCGTTGAATTCGTTACAACATTTCCAACAAAGTGGCATTTACACAAATAAAAAATCATTAAAAAATTTTTTTTTGAAAAACATCATGACCCCCACCTTTAGGACAAGGCCCAAATCCGGAGAAAATTACCTCGATTTTTCGGTTTTTTGTCAAAACCCTTGGAAATAGTGGTCGAAAGTTGGAATGGCATACCTCTTTGAATTCGTTACAACATTTCCAACAAAGTGGCATTTACAAAAATAAAATATGATTTAAAAATTTTTTTTGGAAAACCATCATGACCCCCACCCTTAGGACAATGCCCAAATCCGGAGATTTTTCGGTTTTTAAATCAAAACCCTTGGAAATAGTGGTCGAGTGTTGATTTCGTTACAAAATTTCCAACAAAGTGGCATTTACAGAAATAAAATATTAATTGAAAAAATTTGTCGAAAATAATCATGACCCCCACCCTTATGGAAACGCCAAAATCCGAAGAAAATCACCTCGTTTTTTTGGTTTTATTATCAAAACCCTTGGAAATAGTGGTCGAATGTTGGAATGGCATACCTCGTAGAATTGGTTACAACATTTCCAACAAAAAGGCATTTACAGAAATAAAATATCAGTTGAAAAAATTGTTCGAAAAAAAGCATGACCCCCACCCTTATGACAACGCCAAAATCCGAAGAAAATCACCTCGATTTTCGGTTTTTTATTCAAAACCCTTGGAATTAGTGGTCGAATGTTGGAATGGCATACCTCGTTGAATTCGTTACAACATTTCCAACAAAGTGGCATTTACAGAAACAAAATATCAATTGAAAAAATTTTTTGAAAAAAATCATGACCATCCCCCCTTATGACAACGCCAAAATCCGAAGAAAATCACCTCGATTTTTCGATTTTTTAATCAAAACCCTTGGAAATAGTGGTCGAATGTTGGAATGGCATATCTCGTTCAATTCGTTACAACATTTCCAACTATGTGACATTTACAGAAATAAAATATCATTAAAAAATTTTTTTTTGGAAAAACATCATGACCCCTACCTTTAGGACAAGGCCCAAATCCGGAGAAAATCACCTCGATTTTTCGGTTTTTTAATCAAAACCCTTGGAAATAGTGGTCGAAAGTTGGAATGGCATACCTCGTTAAATTCGTTACAACATTTCCAACAAAGTGGCATTTTTCGAAAAAAAATCATGACCCCCACCCTTATGACAACGCCAAAATCCGAAGAAAACCACCTCGATTTTTCGTATTTTTATTTAAAAGCCTTGGAAATAGTAGTCGAATGTTGGAATGGCATACCTCGTTGAATTCGTTACAACATTTCCAACCATGTGGCATTTACAGAAATAAAATATCAATTGAAAAAATTTTTCGAAAAAAAATCATGACCTTCACTCTTATGACAACGCCATCATCGGAAAATCACTTTGATTTTTCGGTTTTTTAATCAAAAGCCTTGAAAATTGTGATCGAATGTTGGAATGTTACAACATTTCCAACAATGTGGCATTAACAAAAATAAAATATCAATTGAAAAAATGTTTCGGAAAAAAATCATGACCAACAACAACGCCAAAATCCGAAGGAAATCACCTCGATTTTTCGGTATTTTAATCAAAACCCTTGGAAAAAAAGGTGGAATGTTTACATGGCATACCTACAAAATTTCCATCAAAGTGGCACTTACAGAAATAAAATATTAATTGAAAAAAGTTTTTGAAGAAAAATCATGACCCCCCCGCTTATGACAACGCCACAATCCGAATAAAATCACCTAGATTTTTCGGTTTTTTAATCAAAACCTTTAGAAATAGTGGTCGAATGTTGGAATGGCATACCTCGTTGAATTTGTTACAACAATGAATAAAATCAACATTTAAAATATTTTTCGAAAAAAAGGATGACCCCCACCTATATGACAACGCAAAAATCTGAAGAAAATCACCTCGATTTTTCGGTTTTTAATCAAAACCCTTGGAAATAGTGGTCGAATGATGGAATGGCATACCTCTTTGAATTCGTTACAACATTTCCAACAAAGTGGCATTTACAGAAATAAAATATCATTTAAAATTTTTTTTTGAAAAACATCATGACCCCACTTTTAGGACAAGGCCCAAATCCGGAGAAAATTACCTCGATTTTTCGGTTTTTTGTCAAAAACCCTGGAAATAGTGGTCGAAAGTTGGAATGGCATACCTCGTTGAATTCGTTACAAATTTTCCAACAAAGTGGCATTTTTCAAAAAAAATCATGACCCCCACCCTTATGACAACTCCAAAATCCGAAGAAAACCACCTAGATTTTTCGTATTTTTATTTAAAAGCTTTGGAAATAGTAGTCGAATGTTGGAATGGCATACCTCGTTGAATTCGTAACAACATTTCCAACAAAGTGGCATTTACAGAAATAAGATATCAATTGAAAAAATTTTTCGAAAAAAAATCATGACCCCCACCCTTATGACAACAATAAAATCCGAAGAAAATCACCTAGATTTTTCGGATTTTTAATCAAAAGCCTTGGAAATATTGGTCGAATGTTGGAATGGCATACCTCGTTTTATTCGTTTCAACATTTCCAACAAAGTGGCATTTACAAAAACATCATGACCCCCACCCTCAGGACAAGGCCCAAATCTGGATAAAATTTCCTCGATTTTTCGGTTTTTTAATCAAAACCCTTGGAAATAGTGGTCGAATGTTGGAATGGCATACCTCGTTGAATTTGTTACAAAATTTCCAACAAAGTGGCATTTACAGAAATAATATTTTAATAGAAAAAAATTTTTCGAAAAAAAATCATGACCCCCCTTTTAACAACGCCAAAATCCGAAGACAATCACATCGATTTTTCGTATTTTTAATCAAAAGCCTCGGAAATAGTAGTCGAATGTTGGGATGACATACCTCGTTGAATTTGTGACAATATTGCCAACAAAGTGACATTTACAAAAATAAAAATATCAATTAAAAAAAATTTTCGAAAAAAAATCATGACCCCCACCCTTATGACAACGCCAAAATGCGAGGAAAATCACCTCGATTTTTCGGTTTTTTAATCAAAACCCTTGGAAATAGTGGTCGAAAGTTGGAATGGCATACCTCGTTGAATTCGTTACAACATTTCCAACACAAAGGCATTTAACAAAATAAAATATCACTTACAATTTTTTTTGGAAAAAATCAATACCCCCACCCTTAGGACAAGGCCCGAATCCGGAGAAAATCACCACGATTTTTCGGTTTTTTAATCAAAACCCTTGGATATAGTGATCGAACGTTGGAATGGCATACCTCGTTGAATTCGTTACCAAATTTCAAACAAAGTGTCATTTACAGAAATAAAATATCAATTAAATAAATTGTTCGAAAAATATCATGACCCCCACCCTTATGACAACGCCAAAATCCGAAGAAAATATCCTCGATTTTTCGGTTTTTTAATCAAAACCCTTGGAAATATTGGTCGAAAGTTGGAATGGCATACCTCGTTGAATTCGTTACAACATTTCCAACAAAGGTGCATTTCGAAAAAAAATCATGACCCCCCCTTATGACAACGCCAAAATCCGAAGAAAATCACCTCGATTTATTTTTAATCAAAAGCCTTGGAAATAGTAGTCGAATGTTGGAATGACATACCTCGTTGAATTTGTGACAATGTTTCCAACAAAGTGACATTTACAGAAATAAAATATCAATTAAAGAAAATGTTCGAAAAAAAATCATGACCCCCACCCTAAAGACAACACCAAAATCCGAAGAAAATCACCTCGATTTTTCGGTTTTTTAATCAAAACCCTTGGAAATAGTGGTCGAATGTTGGAATGGCATACCTCGTTGAATTCGTTACAAAACCCTTAGAAATAGTGGTCGAATGTTGGAATGGCATACCTCGTTGAATTCGTTACATTTCCAACAAAGTGGCATTTACAGAAACAAAATATCAATTGAAAAAATTTTTCGAAAAAAAATCATGACCCCCACCCTTATAACAACGCCAAAATCCGATGAAAATCACCTCCATTTTGCGGTTTTTTAATCAAAACCCGTGGAAATAGTGGTCGAATGTTGGAATGGCATACCTCGTTGAATTCGTTACAACATTTCCCACAAAGTGGCATTTACAGAAACAAAATATCAATTGAAAAAATTTTTTGAAAAAAATCATGACCCCCACCCTAATGACAACACCAAAATCCGAAGAAAATCACCTCGATTTTTCTGTTTTTTAATCAAAACCCTTGGAAATAGTGGTCGAATGTTGGAATGGCATACCTCGTTGAATTCGTTACAAAACCCTTGGAAATAGTGGTCGAATGTTGGAATGGCATACCTCGTTGAATTCGTTACATTTCCAACAAAGTGGCATTTACAGAAACAAAATATCAATTGAAAAAATTTTTCGAAAAAAAATCATGACCCCCACCCTTATAACAACGCCAAAATCCGATGAAAATCACCTCCATTTTGCGGTTTTTTAATCAAAACCCGTGGAAATAGTGGTCGAATGTTGGAATGGCATACCTCGTTGAATTCGTTACAACATTTCCAACAAAGTGGCATTTACAGAAACAAAATATCAATTGAAAAAATTTTTCGAAAAAAATCATGACCCCCCCTCTTATGACAACGCCAAAATATGAAGAAAATCACCTCGATTTTTCGGTTTTATTATCAAAACCCTTGGAAATAGTGATCGAACGTTGAAATGGCATACCTCGTTGAATTCGTTACAAAATTTAAACAAAGTGTCATTTACAGAAATAAAATATCAATTAATTAAATTGTTCGAAAAATATCATGACCCCCACCCTTATGACAACGCCAAAATCCGAAGAAAATATCCTCGATTTTTCGGTTTTTTAATCAAAACCCTTGGAAATAGTGGTCGAAAGTTGGAATGGCATACCTCGTTGAATTCGTTACAACATTTCCAACAAAGGTGCATTAACAGAAATAAAATAACAATTGAAAAAATTTTTCGAAAAAAAATCATGACCCCCCCTTATGACAACGCCAAAATCCGAAGAAAATCACCTCGATTTTTCGTATTTTTAATCAAAATCCTTGGAAATAGTGGTCGAATGTTGGAATGGCATACCTCGTTGAATTCGTTACAACATTTCCAACAAAGGTGCATTAACAGAAATAAAATAACAATTAAAAAAATTTTTCGAAAAAAAATCATGACCCCCCTTATGACAACGCCAAATTCCGAAGAAAATCACCTCCATTTTGCGGTTTTTTAATCAAAACCCGTGGAAATAGTGGTCGAATGTTGGAATGGCATACCTCGTTGAATTCGTGACAACATTTCCAACAAAGTGGCATTTACAGAAATAAGATATCAATTGAAAAAATTTTTCGAAAAAAATCATGACCCCCAGCCTTATGACAACGCCAAAATGCGAGGAAAATCACCTCGATTTTTCGGTTTTTTAATCAAAACCCTTGGAAATAGTGGTCGAATGTTGGAATGGCATACCTCATTTAATTCGAGACAACATTTCCAACAAAATGGCATTAACACAAATATAATATCAATTGAAAAAATTTGTCGAAAAAAACCATGACCCCACCCTTATGACAACGCCAAAACTCGGAGAAAAACACCTCGATTTTTCGGTGTTTTAATCAAAACCCATGGAAATAGTGGTCGAATGTTGGAATGGCATACCTCGTTCATTTCCAACAAAGTGGCATTGACAGAAATAAAATTTTAATAGAAAAAATTTTTCGAAAAAAAATCATGACCCCCCTTATGACAACGCCATAATCCGAAGAAAATCACATCGATTTTTCGTATTTTTAATCAAAAGCCTTGGAAATAGTAGTCGAATGTTGGAATGACATACCTCGTTGAATTTGTGACAATATTGCCTAAAAAGTGGCATTTTCAAAAATAAAAATATCAATTAAAAAAAATTTTCGAAAAAAAATCATGACCGCCACCCTTATGACAACCCCAAAATGCGAGGAAAATCACCTCGATTTTTCGGTTTTTTAATCAAAACCCTTGGAAATAGTGGTCGAATGTTGGAATGGCATACCTCGTTGAATTCGTTACAACATTTCCAACAAAGTGGCTTTTACAGAAACAAAATATCAATTAAAAAAATTTTCGAAAAAAATCATGCCCCCCCTCTTATGACAATGCCAAAATCCGAAGAAAATTACCTCGATTTTTCGGTTTTATTATCAAAACCCTTGGAAATAGTGGTCGAATGTTGGAATGGCATACCTCGTTGAATTCGTTACAACATTTCCAACAAAGTGGCATTTTCAGAAATCAAATATCATTTAAAAATTTTTTTGGAAAAACATCATGACCCCCACCTTTAGGACAAGGCCCAAATCCGGAGAAAATTACCTCAATTTTTCGGTTTTTTAGTCGAAACCCTTGGAAATAGTGGTCGAAAGTTGGAATGGCATACCTCGTTGAATTCGTTACAAAATTTCCAACAAAGTGGCATTTTTCAAAAAAAATCATTACCCCCACCCTTATGACAACTCCAAAATCCGAAGAAAACCACCTAGATTTTTCGTATTTTTATTTAAAAGCCTTGGAAATAGTAGTCGAATGTTGGAATGGCATACCTCGTTGAATTCGTTACAACATTTCCAACAAAGTGGCATTTACAGAAATAAGATATCAATTGAAAAAATTTTTCGAAAAAAAATCATGACCCCCACCCTTATGACAACACTAAAATCCGAAGAAAATCACCTAGATTTTTCGGATTTTTAATCAAAAGTCTTGGAAATAGTAGTCGAATGTTGGAATGACATACCTCGTTGAATTCGCTACAACATTTCCAACAAAGCATTTACAAAAACATCATCAAACATGACCCCCACCCTTAGGACAAGGCCCAAATCTGGATAAAATTACCTCGATTTTTCTGTTTTTTAATCAAAACCCTTGGAAATAGTGGTAGAATGTTGGAATGGCATACCTCGTTGAATTCGTGACAACATTTCCAAAAAAATGACATTAACAGAAATATAATATCAATTGAAAAAATGTTTCGAAAAAACCATGACCCCCACCCTTATGACAACGCCAAAATCCGGAGAAAAACACCTCGATTTTTCGGTTTTTTAATCAAAACCCTTGGAAATAGTGGTCGAATGTTGGAATGGCATACCTCGTTGAATTTGTTACAAAATTTCCAACAAAGTGGCATCTACAGAAATAAAATTTTAATAGAAAAAATTTTTCGAAAAAAAATCATGACCCGCCTTATGACAACGCCAAAATCCGAAGAAAATCACATCGATTTTTCGTATTTTTAATCAAAAGCCTTGGAAATAGTAGTCGAATGTTGGAATGACATACCTCGTTGAATTTGTGACAATATTGCCAACAAAGTGGCATTTACAAAACTAAAAATATCAATTAAAAAAAATGTTCGAAAAAAATCATGACAACGCCAAAATGCGAGGAAAATCACCACGATTTTTCGGTTTTTTAATCAAAACCCTTGGAAATAGTGGTCGAAAGTTGGAATGGCGTACCTCGTTGAATTCGTTGCAACATTTCCAACAAAGTGGCATTTACAAAAATAAAATATCACTTACAATTTGTTTTGGAAATAATCATGACCCCCATCCTTAGGACAAGGCCCGAATCCGAAGAAAATCACCACGATTTTTCTGTTTTTTAATCAAAACCCTTAGATATAGTGATCGAACGTTGGAATGGCATACCTCGTTGAATTCGTTACAAAATTTCAAACAAAGTGTCATTTACAGAAATAAAATATCAATTGAAAAAATTGTTCGAAAAAATCATGACCTCCACCCATATGACAACGCCAAAATCCGAAGAAAATCACCTAGATTTTTCGGTTTTTAATCAAAACCCTTGGAAATAGTGGTCGAATGTTGGAATGGCATACCTCGTTGAATTCGTGACAACATTTCCAACACAGTGGCATTTACAGAAATAAAATATCAATTGAAAAAATTTTTCGAAAAAAAATCATGACCCCCACCCTTATGACAATGCCAAAATCCGAAGAAAATCAACTCGATTTTTCTGTTTTTTAATCAAAAGCCTTGAAAATTGTGATCGAATGTTGGAATGGCATACCTCGTTGAATTCGTTACAACATTTCCAACAAAGTGGCATTTACAAAAATAAAATTTCATTTAAAAAATTTGTTTGGAAAAACATCATGACCCTTAGGACAAAGCCCAAATCAGGAGAAAATCACCTCGATTTTTCGTATTTTTAAACAAAACCCTTGGAAATAGTGGTCGAATGCTGGAATGGCATACCTCGTTGAATTTGTTACAAAATTTCAAACAAAGTAGCATTTACAGAAATAAAATTTTATTAGAAACAATTTTTCGAAAAAAATCATGACCCCCTTTATGACAACGCCAAAATCCGAAGAAAATATCGTCGATTTTTCGGTTTTTTAATCAAAACCCATGGAAATAGTGGTCGAAAGTTGGAATGGCATACCTCGTTGAATTCGTTACAACATATCAAGCAAAGGTGCATTAACAGAAATAAAATAACAACTGAAAAAATTTTTCGTAAAAAAATCATGACCTTCACCCTTATGACAACGCCATCATCGGAAAATCACTTTGATTTTTCGGTTTTTTAATCAAAAGCCTTGAAAATTGTGATCGAATGTTGGAATGTTAAAACATTTCCAACAATGTGGCATTAACAAAAATAAAATATCAATTGAAAAAATTTTTCGGAAAAAAATCATGACCTCCACCCAACAACAACGCCAAAATCCGAAGGAAATCACCTCGATTTTTCGGTATTTTAATCAAAACCCTTGGAAAAAAAGGTGGAATGTTTACATGGCATACCTCGTTGAATCGTTACAAAATTTCCATCAAAGTGGCATTTACAGAAATAAAATATTAATAAAAAAAAGTTTTCGAAGAAAAATCATGACCCCCCGCTTATGACAACGCCACAATCCGAATAAAATCACCAAGATTTTTCGGTTTTTTAATCAAAACCTTTAGAAATAGTGGTCGAATGTTGGAATGGCATACCCCGTTGAATTTGTTACAACAATGAAAAAAATCAACATTTAAAATATTTTTCGAAAAAAAGATGACCCCCACCCTTATGACAACGCCAAAATCCGAAGAAAATCACCTCGATTTTTCGGTTTTTAATCAAAACCCTTTCAAATAGTGGTCGAATGATGGAATGGCATACCTTGTTGAATTCGTTACAACATTTCCAACAAAGTGGCATTTACTGAAATAAAATATCATTTAAAAATTTTTTTTGGAAAAACATTTACCTCGATTTTTCGGTTTTTTAGTCAAAACCCTTGGAAATAGTGGTCGAAAGTTGGAATGGCATACCTCGTTGAATTCGTTACAACATTTCCAACAAAAACTCATTTACAAAAATAAAATATCACTTACAATTTTTTTGAAAAAATCATGACCCCCACCCTTAGGACAAGGCCCGAATCGGAGAAAATCATCACGATTTTTCGGTTTTTTAATCAAAACCCTTGGATATAGTGATCGAACGTTGGAATGGCATACCTCGTTGAATTCGTTACAAAATTTCAAACAAAGTGTCATTTACAGAAATAAAATATCAATTGAATAAATTGTTCGAAAAAATCATGACCCCACCCTTATGACAACGCCAAAATCCGAAGAAAATATCCTCGATTTTTCGGTTTTTTAATCAAAACCCTTGGAGAAAATCACCACGATTTTTCGGTTTTTTAATCAAAACCCTTGGATATAGTGATCGAAAGTTGGAATGGCATACCTCGTTGAATTCGTTACAACATATTCAACAAAGGTGCATTAACAGAAATAAAATAACAATTGAAAAATTTTTTTTGAAAAAAATTTTTCGAAAAAAAATCATGACCCGCCTTATGACAACGCCAAAATCCGAAGAAAATCACATCGATTTTTCGTATTTTTAATCAAAAGCCTTGGAAATAGTAGTCGAATGTTGGAATGACATACCTCGTTGAATTTGTGACAATATTGCCAACAAAGTGGCATTTACAAAACTAAAAATATCAATTAAAAAAAAATGTTGGAAAAAAAATCATGACCCCCACCCTTATGACAACGCCAAAATGCGAGGAAAATCACCACGATTTTTCGGTTTTTTAATCAAAACCCTTGGAAATAGTGGTCGAAAGTTGGAATGGCGTACCTCGTTGAATTCGTTGCAACATTTCCAACAAAGTGGCATTTACAAAAATAAAATATCACTTACAATTTGTTTTGGAAATAATCATGACCCCCATCCTTAGGACAAGGCGCGAATCCGAAGAAAATCACCACGATTTTTCTGTTTTTTAATCAAAACCCTTAGATATAGTGATCGAACGTTGGAATGGCATACCTCGTTGAATTCGTTACAAAATTTCAAACAAAGTGTCATTTACAGAAATAAAATATCAATTGAAAAAATTGTTCGAAAAAATCATGACCCCCACCCATATGACAACGCCAAAATCCGAAGAAAATCACCTAGATTTTTCGGTTTTTAATCAAAACCCTTGGAAATAGTGGTTGAAAGTTGGAATGGCATACCTCGTTGAATTCGTTACAACATTTCCAACAAAGTGGCATTTACAGAAATAAAATAAGAATTAAAAACATTTTTCGAAAAAAATAATGACCCCCACCCTTATGACAACGCCGAAATCCGAAGAAAATATCCTCGATTTTTCAGTTTTTTAATCAAAACCCTTGGAAATAGTGGTCGAATGTTGGAATGGCATACCTCGTTGAATTCGTGACAACATTTCCAACACAGTGGCATTTACAGAAATAAAATATCAATTGAAAAAATTTTTCGAAAAAAAATCATGACCCCCACCCTTATGACAATGCCAAAATCCGAAGAAAATCACCTCGATTTTTCTGTTTTTTAATCAAAAGCCTTGAAAATTGTGTTGGAATGGCATACCTCGTTGAATTCGTTACAACATTTCCAACAAAGTGGCATTTACAAAAATAAAATTTCATTTAAAAAATTTGTTTGGAAAAACGTCATGACCCTTAGGACAAAGCCCAAATCAGGAGAAAATCACCTCGATTTTTCGTATTTTTAAACAAAACCCTTGGAAATAGTGGTCGAATGCTGGAATGGCATACCTCGTTGAATTTGTTACAAAATTTCAAACAAAGTAGCATTTACAGAAATAAAATTTTATTAGAAACAATTTTTCGAAAAAAATCATGACCCCCTTTATGACAACGCCAAAATCCGAAGAAAATATCCTCGATTTTTCGGTTTTTTAATCAAAACCCATGGAAATAGTGGTCGAAAGTTGGAATGGCATACCTCGTTGAATTCGTTACAACATATCAAGCAAAGGTGCATTAACAGAAATAAAATAACAATTGAAAAAATTTTTCGAAAAAAAATCATGACCCCCCCTTATGACAACGCCAAAATCCGAAGAAAATCACCTCGTTTTTTCGTATTTTTAATCAAAAGCCTTGGAAATAGTAATCGAATGTTGGAATGACATACCTTGTTGAATTTGTGACAATGTTTCCAACAAAGTGACATTTACAGAAATAAAATATCATGTTGTATGTTGTATCGTTGAACTCGTTACAACATTTCCAACAAAGTGACATTTACAGAAATAATAAGGACAAGGCCCAAATCCGGAGAAAATTACCTCGATTTTTCGGTTTATTAATCAAAACCCTTGGAAATAGTGGTCGAAAGTTGGAATGGCATACCTCGTACAACATTTCCAACAAAGTGGCATTTTTCGAAAAAAAATCATGACCCCCACCCTTATGACAACGCCAAAATCCGAAGAAAACCAACTCGATTTTTCGTATTTTTATTTAAAAGCCTTGGAAATAGTAGTCGAATGTTGGAATGGCATACCTCGTTGAATTCGTTACAACATTTCCAACCAAGTGGCATTTACAGAAATAAAATATCAATTGAAAAAATTTGTCGTAAAAAAATCATGACCTTCACCCTTATGACAACGCCATCATCGGAAAATCACTTTGATTTTTCGGTTTTTTAATCAAAAGCCTTGAAAATTGTGATCGAATGTTGGAATGTTAAAACATTTCCAACAATGTGGCATTAACAAAAATAAAATTTCAATTGAAAAAATTTTTCGGAAAAAAATCATGACCTCCACCCAACAACAACGCCAAAATCCGAAGGAAATCACCTCGATTTTTCGGTATTTTAATCAAAACCCTTGGAATAAAAAGGTGGAATGTTTACATGGCATACCTCGTTGAATCGTTACAAAATTTCCATCAAAGTGGCATTTACAGAAATAAAATATCAATAAAAAAAAGTTTTCGAAGAAAAATCATGACCCCCGCTTATGACAACGCCACAATCCGAATAAAATCACCAAGATTTTTCGGTTTTTTAATCAAAACCTTTAGAAATAGTGGTCGAATGTTGGAATGGCATACCCCGTTGAATTTGTTACAACAATAAAAAAAAATCAACATTTAAAATATTTTTCGAAAAAAAAGATGACCCCCACCCTTATGACAACGCCAAAATCCGAAGAAAATCACCTCGATTTTTCGGTTTTTAATCAAAACCCTTTCAAATAGTGGTCGAATGATGGAATGGCATACCTTGTTGAATTCGTTACAACATTTCCAACAAAGTGGCATTTACTGAAATAAAATATCATTTAAAAATTTTTTTTGGAAAAACATCATGACCCCCACCTTTAGGACAAGGCCCAAATCCGGAGAAAATTACCTCGATTTTTCGGTTTTTTAGTCAAAACCCTTGGAAATAGTGGTCGAAAGTTGGAATGGCATACCTCGTTGAAGTCGTTACAACATTTCCAACAAAAGCTCATTTACAAAAATAAAATATCACTTACAATTTTTTTTGGAAAAAATCATGACCCCCACCCTTAGGACAAGGCCCGAATCGGAGAAAATCACCACGATTTTTCGGTTTTTTAATCAAAACCCTTGGATATAGTGATCGAACGTTGGAATGGCATACCTCGTTGAATTCGTTACAAAATTTCAAACAAAGTGTCATTTACAGAAATAAAATATCAATTGAATAAATTGTTCGAAAAAAATCATGACCCCACCCTTATGACAACGCCAAAATCCGAAGAAAATATCCTCGATTTTTCGGTTTTTTAATCAAAACCCTTAGAGAAAATCACCACGATTTTTCGGTTTTTTAATCAAAACCCTTGGATATAGTGATCGAAAGTTGGAATGGCATACCTCGTTGAATTCGTTACAACATATTCAACAAAGGTGCATTAACAGAAATAAAATAACAATTGAAAAATTTTTTTTGAAAAAAATCATGACAACACCAAAATCCGAAGAAAATCACCTCGATTTTTCGGTTTTTTAATCAAAACCCTTGGAAATAGTGGTCGAATTTTGGAATGGCATACCTCGTTGAATTCGTTACAAAATTTCCAACAAAGTGGCATTTAAAGAAATAAAATATCAATTGAAAAAAATTTTCGAAAAAAATCATGACCCCCACCCTTATGACAACGCCAAAATCCGAAGAAAATCCCCTCCATTTTGCGGTTTTATTATCAAAACCCTTGGAAATAGTGGTCGAATGTTGGAATGGCATACCTCGTTGAATTCGTGACAACATTTCCAACAAAGTGGCATTTACAGAAATAAGATATCAATTGAAAAAATTTTCGAAAAAAATCATGACCCCCACCCTTATGACAACGCCAAAATGCGAGGAAAATCACCTCGATTTTTCGGTTTTTTAATCAAAACCCTTGGAAATAGTGGTCGATAGTTGGAATGGCATACCTCGTTGAATTCGTTGCAACATTTCCAACAAAGTGGCATTTACAAAAATAAAATATGAATATGAATTCGTTACAACATTTCAAACAAAGGTGCATTAACAGAAATAAAATAACAATTGAAAACATTTTTCGAAAAAAAATCATGACCCCCCTTATGACAACGCCAAAATCCGAAGAAAATCACCTCGATTTTTCGTATTTTTAATCAAAAGCCTTGGAAATAGTGGTCGAATGTTGTTGAATTCGTGACAATATTTCCAACACAGTGGCATTTACAGAAATAAAATATCAATTGAAAAAATTTTTCGAAAAAAAATAATGACCCCCACCCTTATGACAACGCCAAAATCCGAAGAAAATCACCTCTATTTTTCGTATTTTTAATCAAAAGCCTTGAATATAGTAGTCGAATGTTGGAATGGCATACCTCGTTGAATTCGTGACAACATTTCCAACACAGTGGCATTTTAATAGAAAACATTTTTCGAAAAAAATCATGACCCCCACCCATATGACAACGCCAAAATCCGAAGAAAATCACCTAGATTTTTCGGTTTTTAATCAAAACCCTTGGAAATAGTGGTTGAAAGTTGGAATGGCATACCTCGTTGAATTCGTTACAACATTTCCAACAAAGTGGCATTTACAGAAATAAAATAACAATTGAAAACATTTTTCGAAAAAAAATCATGACCCCCACCCTTATGGCAACGCCGAAATCCGAAGAAAATATCCTCGATTTTTCGGTTTTTTAATCAAAACCCTTGGAAATAGTGGTCGAATGTTGGAATGGCATACCTCGTTGAATTCGTTACAACATTTCAACAATAACATATCATATTAAAAATTAGTTTGGAAAAACATCATGACCCTTAGGACAAGGCCCAAATCCGGAGAAAATCACCTCGATTTTTCGGTTTTTTAATCAAAACCCTTGGAAATAGTGGTCGAATGTTGGAATGGCATACCTCGTTGAATTTGTTACAAAATTTCAAACAAAGTGGCATTTACAGAAACAAAATCTTAATAGAAAAAATTTTTCGAAAAAAAATCATGAGCCCCCTTATGACAACGCCAAAATCCGAAGAAAATTACCTCGATTTTTCGTATTTTTAATCAAAAGCCTTGGAAATAGTGATCGAATGTTGGAATGACATACCTCGTTGAATTTGTGACAATATTGTCAACAAAGTGGCATTTACAAAAATAAAAATATCATTTAAAAAAAATTTTCGAAAAAAAATCATGACCCCCACCCTAATGACAACACCAAAATCCGAAAAAAATCACCTCGATTTTTCGGTTTTTTAATCAAAACCCTTGGAAATAGTGGTCGAATGTTGGAATGGCATACCTCGTTGAATTCGTTATAACATTTCCAACAAAGTGGCATTTACAGAAACAAAATATCAATTGAAAAAATTTTTCGAAAAAAATCATGACCCCCCCCTCTTATGACAACGCCAAAATCCGAAAAAAATCACCTCGATTTTTCGGTTTTATTATCAAAACCCTTGGAAATAGTGGTCGAATGTTGGAATGGCATACCTCGTTGAATTCGTGACAATATTTCCAACACAGTGGCATTTACAGAAATAAAATATCAATTGAAAAAATTTTTCGAAAAAAATCATGACCCCCACCCTTATGACAACGCCAAAATCCGAAGAAAATCACCTCGATTTTTCGTATTTTTAATCAAAAGCCTTGAATATAGTAGTCGAATGTTGGAATGGCATACCTCGTTGAATTCGTGACAACATTTCCAACACAGTGGCATTTTAATAGAAAACATTTTTCGAAAACAATCATGACCCCCACCCATATGACAACGCCAAAATCCGAAGAAAATCAACTAGATTTTTCGGTTTTTAATCAAAACCCTTGGAAATAGTGGTTGAAAGTTGGAATGGCATACCTCGTTGAATTCGTTACAACATTTCAACAATAACATATCATATTAAAAATTAGTTTGGAAAAACATCATGACCCTTAGGACAAGGCCCAAATCAGGAGAAAATCACCTCGATTTTTCGTATTTTTAAACAAAACCCTTGGAAATAGTGGTCGAATGCTGGAATGGCATACCTCGTTGAATTTGTTACAAAATTTCAAACAAAGTAGCATTTACAGAAATAAAATTTTATTAGAAACAATTTTTCGAAAAAAAATCATGACCCCCTTTATGACAACGCCAAAATCCGAAGAAAATATCCTCGATTTTTCGGTTTTTTAATCAAAACCCATGGAAATAGTGGTCGAAAGTTGGAATGGCATACCTCGTTGAATTCGTTACAACATATCAAGCAAAGGTGCATTAACAGAAATAAAATAACAATTGAAAAAATTTTTCGAAAAAAATCATGACCCCCCTTATGACAACGCCAAAATCCGAAGAAAATCACCTCGTTTTTTCGTATTTTTAATCAAAAGCCTTGGAAATAGTAATCGAATGTTGGAATGACATACCTTGTTGAATTTGTGACAATGTTTCCAACAAAGTGACATTTACAGAAATAAAATATCATGTTGTATGTTGTATCGTTGAATTCGTTACAACATTTCCAACAAAGTGACATTTACAGAAATAATAAGGACAAGGCCCAAATCCGGAGAAAATTACCTCGTTTTTTCGGTTTATTAATCAAAACCCTTGGAAATAGTGGTCGAAAGTTGGAATGGCATTCCTCGTACAACATTTCCAACAAAGTGGCATTTTTCGAAAAAAAAATCATGACCCCCACCCTTATGACAACGCCAAAATCCGAAGAAAACCAACTCGATTTTTCGTATTTTTATTTAAAAGCCTTGGAAATAGTAGTCGAATGTTGGAATGGCATACCTCGTTGAATTCGTTACAACATTTCCAACCAAGTGGCATTTACAGAAATAAAATATCAATTGAAAAAATTTTTCGTAAAAAAATCATGACCTTCACCCTTATGACAACGCCATCATCGGAAAATCACTTTGATTTTTCGGTTTTTTAATCAAAAGCCTTGAAAATTGTGATCGAATGTTGGAATGTTAAAACATTTCCAACAATGTGGCATTAACAAAAATAAAATATCAATTGAAAAAATTTTTCGGAAAAAATCATGACCTCCACCCAACAACAACGCCAAAATCCGAAGGAAATCACCAAAAAAGGTGGAATGTTTACATGGCATACCTCGTTGAATCGTTACAAAATTTCCATCAAAGTGGCATTTACAGAAATAAAATATCAATAAAAAAAAAGTTTTCGAAGAAAAATCATGACCCCCCGCTTATGACAACGCCACAATCCGAATAAAATCACCAAGATTTTTCGGTTTTTTAATCAAAACCTTTAGAAATAGTGGTCGAATGTTGGAATGGCATACCCCGTTGAATTTGTTACAACAATGAAAAAATCAACATTTAAAATATTTTTCGAAAAAAAGATGACCCCCACCCTTATGACAACGCCAAAATCCGAAGAAAATCACCTCGATTTTTCGGTTTTTAATCAAAACCCTTTCAAATAGTGGTCGTATGATGGAATGGCATACCTTGTTGAATTCGTTACAACATTTCCAACAAAGTGGCATTTACTGAAATAAAATATCATTTAAAAATTTTTTTGGAAAAACATCATGACCCCCACCTTTAGGACAAGGCCCAAATCCGGAGAAAATTACCTCGATTTTTCGGTTTTTTAGTCAAAACCCTTGGAAATAGTGGTCGAAAGTTGGAATGGCATACCTCGTTGAATTCGTTACAACATTTCCAACAAAAACTCATTTACAAAAATAAAATATCACTTACAATTTTTTTGGGAAAAATCATGACCCCCACCCTTAGGACAAGGCCCGAATCGGAGAAAATCACCACGATTTTTCGGTTTTTTAATCAAAACCCTTGGATATAGTGATCGAACGTTGGAATGGCATACCTCGTTGAATTCGTTACAAAATTTCAAACAAAGTGTCATTTACAGAAATAAAATATCAATTGAATAAATTGTTCCAAAAAAATCATGACCCCACCCTTATGACAACGCCAAAATCCGAAGAAAATATCCTCGATTTTTCGGTTTTTTAATCAAAACCCTTGGAGAAAATCACCACGATTTTTCGGTTTTTTTAATCAAAACCCTTGGATATAGTGATCGAAAGTTGGAAGGGCATACCTCGTTGAATTCGTTACAACATATTCAACAAAGGTGCATTAACAGAAATAAAATAACAATTGAAAAATTTTTTTTGAAAAAAAATCATGACAACACCAAAATCCGAAGAAAATCACCTCGATTTTTCGGTTTTTTAATCAAAACCCTTGGAAATAGTGGTCGAATTTTGGAATGGCATACCTCGTTGAATTCGTTACAAAATTTCCAACAAAGTGGCATTTAAAGAAATAAAATATCAATTGAAAAAAATTTTCGAAAAAAATCATGACCCCCACCCTTATGACAACGCCAAAATCCGAAGAAAATCACCTCCATTTTTCGGTTTTTTAATCAAAACCCTTGGAAATAGTGGTCGATAGTTGGAATGGCATACCTCGTTGAATTCGTTGCAACATTTCCAACAAAGTGGAATTTACAAAAATAAAATATGAATATGAATTCGTTACAACATTTCAAACAAAGGTGCATTAACAGAAATAAAATAACAATTGAAAAAATTTTTCGAAAAAAAATCATGACCCCCCTTATGACAACGCCAAAATCCGAAGAAAATCACCTCGATTTTTCGTATTTTTAATCAAAAGCCTTGGAAATAGTGGTCGAATGTTGTTGAATTCGTGACAATATTTCCAACACAGTGGCATTTACAGAAATAAAATATCAATTGAAAAAATTTTTCGAAAAAAAATAATGACCCCCACCCTTATGACAACGCCAAAATCCGAAGAAAATCACCTCGATTTTTCGTATTTTTAATCAAAAGCCTTGAATATAGTAGTCGAATGTTGGAATGGCATACCTCGTTGAATTCGTGACAACATTTCCAACACAGTGGCATTTTAATAGAAAACATTTTTCGAAAAAAATCATGACCCCCACCCATATGACAACGCCAAAATCCGAAGAAAATCACCTAGATTTTTCGGTTTTTAATCAAAACCCTTGGAAATAGTGGTTGAAAGTTGGAATGGCATACCTCGTTGAATTCGTTACAACATTTCCAACAAAGTGGCATTTACAGAAATAAAATAACAATTGAAAACATTTTTCGAAAAAAATCATGACCCCCACCCTTATGGCAACGCCGAAATCCGAAGAAAATATCCTCGATTTTTTGGTTTTTTAATCAAAACCCTTGGAAATAGTGGTCGAATGTTGGAATGGCATACCTCGTTGAATTCGTTACAACATTTCAACAATAACATATCATATTAAAAATTAGTTTGGAAAAACATCATGACTCTTAGGACAAGGCCCAAATCCGGAGAAAATCACCTCGATTTTTCGGTTTTTTAATCAAAACCCTTGGAAATAGTGATCGAATGTTGGAATGCCATACCTCGTTGAATTCGTTACAACATTTCCAACAAAGTGGCATTTACAAAAATAAAATATCATTTAAAAAATTTGTTTGGAAAAACATCATGACCCTTAGGACAAGGCCCAAATCCGGAGAAAATCACCTAGATTTTTCGTATTTTTAAACATAACCCTTGGAAATAGTGGTCGAATGTTGGAATGGCATACCTCGTTGAATTTGTTACAAAATTTCAAACAAAGTGGCATTTACAGAAACAAAATCTTAATAGAAAAAATTTTTCGAAAAAAAATCATGAGCCCCCTTATGACAACGCCAAAATCCGAAGAAAATTACCTCGATTTTTCGTATTTTTAATCAAAAGCCTTGGAAATAGTGATCGAATGTTGGAATGACATACCTCGTTGAATTTGTGACAATATTGTCAACAAAGTGGCATTTACAAAAATAAAAATATCATTTAAAAAAAATTTTCGAAATAAAATCATGACCCCCACCCTAATGACAACACCAAAATCCGAAAAAAATCACCTCGATTTTTCGGTTTTTTAATCAAAACCCTTGGAAATAGTGGTCGAATGTTGGAATGGCATACCACGTTGAATTCGTTATAACATTTCCAACAAAGTGGCATTTACAGAAACAAAATATCAATTGAAAAAATTTTTCGAAAAAAAATCATGACCCCCACCCTTATGACAACGCCAAAATCCGAAGAAAATCACCTCGATTTTTCGTATTTTTAATCAAAAGCCTTGAATATAGTAGTCGAATGTTGGAATGGCATACCTCGTTGAATTCGTGACAACATTTCCAACACAGTGGCATTTTAATAGAAAACATTTTTCGAAAAAAATCATGACCCCCACCCATATGACAACGCCAAAATCCGAAGAAAATCAACTAGATTTTTCGGTTTTTAATCAAAACCCTTGGAAATAGTGGTTGAAAGTTGGAATGGCATACCTCGTTGAATTCGTTATAACATTTCCAACAAAGTGGCATTTACAGAAACAAAATATCAATTGAAAAAATTTTTCGAAAAAAATCATGACCCCCCCTCTTATGACAACGCCAAAATCCGAAAAAAATCACCTCGATTTTTCGGTTTTATTATCAAAACCCTTGGAAATAGTGGTCGAATGTTGGAATGGCATACCTCGTTGAATTCGTGACAATATTTCCAACACAGTGACCCCCACCCTTATGACAACGCCAAAATCCGAAGAAAACCAACTCGATTTTTCGTATTTTTATTTAAAAGCCTTGGAAATAGTAGTCGAATGTTGGAATGGCATACCTCGTTGAATTCGTTACAACATTTCCAACCAAGTGGCATTTACAGAAAAAAATATCAATTGAAAAAATTTTTCGTAAAAAAATCATGACCTTCACCCTTATGACAACGCCATCATCGGAAAATCACTTTGATTTTTCGGTTTTTTAATCAAAAGCCTTGAAAATTGTGATCGAATGTTGGAATGTTAAAACATTTCCAACAATGTGGCATTAACAAAAATAAAATATCAATTGAAAAAATTTTTCGGAAAAAAATCATGACCTCCACCCAACAACAACGCCAAAATCCGAAGGAAATCACCTCGATTTTTCGGTATTTTAATCAAAACCCTTGGAAAAAAAGATGGAATGTTTACATGGCATACCTCGTTGAATCGTTACAAAATTTCCATCAAAGTGGCATTTGCAGAAATAAAATATCAATAAAAAAAAGTTTTCGAAGAAAAATCATGACCCCCCGCTTATGACAACGCCACAATCCGAATAAAATCACCAAGATTTTTCGGTTTTTTAATCAAAACCTTTAGAAATAGATGTCGAATGTTGGAATGGCATACCCCGTTGAATTTGTTACAACAATGAAAAAAATCAACATTTAAAATATTTTTCGAAAAAAAAGATGACCCCCACCCTTATGACAACGCCAAAATCCGAAGAAAATCACCTCGATTTTTCGGTTTTTAATCAAAACCCTTTCAAATAGTGGTCGAATGATGGAATGGCATACCTTGTTGAATTCGTTACAACATTTCCAACAAAGTGGCATTTACTGAAATAAAATATCATTTAAAAATTTTTTTTGGAAAAACATCATGACCCCCACCTTTAGGACAAGGCCCAAATCCGGAGATAATTACCTCGATTTTTCGGTTTTTTAGTCAAAACCCTTGGAAATAGTGGTCGAAAGTTGGAATGGCATACCTCGTTGAATTCGTTACAACATTTCCAACAAAAACTCATTTACAAAAATAAAATATCACTTACAATTTTTTTTGGAAAAAATCATGACCCCCACCCTTAGGACAAGGCCCGAATCGGAGAAAATCACCACGATTTTTCGGTTTTTTAATCAAAACCCTTGGATATAGTGATCGAACGTTGGAATGGCATACCTCGTTGAATTCGTTACAAAATTTCAAACAAAGTGTCATTTACAGAAATAAAATATCAATTGAATAAATTGTTCGAAAAAAATCATGACCCCACCCTTATGACAACGCCAAAATCCGAAGAAAATATCCTCGATTTTTCGGTTTTTTAATCAAAACCCTTGGAGAAAATCACCACGATTTTTCGGTTTTTTAATCAAAACCCTTGGATATAGTGATCGAAAGTTGGAATGGCATACCTCGTTGAATTCGTTACAACATATTCAACAAAGGTGCATTAACAGAAATAAAATAACAATTGAAAAATTTTTTTGAAAAAAAATCATGACAACACCAAAATCCGAAGAAAATCACCTCGATTTTTCGGTTTTTTAATCAAAACCCTTGGAAATAGTGGTCGAATTTTGGAATGGCATACCTCGTTGAATTCGTTACAAAATTTCCAACAAAGTGGCATTTAAAGAAATAAAATATCAATTGAAAAAAATTTTCGAAAAAAATCATGACCCCCACCCTTATGACAACGCCAAAATCCGAAGAAAATCACCTCCATTTTGCGGTTTTATTATCAAAACCCTTGGAAATAGTGGTCGAATGTTGGAATGGCATACCTCGTTGAATTCGTGACAACATTTCCAACAAAGTGGCATTTACAGAAATAAGATATCAATTGAAAAAATTTTCGCAAAAAAATCATGACCCCCACCCTTATGACAACGCCAAAATGCGAGGAAAATCACCTCGATTTTTCGGTTTTTTAATCAAAACCCTTGGAAATAGTGGTCGATAGTTGGAATGGCATACCTCGTTGAATTCGTTGCAACATTTCCAACAAAGTGGAATTTACAAAAATAAAATATGAATATGAATTCGTTACAACATTTCAAACAAAGGTGCATTAACAGAAATAAAATAACAATTGAAAAAATTTTTCGAAAAAAAATCATGACCCCCCTTATGACAACGCCAAAATCCGAAGAAAATCACCTCGATTTTTCGTATTTTTAATCAAAAGCCTTGAATATAGTAGTCGAATGTTGGAATGGCATACCTCGTTGAATTCGTGACAACATTTCCAACACAGTGGCATTTTAATAGAAAACATTTTTCGAAAAAAATCATGACCCCCACCCATATGACAACGCCAAAATCCGAAGAAAATCACCTAGATTTTTCGGTTTTTAATCAAAACCCTTGGAAATAGTGGTTGAAAGTTGGAATGGCTCACCTCGTTGAATTCTTTACAACATTTCCAACAAAGTGGCATTTACAGAAATAAAATAACAATTGAAAACATTTTTCGAAAAAAAATCATGACCCCCACCCTTATGGCAACGCCGAAATCCGAAGAAAATATCCTCGATTTTTTGGTTTTTTAATCCCTTGGAAATAGTGGTCGAATGTTGGAATGGCATACCTCGTTGAATTCGTTACAACATTTCAACAATAACATATCATATTAAAAATTAGTTTGGAAAAACATCATGACTCTTAGAACAAGGCCCAAATCCGGAGAAAATCACCTCGATTTTTCGGTTTTTTAATCAAAACCCTTGGAAATAGTGATCGAATGTTGGAATGCCATACCTCGTTGAATTCGTTACAACATTTCCAACAAAGTGGCATTTACAAAAATAAAATATCATTTAAAAAATTTGTTTGGAAAAACATCATGACCCTTAGGACAAGGCCCAAATCCGGAGAAAATCACCTAGATTTTTCGTATTTTTAAACATAACCCTTGGAAATAGTGGTCGAATGTTGGAATGGCATACCTCGTTGAATTTGTTACAAAATTTCAAACAAAGTGGCATTTACAGAAACAAAATCTTAATAGAAAAAATTTTCCGAAAAAAAATCATGAGCCCCCTTATGACAACGCCAAAATCCGAAGAAAATTACCTCGATTTTTCGTATTTTTAATCAAAAGCCTTGGAAATAGTGATCGAATGTTGGAATGACATACCTCGTTGAATTTGTGACAATATTGTCAACAAAGTGGCATTTACAAAAATAAAAATATCATTTAAAAAAAATTTTCGAAAAAAAATCATGACCCCCACCCTAATGACAACACCAAAATCCGAAAAAAATCACCTCGATTTTTCGGTTTTTTAATCAAAACCCTTGGAAATAGTGGTCGAATGTTGGAATGGCATACCTCGTTGAATTCGTTATAACATTTCCAACAAAGTGGCATTTACAGAAACAAAATATCAATTGAAAAAATTTTTCGAAAAAAATCATGACCCCCCCTCTTATGACAACGCCAAAATCCGAAAAAAAATCACCTCGATTTTTCGGTTTTATTATCAAAACCCTTGGAAATAGTGGTCGAATGTTGGAATGGCATACCTCGTTGAATTCGTGACAATATTTCCAACACAGTGGCATTTACAGAAATAAAATATCAATTGAAAAAATTTTTCGAAAAAAAATCATGACCCCCACCCTTATGACAACGCCAAAATCCGAAGAAAATCACCTCGATTTTTCGTATTTTTAATCAAAAGCCTTGAATATAGTAGTCGAATGTTGGAATGGCATACCTCGTTGAATTCGTGACAACATTTCCAACACAGTGGCATTTTAATAGAAAACATTTTTCGAAA
Source organism: Drosophila kurseongensis (assembly GCA_018153305.1). NCBI lineage: Eukaryota > Metazoa > Arthropoda > Insecta > Diptera > Drosophilidae > Drosophila > Drosophila kurseongensis. The sequence continues at coordinate 193,392 of JAECXX010000232.1, read as the reverse complement.
ACAATCATGACCCCCACCCATATGACAACGCCAAAATCCGAAGAAAATCAACTAGATTTTTCGGTTTTTAATCAAAACCCTTGGAAATAGTGGTTGAAAGTTGGAATGGCATACCTCGTTGAATTCGTTATAACATTTCCAACAAAGTGGCATTTACAGAAACAAAATATCAATTGAAAAAATTTTTCGAAAAAAATCATGACCCCCCTCTTATGACAACGCCAAAATCCGAAAAAAATCACCTCGATTTTTCGGTTTTATTATCAAAACCCTTGGAAATAGTGGTCGAATGTTGGAATGGCATACCTCGTTGAATTCGTGACAATATTTCCAACACAGTGGCATTTACAGAAATAAAATATCAATTGAAAAAATTTTTCGAAAAAAAATCATGACCCCCACCCTTATGACAACGCCAAAATCCGAAGAAAATCACCTCGATTTTTCGTATTTTTAATCAAAAGCCTTGAATATAGTAGTCGAATGTTGGAATGGCATACCTCGTTGAATTCGTGACAACATTTCCAACACAGTGGCATTTTAATAGAAAACATTTTTCGAAAACAATCATGACCCCCACCCATATGACAACGCCAAAATCCGAAGAAAATCAACTAGATTTTTCGGTTTTTAATCAAAACCCTTGGAAATAGTGGTTGAAAGTTGGAATGGCATACCTCGTTGAATTCGTTACAACATTTCCAACAAAGTGGCATTTACAGAAATAAAATAGCAATTGAAAACATTTTTCGAAAAAAATCATGACCCCCACCCTTATGACAACGCCGAAATCCGAAGAAAATCACCTCGATTTTTCGGTATTTTAATAAAAACCCTTGGAAATAGTGGTCGAATGTTGGAATGGCATACCTCGTTGAACTCGTTATAACATTTCCAACAAAGTGGCATTTACAGAAACAAAACATCAATTGAAAAAATTTTTCGAAACATATTATGACCCCCCCCTCTTATGACAACTCCAAAATCCGAAGAAAATCACCTCGATTTTTCGGTTTTTTATCAAAACCATTGGAAATAGTGGTCGAGTGTGGGAATGGCATACCTCGTTGAATTCGTGACAACATTTCAGACACAGTGGCATTTACAGAAATAAAATATCAATTGAAAAATTGACCTCCACCTATATGACAACGCCAAAATCCGAAGAAAATCACCTTGATTTTTCGTATTTTTAATCAAAACCCTTGGAAATAGTGGTCGAAAGTTGGAATGGCATACCTCGTTGAATTCGTTATAACATTTGCAACAATATTTCCAACAAATGTGCATTTACAGAAATAAAATATCAATTGAAAAAATTGTTCGAAAAAAATCATGACCCCCACCCTTATGACAACGCCAAAATCCGAAGAAAATCACCTAGATTTTTCGGTTTTTTAATCAAAAACCTTGAAAATTGTGATCGAATGTTGGAATGCCATACCTCGTTGAATTCGTTACAACATTTCCAACAAAGTGGCATTTACAAAAATAAAATATCATTTAAAAAATTTGTTTGGAAAAACATCATGACCCTTAGGACAAGGCCCAAATCCGGAGAAAATCACCTAGATTTTTCGTATTTTTAAACATAACCCTTGGAAATAGTGGTCGAATGTTGGAATGGCATACCTCGTTGAATTTGTTACAAAATTTCAAACAAAGTGGCATTTACAGAAATAAAATTTTAATAGAAAAAATTTTTCGAAAAAAAATCATGACCCCCACCCTAATGACAACACCAAAATCCGAAAAAAATCACCTCGATTTTTCGGTTTTTTAATCAAAACCCTTGGAAATAGTGGTCGAATGTTGGAATGGCATACCTCGTTGAATTCGTTACAACATTTCCAACAAAGTGGCATTTACAGAAACAAAATATCAATTGAAAAAATTTTTCGAAAAAAATCATGACCCCCCACTCTTATGACAACGCCAAAATCCGAAAAAAATCACCTCGATTTTTCGGTTTTATTATCAAAACCCTTGGAAATAGTGGTCGAATGTTGGAATGGCATACCTCGTTGAATTCGTGACAATATTTCCAACAAAGTGGCATTTACAGAAATAAAATATCAATTGAAAAAATTTTTCGAAAAAAAATCATGACCCCACCCTTATGACAACGCCAAAATCCGAAGAAAATCACCTCGATTTTTCGTATTTTTAATCAAAAGCCTTGGAAATAGTGGTCGAATGTTGGAATGGCATACCTCGTTGAATTCGTGACAACATTTCCAACACAGTGGCATTTACAGAAATAAAATATCAATTGAAAAAATTTTTCGAAAAAAAATCATGACCCCCACCCTTATGACAACGCCAAAATCCGAAAAAAATCACCTCGATTTTTCGGTTTTATTATCAAAACCCTTGGAAATAGTGGTCGAATGTTGGAATGGCATACCTCGTTGAATTCGTGACAACATTTCCAACACAGTGGCATTTTAATAGAAAACATTTTTCGAAAACAATCATGACCCCCACCCATATGACAACGCCAAGATCCGAAGAAAATCAACAAGATTTTTCGGTTTTTAATCAAAACCCTTGGATATAGTGGTTGAAAGTTGGAATGGCATACCTCGTTGAATTCGTTACAACATTTCCAACAAAGTGGCATTTACAGAAATAAAATAGCAATTGAAAACATTTTTCGAAAAAAATCATGACCCCCACCCTTATGACAACGCCGAAATCCGAAGAAAATCACCTCGATTTTTCGTTTTTTTAATCAAAACCCTTGGAAATAGTGGTCGAATGTTGGAATGGCATACCTCGTTGAATTCGTTACAACATTTCAACAATAACATATCATATTAAAAATTTGTTTGGAAAAACTTCATGACCCTTAGGACAAGGCACAAATCCGGAGAAAATCACCTCGATTTTTCGGTTTTTTAATCAAAACCCTTGGAAATAGTGGTCGAATGTTGGAATGGCATACCTCGTTGAATTCGTTATAACATTTGCAACAAAGTGGCATTTACAGAAGCAAAATATCAATTGAAAAAATTTATCGAAACATATCATGACCCCCCCTTATGACAACGCCAAAATCCGAAGAAAATCACCTCGATTTTTCTGTTTTTAATCAAAACCATTGGAAATAATGGTCGAATGTGGGAATGGCATACCTCGTTGAATTTGTGACAATATTTCCAACAAAGTGGCATTTAAAGAAATAAAATATCAATTGAAAACATTTCTCGAAAAAAAATCATGACCTTCACCTATATGACAACGCCCAAATCCGAAGAAAACCACCTAGATTTTTCGGTTTTTAATCAAAACCCTTGGAAATAGTGGTTGAAAGTTGGAATGGCATACCTCGTTGAATTTGTGACAATATTTCTAACAAAGTGGCATTTACAGAAATAAAATATCAATTGAAAAAAATTTTCGAAAAAAAATCATGACCCCCACCCTTTTGACAACACCAAAATCCGAAGAAAATCACCTCGATTTTTCGGTTTTTTAATCAAAACCCTTGGAAATAGTGCTCGAATGTTGGAATGGCATACCTCGTTGAATTCGTTACAAAATTTCCAACAAAATGGCATTTAAAGAAATAAAATAACAATTGAAAAAATTTTTCGAAAAAAATCATGACCCCCACCCTTTCGACAACGCCAAAATCCGAAGAAAATCACCTCCATTTTGCAGTTTTTTAATAAAAACCCTTGGAAATAGTGGTCGAATGTTGGAATGGCATACCTCGTTGAATTCGTTACAACATTTCCAAGAAAATGGGATTTACAGAAACAAAATATCAATTGAAAAAATTTTTCGAAAAAAATCATGACCCCCACCCTTATGACAACGCCAAAATCCGAAGAAAATCACCTCGATTTTTCGGTTTTTTAATCAAAACCCTTGGAAATAGTGCTCGAATGTTGGAATGGCATACCTCGTTGAATTCGTGACAACATTTCCAACACAGTGGCATTTACAGAAATAAAATATTAATTGAAAAAATTGTTCGAAAAAAAATAATGTCCCCCACCCTTATGACAACGCCAAAATCCGAAGCAAATCACCTCGATTTTTCGGTTTTTTAATCAAAAGCCTTGGAAATTGTGATCGAATGTTGGAATGGCATACCTCGGACATAAACTATCAATTGAAAAATTTTTCCAAAAAAAATCATGACCCCCACCCTTATGACAACGCCAAAATCCGAAGCACCTCGATTTTTCGGTTTTTTAATCAAAACCCTTGGATATTGTGATCGAATGTTGCACTGGCATACTTCGTTGAATTCGTTACAACATTTCCAACAAGGTGGCACTTACAGAAATAAAATGTCATTTAAAATTTTTTTTTGGAAAATCATCATGACCCCCACCTTTAGGACAAGGCCCAAGTCCGGAGAAAATTACTTCGATTTTTCGGTTTTTTAATCAAAACCCTTGGAAATAGTGGTCGAAAGTTGGAATGGCATACCTTGTTGAATTCGTTACAACATTTCCAAGAAAATGGCATTTACAGAAACAAAATATCAATTGAAAAAATTTTTCGAAAAATATCATGACCCCCACCCTTATGACAACGCCAAAATCCGAAGCAAATCACCTCGATTTTTCGGTTTTTTAATCAAAAGCCTTGGAAATTGTGATCGAATGTTGGAATGGCATACCTCGTTGAATTCGTTACAACATTTCAAAGAAAATAGCATTTACAGAAACAAAATATCAATTGAAAAAATTTTTCGAAAAAAATCATGACCACCACCCTTAGGACAAGGCCCAAATCCGGAGAAAATCACCTCGATGTTTCGATTTTTTAATAAAAACCCTTGGAAATAGTGGTCAATGTTGGAATGGCATACCTCGTTGAATTCGTTACAACATTTCCAACAAAGTGGCATTTACGGAAATAAAATAACAACTGAAAAATTGTTTCGAAAAAAATCATGACCCCCACCCTTATGACAACGCCAAAATTCGAAGAAAATCACCTCGATTTTTCGGTTTTATTATCAAAACCCTTGGAAATAGTGGTCGAATGTTGGAATGGCATACCTCGTTGAATTCGTTACAACATTTCCAACAAGGTGGCACTTACAGAAATAAAATGTCATTTAAAATTTTTTTTTGGAAAATCATCATGACCCCCACCCTTGGGACAAGGCCCAAATTCGGAGAAAATCACCTCGATTTTTCGGTTTTTTAATCAAAACCCTAGGAAATAGTGGTCGAATGTTGGAATGGCATACCTTGTTCAATTCGTTACAAAATTTCCAAAAAAGTGGCATTTAACGAAAAAAAATAGCAATTGAAAACAATTTTCGAAAAAAAATCATGACCCCCACCCTTATGACAACGCCAAAATCCGAAGAAAATCACCTCCATTTTGTGGTTTTTTAATCAAAACCCTTGGAAATAGTGGTCGAATGTTGGAATGGCATACCTCGTTGAATTCGTTACAAAATTTCCAACAAAGTGGCATTTAAAGAAATAAAATAACAATTGAAAAAATTTTTCGAAAAAAATCATGACCCCCCTTATGACAACGCCAAAATCCGAAGAAAATTTCCTAGATTTTTCGGTTTTTTAATCAAAAGCCTTGGAAATAGTGGTCGTATGTTGGAATGGCATACCTCGTTGAATTCGTGACAACATTTTCAACACAGTGGCATTTACTGAAAAAGAATAACAATTGAAAAAAATTTTCGAAAAAAAATCATGACCCCCACCCCTATGACAACGTCAAAATCCGAAGAAAATCACCTCCATTTGCGGTTTTTTAATCAAAATAATGGAAATGGTGGTCGAAAGTTGGAATGGCATACCTCGTTGAATTCGGTACAACATTTCCAACAAAATGGCATTTACAGAAACAAAAATAACACTTGAAAAAATTATGACAACGCCGAAATCTGAAGGAAATCAGCTCGATTTTTTTGGATTTTTAATCAAAACCCTTGGAAATAGTGGTCGAATGTTGGAATGGCATACCTCGTTGAATTCATTACAACATTTCAAAAATAAAATATCCTTTAAAAAATTTGTTTGGAAAAACATTATGACCCTTCGGACAAGGCCCAAATCCGGAGAAAATAACCTAGATTTCTTCCGTTTTTTAATCAAAACCCTTGGAAATAGTGGTTGAATGTTGGAATGGCATACCTCGTTGAATTTGTTACAAAATTTTCAACAAAGTGGCATTTACAGAAATAAAAATTTAATATAAAAAATTTTTCGAAAAAAAAAAAGTTTCCCCCCCTTTTGACAACGCCAAAATCCGAAGAAAATCACCTTGATTTTTCGTATTTTTAATTAAAAGCCTTGGAAATAGTAGTCGAATGTTGGAATGCATACCTCGTTTAATTCGTGACAACATTTCAAACAAAGTGGCATTTACAGAAATAAAATATAAATTGAAAACATTTTTTGAAAAAATATCATGACCTTCACATAACAACAACGCCAAGATCCGAAGAAAATCACGTAGATTTTTCGGATTTTTCAAAACCCTTTGAAATAGTGGTCGAATGTTGGAATGGCATACCTCGTTGAATTCGTTACAACATTTCCAACAACGTGGCACTTACAGAAATAAAATATCATTTAAAATTTTTTTTGGAAAATCATCATGACCCCCACCCTTATCACAACACCAAAATCCGAAGAAAATCACCTCGATTTTTCGGTTTTTTAATCAAAACCCTTGGAAATAGTGGTCGAATGTTGGAATGGCATACCTCAGAAATAAAATATCAATTGAACAAGAAGAAAATCACCTTGATTTTTCATATTTTTAATCAAAAGCTTTGGAAATAGTAGTCGAATGTTGGAATGGCATACCTCGTTCAATTCGTTACAAAATTTTCAACAAAGTGGCATTTAAAGAAATAAAATAACAATTGAAAAAATGTTCGAAAAAACCCCACCCTTATGACAACGCCAAAATCCGAAGAAAATCACCTCTAATTTGCGGTTTTTTAATCAAAACCCTTGGAAATAGTGGTCGAATGTTGGAATGGCATACCTCGTTGAATTCGTTACAACATTTCCAACAAAGTGGCATTTACAGAAACAAAATATCAATTGAAAAAATTTTTCGAAAAAAATCAAGACCCCCACCTTTATGACAACGCCCAAATCCGAAGAAAATGACCTAGATTTTTTCGGTTTGTTAATCAAAAGCCTTGGAAATAGTGGTCGAATGTTGGAATGGCAAACCTCGTTGAATTCGTCACAACATTTCCAAAAACAGTGGCATTTACAGAAATAAAATATCAATTGGAAAAATTTTTCGAAAAAAATCATGACCCCCACCCCTATGACAACGCCAAAATCCGAAGAAAATCACCTCCATTTGCGGTTTTTTAATCAAAATAATGGAAATGGTGGTCGAAAGTTGGAATGGCATACCTCGTTGAATTCGGTACAACATTTCCAACAAAATGGCATTTACAGAAACAAAAATAACACTTGAAAAAATTTTTCGAAAAAAATCATGACCCCCACCCTTATGACAACGCCGAAATCCGAAGGAAATCAGCTCGATTTTTTTGGATTTCTAATCAAAACCCTTGGAAATAGTGGTCGAATGTTGGAATGGCATACCTCGTTCAATTCGTTACAAAATTTCCAACAAATTGGCATTTAAAGAAATAAAATAACAATTGAAAAAATTTTCGAAAAAAAATCATGACCCCCACCCTTATGACAACGCCAAAATCCGAAGAAAATTTCCTCGATTTTGTGGTTTTTTAATCAAAACCCTTGGAAATAGTGGTCGAATGTTGGAATGGCATACCTCGTTGAATTCGTTACAAAATTTCCAACAAAGTGGCATTTAAAGAAATAAAATAACAATTGAAAAAATTTTTCGAAAAAAAATCATGACCCCCCTTATGACAACGCCAAAATCCGAAGAAAATTTCCTAGATTTTTCGGTTTTTTAATCAAAAAGCCTTGGAAATAGTGGTCGTATGTTGGAATGGCATACCTCGTTGAATTCGTGACAACATTTCCAACACAGTGGCATTTACTGAAAAAGAATAACAATTGAAAAAAATTTTCGAAAAAAAATCATGACCCCCACCCCTATGACAACGTCAAAATCCGAAGAAAATCACCTCCACTTGCGGTTTTTTAATCAAAATAATGGAAATGGTGGTCGAAAGTTGGAATGGCATACCTCGTTGAATTCGGTACAACATTTCCAACAAAATGGCATTTACAGAAACAAAAATAACACTTGAAAAAATTTTTCGAAAAAAATCATGACCCCCACCCTTATGACAACGCCGAAATCTGAAGGAAATCAGCTCGATTTTTTTGGATTTTTAATCAAAACCCTTGGAAATAGTGGTCGAATGTTGGAATGGCATACCTCGTTCAATTCGTTACAAAATTTCCAACAAAGTGGCATTTAAAGAAATAAAATAACAATTGAAAAAATTTTCGAAAAAAATCATGACCCCCACCCTTATGTCAACGCCAAAATCCGAAGAAAATCACCTCCATTTTGCGGTTTTTTAATCAAAACCCTTGGAAATAGTGGTCGAATGTTGGAATGGCATACCTCGTTCAATTCGTTACAACATTTCCAACAAAGTGGCATTTACAGACACAGAATTTCAATTGAAAAATTTGTTCGAAAAAATCATGACCCCCACCCTTATGACAACGCCAAAATCCGAAGAAAATTTCCTAGATTTTTCGGTTTTTTAATCAAAAGCCTTAGAAATAGTGGTCGTATGTTGGAATGGCATACCTCGTTGAATTCGTGACAACATTTCCAACACAGTGGCATTTACTGAAAAAAATAACAATTGAAAAAAATTTTCGAAAAAAAATCATGACCCCCACCCCTATGACAACGCCAAAATCCGAAGAAAATCACCTCCATTTGCGGTTTTTTAATCAAAATAATGGAAATGGTGGTCGAAAGTTGGAATGGCATACCTCGTTGAATTCGTTACAACATTTCCAACAAAATGGCATTTACAGAAACAAAAATAACACTTGAAAAAATTTTTCGAAAAAAATCATGACCCCCACCCTTATGACAACGCCAAAATCCGAAGAAAATTTCCTAGATTTTTCGGTTTTTTAATCAAAAGCCTTGGAAATAGTGGTCGTATGTTGGAATGGCATACCTCGTTGAATTCGTGACAACATTTCCAACACAGTGGCATTTACTGAAAAAATAACAATTGAAAAAAATTTTCGAAAAAAAATCATGACCCCCACCCCTATGACAACGCCAAAATCCGAAGAAAATCACCTCCATTTGCGGTTTTTTAATCAAAATAATGGAAATGGTGGTCGAAAGTTGGAATGGCATACCTCGTTGAATTCATTACAACATTTCAAAAATAAAATATCCTCTAAAAAATTTGTTTGGAAAAACATTATGACCCTTAGGACAAGGCCCAAATCCGGAGAAAATAACCTAGATTTCTTCCGTTTTTTAATCAAAACCCTTGGAAATAGTGGTTGAATGTTGGAATGGCATACCTCGTTGAATTTGTTACACAATTTTCAACAAAGTGGCATTTACAGAAATAAAAATTTAATAGAAAAAATTTTTCGAAAAAAAAACGTTACCCCCCTTTTTGACAACGCCAAAATCCGAAGAAAATCACCTTGATTTTTCGTATTTTTAATTAAAAGCCTTGGAAATAGTAGTCGAATGTTGGAATGCATACCTCGTTTAATTCGTGACAACATTTCAAACAAAGTGGCATTTACAGAAATAAAATATAAATTGAAAACATTTTTTGAAAAAATATCATGACCTTCACATAACAACAACGCCAAGATCCGAAGAAAATCACGTAGATTTTTCGGATTTTTCAAAACCCTTTGAAATAGTGGTCGAATGTTGGAATGACATACCTCGTTGAATTCGTTACAACATTTCCAACAAAGTGGCACTTACAGAAATAAAATATCATTTAAAATTTTTTTGGAAAATCATCATGACCCCCACCCTTATCACAACACCAAAATCCGAAGAAAATCACCTCGATTTTTCGGTTTTTTAATCAAAACCCTTGGAAATAGTGGTCGAATGTTGGAATGGCATACCTCGTTCAATTCGTTACAAAATTTTCAACAAAGTGGCATTTAAAGAAATAAAATAACAATTGAAAAAATGTTCGAAAAAACCCCCACCCTTATGACAACGCCAAAATCCGAAGAAAATCACCTCTAATTTGCGGTTTTTTAATCAAAACCCTTGGAAATAGTGGTCGAATGTTGGAATGGCATACCTCGTTGAATTCGTTACAACATTTCCAACAAAGTGGCAGTTACAGAAACAAAATATCAATTGAAAAAATTTTTCGAAAAAAATCAAGACCCCCACCTTTATGACAACGCCCAAATCCGAAGAAAATGACCTAGATTTTTCGGTTTGTTAATCAAAAGCCTTGGAAATAGTGGTCGAATGTTGGAATGGCAAACCTCGTTGAATTCGTCACAACATTTCCAAAAACAGTGGCATTTACAGAAATAAAATATCAATTGGAAAAATTTTTCGAAAAAAATCATGACCCCCACCCTTATGACAACGCCAAAATCCGAAGAAAATCACCTAGATTTTTCGGTTATTTAATCAAAGCCTTGGAAATTGTGGTCGAATGTTGGAATGGCATACGTCGTTGAATTGGTCACAACATTTCCAACACAGTGGCATTTACAGAAATAAAATATTAATTGGAAAAATTTTTCGAAAATATTTAATATAATATATAATATATTTACAGAAACAAAATATCAATTGAAAACATTTTGCGAAAAAAATCATGACCCCCACCCTTATGACAACGCCAAAATCTGAAGAAAATCACCTCCATTTTGCGGTTTTTTAATCAAAACCCTTGGAAATAGTGGTCGAATGTTGGAATGGCATACCTCGTTGAATTCGTGACAATATTTCCAACACAGTGGCATTTACAGAAAAAAAATATCAATTTAAAAAAATTTTTCGAAAAAAAATCATGACCCCCACCCTTATGACAACGCCAAAATCCGAAGAAAATTACCTCGATTTAATCAAAAGCCTTGAATATAGTAGTCGAATGTTGACATGGCATACCTCGTTGAATTCGTGACAACATTTTCAACACAGTTGCATTTTAATAGAAAACATTTTTCGAAAAAAATCATGACCCCCCTCTTATGACAACGCCAAAATCCGAAGAAAATCACCTCGATTTTTCGGTTTTTTAATCAAAACCCATGGAAATAGTGGTCGAATGTTGGACTGGCATACCTCGTTGAATTTGTTACAAAATTTCCGACAAAGTGGCATTTACAAAAAAAAAATTTTAATAGAAAACATTTTTCGAAAAAAAATCATGACCCCCCCTTATGACAACGCCAAAATCCGAAGAAAATCACCACGATTTTTCGTATTTTTAATTTAAAGCCTTGGAAATAATAGTCGAATGTTGGAATGACATACCTCGTTGAATTTGTGACAATATTTCCAACAAAGTGGCATTTACAGAAATAAAATATCAAGTGAAAAATATTTTCGAAAAAAAATCATGACCCCCACCCTTTTGACAACTCCAAAATCCGAAGAAAATCACCTCGATTTTTCGGTTTTTTAATCAAAACCCTTGGAAATAGTAGTCGAATTTTGGAATGACTTACCTCGTTGAATTTGTGACAATATTTCCAACAAAGTGGCATTTACAGAAATAAAATATCAATTGAAAAAAATTTTCGAAAAAAAATCATGACCCCCACCCTTTTGACAACACCAAAATCCGAAGAAAATCAGCTCGATTTTTCGGTTTTTTAATCAAAACCCTTGGAAATAGTGGTCGAATGTTGGAATGTCATACCTCGTTGAATTCGTTACAAAATTTCCAACATAGTGTCATTTAAAGAATTAAAATAACAATAGAAAAAATTTTTCGAAAAAAAATCATGACCCCCGCCCTTATGACAACGCCAAAATCCGAAGAAAATCACCTCCATTTTGCGGTTTTTTAATCAAAACCCTTGGAAATAGTGGTCGAATGTTGGAATGGCATACCTCGTTGAATTCGTTACAACATTTCCAAAAAAACTGGCATTTACAGAAACAAAAGATCAATTCAAAAAATTTTTCGAAAAAAATTATGACCCCCACCCTTATGACAACGCCAAGATCCGAAGAAAATCACCTAGATTTTTCGGTTTTTTAATCAAAAGCCTTTGAAATAGTGGTCGGATGTTGGAATGGCATACCTCGTTCAATTCGTGACAACATTTCCAAGACAGTGGCATTTACAGAAATAAAATATCAATTGAAAAAATTGTTCGAAAAAACCCCCACCCTTATGACAACGCCAAAATCCGAAGAAAATCACCTCTAATTTGCGGTTTTTTAATCAAAACCCTTGGAAATAGTGGTCGAATGTTGGAATGGCATACCTCGTTGAATTCGTTACAACATTTCCAACAAAGTGGCATTTACAAAAATAAAATATCATTTAAAAAATTTGTTTGGAAAAACATCATGACCCATAGGACAAGGCCCAAATCCGGAGAAAATCACCTCGATTTTTCGGTTTTTTAATAAAAACCCTTGGAAATAGTGGTCAATGTTGGAATGGCATACCTCGTTGAATTCGTTACAACATTTCCAACAAAGTGGCACTTACAGAAATAAAATATCATTTAAAATTTTTTTTGGAAAATCATCATGACTCCCACCCTTATGACAACACCAAAATCCGAAGAAAATCACCTCGATTTTTCGGTTTTTTAATCAAAACCCTTGGAAATAGTGGTCGAATGTTGGAATGGCATACCTCGTTCAATTCGTTACAAAATTTCCAACAAAGTGGCATTTAAAAAAATAAAATAACAATTGAAAAAATTTTCGAAAAAAAATCATGACCCCCACCCTTATGTCAACGCCAAAATCCGAAGAAAATCACCTCCATTTTGCGGTTTTTTTAACAAAACCCTTGGAAATAGTGGTCGAATGTTGGAATGGCATACCTCGTTCAATTCGTTACAACATTTCCAACAAAGTGGCATTTACAGACACAAAATATCAATTGAAAAAATTGAAAAATAGTGGTCGAATGTTGGAATGACATACCTTTTTGAATTCGTTACAACATTTCCAACAAAGTGGCATTTACGGAAATAAAATAGCAACTGAAAAACTGTTTTGAAAAATATCATGACCCCCACCCTTATGACAACGCCAAAATCCGAAGAAAATCACCTCGATTTTTCGGTTATTTAATCAAAAGCCTTGGAAATTGTGATTGAATGTTGGAATGTCATATTTCGTTGAATTCGTTACAACATTTCCAACAAAGTGGTATTTACAGAAAAAAAATATCAATTGAAAAAATTTTTCGAAAAAAATCATGACCCCCACCCTTATAACAACGCCAAAATCCGAAGAAAATCACCTAGATTTTTCGGTTTTTTAATCAAAAGCCTTGGAAATAGTGGTCGAATGTTGGAATGGCATACCTCGTTGAATTCGTTACAACATTTCCAACAAAGTGGCATTTACAAAAATAAAATATCATTAAAAAAATTTGTTTAAAAAAACATCATGACCCTTAGGATAAGGGCCAAGTCCGGAGAAAATCACCTCGATTTTTCGGTTTTTTAATAAAAACCCTTGGAAATAGTGGTCAATGTTGGAATGCATACCTCGTTTAATTCGTTACAACATTTCCAACAAAGTGGCATTTACAAAAATAAAATATCATTAAAAAAATTTGTTTGAAAAAACATCATGACCCTTAGGATAAGGCCAAAATCCGGAGAAAATCACCTCGATTTTTCGATTTTTTAATAAAAACCCTTGGAAATAGTGGTCAATGTTGGAATGCATACCTCGTTTAATTCGTGACAACATTTCCAACAAAGTGGCATTTACAGAAACAAAATATCAATATCATGACCCCCACCCTTATGACAACGCCAAAATCCGAAGAAAATGACCTAGATTTTTCGGTTTGTTAATCAAAAGCCTTGGAAATAGTGGTCGAATGTTGGAATGGCATACCTCGTTGAATTCGTCACAACATTTCCTACACAGTGGCATTTACAGAAATAAAATATCAATTGGAAAAATATTTCGAAAAAAAATCATGACCCCCACCCTTATGACAACGCCAAAATCCGAAGAAAATCACCTAGATTTTTCGGTTATTTAATCAAAAGACTTGGAAATTGTGGTCGAATGTTGGAATGGCATACGTCGTTGAATTCGTTACAACATTTCCAACACAGTGGCATTTACAGAAATAAAATATCAATTGGAAAAATTTTTCGAAAAAAATCATGACCCCCACCCTTATGACAACGCCAAAATCCGAAGAAAATCACCTCGATTTTTCGTATTTTTAATGAAAACCCTTGAAAATAGTGGTCGAATGTTGGAATGACATACCTTTTAGAATTCGTTACAACATTTCCAACAAAGTGGCATTTACGGAAATAAAATAACAACTGAAAAACTGTTTCGAAAAAAATCATGACCCCCACCCTTATGACAACGCCAAAATCCGAAGGAAATCACCTCGATTTTTCGGTTATTTAATCAAAAGCCTTGGAAATTGTGATCGAATGTTGGAATGGCATACCTCGTTGAATGCGTTACAACATTTCCAACAAAGTGGTATTTACAGAAACAAAATATCAATTGAAAAAATTTTTCGAAAAAAATCATGACCCCCACCCTTATGACAACGCCAAAATCCGAAGAAAATCACTTCGATTTTTCGTATTTTTAATCAAAAGCCTTGAATATAGTTGGAATGTTGGAATGGCATGCCTCGTTGAATTCGTGACAACATTTCCAACACAGTGGCATTTACAGAAATAAAATATCAATCGGAAAAATTATTCGAAAAAAAATCATGACCCCCACCCTTATGACAACGCCAAAATCCGAAGAAAATCACCTCGATTTTTGGGTTTTTTAATCAAAAGCCTTGGAAATTGTTATCGAATGTTGGAATGGCATACCTCGTTGGATTCGTTACAACATTTTCAACAAAGTGGCATTTACGAAAATAAAAAATCATTTAAAAAATTTGTTTGGAAAAACATCATGACCCTTAGGACAAGGCCCAAATCCGGAGAAAATCACCTCGATTTTTCGGTTTTTTAATAAAAACCCTTGGAAATAGTGGTCAAGGTTGGAATGGCATACCTCGTTGAATTCGTTACAACATTTCCAACAAAGTGGCATTTACGGAAATAAAATAGCAACTGAAAAATTGTTTCGAAAAAAATCATGACCCCACCCTTATGACAACGCCAAAATCCAAAGAAAATCACCTCGATTTTTCGGTTTTATTATCAAAACCCTTGGAAATAGTAGTCGAATGTTGGAATGCATACCTCGTTTAATTCGTGACAACATTTTCAACAGAGTGGCACTTACAGAAATAAAATATCATTTAAAATTTTTTTTCGAAAATCATCATGACCCCCACCCTTGGGACAAGGCCCAAATTCGGAGAAAATCACCTCGATTTTTCGGTTTTTTAATCAAATCCCATGGAAATAGTGGTCGAATGTTGGAATAGCATACCTCGTTGAATTCGTTACAACATTTCCAACAAAGTGGCATTTACAGAAACAAAATATCAATTAAAAAAATTTTTCGAAAAAATCATGACAACGCCAAAATCCGAAGAAAATTTCCTAGATTTTTCGGTTTTTAATCAAAAGCCTTAGAAAAAGTGGTCAATGTTGGAATGGCATACCTCGTTCAATTCGTTACAAAAAGTGGCATTTATAGAAATAAAATATCAATTGGAAAAATTTTTCGAAAAAAAATCATGACCCCCAACCTTATGACAACGCCAAAATCCGAAGCAAATCACCTCGATTTTTCGGTTATTTAATCAAAAGCCTTGGAAATTGTGATCGAATGTTGGAATGGCATACCTCGTTGAATTCGTTACAACATTTCGAACAAAGTGGCATTTACAAAAATAAAATATCATTTAAAAAATTTGTTTGGAAAAACATCATGACCCTTAGGACAAGGCCCAAATCCGGAGAAAATCACCTCGATTTTTCGGTTTTTTAATAAAAACCCTTGAAAATAGTGGTCAATGTTGGAATGGCATACCTCGTTGAATTCCTTACAACATTTCCAACAAAGTGGCACTTATGACAACACCAAAATCCGAAGAAAATCACCTCCATTTTGCGGTTTTTTAATCAAAACCCTTGGAAATAGTGGTCGAAAGTTGGAATGGCATACCTCGTTGAATTCGTTACAACATTTCCAACAAAGTGGCATTTACAGACACAAAATATCAATTGAAAAAATTTTTCGAAAAAATCATGACCCCCACCCTTATGACAACGCCAAAATCCGAAGAAAATGACCTAGATTTTTCGGTTTGTTAATCAAAAGCCTTGGAAATAGTGGTCGAATGTTGGAATGGCATACCTCGTTGAATTCGTCACAACATTTCCAACACAGTGGCATTTACAGAAATAAAATATCAATTGGAAAAATTTTTCGAAAAAAAGCATGACCCCCACCCTTATGACAACGCCAAAATCCGAAGAAAATCACGTCGATTTTTCGTATTTTTAATGAAAACCCTTGAAAATAGTGGTCGAATGTTGGAATGACATACCTTTTTGAATTCGTTACAACATTTCCAACACAGTGGCATTTACAGAAATAAAATATCAATTGGAAAAATTTTTCGAAAAAAATCATGACCCCCACCCTGATGACAACGCCAAAATCCGAAGAAAATCACGTCGATTTTTCGTATTTTTAATCAAAACCCTTGAAAATAGTGGTCGAATGTTGGAATGACATACCTTTTTGAATTCGTTACAACATTTCCAACAAAGTGGCATTTACGGAAATAAAATAACAACTGAAAAACTGTTTCGAAAAATATCATGACCCCCCCCTTATGACAACGCCGAAATCCGCAGGAAATCACCTCGATTTTTCCGTTTTTTAATCAAAAGCCTTGGAAATTGTGATCGAATGTTGGAATGGCATACCTCGTTGAATTCGTTACAACATTTCCAACAAAGTGGCATTTTCTCGAAAAAAATCATGACCCCACCCTTATGACAACGCCAAAATCCTAAGAAAATCAACTCTATTTTTTTTTTTTTTATTCAAAAGCCTTGGAAATAGGAGTCGAATGTTGGAATGGCACACCTCGTTGAATTCGTGACAACATTTCCAACACAGTGGCTTTTACAGAAATAAAATATCAACCAAAAAAATTTTTCGAAAAAAAATCATGACCCTCACCCTTATGACAACGCCGAAATCCGCAGAAAATCACCTCGATTTTTCCGTTTTTTAATCAAAAGCCTTGGAAATAGTGATCGAATGTTGAAATGGCATACCTCGTTGAATTTTTTTTTTTTTTTTTTCGCGCGGAGTCCCACGGCCCACTTACCCGCCCAACCGACTGAGGGGCACAGCCGTGTATCGTACGGCACGATCCGCGATAAGATAGACGTGAGATAAGAAAATAAAGGTAAAGGTCCGGGGAAAAAAGTTATTGTTAGATCAATCTTGTGCCAATGAAGCACATTAATCGTTTTAGGAGCGGCAGAGAGTCAAGATTTGATATTACAGGAAAAAGTCTATTATTGTCAGAACATAATACTCTGAAAGGCTCATGCAAGGCATAGTTAGATCTACAAGGATTTAAAATTAAAGGAATATAATTTCTAGTTAATCTACTTGGCACAGAAAAGTTTAGCCGACTTAACAAGTCGGGGCAGTCAATATCACCATGTATAAGGTTATAAATAAAGATAGTTCCAAGCATCGTTCTACGGTTGCCTAAGGATGGTAAATTAATCAAAAGAAGTCTACTAGAATAAGAAGGTAAGATAAGATTTGCATCCCAGTTTAGGCGCCGTAAAGCAAAAAGAAGGAAGTTTTTTTGTACAGATTCATACTTAAGAATCGGACGGACTAGCGAAATAAATAAAGTTTTAGTCAAATAAGGATCATCGAATTCTTTTGACCACCTGTTAATAAATCCAAGCAGTCCTCTGGCTTTATTAACCATGGTCGAAATGTGATTAGAAAATTTTAGTTTAGGTTCGTTACAACATGTCCAACAAAGTGGCATTTACAAATATAAAATATCATTTAAAAAATTTTTTTTGGAAAAACATCATGACCCCCACCCTCAGGACAAGGCCCAAATCCGGTGAAAATCACCTCGATTTTTCGGTTTTTTGATCAAAACCATTGGAAATTGTGGTCGAAGGTTGGAATGGCATACCTCGTTGAATTCGTTACAACATTTCCAACAAAGTGGCAATTACAGAAATAAAATATCATTTAACAATTTTTTTTGAAAACAAATCATGAACCCAACCCTTAGGACAAGGCCCAAATCCGGAGAAAATTACTTCGATTTTTCGGATTTTTAATCAAAACCCTTGGAAATACTGGTCGAAAGTTGGATTAGCATACTACGTTGAATTGGTTACAACATTTCCAACAAAGTTTCATTTTTCGAAAAAAATCATGACCCCCACCCTTATGACAACGCCAATATCCGAAGAAAATCACCTCGATTTTTCGGTTTTTTAATAAAAACCCTTGGAAATAGTGGTCGAATGTTGGAATGGCATACCTCGTTAAATTCGTTACAACATTTCCAACTAAGTGGCATTTACAAAAATTAAATATCATTTAAAAATTTTTTTGTATCCATCATGACCCCCACCCTTATGACAACGCAAAAATCCGAAGAAAATCACCTCGATTTTTCGTATTTTTAATCGAAAGCCTTGGAAATAGTAGTCGAATGTTGGAATGGCATACCTCGTTGAATTCGTGACAACATTTCCAACAAAGTGGCACTTACAGAAAAAAAATATCAATTGAAGAAATTTTTCGAAAAAAAAACATGACCCCCACCCTTATGACAACGCCAAAATCCGAAGAAAATCACCTCGATTTTTCGGTTTTTTAATCAAAACCCTGGGAAATAGTGGTCGAAAGTTGAAATGGCATACCTCGATGAATTCGTTACAACATTTCCAATAAAGGTGCATTTATAGAAATAAAATAACAATTGAAAAAATTTTTCGAAAAAAAACATGACCCCCACCCTTATGACAACGCCAAAATCCGAAGAAAATCACCTCGATTTTTCGGTTTGTTAATCAAAACCATGGGAAATAGTGGTCGAAAGTTGGAATGGCATACCTCGTTGAATTCGTTACAACATTTCCAACAAAGGTGCATTTACAGAAATAAAATATCAATTAGAAAAATATTTCGAAAAAAAATCATGACCCCCACCCTTATGACAACGCCAAAATGCGAAGAAAATCACCTCAATTTTTCGGTTTTTTAATCAAAACCCTTGAAAAAATTGGTCGAAAGTTGGAATGGCATACCTCGTTGAATTCGTTACAACATGTCCAACAAAGGTGCATTTATAGAAATAAAATAACAATTGAAAAAATTTTTCGAAAAAAAAACATGACCCCCACCCTTATGACAACGCCAAAATCCGAAGAAAATCACCTCGATTTTTCGGTTTGTTAATCAAAACCCTGGGAAATAGTGGTCGAAAGTTGGAATGGCATACCTCGTTGAATTCGTTACAACATTTCCAACAAAGGTGCATTTACAGAAATAAAATATCAATTAAAAAAATTTTTCGAAAAAAAAATCATGACCCCCACCCTTATGACAACGCCAAAATGCGAAGAAAATCACCTCGATTTTTCGGTTTTTTAATCAAAACCCTTGAAAAAAGTGGTCGAAAGTTGGAATGGCATACCTCGTTGAATTCGTTACAACATGTCCAACAAAGGTGCAAGTGGCCCACTGCATCGGCGCTGGTCACTGAGCTCTCCAAGCTTTCGCTCTCGCCCCTCTTGCGCTCCCTCGCTCTCCTCTCGCAACGCCCGCGCTCCAGAGTGCGAACTTCGGGTTTCGCATCTGAACTCCTCGGACGGCCGCTCCCGATCTCCCGCTCCCGCTTCAACGGAGTAAAGCGGGCGGGAGCGCGGTTTTAGTTTTAAGTTCTGTAGTCCCCCTACAAACACCACCCTTATGACAACGCCAAAATACGAAGAAAATCACCTCGATTTTTCGGTTTTTTAATCAAAAGCCTTGGAAATTGTGATCGAATGTTGGAATGGCATACCTCGTTGAATTCGTTACAACATTTCCAACTAAGTGGCATTTACAAATATAAAATATCATTTAAAAGTTTTTTTTGGAAAAACATCATGACCCCCACCCTTCGGACAAGGGCCTTGGAAATAGTAATCGAAAGTTGGAATGGCGTACCTCGTTGAATTCGTTACAACATTTCCAACAAAGGTGCATTTACAGAAATAAAATATCAATTGAAAAAATTTAAAAAAAAAAATCATGACCCCCACCCTTATGACAACGCCAAAAAGCGAAGAGAATCACCTCGATTTTTCGGTTTTTTAATCAAAACCCTTGGAAATAGTGGTCGAATGTTGGAATGGCATACCTCGTTGAATTCGTTGCAAAATATCCAACAAAGTGGCATTTACAGAAATAAAATATCAATTGAAAAAATTGTTCGAAAAAAATTATGACCCCCACCCTTATGACAACACCAAAATCCGAAGAAAATCACCTCGATTTTTCGGTTTTTGAATCAAAAGCCTTGGAAATTGTGATCGAATGTTGGAATGGCATACCTCGTTGAATTCGTTAAAAATTTTCCAACAAAGTGGCATTTACAGAAATAAAATATCAATTGAAAACATTTTTCGAAAAAAATCATGACCCCCATCCTTATGACAACGCCAAAATCCGAAGAAAATCACCTCGATTTTTCGGTTTTTTAATCAAAACCCTCGAAAGTTGCAATGGCATACCTCGTTGAATTCGTTACAACATTTCCAACAAAGGTGCATTTACAGAAATAAAATAACAATTAAAAAAATTAAAAAAAAAAAATCATGACCCCCACCCTAATGACAACGCCAAATTCCGAAGAAAATAACCTCGATTTTTCGGTTTTTTAATCAAAACCCTTGGAAATAGTGTTCGAATATTGGAATGGCATACCTCGTTGAATTCGTTACAACATTTCCAACAAAGTGGCATTTACAAAAATAAAATATCATTTAAAAATTTTTTTTGGAAAAACATCATGACCCCCACTCTTAGGACAACGCAAAAATCCGAAGAAAATCACCTCGATTTTTCGTATTTTTAATCAAAAGGCTTGGAAATAGTGGTCGAATGTTGGAATGGCATACCTCGTTGAATTCGTGACAACATTTCCAACAAAGTGGCACTTACAGAAAAAAATATCAATTGAAAAAATTTTTCGAAAAAAATCTTGACCCCCACCCTTATGACAACGCCAAAATCCAAAGAAAATTATCTCGATTTTTCGTATTTTTAATCAAAACCCTTGGAAATAGTGATCTAATGTTGGAATGGCATACCTCGTTGAATTCGTTACAACATTTCCAACAAAGGTGCATTTACAGAAGTAAAATATCAATTGAAAAAATTTTTCGAAAAAAACTCATGACCCCCACCCTTATGACAACGCCAAAATGCGAAGAAAATCACCTCGATTTTTCGGTTTTTTAATCAAAAGCCTTGGAAATTGTTATCGAATGTTGGAATGGCATACCTCGTTGAATTCGTTACAATATTTCCAACTAAGTGGCATTTACAAAATGTAAATATCATTTAAAACATTTTTTTGTATCCATCATGACCCCCACCCTTATGACAACGCAAAAATCCGAAGAAAATCACCTCGATTTTTCGTATTTTTAATCAAAAGCCTGGGAAATTGTGATCGAATGTTGGAATGGCATACCTCGTTGAATTCGTTACAACATTTCCAACAAAGTGGCATTTACAAAAATAAAATATCATACATTTTTTTTCGAATAACATCATGACCCCCACCCTTAGGACAAGGCCCAAGTCCGGAGAAAATCACCACGATTTTTCGGTTTTTTAATCAAAACCCTTGGAAATAGTGTTCGAATAATAGAATGGCGTACCTCGTTGAATTCGTTACAAAATTTCCAACAAAGTGGCATTTACAAAAATAAAATATCATTTAAACATTTTTTTTGAAAAACATCATGACCCCCACCCTTAGGACAACGCAAAAATCCGAAGAAAATCACCTCGATTTTTCGTATTTATAATCAAAAGGCTTGGAAATAGTGGTCGAATGTTGGAATGGCATACCTCGTTGAATTCGTGAAAACATTTCCAACAAAGTGGCACTTACAGAAAAAAAATATCAATTGAAAAAATTTTTCGAAAAAAAATCTTGACCCCCACCCTTATGACAACGCCAAAATCCAAAGAAAATTATCTCGATTTTTCGTATTTTTAATCAAAACCCTTGGAAATAGTGATCTAATGTTGGAATGGCATACCTCGTTGAATTCGTTAAAAAATTTCAAACAAAGTGGCATTTACAGAAATAAAATAACAATTGAAAACATTTTTCGAAAAAAATCATGACAACGCCAAAATCCGAAAAAAATAACCTCGAATTTTCGTATTTTTAATCAAAAGCCTTGGAAATTGTGATCGAATGTCGGAACGGCATACCTCGTTGAATTCGTTACATAATGCCAACAAAGTGGCATTTACAGAAATAAAATATCAACTGAAAAAATTGTTCGAAAAAAATCATGACCCCCACCCTTATGACAACGCCAAAATCCGAAGAAAATCACCTCGATTTTTCGGTTTTTGTTCAAAACCTTTGGAAATAGTAGTCGAATGTTGGAATGGCATACCTCGTTGAATTCGTTACAACATTTCCAACAATGTGGCATTTACAAAAATTAAATATCATACATTTTTTTTCGAAAAACATCATGACCCCCACCCTTTGGACAAGGCCCAAATCCGGAGAAAATCACCTAGATTTATCGGTTTTTTAATCAAAACCCTTGGAAATAGTGGTCGAATGTTGGAATGGCATACCTCGTTGAATTCGTTACAAAATTTCAAACAAAGTGGCATTTACAGAAATAAAATAACAATTGAAAAATTTTTTCGAAAAAAATTATGACGGTGGGGGTTATGTACTTATGACAACGCCAAAATCCGAAGAAAATCACCTCGATTTTTCGGTTTTTGTTCAAAACCTTTGGAAATAGTAGTCGAATGTTGGAATGGCATACCTCGTTGAATTCGTTACAACATTTCCAACAATGTGGCATTTACAAAAATTAAATATCATACATTTTTTTTCGAAAAACATCATGACCCCACCCTTTGGACAAGGCCCAAATCCGGAGAAAATCACCTAGATTTATCGGTTTTTTAATCAAAACCCTTGGAAATAGTGGTCGAATGTAGGAATGGCATACCTCGTTGAATTCGTTACAAAATTTCAAACAAAGTGGCATTTACAGAAATAAAATAACAATTGAAAACATTTTTCGAAAAAAATCATGACAACGCCAAAATCCGAAGAAAATCACCTCGATTTTTCGGTTTTTTAATCAAATGCCTTGGAAATTGTGATCGAATGTTGGAACGGCATACCTCGTTGAATTCGTTACAAAATTTCCAACAAAGTGGCATTTACAGAAATAAAATATCAACTGAAAAAATTGTTCGAAAAAAATCATGACCCCCACCCTTATGACAACCCCAAAATCCGCAGAAAATCACCTCGATTTTTCGGTTTTTTAATCAAAACCCTTGGAAATAGTAGTCAAATGTTGGAATGGCATACCTCGTTGAATTCGTTACAACATTTCCAACAATGTGTCATTTACAAAATTTAAATATAATACATTTTTTTTCGAAAAACATCATGACCCCCACCCTTTGGACAAGGCCCAAATCCGGAGAAAATCACCTAGATTTAACGGTTTTTTAATCAAAAGCCTTGGAAATAGTGGTCGAATGTTGGAATGGCATACCTCGTTGAATTCGTTACAAAATTTCCAACAAAGTGGCATTTACAGAAATAAAATATCAATTGAAAAAATTGTTCGAAAATAATCATGACCCCCACCGTTATGACAAATCCAAAATCCGAAGAAAATCACCTCTATTTTTCGTATTTTTAATCAAAAGCCTTGGAAATTGTGATCGATTGTTGGAACGGCATACCTCGTTGAATTCGTTAAAAAATTTCCAACAATGTGGCATTTACAGAAATAAAATATCAATTGAAAAAAATTGTTCGAAAAAAATCATGACCCCCACCGTTATGACAAAGCCAAAATCTGAAGAAAATCACCTCGATTTTTCGGTTTTTTAATCAAAAGCCTTGGAAATTGTGATCGAATGTTGGAATGGCATACCTCGTTGAATTCGTTACAACATTTCCAACTAAGTGGCATTTACAAAAATAAAATATAATTTTAAAGTTTTTTTTGGAAAAACATTATGACCCCCACCCTTAGGACAAGGCCCAAATCCGAAGAAAATAACATAGATTTTTCGGTTTTTTAATCAAAACCCCTGGAAATAGTGGTCGAATGTTGGAATGGCATACCTCGTTGAATTTGTTACAGAAATAAAATACCAATTGAAAAAATTGTTCGAAAAAAATCATGACCCCCACCTTTATGACAACGCCAAAATCCGAAGAAAATCACCTCGATTTTTCGTATTTTTAATCAAAAGCCTTGGAAATTGTGATCGAATGTTGGAACGGCATACCTCGTTGAATTCGTTACAAAATTTCCAACAAAGTGGCATTTACAGAAATAAAATATCAATTGAAAAAATTGTTCGAAAAAAATCAAGACCCCCACCCTTATGGCAACGCCAAAATCCGAAGAAAATCACTTCGACTTTTCGGTTTTTTAATCAAAACCCTTGGTAATAGTGGTCGAATTCGTTGAATTCGTTACAACATTTCCAACAAAGGTGCATTTACAGAAATAATATAACAATTAAAAAAATTTGTCGAAAAAAAATCATGACCCCCACCCTGATGACAACGCCAAATTCCGAAGAAAATAACCTCGATTTTTCGTATTTTTAATCAAAAGCCTTGGAAATAGTGGTCGAATGTTGGAATGGCATACCTCGTTGAATTCGTTACAACATTTCCAACAAAGTGGCATTTACAGAAATAATATAACAATTAAAAAAATTTGTCGAAAAAAAATCATGACCCCCACCCTGATGACAACGCCAAATTCCGAAGAAAATAACCTCGATTTTTCGTATTTTTAATCAAAAGCCTTGGAAATAGTGGTCGAATGTTGGAATGGCATACCTCGTTGAATTCGTTACAACATTTCCAACAAAGTGGCATTTACAAAAATAAAATATCATAAATTTTTTTCGAATAACATCATGACCCCCACCCTTAGGACAAGGCCCAAGTCCGGAGAAAATCACCACGATTTTTCGGTTTTTTAATCAAAACCCTTGGAAATAGTGTTCGAATATTGGAATGGCATACCTCGTTGAATTTGTTACAAAATTTCCAACAAAGTGGCATTTACAAAAATAAAATATCATTTAAAAATTTTTTTTGCAAAAACATCATGACCCCCACCCTTATGACAACGCCAAAATCCGAAGAAAATCACCTCGATTTTTCGTATTTTTAATCAAAAGCCTAGGAAATTGTGATCGAATGTTGGTACGGCATACCTCGTCGAATTCGTTACAAAGTTTCCAACAAAGTGGCATTTACAGAAATAAAATATCAACTGAAAAAATTGTTCGAAAAAAATCATGACCCCCACCCTTATGACAACGCCAAAATCCGAAGAAAATCACCTCGATTTTTCGGTTTTTTAATCAAAACCCTTGGAAATAGTAGTCGAATGTTGGAATGGCATACCTCGTTGAATTCGTTACAACATTTTCAACAATGTGGCATTTACAAAAATTAAATAACAATTGAAAAATTGTTTCGAAAAAATTATGACCGTGGGGGTCATGACCTTATGACAACGCCAAAATCCGAAGAAAATCACCTCGATTTTTCGGTTTTTTAATCAAAAGCCTTGGAAATAGTGGTCGAATGTTGGAATGGCATACCTCGTTGAATTCGTTACAAAATTTCCAACAAAATGGCATTTACAGAAATAAAATATCAATTGAAAAAATTGTTCGAAAAAAATCATGACCCCCACCGTTATGACAAAGCCAAAATCTGAAGAAAATCACATCGATTTTTCGGTTTTTTAATCAAAAGCCTTGGAAATTGTGATCGAATGTTGGAATGGCATACCTCGTTGAATTCGTTACAACATTTCCAACTAAGTGGCATTTACAAAAATAAAATATAATTTTAAAGTTTTTTTGGAAAACATTATGACCTCCACCCTTAGGACAAGGCCCAAATCCGAAGAAAATAACATAGATTTTTCGGTTTTTTAATCAAAACCCCTGGAAATAGTGGTCGAATGTTGGAATGGCATACCTCGTTGAATTTGTTACAATATTTTCAACAAAGTTGCATTTACAGAAATAAAATACCAATTGAAAAAATTGTTCGAAAAAAATCATGACCCCCACCTTTATGACAACGCCAAAATCCGAAGAAAATCACCTCGATTTTTCGTATTTTTAATCAAAAGCCTTGGAAATTGTGATCGAATGTTGGAACGGCATTCCTCGTTGAATTCGTTACAAAATTTCCAACAAAATGGCATTTACAGAAATAAAAGATCAATTGAAAAAATTGTTCGAAAAAAATCATGACCCCCACCGTTATGACAAAGCCAAAATCTGAAAAAAATCACCTCGATTTTTGGTTTTTTAATCAAAAGCCTTGGAAATTGTGATCGAATGTTGGAATGGCATACCTCGTTGAATTCGTTACAACATTTCCAACTAAGTGGCATTTACAAAAATAAAATATAATTTTAAAGTTTTTTTTGGAAAACATTATGACCTCCACCCTTAGGACAAGGCCCAAATCCGAAGAAAATAACATAGATGTTTCGGTTTTTTAATCAAAACCCCTGGAAATAGTGGTCGAATGTTGGAATGGCATACCTCGTTGAATTCGTTACAAAATTTTCAACAAAGTGGCATTTACAGAAATAAAATATCAACTGAAAAAATTGTTCGAAAAAAATCATGACCCCCACCTTTAGGACAAGGCCCAAATCCGGAGAAAATCACCTAGATTTATCGGTTTTTTAATCAAAACCCTTGGAAATAGTGGTCGAATGTTGGAATGGCATACCTCGTTGAATTCGTTACAAAATTTCAAACAAAGTGGCATTTACAGAAATAAAATAACAATTGAAAAATTTTTCGAAAAAATTATGACCGTGGGGGTCATGACCTTATGACAACGCCAAAATCCGAAGAAAATCACCTCGATTTTTCGGTTTTTTAATCAAAAGCCTTGGAAATAGTGGTCGAATGTTGGAATGGCATACCTTGTTGAATTCGTTACAAAATTTCCAACAAAATGGCATTTACAGAAATAAAATATCAATTGAACAAATTGTTCGAAAAAAATCATGACCCCCACCGTTATGACAAAGCCAAAATCTGAAGAAAATCACCTCGATTTTTCGGTTTTTTAATCAAAAGCCTTGGAAATTGTGATCGAATGTTGGAATGGCATACCTCGTTGAATTCGTTACAACATTTCCAACTAAGTGGCATTTACAAAAATAAAATATAATTTTAAAGTTTTTTTTGGAAAAACATTATGACCCCCACCCTTAGGACAAGGCCCAAATCCGAAGAAAATAACATCGATTTTTCGGTTTTTTAATCAAAACCCCTGGAAATAGTGGTCGAATGTTGGAATGGCATACCTCGTTGAATTCGTTACAATATTTTCAACAAAGTTGCATTTACAGAAATAAAATACCAATTGAAAAAATCGTTCGAAAAAAATCATGACCCCCACCTTTATGACAAAACCAAAATCCGAAGAAAATCAACTCTATTTTTCGGATTTTTAATCAAAAGCCTTGGAAATTGTGATCGAATGTTGGAATGGCATACCTCGTTGAATTCGTTACAACATTTCCAACAAAGTGGTATTTAGAAAACTAAAATATCATTTCAAAAATTTTGTTGTATCCATCATGACCCCCACCCTTAGGACAAGGCCCAAGTCCGGAGAAAATCACCTCGATTTTTCTGTTTTTTAATCAAAACCCTTGGAAATAGTGGTCGAATGTTGGAATGGCATACCTCGTTGAATTCGTTACAAAATTTCCAACAAAGTGGCATTTGCAGAAATATAATATCAATTGAAAACATTTTTCGGAAAAAATCATGACCCCCACCCTTATAACAACGCCAAAATATGAAGAAAATCAACTCGATTTTTCGTATTTTTAATCAAAAGCCTTGGAAATAGTAGTCGAATGTTGGAATGGCATACCTCGTTGAATTCGTGACAACATTTCCAACAAAGTGGCATTAACAGAAAAAAAATATCAATTGAAAAAATTTTTCGAAAAAAAATCGTGACCCCCACCCTTATGACAACACCAAAATCCGAAGAAAATCACCTCGATTTTTCGGTTTTTTAATCAAAACCCTTGGAAATAGTGGTCGAATGTTGGAATGGCATACCTCGTTGAATTCGTTACAAAATTTCAAACAAAGTGGCATTTACAGAAATAAAATAACAATTGAAAACATTTTTCGAAAAAAATCATGACCCCCACCCTGATGACAACGCCAAATTCCGAAGAAAATAACCTCGATTTTTCGTATTTTTAATCAAAAGCCTTGAAAATAGTAGTCGAATGTTGGAATGGCATTCCTCGTTGAATTCGTGACAACATTTCCAACAATGTGGCATTTACAAAAATTAAATAACAATTGAAAAATTGTTTCGAAAAAATTATGACCGTGGGGGTCATGACCTTATGTCAACGCCAAAATCCGAAGAAAATCACCTCAATTTTTCGGTTTTTTAATCAAAAGCCTTGGAAATAGTGGTCGAATGTTGGAATGGCATACCTTGTTGAATTCGTTACAAAATTTCCAACAGAATGGCATTTACAGAAATAAAATATCAATTGAACAAATTGTTCGAAAAAAATCATGACCCCCACCGTTATGACAAAGCCAAAATCTGAAGAAAATCACCTCGATTTTTCGGTTTTTTAATCAAAAGCCTTGGAAATTGTGATCGAATGTGGGAATGGCATACCTCGTTGAATTCGTTACAACATTTCCAACTAAGTGGCATTTACAAAAATAAAATATAATTTTAAAGTTTTTTTTGAAAAACATTATGACCCCCACCCTTAGGACAAGGCCCAAATCCGAAGAAAATAACATCGATTTTTCGGTTTTTTAATCAAAACCCCTGGAAATAGTGGTCGAATGTTGGAATGGCATACCTCGTTGAATTCGTTACAATATTTTCAACAAAGTTGCATTTACAGAAATAAAATACCAATTGAAAAAATCGTTCGAAAAAATCATGACCCCCACCTTTATGACAAAACCAAAATCCGAAGAAAATCAACTCTATTTTTCGGATTTTTAATCAAAAGCCTTGGAAATTGTGATCGAATGTTGGAATGGCATACCTCGTTGAATTCGTTACAACATTTCCAACAAAGTGGTATTTAGAAAACTAAAATATCATTTCAAAAATTTTGTTGTATCCATCATGACCCCCACCCTTAAAACAAGGCCCAAGTCCGGAGAAAATCACCTCGATTTTTCTGTTTTTTAATCAAAACCCTTGGAAATAGTGGTCGAATGTTGGAATGGCATACCTCGTTGAATTCGTTACAAAATTTCCAACAAAGTGGCATTTGCAGAAATATAATATCAATTGAAAACATTTTTCGGAAAAAATCATGACCCCACCCTTATAACAACGCCAAAATATGAAGAAAATCAACTCGATTTTTCGTATTTTTAATCAAAAGCCTTGGAAATAGTAGTCGAATGTTGGAATGGCATACCTCGTTGAATTCGTGACAACATTTCCAACAAAGTGGCATTAACAGAAAAAAATATCAATTGAAAAAATTTTTCGAAAAAAATCGTGACCCCCACCCTTATGACAACACCAAAATCCGAAGAAAATCACCTCGATTTTTCGGTTTTTTAATCAAAACCCTTGGAAATAGTGGTCGAATGTTGGAATGGCATACCTCGTTGAATTCGTTACAAAATTTCAAACAAAGTGGCATTTACAGAAATAAAATAACAATTGAAAACATTTTTCGAAAAAAATCATGACCCCCACCCTGATGACAACGCCAAATTCCGAAGAAAATAACCTCGATTTTTCGTATTTTTAATCAAAAGCCTTGAAAATAGTAGTCGAATGTTGGAATGGCATTCCTCGTTGAATTCGTGACAACATTTCCAACAATGTGGCATTTACAAAAATTAAATAACAATTGAAAAATTGTTTCGAAAAAAATTATGACCGTGGGGGTCATGACCTTATGACAACGCCAAAATCCGAAGAAAATCACCTCGATTTTTCGGTTTTTAATCAAAAGCCTTGGAAATAGTGGTCGAATGTTGGAATGGCATACCTCGTTGAATTCGTTACAAAATTTCCAACAAAATGGCATTTGCAGAAATAAAATATCAATTGAAAAAATTGTTCGAAAAAAATCATGACCCCCACCGTTATGACAAAGCCAAAATCTGAAGAAAATCACATCGATTTTTCGGTTTTTTAATCAAAAGCCTTGGAAATTGTGATCGAATGTTGGAATGGCATACCTCGTTGAATTCGTTACAATATTTTCAACAAAGTTGCATTTACAGAAATAAAATACCAATTGAAAAAATTGTTCGAAAAAAATCATGACCCCCACCCTTATGACAACGCCAAAATCCGAAGAAAATCACCTCGATTTTTCGTATTTTTAATCAAAAGCCTTGGAAATTGTGATCGAATGTTGGAACGGCATTCCTCGTTGAATTCGTTACAAAATTTCAAACAAAGTGGCATTTACAGAAATAAAATATCAACTGAAAAAATTGTTCGAAAAAAATCATGACCCCCACCCTTATGACAACGCCAAAATCCGAAGAAAATCACCTCGATTTTTCGGTTTTTTAATCAAAACCCTTGGAAATAGTAGTCGAATGTTGGAATGGCATACCTCGTTGAATTCGTTACAACATTTCCAACAATGTGGCATTTACAAAAATTAAATATCATACATTTTTTTTCGAAAAACATCATGACCCCCACCCTTAGGACAAGGCCCAAATCCGGAGAAAATCACCTAGATTTATCGGTTTTTTAATCAAAACCCTTGGAAATAGTGGTCGAATGTTGGAATGGCATACCTCGTTGAATTCGTTACAAAATTTCAAACAAAGTGGCATTTACAGAAATAAAATAACAATTGAAAAATTTTTCGAAAAAATTATGACCGTGGGGGTCATGACCTTATGACAACGCCAAAATCCGAAGAAAATCACCTCGATTTTTCGGTTTTTTAATCAAAAGCCTTGGAAATAGTGGTCGAATGTTGGAATGGCATACCTCGTTGAATTCGTTACAAAATTTCCAACAAAATGGCATTTACAGAAATAAAATATCAATTGAACAAATTGTTCGAAAAAATCATGACCCCCACCGTTATGACAAAGCCAAAATCTGAAGAAAATCACCTCGATTTTTCGGTTTTTTAATCAAAAGCCTTGGAAATTGTGATCGAATGTTGGAATGGCATACCTCGTTGAATTCGTTACAACATTTCCAACTAAGTGGCATTTACAAAAATAAAATATAATTTTAAAGTTTTTTTGGAAAAACATTATGACCCCCACCCTTAGGACAAGGCCCAAATCCGAAGAAAATAACATCGATTTTTCGGTTTTTTAATCAAAACCCCTGGAAATAGTGGTCGAATGTTGGAATGGCATACCTCGTTGAATTCGTTACAATATTTTCAACAAAGTTGCATTTACAGAAATAAAATACCAATTGAAAAAATCGTTCGAAAAAAATCATGACCCCCACCTTTATGACAAAACCAAAATCCGAAGAAAATCACTTCTATTTTTCGGATTTTTAATCAAAAGCTTTGGAAATTGTGATCAAATGTTGGAATGGCATACCTCGTTGAATTCGTTACAACATTTCCAACAAAGTGGTATTTAGAAAACTAAAATATCATTTCAAAAATTTTGTTGTATCCATCATGACCCCCACCCTTAGGACAAGGCCCAAGTCCGGAAAAAATCACCTCGATTTTTCTGTTTTTTAATCAAAACCCTTGGAAAAATTGGTCGAAAGTTTGGAATGGCATACCTCGTTGAATTCGTTACAAA
This sequence comes from Drosophila kurseongensis, assembly GCA_018153305.1. Lineage (NCBI taxonomy): Eukaryota > Metazoa > Arthropoda > Insecta > Diptera > Drosophilidae > Drosophila > Drosophila kurseongensis. The sequence goes on along the minus strand of JAECXX010000232.1, from coordinate 161,202 downwards.
ATTTCAAACAAAGTGGCATTTACAGAAATAAAATAGCAATTGAAAACATTTTTCGAAAAAAATCATAACCCCCACCCTTATGACAACGCCAAAATCCGAAGAAAATCACCTCGATTTTTCGTATTTTTAATCAAAAGCCTTGGAAATTGTGATCGAATGTTGGAACGGCATACCTCGTTGAATTCGTTACAAAATTTCCAACAAAGTGGCATTTACAGAAATAAAATATCAACTGAAAAAATTGTTCGAAAAATATCATGACCCCCACCCTTATGAAAACGCCAAAATCCGAAGAAAATCACCTCGATTTTTCGGTTTTTTAATCAAAACCCTTAGAAATAGTAGTCGAATGTTGGAATGGCATACCTCGTTGAATTCGTTACAACATTTCCAACAATGTGGCATTTACAAAAATTAAATAACAATTGAAAAATTGTTTCGAAAAAAATTATGACCGTGGGGGTCATGACCTTATGACAACGCCAAAATCCGAAGAAAATCACCTCGATTTTTCGGTTTTTAATCAAAAGCCTTGGAAATAGTGGTCGAATGTTGGAATGGCATACCTCGTTGAATTCGTTACAAAATTTTCAACAAAATGGCATTTGCAGAAATAAAATATCAATTGAAAAAATTGTTCGAAAAAATCATGACCCCCACCGTTATGACAAAGCCAAAATCTGAAGAAAATCACATCGATTTTTCGGTTTTTTAATCAAAAGCCTTGGAAATTGTGATCGAATGTTGGAATGGCAAACCTCGTTGAATTCGTTACAAAATTTCCAACAAAGGTGCATTTACAGAAATAATATAACAATTAAAAAAATTTTTCGAAAAAAAATCATGACCCCCACCCTGATGACAACGCCAAATTCCGAAGAAAATAACCTCGATTTTTCGTATTTTTAATCAAAAGCTTTGAAAATAGTAGTCGAATGTTGGAATGGCATTCCTCGTTGAATTCGTGACAACATTTCCAACAATGTGGCATTTACAAAAATTAAATAACAATTGAAAAATTGTTTCGAAAAAAATTATGACCGTGGGGGTCATGACCTTATGACAACGCCAAAATCCGAAGAAAATCACCTCGATTTTTCGGTTTTTAATCAAAAGCCTTGGAAATAGTGGTCGAATGTTGGAATGGCATACCTCGTTGAATTCGTTACAAAATTTCCAACAAAATGGCATTTGCAGAAATAAAATATCAATTGAAAAAATTGCTCGAAAAAAATCATGACCCCCACCGTTATGACAAAACCAAAATCTGAAGAAAATCACATCGATTTTTCGGTTTTTTAATCAAAAGCCTTGGAAATTGTGATCGAATGTTGGAATGGCATACCTCGTTGAATTCGTTACAATATTTTCAACAAAGTTGCATTTACAGAAATAAAATACCAATTGAAAAAATTATTCGAAAAAAATCATGACCCCCACCCTTATGACAACGCCAAAATCCGAAGAAAATCACCTCGATTTTTCGTATTTTTAATCAAAAGCCTTGGAAATTGTGATCGAATGTTGGAACGGCATTCCTCGTTGAATTCGTTACAAAATTTTCAACAAAGTGGCATTTACAGAAATAAAATATCAACTGAAAAAATTGTTCGAAAAAAATCATGACCCCCACCCTTATGACAACGCCAAAATCCGAAGAAAATCACCTCGATTTTTCGGTTTTTTAATCAAAACCCTTGGAAATAGTAGTCGAATGTTGGAATGGCATACCTCGTTGAATTCGTTACAACATTTCCAACAATGTGGCATTTACAAAAATTAAATATCATACATTTTTTTTCGAAAAACATCATGACCCCCACCCTTAGGACAAGGCCCAAATCCGGAGAAAATCACCTAGATTTATCGGTTTTTTAATCAAGACCCTTGGAAATAGTGGTCGAATGTTGGAATGGCATACCTCGTTGAATTCGTTACAAAATTTCAAACAAAGTGGCATTTACAGAAATAAAATAACAATTGAAAAATTTTTTCGAAAAAAATTATGACCGTGGGGGTCATGACCTTATGACAACGCCAAAATCCGAAGGAAATCACCTCGATTTTTCGGTTTTTTAATCAAAAGCCTTGGAAATAGTGGTCGAATGTTGGAATGGCATACCTTGTTGAATTCGTTACAAAATTTCCAACAAAATGGCATTTACAGAAATAAAATATCAATTGAAAAAATTGTTCGAAAAAAATCATGAGCCCCACCGTTATGTCAAAGCCAAAATCTGAAGAAAATCACCTCGATTTTTCGGTTTTTTAATCAAAAGCCTTGGAAATTGTGATCGAGTGTTGGAATGGCATACCTCGTTGAATTCGTTACAACATTTCCAACTTAGTGGCATTTACAAAAATAAAATATCATTTTAAAGTTTTTTTTGGAAAAACATTATGACCCCCACCCTTAGGACAAGGCCCAAATCCGAAGAAAATAACATCGATTTTTCGGTTTTTTAATCAAAACCCCTGGAAATAGTGGTCGAATGTTGGAATGGCATACCTCGTTGAATTCGTTACAATATTTTCAACAAAGTTGCATTTACAGAAATAAAATACCAATTGAAAAAATCGTTCGAAAAAAATCATGACCCCCACCTTTATGACAACACCAAAGTCCGAAGAAAATCACCTCGATTTTTCGGATTTTTAATCAAAAGCCTTGGAAATTGTGATCGAATGTTGGAATGGCATACCTCGTTGAATTCGTTACAACATTTCCAACAAAGTGGTATTTAGAAAATTAAAATATCATTTCAAACATTTTGTTGTATCCATCATGACCCCCATCCTTAGGACAAGGCCCAAGTCCGGAGAAAATCACCTCGATTTTTCGGTTTTTTAATCAAAACCCTTGGAAATAGTGGTCGAATGTTGGAATGGCATACCTCGTTGAATTCGTTACAAAATTTCCAACAAAGTGGCATTTGCAGAAATATAATATCAATTGAAAACATTTTTCGGAAAAAATCATGACCCCCACCCTTATAACAACGCCAAAATATGAAGAAAATCACCTCGATTTTTCGTATTTTTAATCAAAAGCCTTGGAAATAGTAGTCGAATGTTGGAATGGCATACCTCGTTGAATTCGTGACAACATTTCCAACAAAGTGGCATTAACAGAAAAAAAATATCAATTGAACAAATTTTTCGAAAAAAAATCGTGACCCCCACCCTTATGACAACACCAAAATCCGAAGAAAATCACCTCGATTTTTCGGTTTTTTAATCAAAACCCTTAAAAATAGTGGTCGAATGTCGGAATGGCATACCTCGTTGAATTCGTTACAAAATTTCAAACAAAGTGGCATTTACAGAAATAAAATAACAATTGAAAACATTTTTCATGACCCCCACCCTGATGACAACGCCAAATTCCGAAGAAAATAACCTCGATTTTTCGTATTTTTACAAAATTTCCAACAAAGTGGCATTTACAGAAATAAAATATCAATTGAAAAAATTGTTCGAAAAAAATCAAGACCCCCACCCTTATGGCAACGCCAAAATCCGAAGAAAATCACTTCGATTTTTCGGTTATTTAATCAAAACCCTTGGAAATAGTGATCTAATGTTGGAATGGCATACCTCGTTGAATTCGTTACAAAATTTCCAACAAAGGTGCATTTACAGAAATAATATAACAATTAAAAAAATTTTTCGAAAAAAAATCATGACCCCCACCCTGATGACAACGCCAAATTCCGAAGAAAATAACCTCGATTTTTCGTATTTTTAATCAAAAGCCTTGGAAATTGTGATCGAATGTTGGAATGGCAAACCTCGTTGAATTCGTTACAACATTTCCAACAAAGTGGCATTTACAAAAATAAAATATCATAAATTTTTTTTCGAATAACATCATGACCCCCACCCTTAGGACAAGGCCCAAGTCCGGAGAAAATCTCCACGATTTTTCGGTTTTTTAATCAAAACCCTTGGAAATAGTGTTCGAATATTGGATTGGCATACCTCGTTGAATTCGTTACAAAATTTCCAACAAAAAACATCATGACCCCCACCCTTAGGACAAGGCCCAAATCCGGAGAAAATCACCTAGATTTATCGGTTTTTTAATCAAGACCCTTGGAAATAGTGGTCGAATGTTGGAATGGCATACCTCGTTGAATTCGTTACAAAATTTCAAACAAAGTGGCATTTACAGAAATAAAATAACAATTGAAAAATTTTTTCGAAAAAATTATGACCGTGGGGGTCATGACCTTATGACAACGCCAAAATCCGAAGGAAATCACCTCGATTTTTCGGTTTTTTAATCAAAAGCCTTGGAAATAGTGGTCGAATGTTGGAATGGCATACCTTGTTGAATTCGTTACAAAATTTCCAACAAAATGGCATTTACAGAAATAAAATATCAATTGAAAAAATTGTTCGAAAAAAATCATGAGCCCCACCGTTATGTCAAAGCCAAAATCTGAAGAAAATCACCTCGATTTTTCGGTTTTTTAATCAAAAGCCTTGGAAATTGTGATCGAGTGTTGGAATGGCATACCTCGTTGAATTCGTTACAACATTTCCAACTTAGTGGCATTTACAAAAATAAAATATCATTTTAAAGTTTTTTTTGGAAAAACATTATGACCCCCACCCTTAGGACAAGGCCCAAATCCGAAGAAAATAACATCGATTTTTCGGTTTTTTAATCAAAACCCCTGGAAATAGTGGTCGAATGTTGGAATGGCATACCTCGTTGAATTCGTTACAATATTTTCAACAAAGTTGCATTTACAGAAATAAAATACCAATTGAAAAAATCGTTCGAAAAAATCATGACCCCCACCTTTATGACAACACCAAAGTCCGAAGAAAATCACCTCGATTTTTCGGATTTTTAATCAAAAGCCTTGGAAATTGTGATCGAATGTTGGAATGGCATACCTCGTTGAATTCGTTACAACATTTCCAACAAAGTGGTATTTAGAAAATTAAAATATCATTTCAAACATTTTGTTGTATCCATCATGACCCCCATCCTTAGGACAAGGCCCAAGTCCGGAGAAAATCACCTCGATTTTTCGGTTTTTTAATCAAAACCCTTGGAAATAGTGGTCGAATGTTGGAATGGCATACCTCGTTGAATTCGTTACAAAATTTCCAACAAAGTGGCATTTGCAGAAATATAATATCAATTGAAAACATTTTTCGAAAAAATCATGACCCCCACTCTTAGGTTAGGTTAGGTTAGGACGGCTGCCAGGCCGTAGCCTGGTACACCTAGACCTCTGTGGGTCCATTGTGATACCGTATGATCTCTATTTTTGGGTCCCCTATCCGTTAAGAGTCAGCCTGTAGGTTGGTCGATCAGCAGGTCCCCCATCCGGAGGATTTAATAAAAGAGCTTAGACTCTTCAGGTTAGTCTGCGATATTTCGGTCAGGTCATTTATGAAAGGATATCCTAAGTGTTTCAGTCTAAGCCTGCATAGGGCTGGGCATGAACAGAGTAGGTGTTCCACCGTTTCCTCTTCTTCCTCATCCCTGCAGCTTCTGCAAAAATCGTTTTTTGGGGCTTTTAGCCTGCCGGCGTGTGCGCCAACAAGCCAGTGGCCAGTGAGTACTCGAATTAGCATGCCGCACTCAGTGCGGCTGAAGTTGAGTAGTTCTGATGTTTTCTTATTGTTTATCTCAGGCCATGTCTGGTGAGAGATTCGGCATTTCGGCGTGTTTTGCCAATAAGTGTTGGCTAATTTGCTGAAGTGGTTTTTAATAATTAGCTTACAAGTAGCCATCGGCATGCCGACATTCTCCTTTCCTGGAAGGAGAGGTATGGTGGTGCCTTGCCTGGCTAGCTCGTCTGCTATACAGTTGCCTACGATATCCCGGTGACCCGGAACCCATATAAGGCTGACAGTAAACTGACTAGCCATCTCGTGGAGAGATTTGCGACAGTCTGCTATTGTTCGGGAGTTTGTATTTGTCGAGTAGATTGATTTAATAGCCGCTTGGCTATCACTATATATGTTTATGTGTCTGTTCTGGTTGTTTAAGTCCCTTAAACAGACAAGTGCTTCCATTATAGCGTACACTTCCGCTTGGAAGACACTGCAGTGGTCAGGAAGTCTGAAAGACCGCCTGATCTCTAATTGCTCGGAGTATATGCCTCCACCTACGTGTCCGTCTAGTTTGGAGCCGTCTGTATATAAACAGATTGCGTCTATTGAGCCCGGTCGGCCACGATCCCAAACTTCCCTGCCTGGGATCAGAGCTTCGAAGGGCGTGTGATTGTATTCACGGGTTTTACATAGATCCGTTTTTGGCGGGATCAATTTGTCATGCTGAAGAATCTTAGCGTGACCATATAGTTGGGCTTTCCATTGCCCTGTATCCCTTAGTCGAATGGCTGCCGATTTCGCCCTTTCCATTCCTGCTAAGTCCAGGCTCTGGAGGTTCAAGATTGCATTCAGCGCTTCGTTTGGGGTAGTTCGAAGGGCTCCACTCATACACAAGGCCGCCATGCGCTGTACTTTGTTAAGTGGAGTTAAGATACATTGTTTGTGTAAAGCGGTCCACCACAGAGCCACTCCATATAGTAGGATTGGCTTGACTACCGCTATGTATATCCAATTGACGATTTTAGGGGACATACCCCATCTTGGCCCAATTGCTTTTTTACAAGAGTAAAGTGCAATGGTCGCTTTCTTGGTTCTCTCTTAATTGTTTAGGCCCCATTTAAGACGCTTATCTAATACTAACCCCAAGTATCTTGCGTGCTCACTAAAAGAGAGATTACAGTTGTTTAAGGTGGGTGGGTTAAGTTTTGGGATTTTGTATCTATTTGTAAAAAGGACTAGTTCCGTTTTTGAGGGATTTACCCCAAGTCCGTTCTTTGTAGTCCATTCCGATATTGTTTTTAGTTTTGCGGTCATAAGATCGCATAACGTTTGTGGATACCTACCATTAAAGATGATAGCGACATCGTCTGCGTATGCCACTATTTTACAGCCTCCTCCTTCAAGAATCCGCAGTAGTTTATTTACCGCGATATTCCATAAAAGGGGTGATAGTACACCTCCTTGCGGAGTGCCTCTGTTCACTAATCTAGTCTGGGTTGAGGTCCCTAGTGTGGCCGTGACCAATCTGCTTATCAGCAATTTGTGGATCAGCCCCACCAGCGGTGGCTCAACCCCTAGTTCAGTGAGGGATTCTGTTATTGCCGTGGGGAGCACGTTGTTGAAAGCTCCTTCTATGTCAAGGAAGGCGATCAAGGTGTATTCTTGTATACTGAGTGATTTCTCGATGTTGCTTACTACCAAGTGTAGCGCCGATTCGGTCGGCTTACCTTTGGTGTATGCGTGTTGCGCCTCTGATATCTGCGTCGGGTCAATGATGTCTCTAATATGTAGACCTAACAGTCTTTCTAGGATTTTTAGCAGGAATGATGTCAGACTTATCGGTCTGAAATCCTTCGCTGTAGTATGGGTGGCTTTCCCTGCCTTAGGGATGAAAACGACTTTCGTTTCCCGCCATGCTGTAGGTAGTTCTCCTACTGCAAGAATGGTCTGGAATATTTTTCTCAGCCAGTTTATAGCTAGTTCTCCTGCTTGCTGAATATGTGCCGGTGTTATATTGTCCGGTCCCGGCGATTTGTATGGCTTAAAACTATGAATGGACCAGTTTATATTACGGTCTGATAGTAGGAGATTTAAGTTTATTCCTTCTCCAGTGTGTCTTCCTGGGGGATGTCCTGTTTGCAGGCTCCCTGGGAAGTGAGCGTCTAGGAGTAGGTTTAGGGACTCTTCACTAGAGTCCGACCATGATCCGTCAGCCTTTTGGAGATAGCCCAGGGATACGGCTGTCTTAGAAAGTATTTTTCTGAGCCTTGCGGCATCAGTTGTCTTTTCAATGTCCGAGCAGAAATTCTGCCATGCAGTTCTCTTCTCTTTTCTGATGGCCTTTTTGTATGTGGCTAATTCCTTTTTGTAGCTTTGCCAGTTTATGTCCTCATTTGCAGCTTTCGCTCTGTTGAACAGGTTTCTGCATTTGGCTCTGAGGATTGATAATTGCTGGGTCCACCAAGGAGGTTTTTTCCTTCCCCTTGGTTTCCCTAACGGGCATGCAGCTGAGAATGCCGCGTTGCATGCTTCTGTGAATTTGTTTACTATATTATCTAGCTCCTGAGTGCAGGGAGTGCTTTCTGGTGGCTTCCTGGGGAGGATGTTCGATAGAATTTCTTTGTACTTATTCCAGTTTGCCCGCCTGGGGTTGGCAAAGCTGACCGGCGCAGGTGGCACTAGGGACAAAGTTGTCTCTATAAACCTATGATCTGAAAATGAGTGCTCGTCGGAGACAGCCCAGTTTGTGACTGTGCTTATGAGTGAATCTGATGCCAGGGTTAGATCTATGATCGTTTGGCACGTTTTTGTTATAAAAGTAGGGGTATTGCCCCTATTACAAAGAAATAAGTTCGAATTAAGAATGAAATCGAATAAAGACTCACCTCTGTCGTTGTTGATAGGGCAGCCCCACTGAGTATGGTGGGCATTTGCATCGCATCCTATCACCAAGCCTTTCTTAAGCTCTTCACATTCCTGTACTAGTCCTCTGACTAGCGCGTCTGGGGGGTCTACCTTTTCGGAAGCCATGTAGGCCGATAGCATCCTAAAGGAGCCGCTTTGCAGCTCCAGGCTTATTGCTGTGTTGTCTCTGTTGCTGTATTTGTGAAGCAGAAATGTACTAAGATGCCGTTTGGCTAAAATGCAGGTTCGAATTTTACCTTGTTTGGGGTCAAGCATAAGCTTGTAGTCTTTTGTTCCCAGTCCAGCAACCCTGCCTCCTGCTACCCAGGGTTCCTGAACTAAGACCACGTCGGCTTCGCCTTTGGCCAGGCGAAGCAAAAGAGCAGCGGACGCTGCTTTACTGTGGTGTAGGTTGATCTGCAGGAGTCTTAGCGACATCCCCAGCTGCAACCTCCACCACAGTAACGTCGGCCTCCGAATCGCTCAGGTCCACTTCGTCGATTGCCGGTCCCATCGCTCGCATCCCTCTGCTTAGCGACGAGTCGGTTGAATAGCCGTCCTCCGGCACACCAGGGGCCTCCACTTCCTCCGCAAGCACCTGCTCGGCTGGGTTGCCGGCAGGACTTCCCGAGGAATTAGAGTCCCCTTTATATATTTTGATATGTATGGCACTGAACCCATAGTTGAGCGTTCCCCGAGCAGCCTCTATGGGAGCGATCGACTCCTTGTTCAGTACCACAATCGCTTGGTTTACATCACCTACGTGCTCCTCCACCTTAACGACTTTCCAGTCTTTTGTGGGGAGATGTGGGTTGCATTCTTGCAACATGTAGAGGATGTCCTCCGGTGATGCGATTGCTGCTGGGAGCCAAATTCTGGCTCGCGGTCTACTGGGGACGTCACACCAATCTAGTGCGACTATGTTCGCCCCTTCGTAGACTGCACCGAGCTGAGCTACCGCCTGTTTATATAGGTCAGCTGGTCGCTGATTATCGCAGGCCACCACTTTTACACTGCCCTGGTACCAGCCCGCGTCCATACAGCAAGGCGCTGAACCGGGCTTCTCGCGTACCATACGCAGGCAAATGAGTGACAGCTTGGACTCAACCGCCTTCCATTTGTTTCTGGGGATCCTCTTCTCCGGATTTCCCCTATCTATGAGTCCAAGTAGGACCCGATCTTTGGTGATCTCGGCAAAGGAGACCGACGGCTGGATCTTCGATCTTTTCGCCGACGGGCCGGGCAGCTCTATGGAGCGTTGCCTCTTCACCTGAGCACCTTCTTGATGGGGCTTCTCTTGCCCATAGTTGGGAAACACCGTCCTTGCCCACTCTACCTTCTTTAGCCATTCAGGCGAAGGCGTGGCGACAGTGCTTCTGGCATGTGAGCGCAGGGTTTGGGCGGCAGTCCGTCTCTCTGCGTATGTAAACTTCTTTGCACCAGCGGGTGACCCGATCGACTTTGCTACGCCTACCACTGGTTTTGGCGCAGATGCGCACATAGCAGAGGCGTTTGCGACAGTCTTTCTGTCCCCCGACATCCCTAGTTTGGGATGGGGCCCTTTCTGAGCCCTACTGGTGCTTGCAGTGGAACCATCGTTCGTCTTTGCAGCGCCGGGTTTTTGTGGAGTTCCCGTTTCCGTTTTTTTGTTTGTGTTTTTATGTGTTGTTTCCATAGTTGGTCCCACGAGCTGCGGAGAAGGGGAAAGGTCCGCCCGGGCAGAGATCCGCGTTACCCGGGTAAGGCGGTAGATAGAACAGGGGGTCGCCATCTCCCTGAGCCCACCGTTTGAGACTGGGCTAGTTGTTGATCCGGGCCCCCAGCCAGGCTGACTCTTGGCACGGTCCGGATTACACCGTAGTCCGGCCCGGAGTGAGATGTTGTTTGGGAGAGGAAGTGGGTAGGTGGTGTGTGGGGGATATTGGGCTTGTGTAAAGCAACTGTTTAGATGCGGCTGAACAAATCGCATCGTCGGTACTGCCTCGTTGCAAGATACCCGCTGGTTGTCCGGGACTGCTTATTTGCTGGGGTTTCCGTCCACGATTCCGTGTTTGATTTCCACCGCCAGCTTATTCGCAGTTGGCCTCGAGTGAGGTCGTCCGCTATCCGCAACCTGCGACCCGCTCGGTCGCCCCAGCTAGGCGGCTTCAGAACCATCTCACAAGTTCCTCAGACCAAGACCCCCACCCTTATAACAACGCCAAAATATGAAGAAAATCACCTCGATTTTTCGTATTTTTAATCAAAAGCCTTGGAAATAGTAGTCGAATGTTGGAATGGCATACCTCGTTGAATTCGTGACAACATTTCCAACAAAGTGGCAATAACAGAAAAAAAATATCAATTGAAAAAATTTATCGAAAAAAAATCATGACCCCCACCCTTATGACAACACCAAAATCCGAAGAAAATCACCTCGATTTTTCGGTTTTTTAATCAAAACCCTTGGAAATAGTGGTCGAATGTTGGAATGGCATACCTCGTTGAATTCGTTACAAAATTTCAAACAAAGTGGCATTTACAGAAATAAAATAACAATTGAAAACATTTTTCGAAAAAATCATGACCCCCACCCTTATGACAACGTCAAAATCCGAAGAAAATCACCTCGATTTTTCGTATTTTTAATCAAAAGCCTTGGAAATTGTGATCGAATGTTGGAACGGCATACCTCGTTGAATTCGTTACAAAATTTCCAACAAAGTGGCATTTACAGAAATAAAATATCAACTGAAAAAATTTTTCGAAAAAAATCATGACCCCCACCCTTATGACAACGCCAAAATCCGAAGAAAATCACCTCGATTTTTCGGTTTTTTAATCAAAACCTTTGGAAATAGTAGTCGAATGTTGGAATGGCATACCTCGTTGAATTCGTTACAACATTTCCAACAATGTGGCATTTACAAAAATTAAATATCATACATTTTTTTCGAAAAACATCATGACCCCCACCCTTAGGACAAGGCCCAAATCCGGAGAAAATCACCTAGATTTATCGGTCTTTTAATCAAAACCCTTGGAAATAGTGGTCGAATGCTGGAATGGCATACCTCGTTGAATTCGTTACAAAATTTCAAACAAAGTGGCATTTACAGAAATAAAATAACAATTGAAAAATTTGTTCGAAAAAATTATGACCGTGGGGGTCATGACCTTATGACATTGCCAAAATCCGAAGAAAATCACCTCGATTTTTCGGTTTTTTAATCAAAAGCCTTGGAAATTGTGGTCGAATGTTGGAATGGCATACCTCGTTGAATTCGTTACAAAATTTCAAACAAAATGGCATTTACAGAACTAAAATATCAATTGAAAAAATTGTTCGAAAAAAATCATGACCCCCACCGTTATGACAAAGCCAAAATCTGAAGAAAATCACCTCGATTTTTCGGTTTTTTAATCAAAAGCCTTGGAAATTGTGACCGAATTTTGGAATGGCATACCTCGTTGAATTCGTTACAACATTTCCAACTAAGTGGCATTTACAAAAATAAAATATCATTTTAAAGTTTTTTTTGGAAAAACATTATGACCCCCACCCTTAGGACAAGGCCCAAATCCGAAGAAAATAACATCGATTTTTCGATTTTTTAATCAAAACCCTTGGAAATAGTGGTCGAATGTTGGAATGGCATACCACGTTGAATTCGTTACAATATTTTCAACAAAGTTGCATTTACAGAAATAAAATACCAATTGAAAAAATTGTTCGAAAAAAATCATGACCCCCACCTTTATGACAACACCAAAATCCGAAGAAAATCACCTCGATTTTTCGGATTTTTAATCAAAAGCCTTGGAAATTGTGATCGAATGTTGGAATGGCATACCTCGTTGAATTCGTTACAACATTTCCAACAAAGTGGTATTTAGAAAATTAAAATATCATTTCAAAAATTTTGTTGTATCCATCATGACCCCCACCCTTAGGACAAGGCCCAAGTCCGGAGAAAATCACCTCGATTTTTCGGTTTTTTAATAAAAACCCTTGGAAATAGTGGTCGAATGTTGGAATGGCATACCTCGTTGAATTCGTTACAAAATTTCAAACAAAATGGCATTTACAGAACTAAAATATCAATTGAAAAAATTGTTCGAAAAAATCATGACCCCCACCGTTATGACAAAGCCAAAATCTGAAGAAAATCACCTCGATTTTTCGGTTTTTTAATCAAAAGCCTTGGAAATTGTGATCGAATTTTGGAATGGCATACCTCGTTGAATTCGTTACAACATTTCCAACTAAGTGGCATTTACAAAAATAAAATATCATTTTCAAGTTTTTTTTGAAAACATTATGACCCCCACCCTTAGGACAAGGCCCAAATCCGAAGAAAATAACATCGATTTTTCGATTTTTTAATCAAAACCCTTGGAAATAGTGGTCGAATGTTGGAATGGCATACCTCGTTGAATTCGTTACAATATTTTCAACAAAGTTGCATTTACAGAAATAAAATACCAATTGAAAAAATTGTTCGAAAAAAATCATGACCCCCACCTTTATGACAACACCAAAATCCGAAGAAAATCACCTCGATTTTTCGGATTTTTAATCAAAAGCCTTGGAAATTGTGATCGAATGTTGGAATGGCATACCTCGTTGAATTCGTTACAACATTTCCAACAAAGTGGTATTTAGAAAATTAAAATATCATTTCAAAAATTTTGTTGTATCCATCATGACCCCCACCCTTAGGACAAGGCCCAAGTCCGGAGAAAATCACCTCGATTTTTCGGTTTTTTAATAAAAACCCTTGGAAATAGTGGTCGAATGTTGGAATGGCATACCTCGTTGAATTCGTTACAAAATTTCCAACAAAGTGGCATTTGCAGAAATAAAATATCAATTGAAAACATTTTTCGAAAAAATCATGACCCCCACCCTTATAACAACGATAAAATATGAAGAAAATCACCTCGATTTTTCGTATTTTTAATCAAAAGCCTTGGAAATAGTAGTCGAATGTTAGAATGGCATACCTCGTTGAATTCGTGACAACATTTCCAACAAAGTGGCATTAACAGAAAAAAATATCAATTGAAAAAATTTTTCGAAAAAAATCATGACCCCACCCTTATGACAACACCAAAATCCGAAGAAAATCACCTCGATTTTTCGGTTTTTTAATCAAAACCCTTGGAAATAGTGGTCGAATGTTGGAATGGCAGACCTCGTTGAATTTGTTACAAAATTTCCAACAAAGTGGCATTTACAGAAATAAAATATCAATTGAAAAAATTGTTCGAAAAAAATCATGTCCCCCACCGTTATGACAACACCAAAATCCAAAGAAAATCACCTAGATTTTTCGGTTTTTTAATCAAAACCCTTGGAAATAGTGGTCAAAAGTTGGAATGGCATACCTCGTTGAATTCGTTACACCATTTCCAACTAAGTGGCATTTACAAAAATTAAATATCAATTAAAAGTTTTTTTTTGAAAAACATTATGACCCCTACCCTAAGGACAAGGCCCAAGTCCGGAGAAAATCACCTCGATTTTTCGTATTTTTAATCAAAAGCCTTGAAAATAGTAGTCGAATGTTGGAATGGCATACCTCGTTGAATTCGTGACAACATTTCCAACAAAGTGGCATTTACAGAAAAAAATATCAATTGAAAAAATTTTTCGAAAAAAATCATGACCCCCACCGTTATGACAACGCCAAAATCCGAAGAAAATCACCTCGATTTTTTGGTTTTTTAATCAAAACCCTTCGAAATAGTGGTCGAATGTTGGAATGGCACACCTCGTTGAATTCGTGACAACATTTCCAACAAAGTGGCATTTACAAAAATAAAATATCATTTTAAAATTTTTTTGGAAAAACATCATGAACCCCACCCTTAGGACAAGACCCAAATCCGGAGAAAATCACCTAGATTTTTCGGTTTTTTAATCAAAACCCTTGGACATAGTGGTCGAAAGTTGGAATGGCATACCTCTTTGAACTCGGTACAACATATGCAACAAAGGTCCATTTACAGAAATATAATAACAATTGAAAAAATTTGTCGAAAAGAAATAAAGACCCCCACCCTTATGACAACGCCAAAATCCGAAGAAAATCACCTCGATTTTTCGGTTTTTTAATCAAAACGCTTGGAAATAGTGGTCGAAAGTTGGAATGGCATACCTCGTTGAATTTGTTACAACATTTCCAACAAAGTGGCATTAACAGAAATAAAATAACAATTCAAAAAATTTTTCGAAAAAAATCATGACCACCACCCTTATGACAACGCCAATATGCGAGGAAAATCACCTCGATTTTTCGGTTTTTTAATCAAAACCCTTGGAAATAGTGGTCGAAAGTTGGAATGGCATACCTCTTTGAATTCGGTACAACATATGCAACAAAGGTGCATTTACAGAAATAAAATAGCAATTGAAAAAATTTTTCGAAAAAAATCATGACCGCCACCCTTATGACAACGCCAAAATATGAAGAAAATCACCTCGATTGTTTGGTTTTTTAATCAAAACCCTTGGAAATAGTGGTCGAATGTTGGAATGGCATACCTCGTTGAATTCGTGACAACATTTCCAACAAAGTGGCATTTACAAAAATAAAATATCATTTAAAAATTTTTTTTGGAAAAACATCATGATCCCCACCCTTAGGACAAGGCCCAAATTCGGAGAAAATCACCTAGATTTTTCGGTTTTTTAATCAAAACCCTTGGAAATAGTGGTCGAAAGTTGGAATGGCATACCTCGTTGAATTCGTTACAACATTTCCAACAAAGTGGCATTTACAAAAATAAAATATCATTTAAAAATTTTTTTTGGAAAAACATCATGACCCCCACCCTTAGGACAAGGCCCAAATCCGGAGAAAATCACCTAGATTTTTCGGTTTTTTAATCAAAACCCTTGGAATGGCATACCTCGTTGAATTCGTTACAACATTTCCAACAAGGTGGTATTTAGAAATATAAAATATCATTTAAAAAATGTTTTTGTATCCATCATGACCCCCACCCTTAGGACAAAGCCCACGTCCGGAGAAAATCACCTCAATTTTTCGGTTTTTTACTCAAAACCCTTGGAAATAGTGGTCGAATGTTGGAATGGCATACCTCGTTGAATTTGTTACAAAATTTCCAACAAAGTGGCATTTGCAGAAATAAAATATCAATTGAAAACATTTTTCGAAAAAATCATGACCCCCACCCTTATGACAACGCCAAAATCCGAAGAAAATCTCCTCGATTTTTCGGTTTTTTAATCAAAACCCTTGGAAATAGTGGTCGAATGTTGGAATGGCATACCTCGTTGAATTCGTGACAACATTTCCAACAAAGTGGCATTTTCAGAAATAAAATATCAATTGAAAAAAATTTCGAAAAAAATCATGACCCCCACCCTTATGACAACACCAAAATCCGAAGAAAATCACCTCGATTTTTTGGTTTTTTAATCAAAACCCTTGGAAATAGTGGTCGAATGTTGGAATGGCATACCTCGTTGAATTCGTGACAAATTTCCAACAAAGTGGCATTTACAAAAATAAAATATCATTTACAATTTTTTTGGAAAAACATCATGACCCCCACCCTTAGGACAAGGCCCAAATCCGGAGAAATTCACCTAGATTTTTCGGTTTTTTAATCAAAACCCTTGGAAATAGTGGTCGAAAGTTGGAATGGCATACCTCGTTGAATTCGTTACAACATTTCCAACAAAGGTGCATTTACAGAAATAAATTATCAATTGAAAAAATTTTTCGAAAAAAATCATGACCCCCACCCTTATGACAACGCCAAAATGCAAAGAAAATCACCTCGATTTTTCGCTTTTTAATAAAAAGCCTTGGAAATTGTGATCGAATGTTGGAATGGCATACCTCGTTGAATTCGTTACAAAATTTCCAACAAAGTGGCATTTACAAAAATATAACATAAAATTATAACAACGCCAAAATCCGAAGAAAATCACCTCGATTTTTCGTATTTTTAATCAAAAGCCTTGGAAATTGTGATGGAATGTTGGAATAGCATACCTCGTTGAATTCGTTACAACATTTCCAACAAAGTAGCATTTACAGAAATAAAATATCAATTGAAAACATTTTTCTAAAAAAATCATAACCGCCACCTTTATGACAACACCAAAATCCGAAGAAAATAACCTCGATTTTTCGTATTTTTAATCAAAGGCCTTGGAAATAGAAGTCGAATGTTGGAATGGCATACATCGTTGAATTCGTGACAACATTTCCAACACCGTGGCATTTACAGAAATAAAATATCAATTGAAAAAATTTTTCGAAAAAAATCTTGATCCCCACCCTTATGACAACACCAAAATCCGAAGAAAATCACCTCGATTTTTCGGTTTTTTAATCAAAACCCTTGGAAATAGTGGTCGAAAGTTGGAATGGCATACCTCTTTTAATTCGTTACAACATATCCAACAAAGGTGCATTTACAGAAATAAATTAACAATTAAAAACATTTTGCGAAAAAAATCATGACCCCCAACCTTATGACAACACCGAAATCCGAAGAAAATAACCTCGATTTTTCGTATTTTTAATAAAAGGCCTTGGAAATAGAAGTCGAATGTTGGAATGGCATACCTCGTTGAATTCGTGACAATATTTCCAACAAAGTGGCATTTACAGAAAATAAATATCAATTGAAAAAATTTTTAGAAAAAAATACATGACCCCCACCCTTATGACAACGCCAAAATCTTGGAAATAGTGGTCGAAAGTTGGAATGGCATACCTCGTTGAATTCGTTTCAACATTTCCAACAAGGTGGCATTTACAGAAATAAAATATCAATTGAAAACATTTTTCGAAAACAAATTATGACCCCCACCCTTATGACAACATCAAAATCCGAAGAAATTCACCTCGATTTTTCGGTTTTTTAATCAAAACCCTTGGAAATAGTTGTCGAATGTTGGAATGGCATACCTCGTTGAAATCGTGACAACATTTCCAACAAAGTGGCATTTACAGAAAAAAACAAGAGAGAACGCTATAGTCGAGTGCCTCGACTATTAGATACCCGTTACTCAGCTAAACAACTTAATATAAATATGCCTTCTTGTATGTTTTTCGCCGCTCGAATTAGCTCACGAATAGCTTTCTTTAAAAGGAGTTATCTTTGCCGGGCAATTGCAACTGTGTACAATGTAAATACATACAAATACGCCATTGTTTGACTCAGACCTCCAATTTGGCTAACTTGATTTGATTTGCATAGTTCTTGGGATATAGTTCGGTATTGACAAATGAAAACTATCGCAATTTCCATTAATAGAAATACTTATCGAGAATTAACGTTGACTCTGTTGCGCACCTTGGCCAGCTGTTCCAAAGTCATTCGTTAGATGGCGCTATTGTATTGCGCCATCTACCCCAAGACATTGGTACCACGGGCCAGGAAAGGAGGAAATGTAGGTGCTACTACTACTTTACTACTTTACTACTACTTTATTGGGTCGGAAACGCTTCCTTCTACCTGTTACATTGTTTTTCACGATTACAATATAGCCTTTTACTCTACGAGTAACGGGTATAAATATCAATTGAAAAATTTTTCGAAAAAAAATCATGACCCCCACCCTTATGACAACACCAAAATCCGAAGAAATTCACCTCTATTTTTCGTATTTTTAATCAAAAGCCTTGAATATAGTAGTCGAATGTTGGAATGGCATACCTCGTTAAATTCGTGACTAAATTTCCAACAAAGTGGCATTTACAGAAAAAAAATATAAATTGAAAAAATGTTTCGAAAAAATCATGACCCCCACCGTTATGACAACGCCAAAATCCGAAGAAAATCACCTCGATTTTTTGGTTTTTTAATCAAAACCCCCGGAAATAGTGGTCGAATGTTGGAATGGCATTCCTCGTTGAATTCGTGACAACATTTCCAACAAAGTGGCATTTACAGAAATAAAATAGCAAAAGAAAAAAATTTCGAAAAAACATCATGACCCCCACCCTTATGACAACACCAAAATCCAAAGAAAATCACCTCGATTTTTTGGTTTTTAATCAAAACCCTTGGAAATAGTGGTCGAATATTGGAATGGCATACCTCGTTGCATTCGTGACAACATTTCCGACAAAGTGGTATTTAGATATATAAAATATAATTTAAAAAATGTTTTTGTATCCATCATGACCCCCACCCTTAGGACAAAGCCCAAGTCCGGAGAAAATCACCTAAATTTTTCGGTTTTTTAATCAAAACCCTTGGAAATAGTGGTCGAATGTTGGAATGGCATACCTCGTTGAATTCGTTACCAAATTTCCAACAAAGTGGCATTTACAGAAAATAAATATCAATTGAAAAAATTTTTCGAAAAAAAAATCATGACCCCCACCCTTATGACAACGCCAAAATCTTGGAAATAGTGGTCGAAAGTTGGAATGGCATACCTCGTTGAATTCGTTTCAACATTTCCAACAAGGTGGCATTTACAGAAATAAAATATCAATTGAATAAATTTTTCGAAAACAAATTATGACCCCCACCCTTATGACAACACCAAAATCCGAAGAAATTCACCTCGATTTTTCGGTTTTTTAATCAAAACCCTTGGAAATAGATGTCGAATGTTGGAATGGCATACCTCGTTGAATTCGTGACAACATTTCCAACAAAGTGGCATTTACAGAAAAAAACAAGAGAGAACGCTATAGTCGAGTGCCTCGACTATTAGATACCCGTTACTCAGCTAAACAACTTAATATAAATATGCCTTCTTGTATGTTTTTCGCCGCTCGAATTAGCTCCCGAATAGCTTTCTTTAAAAGGAGTTATCTTTGCCGGGCAATTGCAACTGTGTACAATGTAAATACATACATATGTATATGCTTACATACATACAAACATACGCCATTGTTTGACTCAGACCTCCAATTTGGCTAACTTGATTTGATTTGCATAGTTCTTGGGATATAGTTCGGTATTGACAAATGAAAACTATCGCAATTTCCTTTAATAGAAATCCATATCGAGAATTAACGTTGACTCTGTTGCGCACCTTGGCCAGCTGTTCCAAAGTCATTCGTTAGATGGCGCTATTGTATTGCGCCATCTACCCCAAGACATTGGTACCACGGGCCAGGAAAGGAGGAAATGTAGGTGCTAGCCAGGCTTAAGCGTTTAATGGGTTTTTGGGCGTTAGAGTGGGCGTGGCAAACTTTTATTTGGCCAATCGATAGGTATTGACGAAACAAATTCATATTCATTAAAATTTTCATAATAGCATCAAAACTGTGGCCACAGCTTGTGGCTTTTGAGCGTCAGAGGGGGTGTGGCACCATTTTGAAACAAACTTGCGCTGCGTAGGAACTCCTAAAATCTACACGCAAAATGCCAATCTTCTAGCTTTTATAGTTTCCGAGATCTCAGCGTTCATACGGCCAGACAGACAGACGGACAGACGGACATGGCTAGATCGACTCGGCTAGTGATTCTGAACAAGAATATATATACTTTATTGGGTCGGAAACGCTTCCTTCTACCTGTTACATTGTTTTGCACGAATACAATATAGCCTTTTACTCTACGAGTAACGGGTATAAATATCAATTGAAAAAATTTTTCGAAAAAAAATCATGACCCCCACCCTTATGACAACACCAAAATCCGAAGAAATTCACCTCGATTTTTCGGTTTTTTAATCAAAACCCTTGGAAATAGTGGTCGAATGTTGGAATGGCATACCTCGTTGAATTCGTTACAAAATTTCCAACAAAGTGGCATTTACAGAAATAAAATATCAATTGAAAAAATTGTTCGAAAAAATCATGACCCCCACCGTTATGACAACGCCGAAATCCGAAGAAAATCACCTCGTCTTTTTCGGATTTTTAATCAAAACCCTTGGAAATGGTCGAAAGTTGGAATGGCATACCTCGTTGAATTCGTTACAACATATCCAACACAGTGGCATTTACAAAAATTAAATACATTTTTTTGGAAAAACATCATGATCCCCACCCTTATGACAACACCAAAATCCGAAGAAAATCACCTCGATCAAAAGCCTTGGAAATTGTGATCGAATGTTGGATTAGCATACCTCGTTGAATTCGTTACAACATTTTTAACAAATTGGCATTTACAAAAATAAAATATCAATTGAAACAATTTTTCGAAAAAAATCATGACCCCCACCCTTATGACAACGCCAAAATCCGAAGAAAATCACCTCGAATTTTCGGTTTTTTAATCAAAACCCTTGGAAATAGTGGTCGAAAGTTGGAATGGCATACCTCTTTGAATTCGTGACAAGATTTCCAACAAAGTGGCATTTACAGAAATGAAATATCAATTGAAAAAATTTTTCGAAAAAAATCATGACCCCCCTTATGACAGCGCCAAAATCCGAAGAAAATTACCTCGATTTTTCGGTTTTTTAATCAAAACCCTTGGAAATAGAGGTCGAATGATGGAATGGCATAACTCGTTGAATTCGTCACAACATTTTCATCAAAGTGGCATTTACAGAAATAAAATATCAATTGAAAAAAATGTTCGAAAAAAATCATGACCCCCCTTATGACAGCGCCAAAATCCGAAGAAAATTACCTCGATTTTTCGGTTTTTTAATCAAAACCCTTGGAAATAGAGGTCGAATGATGGAATGGCATACCTCGTTAAATTCGTGACAACATTTCCAACAAAGTGGCATTTACAAAAATAAAAATATCATTTAAAAATTTTTATGGAAAAAAATCATGACCCCCACCCTTAGGACAAGGCCCAAATCCGGAGAAAATCACATAGATTTTTCGGTTTCTTAATCAAAACCTTTGGAAATAGTGGTCGAATGCTGGAATGGCATACGTCGTTGAATTCGTTACAAAATTTCCAACAAAGTGGCATTTACAGAATCATGATGAATCATCATGACCCCCACCCTTAGGACAAAGCCCAAGTCCGGAGAAAATCACCTAAATTTTTCGGTTTTTTAATCAAAACCCTTGGAAATAGTGGTCGAATGTTGGAATGGCATACCTCGTTGAATTCGTTACCAAATTTCCAACAAAGTGGCATTTGCAGAAATAAAATCTCAATTGAAAACATTTTTCGAAAAAATCATGACCCCCACCCTTATGACAACGCCAAAATATGAAGAAAATCACCTCGATTTTTCGTATTTTTAATCAAAAGCCTTGGAAATAGTAGTCGAATGTTGGAAAGGCATACCTCGTTGAATTCGTGACAACATTTCCAACAAAGTGGCATTTACAGAAAATAAATATCAATTGAAAAAATTTTTCGAAAAAAAATCATGACCCCCACCCTTATGACAACGCCAAAATCTTGGAAATAGTGGTCGAAAGTTGGAATGGCATACCTCGTTGAATTCGTTTCAACATTTCCAACAAGGTGGCATTTACAGAAATAAAATATCAATTGAAAAAATTGTTCGAAAAAAATCATGACCCCCACCGTTATGACAACGCCGAAATCCGAAGAAAATCACCTCGTCTTTTTCGGATTTTTAATCAAAACCCTTGGAAATGGTCGAAAGTTGGAATGGCATACCTCGTTGAATTCGTTACAACATATCCAACACAGTGGCATTTACAAAAATTAAATACATTTTTTTGGAAAAACATCATGATCCCCACCCTTATGACAACACCAAAATCCGAAGAAAATCACCTCGATCAAAAGCCTTGGAAATTGTGATCGAATGTTGGATTAGCATACCTCGTTGAAATATCAATTGAAACAATTTTTCGAAAAAAATCATGACCCCCACCCTTATGACAACGCCAAAATCCGAAGAAAATCACCTCGAATTTTCGGTTTTTTAATCAAAACCCTTGGAAATAGTGGTCGAAAGTTGGAATGGCATACCTCTTTGAATTCGTGACTAGATTTCCAACAAAGTGGCATTTACAGAAATGAAATATCAATTGAAAAAATTTTTCGAAAAAAATCATGACCCCCCTTATGACAGCGCCAAAATCCGAAGAAAATTACCTCGATTTTTCGTTTTTTTAATCAAAACCCTTGGAAATAGAGGTCGAATGTTGGAATGGCATAACTCGTTGAATTCGTCACAACATTTTCATCAAAGTGGCATTTACAGAAATAAAATATCAATTGAAAAAAATGTTCGAAAAAAATCATGACCCCCCTTATGACAGCGCCAAAATCCGAAGAAAATCACCTCAATTGTCGGTATTTTAATCAAAACCCTGGGAAATAGTGGTCGAATGTTGGAATGGCATACCTCGTTGAATTCGTGACAACATTTCCAACAAAGTGGCATTTACAAAAATAAAAATATCATTTAAAAATTTTTATGGAAAAAAATCATGACCCCCACCCTTAGGACAAGGCCCAAATCCGGAGAAAATCACATAGATTTTTCGGTTTCTTAATCAAAACCTTTGGAAATAGTGGTCGAATGCTGGAATGGCATACGTCGTTGAATTCGTTACAAAATTTCCAACAAAGTGGCATTTACAGAAATAAAATATCAATTGAAAAAATTGTTCGAAAAAAATCATGACCCCCACCGTTATGACAACGCCAAAATCCGAAGAAAATCACCTCGATTTTTTCGGATTTTTAATCAAAACCCTTGGAAATGGTCGAAAGTTGGAATGGCCTACCTCGTTGAATTCGTTACAACATTTCCAACTTAGTGGCATTTACAAATATAAAATATCATTTAAAAGTTTTTTTTGGAAAAACATCATGACCCCCACCCTTCGGACAAGGCCCTTGGAAATAGTGGTCGAAAGTTGGAATGGCGTACCTCGTTGAATTCGTTACAACATTTCCAACAAAGGTGCATTTACAGAAATAAAATATCAATTGAAAAAATTTTCCGAAAAAAAATCATGACCCCCACCCTTATGACAACGCCAAAATGCGAAGAAAATCACCTCGATTTTTCTGTTTTCTTTATCAAAACCCTTGGAAATAGTGGTCGAAAGTTGGAATGGCATACCTCGCTGAATTCGTTACAACATTTCCAACTAAGTGGCATTTACAAAAATTAAATATCAATTAAAAGTTTTTTTTGGAAAAACATTATGACCCCACCCTAAGGACAAGGCCCAAATCCGGAGAAAATCACCTCGATTTTTCGTATTTTTAATCACAAGCCTTGAATATAGTAGTCGAATGTTGGAATGGCATACCTCGTTGAATTCGAGACAACATTTCCAACAAAGTGGCATTTACAGAAAAAAAATATCAATTGAAAAAATTTTTCGACAAAAATCATGACCCCCACCGTTATGACAACGCCAAAATCCGAAGAAAATCACCTCGATTTTTTCGGTTTTTTAATCAAAACCCTTGGATATAGTGGTCGAAAGTTGGAATGGCATACCTCGTTGAGTTCGTTACAACATTTCCAACTAAGTGGCATTTACAAAAATTAAATATCAATTAAAAGTTTTTTTTGGAAAAACATTATGACCCCACCATAAGGACAAGGCCCAAATCCGGAGAAAATCACCTCGATTTTTCGTATTTTTAATCACAAGCCTTGAATATAGTAGTCGAATGTTGGAATGGCATACCTCGTTGAATTCGTGACAACATTTCCAACAAAGAGGCATTTACAGAAAAAATATTTCAATTGAAAAAATTTTTTGAAAAAAAATCATGACCCCCACCCTTATGACAACGCCAAAATGCGAAGAAATTCACGTCGATTTTTCGGTTTTTTAATCAAAACCCTTGGAAATAGTGGTCCAAAGTTGGAATGGCATACCTCCTTGAATTCGTTACAACATTTCCAACAAAGGTGCATTTACAGAAATAAAATATCACTTGAAAAAATTGTTCGAAAAAAATCATGACCCCCACCCTTATGACAACGCCAAAATGCGAAGAAAATCACCTCGATTTTTCGGTTTTTTAATAAAAAACCTTAGAAATTGTGATCGAATGTTGGAATGGCATACCTCGTTGAATTCGTCACAACATTTCCAACAAAGTGGCATTTAAAAAAATTAAATAAAAAAACATCATGACCCCCACCCTTAGGACAAGGCCCAAATCCGGAGAAAATCACCTCAATTTTTTGTATTTTTAATCAAAAGCCTTGAAAATAGTAGTCGAATGTTGGAATGGCATACCTCGTTGAATTCGTTACAACATTTCCAACACAGTGGCATTTACAAAAATAAAATATAATACATTTTTTTTGGAAAAACATCATGATCCCCACCCTTATGACAACACCAAAATCCGAAGAAAATCACATCGATCAAAACCCTTGGAAATTGTGATCGAATGTTCGATTGGCATACCTCGTTGAATTCGTTACAACATTTCCAACAAATTGGCATTTACAAAACTAAAATATCAATTGAAACAATTTTTCGAAAAAAATCATGACCCCCACCCTTATGACAACGCCAAAATCCGAAGAAAATCACCTCGATTTTTCGGTTTTTTAATCAAAACCCTTGGAAATGGTGGTCGAAAGTTGGAATGGCATACCTCTTTAAATTCGTGACAACATTTCCAACAAAGTGGCATTTACAGAAATAAAATATCAATTGAAAAAATTTTTCGAAAAAAATCATGACCCCCACCGTTATGACAACGCCAAAATCCGAAGAAAATCACCTCGATTTTTTCGGTTTTTTAATCAAAACCCTTGGAAATAGTGGTCGAAAGTTGGAATGGCATACCTCGTTGAATTCCTTACAACATTTCCAACTAAGTGGCATTTACAAAAATTAAATATCAATTAAAAGTTTTTTTTGGAAAAACATTATGACCCCACCATAAGGACAAGGCCCAAATCCGGAGAAAATCACCTCGATTTTTCGTATTTTTAATCACAAGCCTTGAATATAGTAGTCGAATGTTGGAATGGCATACCTCGTTGAATTCGTGACAACATTTCCAACAAAGAGGCATTTACAGAAAAAATATATCAATTGAAAAAATTTTTTGAAAAAAAATCATGACCCCCACCCTTATGACAACGCCAAAATGCGAAGAAATTCACGTCGATTTTTCGGTTTTTTAATCAAAACCCTTGGAAATAGTGGTCGAAAGTTGGAATGGCATACCTCCTTGAATTCGTTACAACATTTCCAACAAAGGTGCATTTACAGAAATAAAATATCACTTGCAAAAATTGTTCGAAAAAAATCATGACCCCCACCCTTATGACAACGCCAAAATGCGAAGAAAATCACCTCGATTTTTCGGTTTTTTAATAAAAAACCTTAGAAATTGTTTTCGAATGTTGGAATGGCATACCTCGTTGAATTCGTTACAACATTTCCAACAAAGTGGCATTTAAAAAAATTAAATAAAAGAAACATCATGACCCCCACCCTTAGGACAAGGCCCAAATCCGGAGAAAATCACCTCAATTTTTTGTATTTTTAATCAAAAGCCTTGAAAATAGTAGTCGAATGTTGGAATGGCATACCTCGTTGAATTCGTTACAACATTTCCAACACAGTGGCATTTACAAAAATAAAATATAATCAATTTTTTTTGGAAAAACATCATGATCCCCACCCTTATGACAACACCAAAATCCGAAGAAAATCACATCGATCAAAACCCTTGGAAATTGTGATCGAATGTTCGATTGGCATACCTCGTTGAATTCGTTACAACATTTCCAACAAATTGGCATTTACAAAACTAAAATATCAATTGAAACAATTTTTCGAAAAAAATCATGACCCCCACCCTTATGACAACGCCAAAATCCGAAGAAAATCACCTCGATTTTTCGGTTTTTTAATCAAAACCCTTGGAAATGGTGGTCGAAAGTTGAAATGGCATACCTCTTTAAATTCGTGACAACATTTCCAACAAAGTGGCATTTACAGAAATAAAATATCAATTGAAAAAGTTTTTCGAAAAAAATCATGACCCCCCTTATGACAACGCCAAAATCCGAAGAAAATTACCTCGATTTTTCGGTTTTTTAATCAAAACCCTTGGAAATAGAGGTCGAATGTTGGAATGGCATACCTCGTTGAATTCGTCACAACATTTCCAACAAAGTGACATTTACAGAAATAAAATATCAATTGAAAAAATTTTTTGAAAAAAATTATGACCCCCACCCTTATGACAACGCCAAAAAGCGAAGAAAATCACCTCGATTTTTCGGTTTTTTAATCAAAAGCCTAGGAAATTGTGATCGAATATTGGAATGGCATACCTCGTTGAATTCGTTACGAAATTTCCAACAAAGTGGCATTTACAGAAATAAAATATCAATTGAAAAAAATTTTCGAAAAAAAATCATGACCCCCCTTATGACAGCGCCAAAATCCGAAGAAAATTACCTCGATTTTTCGGTTTTTTAATCAAAACCCTTGGAAATAGAGGTCGAATGTTGGAATGGCATACCTCGTTGAATTCGTGACAACATTTCCAACAAAGTGGCATTTACAGAAATCTAATATCAATTGAAAAATTGTTTGAAAAAAATTATGACCCCCACCCTTATGACAACACCAAAATCCAAAGAAAATCACCTCGATTTTTCGGTTTTTTAATCAAAAGCCTTTGAAATTTTGATCGAATGTTGGAATGGCATACCTCGTTGAATTCGTTACAAAATTTCCAACAAAGTGGCATTTACAGAAATAAAATATCAATTGAAAACATTTATCGAAAAAAATCATGGCAAAGTGGCATTTACAAAAATAAAATATGAATTAAAAGTTTTTTTTGAAAAAACATTATGACCCCCACCCTTAGGACAATGCCCAAATCCCGAGAAAATCACCTCGATTTTTCGTATTTTTAATCAAAAGCCTTGAATATAGTAATCGAATGTTGGAATGGCATACCTCGTTGAATTCGTGACAACATTTCCAACAAAGTGGCATTTACAGAAAAAAATATCAATTGAAAATTTTTTTTGAAAAAAAATCATGACCCCGACTTTTATGACAACGCCAAAATGCGAAGAAAATTACCATGATTTTTCGGTTTTTAAATCAAAAGCCTTAGAAATTGTGATCGAATGTTGGAACAACAACACAGTGGCATTTACAAAAATAAAATATCATAAATTTTTTTTGGAAAAACATTATCCCCACCCTTATGACAACACCAAAATCCGACGAAAATCACCTCGATCAAAAGCCTTGAAAATTGTGATCGAATGTTGGATTGGCATACCTCGTTGAATTCGTGACAACATTTCCAAGAAAGTGGCATTTACAAAAATAAAAATATCATTTAACAATTTTTTTGGAAAAACATCATGACCCCCACCCTTAGGACAACGCCAAAATCCGAAGAAAATCACCTCGATTTTTTCTGTTTTTTAATCAAAACCCTTGGAAATGGTCGAAAGTTGGAATGGCATATCTCGTTGAATTCGTTACAACAGTTCCAACAAAGGTGCATTTACAGAAATGAAATATCAATTAAAAAAATTTTTCGAATAAAAATCATGACCCCCACCCTTATGACAACGCCAAAATGCGAAGAAAATCACCTCGATTTTTTAATCAAAAGCCTTGGAAATTGTGATCGAATGTTGGAATGGCATACCTCGTTGAATTCGATACAACATTTCCAACAAAGTTGCATTTATAGAAATAAAATAACAATTGAAAAAATTTTTCGAAAAAAAACATGACCGCCACCCTTATGACAACACCAAAATCCGAAGAAAATCACCTCGATTTTTCAGTTTTTTAATCAAAACCCTTGGAAATAGTTGTCGAAAGTTGGAATGGCATACCTTGTTGAATTCGTTACAACATTTCCAACTAAGTGGCACTTACAAAAATAAAATATCAATTAAAAGTTTTTTTTGAAAACACATTATGACCCCCACCCTTAGGACAAGGCCCAAATCCGGAGAAAATCACCTCGATTTTTCGTATTTTTAATCAAAAGCCTTGAATATAGTAGTCGAATGTTGGAATGGCATACCTCGTTGAATTCGTTACAAAATTTCCAACAACGTGGCATTTACAGAAATAAAATATCAATTGAAAAAATTGTTCGAAAAAAATCATGACCCACACCCTTATGACAACGCCAAAATCCGAAGAAAATCACCTATTGTAATGGCATACCTCGTTGAATTCGTTACAAAATTTCTAACAAAGTGGCATTTACAGAAATAAAATATCATTTAAAATTTTTTTTGGAAAAACGTCATGACCCCCACCAAGGCCCAAGTCCGGAGAAAATCACCTCGATTTTTCTGTTTTTTAATCAAAAGCCCTGGAAATTGTGATCGAATGTTGGAATGGCATACCTCGTTGAATTCGTTACAACATTTCCAGCAAAGTGGCATTTACAAAAATAAAATATAATTTAAAAAATTTTTTTTGTATCCATCGTGACCTCCACCCTTATGACAACGCAAAAATCCGATGAAAATAACCTCGATTTGTCGTATTTTTAATCAAAAGCCTTGGAAATAGTAGTCGAATGTTGGAATGGCATTCCTCGTTGAATTCGTGACAACATTTCCAACAAAGTGGCACTTACAGAAAAAAATATCAATTGAAAAAATTTTTCGAAAAAAATCATGACCGTGGGGGTCAAATCCGGAGAAAATCACCTCGATTTTTCGGTTTTTTAATCAAAACCCTTGGAAATTGTGATCGAATGTTGGAATGGCATACCTCGTTGAATTCGTTACAACATTTCCAACAAAGGTGCATTTACAGAAATAAAATATCAATTGAAAACATTTTTCGAAAAAAAATCATGACCGTGGGGGTCATAACCTTATGACAACGCCAAAATCCGAAGAAATCACCTCGATTTTTCGGTTTTTTAATCAAAACCCTTGGAAATTGTGATCGAATGTTGGAATGGCATACCTCGTTGAATTCGTTACAACATTTCCAACAAAGGTGCATTTACAGAAATAAAATAACAATTGAAAAAATTTTTCGAAAAAAATTATGACCGTGGGGGTCATGACCTTATGACAACGCCAAAATCCGAAGAAAATAACCTCGATTTTTCGTTTTTTTAATCAAAAGCCTTGGAAATTGTGATCGAGTGTTAGAATGGCATACCTCGTTGAATTCGTTACAATATTATCAACAATGTTTCATTTACAAAAATAAAATATCATACATTTTTTTTCGAAAAAAATCATGACCCCCACCCTTAGGACAAGGCCCAAATCCGAAAAAAATCACCTCGATTTTTCGGTTTTTTAATCAAAACCCTTGGAAATAGTGGTCGAATGTTGGAATGGCATACCTCGTTGAATTCGTTACAAAATTTCCAACAACGTGGCATTTACAGAAATAAAATATCAATTGAAAAAATTGTTCGAAATAAATCATGACCCACACCCTTATGACAACGTCAAAATCCGAAGAAAATCACCTATTGTAATGGCATACCTCGTTGAATTCGTTACAAAATTTCTAACAAAGTGGCATTTACAGAAATAAAATATCATTTAAAATTTTTTTTTGAAAAAACATCATGACCCCCACCCTTAGGACAAGGCCCAAGTCCGGAGAAAATCACGTCGATTTTTCTGTTTTTTAATCAAAAGCCCTGGAAATTGTGATCGAATGTTGGAATGGCATACCTCGTTGAATTCGTTACAACATTTCCAGCAAAGTGGCATTTGCAAAAATAAAATATAATTAAAAAAATTTTTTTTGTATCCATCGTGCCCTCCACCCTTATGACAACGCAAAAATCCGAAGAAAATCACCTCGATTTTTCGTATTTTTAATCAAAAGCCTTGGAAATGGTAGTCGAATGTTGGAATGGCATACCTCGTTGAATTCGTGACAACATTTCCAACAAAGTGGCACTTACAGAAAAAAATATCAATTGAAAAAATTTTTCGAAAAAAAATCATGACCGTGAGGGTCAAATCCGGAGAAAATCACCTCGATTTTTCGGTTTTTTAATCAAAACCCTTGGAAATTGTGATCGAATGTTGGAATGGCATACCTCGTTGAATTCGTTACAACATTTCCAACAAAGGTGCATTTACAGAAATAAAATAACAATTGAAAAAATTTTTCGAAAAAAATCATGACCGTGGGGGTCATGACCTTATGACAACGCCAAAATCCGAAGAAATCACCTCGATTTTTCGGTTTTGTAATCAAATCCCTTGGAAATTGTGATCGAATGTTGGAATGGCATACCTCGTTGAATTCGTTACAACATTTCCAACAATGTTTCATTTACAAAAATAAAATATCATACATTTTTTTCGAAAAAAATCATGACCCCCACCCTCAGGACAAGGCCCAAATCCGGAGAGAATCACCTCGATTTTTCGGTTTTTTAATCAAAACCCTTGGAAATAGTGGTCGAATGCTGGAATGGCATACGTCGTTGAATTCGTTACAAAATTTCCAACAAAGTGGCATTTACAGAAATAAAATATCAATTGAAAAAATTGTTCGAAAGAAATCATGACCCCCACCGTTATGACAACGCCAAAATCCGAAGAAAATCACCTCGATTTTTTCTGTTTTTTAAACTAAACCCTTGGAAATAGAGGTCGAAAGTTGGAAAGGCATATCTCGTTGAATTCGTTACAACATTTCCAACAAAGGTGCATTTACAGAAATAAAATATCAATTAAAAAAATTTTTCGAATAAAAATCATGACCCCTACCCTAATGACAACGCCAAAATGCGAAGAAAATCACCTCGATTTTTTAATCAAAAGCCTTGGAAATTGTGATCGAATGTTGGAATGGCATACCTCGTTGAATTCGATACAACATTTCCAACTAAGTGGCATTTACAAAAATAAAATATCATTTAAAACTTTTTTTGGAAAAACATCATGACCCCTACCCTTCGGACAAGGCCCTTGGAAATAGTGGTCGAAAGTTGGAATGGCGTACCTCGTTGAATTCGTTACAACATTTCCAACAAAGGTGCATTTACAGAAATAAAATATCAATTGAAAACATTTTTCGAAAAAAAATCATGACCCCGACCCTTATGACAACGCCTAAGTCCGAAGAAAATCACCTCGATTTTTCGGTTTTTTAATCAAAAGCCTTGGAAATTGTGATCGAATGTTGGAATGACATACCTCGTTGAATTCGATACATCATTTCCAACTAAGTGGCAATTACAAAAATAAAATATCATTTAAAACTTTTTATGCAAGAACATCATGACCCCCACCCTTATGACAACGCCAAAATCCGAAAAAAGTCACCTCGATTTTTCGTATTTTTAATCAAAAGCCTTGAATATAGTAGTCGAATGTTGGAATGGCATACCTTGTTGAATTCGTTACAACATTTCCAACAAAGTGGCATTTACAAAAATAAAATAAAAAAACATCATGACCCCCACCCTTAGGACAAGGCCCAAATCCGGAAAAAATCACCTCGATTTTTCGTATTTTTAATCAAAAGCCTTGAATATAGTAGTCGAATGTTGGAATGGCATACCTTGTTGAATTCGTTACAACATTTCCAACACAGCGGCATTTACAAAAATAAAATATCATAAAATTTTTTTGGAAAAACATCATGATCCCCACCCTTATGACAGCACCAAAATCCGAAGAAAATCACCTCGATCAAAAGCCTTGGAAATTGTGATCGAATGTTGGATTGGCATACCTCGTTGAATTCGTTACTACATTTCCAACAAATTGGCATTTACAAAAATAAAATATCAATTGAAACAAATTTTCGAAAAAAATCATGACCCCCACCCAAACGACAACGCCAAAATCCGAAGAAAATCACCTCGATTTTTCGGTTTTTTAATTAAAAACCCTTGGAAATAGTGGTCGAAAGTTGGAATGGCATACCTCTTTGAATTCGTGACAACATTTCCAACAAAGTGGCAAATACCGAAATAAAATATCAATTGAAAAAATTTTTCGAAAAAAATCATGACCCCCCTTATGACAGCGCCTAAATCCGAAGAAAATTACCACGATTTTTCGGTTTTTTAATCAAAACCCTTGGAAATAGAGGTTGAATGTTGGAATGGCATTCCTCGTTGAATTCGTGACAACATTTCCAACAAAGTGGCATTTACAAAAATAAAAATATCATTTAACAATTTTTTTGGAAAAACATCATGACCCACACCCTTAGGACAAGGCCCAAATCCGGAGAAAATCACATAGATTTTTCGGTTTTTTAATCAAAACCCTTGGAAATAGTGGTCGAATGCTGGAATGGCATACGTCGTTGAATTCGTTACAAAATTTCCAACAAAG
Source organism: Drosophila kurseongensis (assembly GCA_018153305.1). NCBI lineage: Eukaryota > Metazoa > Arthropoda > Insecta > Diptera > Drosophilidae > Drosophila > Drosophila kurseongensis. The sequence goes on along the minus strand of JAECXX010000232.1, from coordinate 128,543 downwards.
TGGCATTTACAGAAATAAAATATCAATTGAAAAAATTGTTCGAAAAAAATCATGACCCCCACCGTTATGACAACGCCAAAATCCGAAGAAAATCACCTCGATTTTTTCTGTTTTTTAATCAAAACCCTTGGAAATGGTCGAAAGTTGGAAAGGCATATCTCGTTGAATTCGTTACAACATTTCCAACAAAGGTGCATTTACAGAAATAAAATATCAATTAAAAAAATTTTTCGAATAAAAATCATGACCCCCACCCTTATGACAACGCCAAAATGCGAAGAAATTCACCTCGATTTTTTAATCAAAAGCCTTGGAAATTGTGATCGAATGTTGGAATGGCATACCTCGTTGAAGTCGATACAACATTTCCAACTAAGTGGCATTTACAAAAATAAAATATCATTTAAAACTTTTTTTGGAAAAACATCATGACCCCCACCCTTCGGACAAGGCCCTTGGAAATAGTGGTCGAAAGTTGGAATGGCGTACCTCGTTGAATTCGTTACAACATTTCCAACAAAGGTGCATTTACAGAAATAAAATATCAACTGAAAAAATTTTTCGAAAAAAAATCATGACCCCGACCCTTATGACAACGCCTAAATCCGAAGAAAATCACCTCGATTTTTCGGTTTTTTAATCAAAAGCCTTGGAAATTGTGATCGAATGTTGGAATGGTATACCTCGTTGAATTCGATACATCATTTCCAACTAAGTGGCATTTACAAAAATAAAATATCATTTTAAACTTTTTATGGAAAAACATCATGACCCCCACCCTTCGGACAAGGCCCTTGGAAATAGTTGTCGAAAGTTGGAATGGCGTACCTCGTTGAATTCGTTACAACATTTCCAACAAAGGTGCATTTACAGAAATAAAATATCAATTGAAAACATTTTTCGAAAAAAATCATGACCCCCACCCATATGACAACGCCAAAATCCGAAAAAAATCACCTCGATTTTTCGTATTTTTAATCAAAAGCCTTGAAAATAGTAGTCGAATGTTGGAATGGCATACCTCGTTGAATTCGTTACAAAATTTTCAACAAAATGGCATTTATAGAAATAAAATATCAATTGAACAAATTTTTCAAAAAAAAACATGACCCCCACCTTTATGACAACGCCAAAATCCGAAGAAAATCACCTCGATTTTTCGGTTTTTTAATCAAAACCCTGGGAAATAGTGGTCGAAAGTTGAATTGGCATACCACGTTGAATTCGTTACAACATTTCCAACAAAGGTGCATTTACAGAAATAAAATAACAATTAAAAAAATATTTCGAAAAAATCATGACCCCCACCCTTATGACAACGCCAAAATCCGAAGAAAATTCCTTCGATTTTTCGTATTTTTAATCAAAACGCTTGGAAATAGTGGTCGAATGTTGGAATGGCATACCTCGTTGAATTCGTTACAATATTTCCAACAAAGTGGCATTTACAGAAATAAAATATCAATTGAAAAAATTGTTCGAAAAAATTTATGACCCCCACCCTTATGACAACACCAAAATCCGACGAAAATCACCTCGATTTTTCGGTTTTTTAATCAAAAGCCTTGGAAATTGTGATCGAATGTTGGAATGGCATACCTCGTTGAATTCGTTACAATATTTCCAACAAAGTGGCATTTACAGAAATAAAATATCAATTGAAAACATTCTTCGAAAAAAATCATGACCCCCACCCTTATGACATTGCCAAAATCCGAATAAAATCACCTCGATTTTTCGTATTTTTAATCAAAAGCCTTAAAAATAGTAGTCGAATGTTGGAATGGCATTCCTTGTAGAATTCGTGACAACATTTCCAAAAAAGTGGCATTTACAAAAATAAAATATCATAAATTTTGTTTGGAAAAACATCATGACCCCCACCCTTAGGACAAGGCCCAAATCCAGAGAAAATACCTCGATTTTTCGGTTTTTTAGTCAAAACCCGTGGTAATAGTGGTCGAAAGTTGGAATGGCATACCTCGTTGAATTCGTTACAAAATTTCCAACAAAGGTGCATTTACAGAAACAAAATATCAATTGAAAAAATTGTTGGAAAAAAATCATGACCCCCACCCTTATGACAACGCCAAAATCCTAAGAAAATCACCTCGATTTTTCGGTTTTTAATCAAAACCCTTGGAAATAGTGGTCGAAAGTTGGAATGGCATACCTCGTTGAATTCGTTACAACATTTCCAACAAAGGAGCATTTACAGAAATAAAATAACAATTGAAAAAATTTTTCGAAAAAAAATCATGACCCCCAGCCTTATGACAACGCCAAAATCCGAAGAAAATAACCTCGATTTTTCCTATTTTTAATCAAAAGCCTTGGAAATTGTGATCGAATGTTGGAATGGCATACCTCGTTGAATTTGTTACAACATATCCAACAAAGTGGCATTTACAAAAACAAAATATCATACATTTTTTTCGAAAACATCATGACCCCCACCCTTAGGACAAGGCCCAAGACCGGAGAAAATCACCACGATTTTTCGGTTTTTTAATCAAAACCCTTGGAAATAGTGGTCGTATATTGGAATGGCATACCTCGTTGAATTCGTTACAAAATTTCCAACAGAGTGGCATTTACAAAAATAAAATATCATTTAAAATTTTTTTTTTGGAAAAACATCATGACACCCACCTGTAGGACAAGGCTCAAATCCGGAGAAAATCACCTAGATTTATCGGTTTTTTAATCAAAACCCTTGGAAATAGTGGTCGAATGTTGGAATGGCATACCTCGTTGAATTCGTTACAAAATTTTAAACAAGGTGAAATTTACAGAAATAAAATATCAAATAAAAAAATCGTTGGTAAAAAATCATGACCCCCACCGTTATGATAACGCCAAAATCCGAAGAAAATCACCTTGATTTTTCGGTTTTTTAATAAAAACCCTTGGAAATAGTGGTCGAAAGTTGGAATGGCATACCTCGTTGAATTCGTTACAACATTTCCAACAAAGGTGCATTTACAGAAATAAAATATCAATTGAAAAAATTTTTCGAAAAAAAGTCATGACCCCGACCCTTATGACAACGCCAAAATCCGAAGAAAATCACCTCGATTTTTCGGTTTTTTAATCAAAAGCCTTGGAAATTGTGATCAAATGTTGGAATGGCATACCTCGTTGAATTCGATACATCATTTCCAACTAAGTGGCATTTACAAAAATAGAATATCATTTAAAACTTTTTATGGAAAAACATCATGACCCCCACTCTTCGGACAAGGCCCTTGGAAATAGTTGTCGAAAGTTTAAATGGCGTACCGCGTTGAATTCGTTACAACATTTCCAACAAAGGTGCATTTACAGAAATAAAATATCAATTGAAAACATTTTTTCGAAAAAAATCATGACCCCCACTCTTATGATAACGCCAAAATCCGAAGAAAATCACCTTGATTTTTCGGTTTTTTAATCAAAAACCCTTGGAAATAGTGGTCGAAAGTTGGAATGGCATACCTCGTTGAATTCGTTACAACATTTCCAACAAAGGTGCATTTACAGAAATAAAATAGCAATTGAAAAAATTTTTCGAAAAATACTCATGACCCCCACCCTTATGACAACGCCAAAATGCGAAGAAAATCACCTCGATTTTTTGGTTTTTTAATCAAAACCCTTGAAAATAGTGGTTGAATTCGTTACAACATTTCCAACTAAGTGGCATTAACAAAAAAAATATCATTTAAAAGATTTTTTGAAAAAACATGACCCCCACCCTTAGGACAAGGACCAAATCCGGAGAAAATCACCTCGATTTTTCGGTTTTTTAATCAAAACCCTTGGAAATTGTGATCGAATGTTAGAATGGCATACCTCGTTGAATTCGTTACAACATTTCCAACAATGTGGCATTTACAAAAATAAAATATCATACATTTTTTTTTCAAAAAACATCATGACCCCCACCCTTAGGACAAGGCCCAAGTCCGGAGAAAATCACCTCGATTTTTCGGTTTTTTAATCAAAACCCTTGGAAATAGTGGTCGAATGTTGGAATGGCATACCTCATTGAATTCGTTACAAAATTTCCAACAAAGTGGCATTTACAAAAATAAAATATCATTTAAAAATTTTTTTTTGGAAAAACATCATGACCCCCACCCTTAGGACAAGGCCCAAATCCGGAGAAAATCACCTCGATTTTTTCGTTTTTTAATCAAAACCCTTGGAAATAGTGGTCGAATGTTGGAATGGCATACCTCGTTGAATTCGTTACAACATTTCCAACAAAGGTTCATTGACAGAAATAAAATATCAATTGAAAAAATTTTTCGAAAAAAAATCATGACCGTGGGGGTCATGACCTTATGACAACGCCAAAATCCCAAGAAAATAATCTCGATTTTTCGTATTTTTAATCAAAAGCCTTGGAAATTGTGATTGAATGTTGGAATGGCATACCTCGTTGAATTCGTTACAACATTTCCATCAAAGGTGCATTTACAGAAATAAAATAACAATTGAAAAAATTTTTAGAAAAAAAATCATGACCGTGGGGGTCATGACCTTATGACAACGCCAAAATCCGAAGAAAATAACCTCGATTTTTCGTATTTTTAATCAAAAGCCTTGGAAATTGTGATCGAATGTTGGAATGGCATACCTCGTTGAATTCGTTACAACATTTCCAACAATGTGGCATTTACAGAAATAAAATATCAATTGAAAAAATTGTTGGAAAAAAATCATGACCCCCACCCTTATGACAACGCCAAAATCCTAAGAAAATCACCTCGATTTTTCGGTTTTTAATCAAAACCCTTGGAAATAGTGGTCGAAAGTTGGAATGGCATACCTCGTTGAATTCGTTACAACATTTCCAACAAAGGAGCATTTACAGAATTAAAATAACAATTGAAAAAATTTTTCGAAATAAAATCATGACCCCTACCCTTATGACAACGCCAAAATCCGAAGAAAATAACCTCGATTTTTCGTATTTTTAATCAAAAGCCTTGGAAATTGTGATCGAATGTTGGAATGGCATACCTCGTTGAATTTGTTACAACATATCCAACAAAGTGGCATTTACAAAAACAAAATATCATACATTTTTTTTCGAAAACATCATGACCCCCACCCTTAGGACAAGGCCCAAGACCGGAGAAAATCACCACGATTTTTCGGTTTTTTAATCAAAACCCTTGGAAATAGTGGTCGAATATTGGAATGGCATACCTCGTTGAATTCGTTACAAAATTTCCAACAGAGTGGCATTTACAAAAATAAAATATCATTTGAAATTTTTTTTTGGAAAAACATCATGACACCCAACTGTAGGACAAGGCTCAAATCCGGAGAAAATCACCTAGATTTATCGGTTTTTTAATCAAAACCCTTGGAAATAGTGGTCGAATGTTGGAATGGCATACCTCGTTGAATTCGTTACAACATTTCCAACAATGTGGCATTTACAGAAATAAAATATCAATTGAAAAAATTGTTCGAAAAATATCATGACCCCCACCGTTATGACAAAGCCAAAATCCGAAGAAAAACACCTCGATTTTTCGGTTTTTTAATCAAAACCCTTGGAATTAGTGGTCGAAAGTTGGAATGGCATACCTCGTTGAATTCGTTACAACATTTCCAACAAAGGTTCATTGACAGAAATAAAATATCAATTGAAAAATTTTTCGAAAACAAATCATGACTTCCACCCTTATGACAACGCAAAAATGCGAAGAAAATCACCTCGATTTTTCGGTTTTTTAATCAAAAGCCTTGGAAATTGTTATCGAATGTTGGAATGACATACCTCGTTGAATTCGTTACAACATTTCAAACTAAGTGGCATTTACAAAAATTAAATATCACTTAAAAGTTTTTTTGGAAAAGCATTATGACCTCCACCCTTAGGACAAGGACCAAATCCGGAGAAAATCACCTCGATTTTTCGGTTTTTTAATCAAAACCCTTGGAAATTGTGATCGAATGTTGGAATGGCCTACCCTTGGAAATAGTGGTCGAAAGTTGGAATGGCATACCTCGTTGAATTCGTTACAACATTTCCAACAAAGGTTCATTGACAGAAATAAAATATCAATTGAAAAAATTTTTCGAAAACAAATCATGACCTTATAACAACGCAAAAATGCGAAGAAAATCACCTCGATGTTTCGGTTTTTTAATCAAAAGCCTTGGAAATTGTTATCGAATGTTGGAATGGCATACCTCGTTGAATTCGTTACAACATTTAAAACTAAGTGGCATTTACAAAAATTAAATATCACTTAAAAGTTTTTTTTGGAAAAACATCATGACCCCCACCCTTAGGACAAGGACCAAATCAGGAGAAAATCACCTCGATTTTCCGGTTTTTTTATCAAAACCCTTGGAAATTGTGATCGAATGTTGGAATGGCATACCTCGTTGAATTCGTTACAACATTTCCATCAAAGGTGCATTTACAGAAATAAAATAACAATTGAAAAAATTTTTCGAAAAAAAATCATGACCGTGGGGGTCATGACCTTATGACAACGCCAAAATCCCAAGAAAATAATCTCGATTTTTCGTATTTTTAATCAAAAGCCTTGGAAATTGTGATCGAATGTTGGAATGGCATACCTCGTTGAATTCGTTACAACATTTCAATCAAAGGTGCATTTACAGAAATAAAATAACAATTGAAAAAATTTTTAGAAAAAAAATCATGACCGTGGGGGTCATGACCTTATGACAACGCCAAAATCCGAAGAAAATAACCTCGATTTTTCGTATTTTTAATCAAAAGCCTTGGAAATTGTGATCGAATGTTGGAATGGCATACCTCGTTGAATTCGTTACAACATTTCCAACAATGTGGCATTTACAGAAATAAAATATCAATTGAAAAAATTGTTTGAAAAATATCATGACCCCCACCGTTATGACAAAGCCAAAATCCGAAGAAAAACACCTCGATTTTTCGGTTTTTTAATCAAAACCCTTGGAATTAGTGGTCGAAAGTTGGAATGGCATACCTCGTTGAATTCGTTACAACATTTCCAACAAAGGTTCATTGACAGAAATAAAATATCAATTGAAAAAATTTTTCGAAAACAAATCATGACTTCCACCCTTATGACAACGCAAAAATGCGAAGAAAATCACCTCGATTTTTCGGTTTTTTAATCAAAAGCCTTGGAAATTGTTATCGAATGTTGGAATGACATACCTCGTTGAATTCGTTACAACATTTCAAACTAAGTGGCATTTACAAAAATTAAATATCACTTAAAAAGTTTTTTTGGAAAAGCATTATGACCTCCACCCTTAGGACAAGGACCAAATCCGGAGAAAATCACCTCGATTTTTCGGTTTTTTAATCAAAACCCTTGGAAATTGTGATCGAATGTTGGAATGGCCTACCCTTGGAAATAGTGGTCGAAAGTTGGAATGGCATACCTCGTTGAATTCGTTACAACATTTCCAACAAAGGTGCATTTACAGAAATAAAATATCAATTGAAAAAATTTTTCGAAAAAAACTCATGACCCCCACCCTTATGACAACGCCAAAATGCGAAGAAAATCACCTCGATTTTTGGTTTTTGTTAATCAAAACCCTTAAAAATAGTGGTCGAAAGTTGGAATGGCATACCTCGTTGAATTCGTTACAAAATTTCCAACAAAGTGGCATTTACAAAAATAAAATATCATTTAAAATTTTTTTTTGGAAAAACATCATGACCCCCACCCTTAGGACAAGGCCCAAATCCGGAGAAAATCACCTAGATTTTTCCGTTTTTTAATCAAAACCCTTGGAAATTGTGGTCGAATGTTGGAATGGCATACCTCGTTGAATTCGTTACAAAATTTCCAACAAAGTGGCATTTACAGAAATAAAATATCAATTGAAAAAATTGTTCGAAAAAAATCATGACCCCCACCGTTATGACAAAGCCAAAATCCGAAGAAAATCACCTCGATTTTTTGGTTTTTTAATCAAAACCCTTGGAATTAGTGGTCGAAAGTTGGAATGGCATACCTCGTTGAATTCGTTACAACATTTCAAACTAAGTGGCATTTACAAAAATTAAATATCACTTAAAACTTTTTTTTGGAAAAACATCATGACCCCCACCCTTAGGACAAGGCCCAAATCCGGAGAAAATCACCTCGATTTTTCGGTTTTTTAATCAGAACCCTTGGAAATAGTGGGCGAATGTTGGAATGGCATACCTAGTTAAATTCGTTACCAAATTTCCAACAAAGTGGCATTTACAAAAATAAAATTGTGACGCTGCGCGCACAAAACCAAGTTATAAATAAAAGAAAGACTAGAGAAATTAAATGAAAGGAGCCTTTAACTCAAATTCAAACCGAGAACGCGCGCGCGCCAACGATCGCGCATGTAGGGGCACACTAGACCAAGAGAGATGGTCACACTTAGCCCGGCAAATCCCACAGACGACGGTCACACTAGATCTCGCCGAGCCCTATATAAGACGGACCACGGGCCATAGAAGATCACTTAGCAGCCAACCGTCTAAGGGTGAAGGATCAACTCCCCAGTGGTGGTAAGCAGCGAAGTCACTTTTTGGTGGACTGGATCATTCGATCCAAGTCCGCTTATACATAGTAGTTAGCTCCTTAGCTTAGTAGTAGTCCCTCCTCCTGGAGGTATCCCTCGGAGACGTCTGATTTTAGGATCACACCTCCTTACAGCACGGTTCACCGGCTGATCTCTCTCTCTTGTGGCTGACTTCAGGGTCCCCAAGTAACTCTCTCTCTCTCTTGTGGCTGACTTCAGGGTCCCCAAGTAACTCTCTCTCTCTGTGGCTGACTTCAGGGTCCCCAAGTCTCTCTCTTTGTGGCTGACTTCAGGGTCCCCAAGTAACTCTCTCTCTCTTGTGGCTGACTTCAGGGTCCCCAAGTAACTCTCTCTCTCTTGTGGCTGACTTCAGGGTCCCCAAGTAACTCTCTCTCTTTGTGGCTGACTTCAGGGTCCCCAAGCAACAAACTCTCTCTCTCTTGTGGCTGACTTCAGGGTCCCCAAGCAAAACAATCTCTCTTGTGGCTGACTTTAGGGTCCCCAAGCAGCGCTCTCTCGCTAGTGGCTGACTTCAGGGTCCCCAAGCACCCCATTCTCATTTCAGGCAACACATCCCGTGCTGGTCCTCTCGAACAGCGGAACGGCTCCCGATACCAGGTATTCTAAGTGGACGAAGGAAGCAAAGGCAGCAAGGGCGGCACCCCGTCAAATCGGAGAACTCGTTAGTTGTTAATCAAATGTCAAGATATTTACTGGAATAAAACCTAGTCTTAATCAATTACTAAGTAATTTCCCACGACTTCTACTCTGGGCTGGGTCGGAACTCTCTTTCAGCAACCACGCCTGACACAAACAAATTCTTGTGACAAACCCTGGCCATCCCTGAGCCACCCGACAGCGACGAACCGTCACAGTGGCGCCCGAACAGGTTAAAGTGGTTGCAAGAGGTAAACCGACACCAGCGGAGTAATGTCGAGCTGGGTATATCTGGCACCAAAGAGCGAACTAACGAAATACACGGAAGAGTTCGGATTAGGAACGGCAGAAAAAAGTGAAGACTTAAGACGTTTGCTGGCAGCGTTCGCCAAAAGAACGGATCATACGGAAACAGTCAGACAAAGACTCGCAGAACTGACAGAAAAATATAAGAGAGAAAAAAGCCCGGCGAAAGAAACAATTCCGGCGATCGTGGTAACCAGGGAAAAGGAGGAGATAATGGACATCAAAGGAGCAAGTCCAGGGGTCGAAACGGAAGGAAAGTCAGAAATAAAAATAGAAACAGATGTTATAGACCGGGTACGCGGATGGGGCATCCGGTACCAAGGAACAACAAACCCGCTGGAGTTCCTAAGCAAAATGGAACAGTGGGCAGGCGGATACGGAATACGGAAGGACCAGCTGATACAGACGATGCCATTCATCCTGGAGGGGATCGCAAGTGATTGGTGGAACACCACGCCGAGCAGGATCGTAACATGGACTCAGCTCAGAACAGAACTTCTAGAATACTTTTTGCCGCCGAGGTATGAGGAACAGTTGGAGAATCAGATTGCACAGATGAAACAGAGAGAAACGGAACCCGTAAGAGAATACGCAATGGGGCTACGAAAACTGATGCAATTCACGAAACTCTCAGAAGAGGCCAAACTGGACCGAGTATACAAAAACAGCAGGAGCAAGATAAAGCTGTACGTTAGGAGGGCAGGATTCAACTCATTGACAGAGTTCCTTAAACTAGCGGAGGAAGTAGAAGAAATAGAGGCAGATGACCGGACACAGACAAGCCAACCTGCACAGCAGCAACTAGAACCGGAGATATGCATGCGCTGCGGAGGAACCGGACATGCGGGAAGCACGTGCAGCAATCCGCCGAGGCTGTTTTGCTGGGTCTGTGGAAGAAACGGTACGAGAACCAAGGAGTGCTGCAGGAGACCTGAGCAGTTGAAGCTGGCAGCTCAGGCTGCAATAAAGGAACCACCAGCAGGAGAACAGCTGTGTTGCGACGGGTTCCAAATAGTAGCCCGGATAAGGGTCGGAAACACGACAGCGAAAGGAATTGTGGACACAGGAGCAACAAGAAGCGCTATAAGCAGAAACAGATATCAAGATCTGAAACAACAAGGTAAATGGTGTGGAACCCGAGCAGAAATAACAATGGCCAACGGAGTAACGCAGAAGGCGATAGGAGAATTCGCGGCAGAAATCCAATTTGGAGGAAGAGCGTTCAGGGTAACATTCATGATACTAACAGAAGTGGCAGGAGGAATACTGTTAGGAATGGACTTTCTAGCCGGGGCACGCAGCACGCTGAGGTGTGTAGGCTTGGAGTTAGAGATGAGAGCAGCCGGAGACAAAGTGGACCAACCGGAGACAAAAACGAATACCAGGGACTTAGGCGTAGTCCAGTATAGAAAGGGAAAATGGAACGAGGTAGCAGACGCCTTACCCAGAGCCACACAGGACGAGTTGAAAGCAATAGAGGTCACGGACAACTGGATCAAGGAGAAGTACAAGGGATCGCAGCAGAAAAAAGCAAGGAAAACGCGGTCGAAAGAGGCAGTAAAAATCCCGAGCACACGGAAAATAAATAGGGTATACATTGGAGACATTAGGACGGCACCGGCGAAGAAGAAGACTACGGCACCGCAAACAACCAGGAACATCCAGTCCGGGCAGGGCAACAGCCAAACCATAAGTACGGTAGCCAGAACCGCCCAGGAGAGCCGAGCAACCGAGACACCGGACAGAGATATCCTAAAGCTCCATGAGGAGGAGCGCGGCGACGAAAACTGGACAATACCAGAAGGAGCGGTAGTGTCACCGACGGCAAGAGCCAGGATACGGGAGAAGCTGGCGGAAAAAAGAAGTGGAAGACAGCAGCGATGGCTTATTAAGGACGGAAAAGCAACCTGGCGGGTGGTATCGAACAGAGGAAATTACGTCACGTTACTATACCACTAAAAACCATAACGGGGGGGGAGTGTGACGCTGCGCGCACAAAACCAAGTTATAAATAAAAGAAAGACTAGAGAAATTAAATGAAAGGAGCCTTTAACTCAAATTCAAACCGAGAACGCGCGCGCGCCAACGATCGCGCATGTAGGGGCACACTAGACCAAGAGAGATGGTCACACTTAGCCCGGCAAATCCCACAGACGACGGTCACACTAGATCTCGCCGAGCCCTATATAAGACGGACCACGGGCCATAGAAGATCACTTAGCAGCCAACCGTCTAAGGGTGAAGGATCAACTCCCCAGTGGTGGTAAGCAGCGAAGTCACTTTTTGGTGGACTGGATCATTCGATCCAAGTCCGCTTATACATAGTAGTTAGCTCCTTAGCTTAGTAGTAGTCCCTCCTCCTGGAGGTATCCCTCGGAGACGTCTGATTTTAGGATCACACCTCCTTACAGCACGGTTCACCGGCTGATCTCTCTCTCTTGTGGCTGACTTCAGGGTCCCCAAGTAACTCTCTCTCTCTTGTGGCTGACTTCAGGGTCCCCAAGTAACTCTCTCTCTCTCTTGTGGCTGACTTCAGGGTCCCCAAGTAACTCTCTCTTGTGGCTGACTTCAGGGTCCCCAAGTAACTCTCTCTCTCTTGTGGCTGACTTCAGGGTCCCCAAGTAACTCTCTCTCTCTTTGTGGCTGACTTCAGGGTCCCCAAGTAACTCTCTCTCTCTTGTGGCTGACTTCAGGGTCCCCAAGCAACAAACTCTCTCTCTTGTGGCTGACTTCAGGGTCCCCAAGCCAAACAATCTCTCTTGTGGCTGACTTTAGGGTCCCCAAGCAGCGCTCTCTCGCTAGTGGCTGACTTCAGGGTCCCCAAGCACCCCATTCTCATTTCAGGCAACACATCCCGTGCTGGTCCTCTCGAACAGCGGAACGGCTCCCGATACCAGGTATTCTAAGTGGACGAAGGAAGCAAAGGCAGCAAGGGCGGCACCCCGTCAAATCGGAGAACTCGTTAGTTGTTAATCAAATGTCAAGATATTTACTGGAAATAAAACCTAGTCTTAATCAATTACTAAGTAATTTCCCACGACTTCTACTCTGGGCTGGGTCGGAACTCTCTTTCAGCAACCACGCCTGACACAAACAAATTCTTGTGACAAACCCTGGCCATCCCTGAGCCACCCGACAGCGACGAACCGTCACAAAATATAATTTAAAAATTTATTTTGGAAAAACATCATGACCCCCACCCTTAGGACAAGGCCTAAATCCGGAGAAAATCACCTAGATTTTTCGGTTATTTAATCAAAACCCTTGGAAATAGTGGTCGAATGTTGGAATGGCATACCTCGATAAATTCGTTACAATATTTCCAACAAAGTGGAATGGCATACCTCGTTGAATTCGTTACAACATTTCCAACTAAGTGGCATTTACAAAAAAAAATATCATTTCAAAGATTTTTTTGAAAAAACATCATGACCCCCACCCTTAGGACAAGGACCAAATCCGGAGAAAATCACCTCGATTTTTCGGTTTTTTAATCAAAACCCTTGGAAATTGTGTTCGAATGTTGGAATGGCATACCTCGTTGAATTCGTTACAACATTTCCAACAATGTGGCATTTACAAAAATAAAATATCATACATTTTTTTTCGAAAAAAAAAAAAAGGCCCAAGTACGGAGAAAATCACCTCGATTTTTCGGTTTTTTAATGAAAACCCTTGGAAATAGTGGTCGAATGTTGGAATGGCATACCTCGTTGAATTCGTTACAAAATTTCCAACAAAGTGGCATTTACAAAAATAAAATATCATTTAAAAATTTTTTTGGAAAAACATCATGACCCCCACCCTTAGGATAAGGCCCAAATCCGGAGAAAATCACCTAGATTTTTCCGTTTTTTAATCAAAACCCTTGGAAATAGTGGTCGAATGTTGGAATGGCATACCTCGTTGAATTCGTTACAAAATTTCCAACAAAGTGGCATTTACAGAAATAAAATATCAATTGAAAAAATTGTTCGAAAAATATCATGACCCCCACCGTTATGACAAAGCCAAAATCCGAAGAAAATCACCTCGATTTTTCTGTTTTTTAATCAAAACCCTTGGAATTAGTGGTCGAAAGTTGGAATGGCATACCTCGTTGAATTCGTTACAACATTTCCAACAAAGGTTTATTGACAGAAATAAAATATCAATTGAAAAAATTTTTCGAAAAAAAATCATGACCTCCACCCTTATGACAACGCAAAAATGCGAGAAAATCACCTCGATTTTTCGGTTTTTTAATCAAAAGCCTTGGAAATTGTTATCGAATGTTGGAATGGCATACCTCGTTGAATTCGTTACACCATTTCCAACAAAGTGGCATTTACAAAAATAAAATATCATTTAAAATTTTTTTTTGAAAAACATCATGACCCCCACCCTTAGGACAAGGCCCAAATCCGGAGAAAATCACCTAGATTTTTCGGTTTTTTAATCAAAACCCTTGGAAATAGTGGTCGAATGTTTTAATGGCATACCTCGTTAAATTCGTTACAATATTTCCAACAAAGTGGCATTTACAGAAATAAAATATCAATTGAAAAAAATTGTTCGAAAAAATCATGACCCCCACCCTTATGACAACACCAAAATCCGACGAAAATCACCTCGATTTTTCGGTTTTTTAATCAAAAGCCTTGGAAATTGTGATCGAATGTTGGAATGGCATTCCTCGTTGAATTCGTTACAACATTTCCAACAAAGGTTCATCGACAGAAATAAAATATCAATTGAAAAAATTTTTCGAAAAAAAATCATGACCTCCACCCTTATGACAACGCAAAAATGCGAAGAAAATCACCTAGATTTTTCGGTTTTTTAATCAAAACCCTTGGAATTAGTTGTCGAAAGTTGGAATGGCATACCTCGTTGAATTCGTTACAACATTTCAAACTAAGTGGCATTTACAAAAATTAAATATCACTTAAAACTTTTTTTGGAAAAACTTCAAGACCCCCACCCTTAGGACAAGGCCCAAATCCGAAGAAAATTTCTTCGATTTTTCGTATTTTTAATCAAAACCCTTGGAAATAGTGGTCGAATGTTGGAATGGCATACCTCGTTGAATTCGCTACAACATTTCCAACAAAGGTGCATTTATAGAAATAAAAAACCAATTGAAAAAATTTGTCGAAAAAAAAACATGACCCCCACCCTTATGACAACGCCAAAAGAAAATCACCTCGATTTTTCGGTTTTTTAATCAAAACCCTGGGAAATAGTGGTCGAAAGTTAGAATGGCTTACCTCGTTGAATTCGTTACAACATTTCCAACAAAGGTGCATTTACAGAAATAAAATTTCAATTAAAAAAATATTTCGAAAAACAATCATGACCCCCACCCTTATGACAACGTCAAAATGCGAAGAGAATCACCTCGATTTTTCGGTTTTTTAATCAAAACCCTTGGAAATAGTGGTCGAATGTTGGAATGGCATACCTTGTTTAATTCGTTACAATATTTCCAACAAAGTGGCATTTACAGAAATAAAATATCAAATGAAAAAATTGTTCGAAAAAAATTATGACCCCCACCCTTATGACAACACCGAAATTCGAAGAAAATCACCTCGATTTTGCGGTTTTTTAATCAAAAGCCTTGGAAATTGTGATCGAATGTTGGAATGGCATACCTCGTTGAATTCGTTACAAAATTTCCAACAAAGTGGCATTTACAGAAATAAAATATCAATTGAAAAACACCTTATGACAACCCCAAAATCCGAAGAAAATCACCTCGATTTTTCGTATTTTTAATCAAAAGCCTTGAAAATAGTAGTCGAATGTTGGAATGGCATTCCTCGTTGAATTCGTTACAACATTTCCAACAAAGTGGCATTTACAAAAATAAAATATCATACATTTTTTTTGAAAAACATCATGACCCCCACCCTCAGGACAAGGCCCAAATCCGGAGAAAATCACCTCGATTTTTCGGTTTTTTAATGAGAACCCTTGGAAATAGTGGTCGAATGTTGGAATGGCATACCTCGTTAAATTCGTTACAAAATTTCCAAAAAGTGGCATTTACAAAAATAAAATATCATATAAAAAATTTTTTTTTGAAAAAACATCATGACCCCCACCCTTAGGACAAGGCCCAAATCCGGAGAAAATACCTCAATTTTTCGGTTTTTTAATCAAAACCCTTGGTAATAGTGGTCGAAAGTTGGAATGGCATACCTCGTTGAATTCGTTGCAAAATCTGAAGAAAATTACTTAGATTTTTCGTATTTGTAATCAAAACCCTTGGAAATAGTGGTCGAATGTTGGAATGGCATACCTCGTTGAATTCGTTACAACATTTCCAACAAAAGTGCATTTACAGAAATAAAATATCAATTAAAAAAATATTTCGAAAAAAAATCATGACCCCCACCCTTATGACAACGCCAAAATGCGAAGAAAATCACCTCGATTTTTCGGTTTTTTAATCAAAACCCTTGGAAATAGTGGTCGAAAGTTGGAATGGCATACCTCGTTGAATTCGTTACAACATGTCCAACAAAGGTGCATTTACAGAAACAAAATATCAATTAAAAAAATTGTTCGAAAAAAATCATGACCCCCACCCTTATGACAACGCCAAAATCCGAAGAAAATCACATCGATTTTTCGGTTTTTTAATCAAAGCCCTTGGAAATAGTGGTCGAATGTTGGAATTTATAGAAATAAAATAACAATTGAAAAAATTTTTCGAAAAAAAATTACCCCCACCCTTATGACAACGCCAAAATCCGAAGAAAATCACCTCGATTTTTCGGTTTTTTAATCAAAACCCTGGGAAATAGTGGTTGAAAGTTGGAATGGCATACCTCGTTGAATTCGTTACAACATGTCCAACGAAGGTGCATTTACAGAAATAAAATAACAATTTAAAAAATTTTTCGAAAAAAATCATGACCCCCACCCTTAGGACAACGCCAAAATACGAAGAAAATCACCTCGATTCTTCGGTTTTTTCATCAAAAGCAAGCTTTGGTAAAAAATAATTGTGATCGAATGTTGGAATGGCATACCTCGTTGAATTCGTTACAACATTTCCAACTAAGTGGCATTTACAACTATAAAATATCATTTAAAAAATTTTTTTTGAAAAACATCATGACCCCCACCCTTTGGACAAGGCCCAAATGAAGAATACTATTTTTGGTTTTAATCAAAAGCCTTGGAAATTGTGGTCGAAAGTTGGAATGGCGTACCTCGTTGAATTCGTTACAACATTTCCAACAAAGTGGCATTTACAGAAATAAAATTTCAATTGAAAAAATTGTTCGAAAAAAATCATGACCCCCACCCTTATGACAAGACCAAAATCCGAAGAAAATCACCTCGATTTTTCGGTTTTTTAATCAAAAGCCTTGGAAATTGTGATCGAATGTTGGAATGGCATACCTCGTTGAATTCGTTACAATATTTCCAACAAAGTGGCATTTACAAAAATAAAATATCAATTGAAAAAATTTTTTGAAAAAATCATGACCCCCACCCTTATGACAAGGCTCAAATCCAAAGAAAATCACCACGATTTTTCGGTTTTTTAATCAAAACCCTTGGAAATAGTAGTCGAATGTTGGAATGGCATACCTCGTTGAATTCGTTACAAAATATCCAACAAAGTGGCATTTACAGAAATAAAATATCAATTGAAAAATTGTTCGAAAAAATCATGACCCCACCCTTATGACAACGCCAAAATGCGAAGAAAATCACCTCGATTTTTCGGTTTTTTAATCAAAACCCTGGGAAATAGTGGTTATCGAAAGTTGGAATGGCATACCTCGTTGAATTCGTTACAACATTTCCAACAAATGTGGCATTTATAAAAAAAAAATTTAAAAAATTTTTTTGGAAAAAAAACATGACCCCCACCCTTAGGACAAGGCCCAAAATCCGGAGAAAATAACCTCGATTTTTCAGTTTTTTTAATCAAAAGCCTTGGAAATTGTGATCGAATGTTGGAATGGCATACCGCGTTGAATTCGTTACAACATTTCCAACAAAGTGGCATTTACAAAAATAAAATATCATTTAAAAAATTTTTTTGTAACCATCATGACCTCCACCCTTAGGACAAGGCCAAAGTCCGAAGAAAATCACCTCGATTTTTCGGTTTTTTAATCAAAACCCTTGGAAATTGTGATGGAATATTGGAAAAGGCATACCTCGTTGAATTCGTTACAAAATTTCCAACAAAGTAGCATTTACAAAAATAAAATATCATTTAAAAATTTTTTTTGGAAAAACATCATGACCCCCACCCTTAGGACAAGGCCCAAATTCGGAAAAATCACATTTATCGGTTTTTTAATCAAAACCCTTGGAAATAGTGGTCGAATGTTGGAATGGCATACCTCGTTGAATTCGTTACAAAATTGCCTACAAAGTGGCATTTACAGAAATAATATATCAATTGAAAAAATTGTTGGAAAAAAAAAATGACCCCCACCCTTATGACAACGCCAAAATCCGAAGAAAATCACCGCGATTTTTCGTATTTTTAATCAAAACCCTTGGAAATTGTGATGGAATGTTGGAAATGGCATACCTCGTTGAATTCGTTACAACATTTACAACAAAGGTGCATTTACAGAAATAAAATATCAATTGAAAAAATTTTTCGAAAAAAATCATAACCCCACCTAGTGGCAACACCAAAATCCGAAGAAAATCACCTCGATTTTTCGGTTTTTTAATCAAAACCCTTGGAAATTGTGATCGAATGTTGGAATGGTATACCTCGTTGAATTCGTTACAAAATTTCCAACAAAGTGGCATTTACAAAAATAAAATATCATTTGAAAAATTTTTTCGAAAAACATCATGACCTGGGCCCACCCGGAGAAAATCAAGGCCCAAATTTCGGTTTTTTAATCAAAACCCTTGGAAATAGTGGTCGAATGTTGGAATGGCATACCTCGTTGAATTCGTTACAAAATTGCCTACAAAGTGGCATTTACAAAACTAAAATATCAATTGAAAAAACTGTTGGAAAAAAAAATGACCCCCACCGTTATGATAACGCCAAAATCCGAAAAAAATCACCTCGATTTTTCGTATTTTTAATCAAAACCCTTGGAAATAGTGATGGAATGTTGGAAAGGCATACCTCGTTGAATTCGTTACAAAATTTCCAACAAAGTGGCATTTACAGAAATAAAATATCAATTGAAAAAATTTTTGAAAAAAAATGACCCCCACCCTTATGACAACGCCAAAATCCGAAAGAAAATCACCTCGATTTTTCGGTTTTTTAATCAAAACCCTTGGAAATAGTGGTCGAATGTTGGAATGGCATACCTCGTTGAATTCGTTACAACATTTCCAACAAAGTGGCATTTACAGAAATAAAATATCAATTGAAAAAATTGTTCGAAAAAAAAAATGACCCCCACCCTTATGACAACGCCAAAATCCGAAGAAAATCACCTCGATTTTTCGTATTTTTAATCAAAAGCCTTGGAAATTGTGATCGAATGTTGGAATGGCATACCTCGTTGAATTCGTTACAACATTTCCATCAAAGTGGCATTTACAAAAATAAAATATCAATTAAAAAATTTTTGGAAAAAAATCATGACCCCCACCCTTAGGACAAGGCCCAAATCCGGAGAAAATCTCCTCGATTTTTCGGTTTTTTAATCAAAAGCCTTGGAAATAGTGGTCGAAAGTTGGAATGCCCTTCCTCGTTGAATTCGCTACAACATTTCCAACAAAGGTGCATTTACAAAAATAAAATAACAATTGAAAAATTTTTTTGAAAAAAACCATGACCCCCACCCTTATGACAACGCCAAAATCCAAAGAAAATCACGTCGATTTTTCGTATTTTTAATCAAAAGCTTTGGAAATTGTGCTCGAATGTTGGAATGGCATACCTCGTTGAATTCGTTACAACATTTCCAACAAAGTGGCATTTACAAATTGAAAATATCAATTGAAAAATGTTTCGAAAAAAATCTTGATCCCCACCCTTATGACAACCAACGGAATCCGGAGAAAATCACCTCGATTTTTCTTAAAAAACCTTGGAAATTGTGATCGAATGTTGGAAAATCATACCTCGTTGAATTCGTTACAACATTTCCAACAAATTGGCATTTACAAAATTAGAATATCAATTGAAAAAACTTTTTCGAAAAAAACATGACCCCCACCCTTATGACAACACCAAAATCCGAAGAAAATCACCTCGATTTTTCGGTTTTTTAATCAAAACCCTTGAAAATAGTGGTCGAATGTTGGAATGGTATACCTCGCTGAATTCGTTACAAAATTTCCAACAAAGTGGCATTTACAGAAATAATATATCAATTGAAAAAATTGTTCGAAAAAAATCATGACCCCCACCGTTATGACAAAGCCAAAATCCGAAGAAAATCACCCCGATTTTTCGGTTTTTTAATCAAAACCCTTGGAAATAGTGGTCGAAAGTTGGAATGGCATACCTCGTTGAATTCGTTACATTTCCAACAAAGGTGCATTTACAGAAATAAAATATCAATTGAAAAAATTTTTTGAAAAAAAATCATAACCTCCACCCTTATGACAACGCCAAAATGCGAAGAAAATCACCTAGAATTTTCCGTTTTTTAATCATAACCCTTGGAAATAGTGGTCGAATGTTCGAATGGCATACCTCGTTGAATTCGTTACAACATTTCCAACAAAATGGCATTTACAGAAAAAAAAATTACAATTGAAAAAATATTTCGAAAAAAAATCATAACCCCCACTCTTATGACAACACCAAAATCCGAAGAAATTCACCTCGATTTTTCGGTTTTTTAATCAAAACCCTTGGAAATAGTGGTCGAATGTTGGAATGGCATACATCGTTGAATTCGTGACAACATTTCCAACAAAGTGGCATTTACAAAAATAAAATATAATTTACAAATTTTTTTGGAAAAACATCATGACCCCCACTCTTATGACAAGGCCCAAATCCGGAGAAAATCACCTCGATTTTTCGGTTTTTTAATCAAATCGAATGTTGGAATGGCATACCTCGTTGAATTCGTCACAAAATTTCCAACAAAGTGGCATTTACAGAAATAAAATATCAATTGCAAAAATTTTTCGAAAAAAATCATGACCCCCACCGTTATGACAACGCCAAAATCCGAAGAAAATCACCTCGATTTTTCGTATTTTTAATCAAAAGCTTTGGAAATTGTGCTCGAATGTTGGAATGGCATACCTCGTTGAATTCGTTACAACATTTCCATCAAAGTGGCATTTACAAAAATAAAATAGCATACATTTTTTTTGGAAAAACATCATGACCCCCACCCTTAGGACGAGGCCCAAGTCCGGAGAAAATCACCACGATTTTTCGGTTTTTTAATCGAAACCCTTGGAAATAGTGGTCGAATGTTGGAATGGCATACCTCGTTGAATTCGTTACAAAATTTCCAACAAAGTGGCATTTACAGAAATAAAATATCAATTGCAAAAATTTTTCGAAAAAAATCATGACGTTTATGACAACACCAAAATACGAAGAAAATCACCTCGATTTTTCGTATTTTTAATCAAAAGCTTTGGAAATTGTGCTCGAATGTTGGAATGGCATACCTCGTTGAATTCCTTACAACATTTCCAACAAAGTGGCATTTACAAAAATAAAATATCATAAATTTTTTTTGGAAAAACATCATGACCCCCACCCTTAGGACGAGGCCCAAGTCCGGAGAAAATCTCCTCGATTTTTCGGTTTTTAAATCAAAACCCTTGGAAATAGTGGTCGAAAGTTGGAATGCCCTTCCTCGTTGAATTCGCTTAAACATTTCCAAAAAAGGTGCATTTACACAAATAAAATAACAATTGAAAAATTTTTTCGAAAAAAAATCATGACTCCCACCATTATGACAACGCCAAAATCCAAAGAAAATCAACTCGATTTTTCGTATTTTTAATCAAAAGCTTTGGAAATTGTGCTCGAATGTTGGAATGGCATACCTCGTTGAATTCGTTACAACATTTCCAACAAAGTGGCATTTACAGATTGAAAATATCAATTGAAAAAATGTTACGAAAAAAATCTTGATCCCCACCCTTATGACAACAACGGAATCCGGAGAAAATCACCTCGATCAAAAGCCTTGGAAATTGTAATCGAATGTTGGATTGGCACACCTCGTTGAATTCGTTACAACATTTCCAACAAATTGGCATTTACAAAATTAGAATATCAATTGAAAAAACTTTTCGAAAAAAATCATGACCCCCACCCTTATGACAACGCCAAAATCCGAAGAAAATCACCTCGATTTTTCGGTTTTTTTATCAAAACCCTTGGAAATAGTGGTCGAAAGTTGGAATGGCATACCACTTTGAATTCGTTAAAAAATATCCAACAAAGGTGCATTTACAAAAATAAAAAAACAATTGAAAGAATTTTTCGAAAAAACATCATGACCCCCACCATTAGGACATGGCCCAAATCCGAGGAAAATCACCTCGATTTTTCGGTTTTTTAATCAAACCAAGGCTTTTGGTTAAAAAGAAAATCAATTGTGATCGAATGTTGGAATGGCATACCTCGTTGAATTCGTTACAACATTTCCAACAAAGTGGCACTTACCAAAATAAAATATCAATTGAAAAAATGGTTCGAAAAAAATCATGACCCCCACCCTTATGACAACACCAAAATCCGAAGAAAATCACCTCGATTTTTCGGTTTTTTAATCAAAAGCCTTGGAAATTGTGATCGAATGTTGGAATGGCATACCTCGTTGAATTCGTGACAACAGTACCAACAAAGTGGCATTTACAAAAATAAAATATCATTTAAAAGTTTTTTTGGAAAAACATCATGACCCCCACCCTTAGGACAAGGCCCAAATCCGGAGAAAATCACCTCGATTTTTCGGTTTTTTAATCAAAACCCTTGGAAATAGTGGTCGAATGTTGGAATGGCATACCTCGTTGAATTCGTTACAATATGGCAATATGGCAAAGTGGCATTCACAGAAATAAAATATCAATTGAAAAAATTGTTCGAAAAAAAAAATTACCCCCACCCTTATGACAACACCAAAATCCGAAGAAAATCACCTCGATTTTTCGGTATTTTAATCAAAAGCCTTGGAAATTGTGATCGAATGTTGGAATGGCATACCTCGTTGAATTCGTTACAACATTTCCAACTAAGTGGCATTTAGAGAAATAAAATATCAATTGAAAAAATGTTTCAAAAAAATCATGACCCCCACCGTTATTACAAAGCCAAAACCCGTAGAAAATTACCTTGATTTTTCGGTTTTTTAATCAAAACCCTTGGAAATAGTGGTCGAAAGTTGGAATGGCATACCTCGTTGAATTCGTTACAACATTTCCAACAAAGGTGCATTTACAGAAATAAAATATCAATCGAAAAAATTTTTCGAAAAAAAATCATAACCTCCACCCTTATGACAACGCCAAAATGCGAAGAAAATCACCTAGAATTTTCCGTTTTTTAATCAAAACCCTTGGAAATAGTGGTCGAATGTTGGAATGGCATACCTCGTTGAATTCGTTACAACATTTCCAACAAAGTGGCACTTACCAAAATAAAATATCAATTGAAAAAATGGTTCGAAAAAAATCATGACCCCCACCCTTATGACAACACCAAAATCCGAAGAAAATCACCTCGATTTTTCGGTTTTTTAATCAAAACCCTTGGAAATAGTGGTCGAATGTTGGAATGGCATACCTCGTTGAATTCGTTACAACATTTCCAACAAAGTGGCATTTATAGAAATAAAATATCAATTGAAAAAATTTTTCGAAAAAATCATGACCCCCACCGTTATGACAAAGCCAAATCATTTTAATCAAAACCCTTGGAAATAGTGGTCGAAAGTTGGAATGGCATACCTTTTGAATTCGTTACAACATTTCCAACAAAGGTGCATTTACAGAAATAAAATATCAACTGAAATAATTTTTCGAGAAAAAATCATGACCTCCACCCTTATGACAACGCCAAAATGCAAAGAAAATCACCTCGATTTTTGGTTTTTTTAATCAAAAGCCTTGGAAATTGTTATCGAATGTTGGAATGGCATACCTCGTTGAATTCGTTACAACATTTCCAACTAAGTGGCATTAACAAAAATTAAATATTGTTGAAATTAGTTCCAATGTTCCCGTATATTAACATATGTACATAACAGAATATAAGAATAACATCTGAGAAGCGAACCTTGAGAGAACAAGCTGTTATGTTACACTCGGCGAGTCGAGTAAAGCTAGCCATCGCAAGTAGATCACCGCGCAGAGTCGCATTTAATAAATAATCATTTTTATTAATTAAAAACCAACGCTTCCTTGTTTAATGTACACTCGGGCGGTCGGACTTCTCCTCTGAACAGGTTATGGGCCCAGAGCATAGTTTTGCTGCGTAAAGTGCATTAAAAAAAGGTAGTTCGGTCTACACCGCGGGATAACGGGAGTTACGTGGAATACATATTTTTTCGGTCATCATGAGCGCCATGTACCAGATAGATAAACTGGACACAGGAAATTATGACACCTGGATAATCCAAATGCGCAGTGTGCTGGTCCATGCAGAGGTCTGGAAGGTGATCCAGGGACAGCGGCCAGATGGAGATGACGGAACATGGGACGGACTCGATCAAAAGGCTTTAGCTATGATTACGTTGAGCGTGAAGCAAACCCAATTGGGTTACCTTAAAAGCTGTGCAACGGCCAGCAGCGGTTCACCAGCCAAGCGGCCCAGTGCGTAAAGTCTCTCTTTACAAAAAGTTACTTGGGATGCGTATGGCAGAAGGTGACGAAATAGTAACGCACATAAATGCGTTCTGCTCGACAGTGGACAAACTTAGCGAAGTTGATATTAAGCTAGGTGACGAACTAACAGCAATAATATTATTGTCGAGTTTAAGCAAAGAGTTCGAGAATTTCGTCATAGCCATGGAAACGCGGGATACTTTGCCCTTGTTGGATGGGTTGAAGGTTAAACTTCTTGCAGAAGGAGAAAGAAGAAGCAGCGAAGTCAAAGAAAGAGCAGAATATGAACAGTTAGCTTTTCATGCAAAGTCGCAGCCGGAGAACACAAGGAATAAGAGAAAAGACAAATCCAACGTGGAGTGCTATAATTGCGGACAGCGAGGCCACTATAAGAATCAGTGTAAAAAGCAAGGCAAGAACGAATTGGCAAAGGAGCCACAACAGTACAAGAACAGATCGTATACAGTAGTACCTGCAAGTGACGTACAAGAGTTAGAAGTTTCTAGCTGGTGTCTTGATAGTGGGGCTACAGCTCATATGTGCTGCGTTCAAAGTCTTTTTATTAATTATGTGCCGCGAGTGGAGGATATTATTTTGGCCGATAACAACGTAATGAGAGCTGTTGGAAAAGGTGACGTGACAGTGAAAACAGATTATTGCAATTTGACACTGCAAAATGTTTTGCACGTACCAGCAATGAAAGGAAATTTCATGTCCATTAATTGTGCAGTTTCCCGTGGTTGTACAGTTACTTTTCGCAAAGACTGTGCGATTGTACATTAAGACGGAGAAGAAGTTTTGAAAGCGCACAGGCAAAACAAATTTTTTTTTTTTTGGAGAGCAAAAGAAATACTTGTTTCGGCGCCATGTAGACTAGTGCGAGTCTATGGCATAACCGATATGGACATTTAAACTATTCGAGTTTAAACGATTTGGTAAGACATTCAATGGTTCAAGGCATTAATGGTGTAAATTTTGCAGAAAGAAGCCAGTGCCTGTCATGTATGAAGAGCAAGATACACACACAGCCGTATCCAGTGTCCGAGAACAGAGCCAAACATCAGCTGGAGCTGAGCCATACAGATGTGTGCGGGCCAATGGAAAAAAGGTCTATTGGAGGAGCATCATATTTTGTCACATTTATTGACGATATAACCCGCCGTGTGTTTGTTTATTTTATAAAATCCAAAGACGAAGTATACGACAAATTTCTTCTGTTTTAAAACAAGATAAAAGCAGTACGCAGTGATAATGGGCGTGAGTTTGTTAATAAACGTTTTGACAAATTGTTCCAGGAAAATGGCATTATACGGCAGTTGACTGTGCCATTTAGTCCGCAGCAAAACGGCGTGGCAGAGCGAGCCAACAGAACGCTTGTGGAAATGGCCAGGAGTTTGCTTATACACTCAGAGTCTATGGGCAGAGGCGGTGATGACAGCTAGTTACATCAGAAATCGATCACCCACAGCAGCTCTTGTTGGAATCACTCCGTATGAGGCTTGGAGTGGGAAAAAACCCAATGTGAGCCACTTGCGTGTTTTTGGATCGTCAGCCGTAGGACTAAACAAATGTCACCGCGGTAAATTCAAGGCCAAAGGCAAGGAGTATCGGTTCGTCGGGTATTCACTGGAGTCCAAAGGGTACAGGTTGTACGATCCGGTGACACAACAGGTCGTTGTGAAACGCGACTTACTATTTAATGAGATACAGCAAGATGAGCATAAGATTTTTGAATTCCCAGTAGCACAAGCGTCGTCGAGGGAACCAACAAATGTACTCAAAGCAGAGTTGCAGCGCGATAGAGATGAGCAGCAGGACGAATCTGAAGGAGACACAGATCGTGATCAGCAGGATGAGGAGCCGGCGCACCCTGATGGAGAGGCCGTCAGAATTGGGCCAGGGAGGCCTAGAATTATTCGGAGCGGCAAGTCAGGGCGACCAAGGAAGGAATTTAACGTGATCAACGCAATGACCAAAGCAGAAATTCAACTCCCGCAAAGCTGTACTGAAGCGCTAAGTAGCCAGCAGGTAACATTTTGGAAGGCAGCCATGAAGTCGGAGTATGACTCGCTCGTGGCAAATAATACATGGACCCTTACCGAGTTGCCCAAGGGACAGAAGGCGATAGGATGCCGATGGGTTTTTACCATAAAAAGAGACAGCGAAGGGAATCCCGAGCGATATAAGTCCCGTTTGGTAGCAAAGGGTTGCTCCCAAAAATTCTGAGTTAATTATGGAGAAACTTTCTCACCAGTGTGCCGATATGAGACAATCCGTCTAGTTTTGGCGCTGTCAGTGGAGCTAAAGATGTACCTACACCAGATGGATGTGTGCACAGCTTATCTCAATAGTGATTTGAGCGAGTGTGTGTACATGAAGCAGCCGAAGGGTTTCGAGGACGAAGCGTGCATGGGCAAGGTGCTAAGGCTCAACAAGGCGATATATGGTCTGAAACAGGCAGGCCGAGAGTGGAAGAGTTTGGATGCAGCACTTCGAGAGATTGGATTCGTGCCCTGTCAATATGAAGCATGCTTGTATAAGCAGGACATAAACGGTAACTTGTGTCTTGTACTAATTTATGTCGACGATCTTCTTGTAGCGTGTCAAAACAAAGCGGACCTAGTGCAGATCAAATCGATGATAGCTTCGAGATTTGAATGCGTGGACAAAGGCCAGCTGAATATGTTTTTGGGCATGCAGATTGAACGTGAAGGCGAGTTGGGCAGTATAACGATGAACCAGACGTTGTACATCAAGGATATGCTGCAGCGACATGGTCTGGAGCAGTGCAGGCAGACGAAAACACCGTTAGGCGCAGGATTTCAGGTGGTATGCAACGACGAGCGTTGTGTTGCTCAGGATCCAACTGCATATCAGTCAGCGATAGGAGAATTAATGTGGCTTGCATTAATCTCAAGGCCAAATATTTACCACTCTGTGGTTAAGTTGGCGCAACGAAATAAGGACCCTCATGGTGAACATGTCTTGGCCATGAAGCATGTTATGATGTACTTGGCTGGAACGGCCACCAACAAGTTAAGCTATTGCGCAGGAGACTTGCCACTAGTGGGTTACGTGGATGCCGACTGGGCCGGCGACGTCAGCCACCGACGGTCGTATACAGGATTTGTTTTCCTTATGGCAGGAGGACCCATTTCTTGGAAGTCGGAGAGGCAAGACAGTGTTGCCTTGAGCAGCACGGAGGCTGAATACATGGCGCTGTCGTCAGCTGTAAAAGAGGCGCTACATTTGAGACGTTTAATCATCGAGATCGGTTGTGGACGAGAGGATACACCCACAATTATCTACGAAGACAATCTTAGCGCACAGAATTTGGCAAAAAATCCAGTTTATCATGCACGTTCGAAGCATATTGATATCAGGTATCATTTTGTTAGGGAAGTTATCCAGCAAGGCGATGTAAAATTGAAGTATGTATCAACCAACGATATGATAGCTGATTTGTTAACTAAGAATTTGTCAAAACTAAGACATGAGAAATTTGTTAAACTTATGAATATAATGTAAATATTGTACCAAGATATATAAACATGGTAACATTGAGGAGAGGTGTTGAAATTAGTTCCAATGTTCCCGTATATTAACATATGTACATAACAGAATATAAGAATAACATCTGAGGAGCGAACATTGAGAGAACAAGCTGTTATGTTACACTCGGCGAGTCGAGTAAAGCTAGCCATCGCAAGTAGATCACCGCGCAGAGTCGCGTTTAATAAATAATCATTTTTATTAATTAAAAACCAACGCTTCCTTGTTTAATGTACACTCGGGCGGTCGGACTTCTCCTCTGAACAAATATCATTTAAAAGTTTTTTTTGGAAAAACATCATGACCCCCACCCTTAGGACAAGGCCCAACTCCGGAGAAAATCACCTAGATTTTTCCGTTTTTTAATCAAGACCCTTGGAAATTGTGGTCGAATGTTGGAATGGCATACCTCGTTGAATTCGTTACAAAATTTCCAACAAAAAGGCATTTATAGAAATAAAATATCAATTGAAAAGTTGTTCGAAAAAAATCATGACCTCCACCCTTATGACAACGCCAAAATCCAAAGAAAATCACCTCGATTTTTCGGTTTTTTAATCAAAACCATTGGAAATAGTGGTCGAAAGTTGGAATGGCATACCTCGTTGAATTCGTTACAATATTTCCAACAAAGCGGCATTTTTAGAAATAAAATATCAATTGAAAAAATTGTTCGAAAAAAATCATGACCCCTACCGTTTATGACAAAGCCAAAATCCGAAGAAAATCACACAGATTTTTCGGTTTTTTAATCAAAACCCTTGGAAATAGTGGTCGAAAGTTGGAATTCGTTACAACATTTCCAACAAAGGTGCATTTACAGAAATAAAATATCAATTGAAAAAATTTTTCGAAAAAAAATCATTACCCCCACCCTTATGACAACGCCAAAATCCAAAGAAAATAACCTCGATTTTTCGTATTTTTAATCAAAAGCCTTGGAAATTGTGATCGAATGTTGGAATGGCATACCTCGTTGAATTCGTTACAACATTTCCAACAAAGTGGCATTTACAGAAATAAAATATCAATTGAAAAAATTGTTCGAAAAAAATCTTGACCCCCACCGTTATGACAACGCCAAAATCCGAAGAAAATCACCTCGATTTTTCGTATTTTTAATCAAAAGCCTTGGAAATTGTGATCGAATGTTGGAATGGCATACCTCGTTGAAAAAATTGTTCGAAAAAAAAATGACCCCCACCCTTATGACAACGCCAAAATCCGAAGAAAATCCCCAATACTTTTCGTATATTTTATCAAAAGCCTTGGAAATTGTGATCGAATGTTGGAATGGCATACCTCGTTGAATTCGTTACAACATTTCCAACAAAGTGGCATTTATAGAAATAAAATATAAATTGAAAAAAAATTTCGAAAAAATCATGACCCCCACCATTATGACAAAGCCAAAATCCGAAGAAAATTACCTCAATTTTTCGGTTTTTTAATCAAAACCCTTGGAAATAATGGTCGAAAGTTGGAATGGCATATCTCGTTGAATTCGTTACAACATTTCCAACAAAGGTGCATTTACAGAAATAAAATATCAATTGAAAAAATTTTTCGAAAAAAAATCATTACCCCCACCCTTATGACAACGCCAAAATGCAAAGAAAATCACCTCGATTTTTTGTTTTTTTAATCAAAAGCCTTGGAAATTGTTATCGAATGTTGGAATGGCATACCTCGTTGAATTCGTTACAACATTTCCAACTAAGTGGCATTAACATAAATTAAATATCATTTAAAAGTTTTTTTTGGAAAAACATCATGACCCCCACCCTTAGGACAAGGCCCAACTCCGGAGAAAATCACCTAGATTTTTCCGTTTTTTAATCAAGACCCTTGGAAATTGTGGTCGAATGTTGGAATGGCATACCTCGTTGAATTCGTTACAAAATTTCCAACAAAAAGGCATTTATAGAAATAAAATATCAATTGAAAAGTTGTTCGAAAAAAATCATGACCTCCACCTTTATGACAACGCCAAAATCCGAAGAAAATCACCTCGATTTTCGGTTTTTTAATCAAAACCATTGGAAATAGTGGTCGAAAGTTGGAATGGCATACCTCGTTGAATTCGTTACAACATTTCCAACAAAGTGGCATTTACAGAAATAAAATATTAATTGAAAAAATTGTTCGAAAAAAATCATGACCCCCACCCTTATGACAACGCCAAAATCCAAAGAAAATAACCTCGATTTTTCGTATTTTTAATCAAAAGCCTTGGAAATTGTGATCGAATGTTGGAATGGCATACCTCGTTGAATTCGTTACAACATTTCCAACAAAGTGGCATTTATAGAAATAAAATATCAATTGAAAAAAAATTTTCGAAAAAATCATGACCCCCACCATTATGACAAAGCCAAAATCCGAAGAAAATTACCTCAATTTTTCGGTTTTTTAATCAAAACCCTTGGAAATAGTGGTCGAAAGTTGGAATGGCATACCTCGTTGAATTCGTTACAACATTTCCAACAAATGTGCATTTACAGAAATAAAATATCAATTAAAAAAATTTTTCGAAAAAAATCATGACCTCCACCCTTATGACAACGCCAAATGCAAAGAAAATCACCTCGATTTTTTGTTTTTTTAATCAAAAGCCTTGGAAATTGTGATCGAATGTTGGAATCGCATACCTCGTTGAATTCGTTACAACATTTCCAACAAAGTGGCATTTACAAATCTAAAATATCAATTAAAAAAATTGTTAGAAAATAAATCATGACCCCCATCCTTATGACAACGCCAAAATCCGAAAAAAAAACCACCTCGATTTTTCGGTTTTTTAATCAAAACCCTTGGAAATAATGGTCGAAAGTTGGAATGGCATACCTTGTTGAATTCGTTACAACATTTCCAACAAAGGAGCATTTACAGAAATAAAATAGCATGACACCCTTATGACAACGCCAAAATTCAAAGAAAATCACCTAGATTTTTCGTATTTTTAATCAAAAGCCTTGGAAATAGTAGTCGAATGTTGGAATGGCATACCTCGTTGAATTCGTTACAACAATTCCAACAAAGTGGCACTTACAAAAATTAAATATCAATTGAAAAAATGTTTCGAAAAGAAATCATGACCTCCACCCAGCACCAAAATCCGAAGAAAATCACCTCGATTTGTCGTATTTTTAATCAAAAGCCTTGGAAATTGTGATCGAATGTGGGAATGTCATACCTCGTTGAATTCGTGACAACATTTCCACCAAAGTGGCATTTACAAATATAAAATATCAATTAAAAAAATGTTTCAAAAAACCCTTATGACAACGCCAAAATCCGAAAAAAAACCACCTCGATTTTTCGGTTTTTTAATCAACACCCTTGGAAATAATGGTCGAAAGTTGGAATTGCATTTACAAAACAAAATATCATTTACAAATCTTTTGTGGATAAACATCATGACCCCAACCCTTAGGACAAGGCCCAAATCCAGAGAAAATCACCACGATTTTTCGGTTTTTTAATCAAAACCCTTGGAAATAGTGATCGAATGTTTACCTTGTAAAATTCGTTACAAAATTTCAAACAAAGTGGCATTTACAGAAATAAAATATCAATTGAAAAAATTTTTCGAAAAACATCATGACCCCCACCCTAAGGACAACGCCAAAATCCAAAAAAAAAACCACCTCGATTTTTC
Source organism: Drosophila kurseongensis (assembly GCA_018153305.1). Classification (NCBI taxonomy): domain Eukaryota; kingdom Metazoa; phylum Arthropoda; class Insecta; order Diptera; family Drosophilidae; genus Drosophila; species Drosophila kurseongensis. The sequence continues at coordinate 97,078 of JAECXX010000232.1, read as the reverse complement.
GGTTTTTTAATCAAAACCCTTGAAAATAGTGGTCGAAAGTTGGAATGGCACACCTCGTTGAATTCGTTACAACATTTCCAACAAAGGTGCATTTAAAGAAATAAAATAACAATTGAAAAAATTTTTCGAAAAAAAATCATGACCCCCCTTATGACAACGCCAAAATCCGAAGAAAATCACCTCGATTTATCGTATTTCTAATCAAAAGCCTTGGAAATAGTAGTCGAATGTTGGAATGGCATACCTCGTTGATTTCGTTACAACATTTCCAAAAAAGTGGCATTTACAGATATAAAATATCAATTGAAAACATTTTTCGAAAAAAAATCATGACCCCCACCCTTCTGACAACGCAAAAATCCGAAGAAAATCACCTCGATTTTTCGGTTTTTTAATCAAAACCTTTGGAAATAGAGGTCGAATGTTGGAATGGCATACCTCGTTGATTTCGTTACAACATTTCCAACAAAGTGGCATTTACAGAAATAAAATATCAATTGAAAACATTTTTCGAAAAAAAATCATGACCCCCACCCTTCTGAAAACGCCGAAATCCGAAGAAAATCACCTCGATTTTTCGGTTTTTTAATCAAAACCCTTGGAAATGGTGGTTGAAAGTTGGTATGGCATACCTCGTTGAATTCGTTACAACATATCCAACAAAAACGCATATTCAGAAACAAAATAACAATTGAAAAAATTTTTCGAAAAAAGATCATGACCCCCACCCTTATAACAACGCCAAAACCCGAAGAAAATCACCTCGATTTTTCGGTTTTTTAATCAAAACCCTTGGAAATGGTGGTTGAAAGTTGGAATGGCATACCTCGTTGAATTCGTTACAACATATCCAAAAAAAACGCATATGCAGAAATAAAATATCAATTAAAAAAATTCTTCGAAAAAAATCATGACCCCTTCCGTAGGACAAGGCCCAAATCCAAAGAAAATTACCTCTATTTTTCGGTTTTTTAATCAAAACCCTTGGAAATTGTGGTCGAAAGTTGGAATGGCATACCTCGTTGAATTCGTTACAACAATTCCAACAAAGTGGCACTTACAAAAATTAAATATCAATTGAAAAAATGTTTCGAAAAAAAATCATGACAAAAACCTCCACCCAGCACCAAAATCCGAAGAAAATCACCTCGATTTTTCGTATTTTTAATCAAGAGCCTTGTAAATTGTGATCGAATGTTGGAATGGCATACCTCGTTGAATTACAACCTTTCCAACCAAGTGGCGTATACAAAAATAAAATATAATTTAAAAAAATTTTTTGGAAAGAAATGACCCCCACCCTTAGGACAAGGCCCAAATCCGGAGAAAATCACCTCCATTTTTCGGAAGTTGTGATCGAATGTTGGAATGGCATACCTCGTTGAATTCGTTACAACATTTCCAACAAAGTGGCATTTACTGAAATAAAATATCATTTAAAAATTTTTTTGGAAAAAAATCATGAACCCCACCCTTAGGACAAGGCCCAAATCCGGAGAAAATTACCTCGATTTTTCGGTTCTTTAATCAAAACCCTTGGAAATAGTGGTCGAATGTTGGAATAGCATACTTCGTTGAATTCATTACAACATTTCCAACAAAGTGGCATTTACAGAAATAAAATATCAATTGAAAAAATTGTTCGAAAAAAATCATGACTCCCACCCTTATGACAACACCAAAATCCGAAGAAAATCAACTCGATTTTTCGGTTTTTTAATCAAAACCCTTGGAAATAGAGGTCGAATGTTGGAATGGCATACGTCGTTGATTTCGTTACAACATTTCCAACAAAGTGGCATTTACAGAAATTAAATATCAAATGAAAAAATTTTTCGAAAAAAAATCATGAGCCCCACCCTTATGACAACGCCAAAATCCGAAGAAAATCACCTCAATTTTTCGGATTTCTAATAAAAAGCCTTGGAAATTGTGATCGAATGTTGGAATGGCATACCTCGTTGAATTCGTTACAACATTTCCAACAAACTGGCATTTACAAAAATATTTCAGAGGAGAATCCCGACCGCCCGAGTGTACATTAAATAAGGAAGCGTTGGTTTTTAATTAATAAAATGATTATTTATTAATCGCGGCTCTGCGCGGTGATCTACTTGCGATGGCTAGGTTTACCCGACTCCCGGAGTGTAACATAACAGCTTGTTCTCTCAAAGTTCGCTCCTCAGATGTTATTCTTATATTCTGTTATGTACATATGTTAATATACGGGAACATTGGAACTAATTTCAACACCTCTCCTCAATGTTACCATGTTTATATATCTTGGTACAATATTTACATTATATTCATAAGTTTAACAAATTTTTCATGTCATAGTTTTGACAAATTTTTAGTTAACAAATCAGCTATCATATCGTTGGTTGATACATACTTCAATTTTACATCGCCTTGCTGGATAACTTCGCTAACAAAATGATACCCTGATATCAATATGCTTCGAACGTGCATGATAAACTGGATTTTTTGCCAAATTCTGTGCGCTAAGATTGTCTCCGTAGATAACGATCTCGATGAATACATGGCGCTGTCGTCACCGCCATGCTGCTCAAGGCAACACTGTCTTGCTTCTCCGACTTCCAAGAAATGGGTCCTCCTGCCATAAGGAAAACAAATCCTGTATACGACCGTCGGTGGCTGACGTCGCACATTAATTCTCCTATCGCTGACTGATATGCAGTTGGATCCTGAGCAACACAACGCTCGTCGTTGCATACCACCTGAAATCCTGCGTCTAACGGTGTTTTCGTCTGCCTGCACTGCTCCAGACCATGTCGCTGCAGCATATCCTTGATGTACAACGTCTGGTTCATCGTTAACTGCCCAACTCGCCTTCACGTTCAATCTGCATGCCCAAAAACATATTCAGCTGGCCTTTGTCCACGCATTCAAATCTCGAAGCAATCATCGATTTGATCTGCACTAGGTCCGCTTTGTTTTGACACGCTACAAGAAGATCGTCGACATAAATTAGTACAAGACACAAGTTACCGTTTATGTCATGCTTATACAAGCATGCTTCATATTGACAGGGCACGAATCCAATCTCTCGAAGTGCTGCATCCAAACTCTCGGCCTGCCTGTTTCAGACCATATATCGCCTTGTTGAGCCTTAGCACCTTGCCCATGCACGCTTCGTCCTCGAAACCCTTCGGCTGCTTCATGTACACACACTCGCTCAAATCACTATTGAGATAAGCTGTGCACACATCCATCTGGTGTAGGTACATCTTTAGCTCCACTGACAGCGCCAAAACTAGACGGATTGTCTCATATCGGCACACTGGTGAGAAAGTTTCTCCATAATTAACTCCGAATTTTTGGGAGCAACCCTTTGCTACCAAACGGGACTTATATCGCTCTGGATTCCCTTCGCTGTCTCTTTTTATGGTAAAAACCCATCGGCATCCTATCGCCTTCTGTCCCTTGGGCAACTCGGTAAGGGTCCATGTATTATTTGCCACGAGCGAGTCATACTCCGACTTCATGGCTGCCTTCCAAAATGTAACCTGCTGGCTACTTAGCGCTTCAGTACAGCTTTGCGGGAGTTGAATTTCTGCTTTGGTCATTGCGTTGATCACGTTAAATTCCTTCCTTGGTCGCCCTGACTTGCCGCTCCGAATAATTCTAGGCCTCCCTGGCCCAATTCTGACGGCCTCTCCTTCAGGGTGCGCCGGCTCCTCATCCTGCTGATCACGATCTGTGTCTCCTTCAGATTCGTCCTGCTGCTCATCTCTATCGCGCTGCAACTCTGCTTTGAGTACATTTGTTGGTTCCCTCGACGACGCTTGTGCTACTGGGAATTCAAAAATCTTAGGCTCATCTTGCTGTATCTCATTAAATAGTACGTCGCGTTTCACAACGACCTGTTGTGTCACCGGATCGTACAACCTGTACCCTTTGGACTCCAGTGAATACCCGACGAACCGATACTCCTTGCCTTTGGCCTTGAATTTACTGAGGTGACATTTGTTTAGTCCTACGGCTGACGATCCAAAAACACGCAAGTGGCTCACATTGGGTTTTTTTCCCACTCCAAGCCTCATACGGAGTGATTCCAACAAGAGCTGCTGTGGGTGATCGATTTCTGATGTAACTAGCTATCATCACCGCCTCTGCCCATAGACTCTCTGGCATTCCTGAGTGTATAAGCAAACTCCTGGCCATTTCCACAAGCGTTCTGTTGGCTCGCTCTGCCACGCCGTTTTGCTGCGGACTAAATGGCACAGTCAACTGCCGTATAATGCCATTTTCGGAACAATTTGTCAAAACGTTTATTAACAAACTCACGCCCATTATCACTGCGTACTGCTTTTATCTTGTGTCCAAGCTGACTCTCTGCCATGTTTTTAAACAGAAGAAATTTGTCGTATACTTCATCTTTGGATTTTATAAAATAAACAAACACACGGCGGGTCATTTCGTCAATAAATGTGACAAAATATGATGCTCCTCCAATAGACCTTTTTTCCATTGGCCCGCACACATCTGTATGGATCAGCTCCAGCTGATGTTTGGCTCTGTTCTCGGACACTGGATACGGCTGTGTGTGTATCTTGCTCTTCATACATGACAGGCACTGGCTTCTTTCTGCAAAATTTTCACCATTAATGCCTTGAACCATTGAATGTCTTACCAAATCGTTTAAACTCGAATAGTTTAAATGTCCATATCGGTTATGCCATAGACTCGCACTAGTCTGCATGGCGCCGAAACAAGTATTTCTTTTGCTCTCCAAAAAAAAAAAAATTTGTTTTGCCTGTGCGCTTTCAAAACTTCTTCTCCGTCTTGGTGTACAATCGCACAGTCTTTGCGAAAAGTAACTGTACAACCACGGGAAACTGCACAATTAATGGACATGAAATTTCCTTTCATTGCTGGTACGTGCAAAACATTTTGCAGTGTCAAATTGCAATAATCTGTTTTCACTGTCACGTCACCTTTTCCAACTGCTCTCATTACGTTGTTATCGGCCAAAATAATATCCTCCACTCGCGGCACATAATTAATAAAAAGACTTCGAACGCAGCACATATGAGCTGTAGCCCCACTATCATGACACCAGCTAGAAACTTCTAACTCTTGTACGTCACTTGCAGGTACTACTGTATACGATCTGTTCTTGTACTGTTGTGGCTCCTTTGCCAATTCTCCTTCTTCTTTCTCCTTCTGCAAGAAGTTTAACCTTCAACCCATCCGACAAGGGCAAAGTATCCCGCGTTTCCATGGCTATGACGAAATTCTCGAACTCTTTGCTTAAACTCGACAATAACATTATTGCTGTTAGTTCGTCACCTAGCTTAATATCAACTTCGCTAAGTTTGTCCACTGTCGAGCAGAACGCATTTATGTGCGTTACTATTTCGTCACCTTCTGCCATACGCATCCCAAGTAACTTTTTGTAAAGAGAGACTTTACGCACTGGCCCGCTTGGCTGGTGAACATCTTTAAGTTTTGGACAAGCGCTGCTGGCCGTTGCACAGCTTTTAAGGTAACCCAATTGAGTTTGCTTCACGATCAACGTAATCATAGCTAAAGCGTTTTGATCGAGTCCGTCCCATGTTACGTCATCTCCATCTGGCCGCTGTCCCTGGATCACCTTCCAGACCTCTGCATGGACCAGCACACTGCGCATTTGGATGATCCAGGTGTCATAATTTCCTGTGTCCAGTTTATCTATCTGGTACATGGCGCTCATGATGACCGAAAAAATATATATTCCACGTAACTCCCGTTATCCCGCGGTGTAGATCGAACTACCTTTTTATACCCGTTACTCGTAGAGTAAAAGGGTATATTGTATTCGTGCAAAAGTATGTAACAGGTAGAAGGAAGCGTTTCCGACCCTATAAAGTATATATATTCTTGTTCAGGATCACTAGCCGAGTCGATCTAGCCATGTCCGTCTGTCCGTCTGTCCGTCTGTCTGTCCGTCTGTCTGTCTGTCCGTATGAACGCTGAGATCTCGGAAACTATAAAAGCTAGAAGATTGGCATTTTGCATGCAGATTCTAGGAGTTCCTACGCAGCGCAAGTTTGTTTCAAAATGGTGCCACGCCCCCTTTAACGCCCACAATCGCTTATATACGATTTTAAAAATTTAAATATTTCGGAAAAGTAAAAATGCAGTTTCATTGTGTTTATCAATACCTATCGAAATGTAGAAGAAATTTTCCAAATCGGACCATTCGTTAAAAAGTTATGCGTGATCAAAGTTTCTATCTCCATCTCCCTCGCACTCCCTTTACCTGAGTAACGGGTATCTGATAGTCGGGGCACCCGACTATAGCGTTCTCTCTTGTTTTTAATGCACTTTACGCAGCAAAACTATGCTCTGGGCCCATAACCTGTTCAGAGGAGAATTCCGACTTTACTCGACTCCCAGAGTGTAACATAACAGCTTGTTCTCTCAAAGTTCGCTCCTTTTAAGTCAAAACCCTTGGAAATAGTGATCGAGTGTTGGAATGGCATACCTCGCTGAATTCGTTACAAAATTTCAAACAAAGTGGTATTTACAGAAATAAATTATCAATTGAAAAAATTTTTCGAAAAAAATCATGACCCCCACCCTTATGACAACGCTAAAATCCGAAGAAAATCACCACGATTTTTCGTATTTTTAATCAAAAGCCTTGGAAATAGTGGTCGAATGTTGGAATGGCATACCTCGTTGAATTCGTGACAACATTTCCAACAAAGTGGCACTTACAAAAACTAAATATCAATTGAAAAAATTGTTCGAAAAAAAATCATGACTCCCACCCTTATGACAACACCAAAATCCGAAGAAAATCACCTCGATTTTTCGGTTTTTTAATCAAAAGCCTTGGAAATTGTGTTCGAATGTTGGAATGGCATACCTTGTTGAATTCGTGACAACATTTCCAACAATGTGGCATTCACAGAAATAAAATATCAATTGAAAAATTTTTCGAATAAAAATCATGACTCCCACCCTTATGACAAAGCCAAAATGCGAAGAAAATCACCTCGATTTTTTAATCAAAAGCCTTGGAAATTGTGATCGAATGTTGGAATGGCATACCTCGTTGAATTCGATACAACATTTCCAACTAAGTGGCATTTACAAAAATAAAATATCATTTAAAACTTTTTTTGGAAAAACATCATGACCCCCACCCTTCGGACAAGGCCCTTGGAAATAGTGGTCGAAAGTTTGAATGGCGTACCTCGTTGAATTCGTTAAAACATTACCAACAAAGGTGCATTTACAGAAATAAAATATCAATTGAAAACATTTTTCGAAAAAAATCATGACCCCCACCCTTATGACAACGCCAAAATCCGAAAAAAATCACCTCGATTTTTTTGTATTTTTAATCAAAAGCCTTGAAAATAGTAGTCGAATGTTTGAATGGCATACCTCGTTGAATTCGTTACAAAATTTTCAACAAAGTGGCATTTATAGAAATAAAATATCAATTGAACAAATTTTTCGAAAAGAAAACATGACCCCCACCTTTATGACAACGCCAAAATCCGAAGAAAATCACCTCGATTTTTCGATTTTTTAATCAAAACCCTGGGAAATAGTGGTCGAAAGTTGGAATGGCATACCTCGTTGAATTCGTTACAACATTTCAAGCAAAGGTGCATTTACAGAAATGAAATATCAATTAAAAAAATATTTCGAAAAAAAGTCATGACCCCCACCCATATGACAACGTCAAAATGCGAAGAGAATCACCTCGATTTTTCGGTCTTTTAATCAAAACGCTTCGAAAAAAAAATCATGACCCCCACCCTTATGACAACGCCAAAATCCGAAGAAAATAACCTAGGTTTTTCGTATTTTTAATCAAAGGCCTTGGAAATTGTGATCCAATGTTGGAATAGCATACCTCGTTGAATTTGTTACAATATTTCCAACAAAGGAGCATTTACAGAAATAAAATAACAATTGAAAAAATTTTTCGAAAAAAAAATCATGACCCCCACCCTTATGACAACGCCAAAATCCGAAGAAAATAACCTCGATTTTTCGTATTTTTAATCAAAAGCCTTGGAAATTGTGATCGAATGTTGGAATGGCAAAGCTCGTTGAATTCGTTACAACATTTCCAACAATGTGGCATTTACAAAAATAAAATATCAAACATTTTTTTTCAAAAAACATCATGACCCCCACCCTTAGGACAAGGCCCAAGTCCGGAGAAAATCACCTCCATTTTTCGGTTTTTTAATCAAAACCCTTGGAAATAGTGGTCGAATGTTGGAATGGCATACCTCGTTGAATGCGTTACAAAATGTCCAACAAAGTGTCATTTACAAACCTAAAATATCATTTAAAAATTTTTTTTGGAAAAACATCATGACCCCTACCCTAAGGACAAGGCCCAAATCCGGAGAAAATCACCTAGATTTTTCCGTTTTTTAATCAAAACCCTTGGAAATAGTGGTCGAATGTTGGAATGGCATACATCGTTGAATTCGTTACGAAATTTCCAACAAAGTGGCATTTACAGAAATAAAATATCAATTGAAAAAATTGAAAAGAAAATCACCTCGATTTCTCGGTTTTTTAATTAAAATCCTTGGAAATTGTGATCGAATGTTGGAATGGCATACCTCGTTGAATTCGCTACAACATTTCCAACAAAGGTTCATCGACAGAAATAAAATATCAATTGAAAAAATTTTTCGAAAAAAAATCATGACCTCCACCATTATGACAACGCAAAAATGCGACGAAAATCACCTCGATTTTTCGGTTTTTTAATCAAAAGCCTTGGAAATTGTGATCGAATGCTGGAATGGCATACCTCGTTGAATTCTTTACAACATTTCCAACAAAGGTTCATCGACAGAAATACAATATCAATTGAAAAAATTTTTCGAAAAAAATCATGACCCCCACCCTTATGACAACGCAAAAATTCGAAGAAAATCACCTCGATTTTTCGGTTTTTTAATCAAAAGCCTTGGAAATTGTTATCGAATGTTGGAATGGCATACCTCGTTGAATTCGTTACAACATTTCAAACTAAGTGGCATTTACAAAAATTAAATATCATTTAAAAGTTTTTTTTGGAAAAACATCATGACCCCCACCCTTAGGACAAGGCCCAAATCCGGAGAAAATCACCTCGATTTTTCGGTTTTTAATCAGAACCCTTGGAAATAGTGGTCGAATGTTGGAATGGCATACCTCGTTAAATTCGTTACAAAATTTCCAACAAAGTGGCATTTACAAAAATAAAATATCATTTAAAAATTTTTTTTGAAAAAACATCATGACCCCACCCTTAGGACAAGGCCCTTGGAAATAGTTGTCGAAAGTTGGAATGGCGTACCTCGTTGAATTCGTTACAACATTTCCAAAAAAGGTGCATTTACAGAAATAAAATATCTATTGAAAAAATTGTTCGAAAAAAATTATGACCCCCACCCTTATGACAACACCAAAACCCGAAGAAATTCACCTCGATTTTTCGGTTTTTTAATCAAAACCCTTGGAAATAGTGGTCGAATGTTGGAATGGCATACCTCGTTGAATTCGTTACAATATTTCCAACAAAGTGGCATTTACAGAAATAAAATATCAATTGAAAAAATTGTTCGAAAAAAATTATGACCCCCACCCTTATGACAACACCAAAACCCGAAGAAAATCACCTCGATTTTTCGGTTTTTTAATCAAAAGCCTTGGAAATTGTGATCGAATGTTGGAATGGCATACCTCGTTGAATTCGTTACAAAATTTCCAACAAAGTGGCATTTACAGAAATAAAATATCAATTGAAAACATTTTTCGAAAAAAATCATGACCCCCACCCTTATGACAACCCCAAAATCCGAAGAAAATCACCTCGATTTTTCGTATATTTAATCAAAAGCCTTGAAAATATTAGTCGAATGTTGGAATGGCATTCCTCGTTGAATTCGTTACAACATTTCCAACAAAGTGGCATTTACAAAAATAAAATATCATAAATTTTTTTTGGAAAAACATCATGACCCCCACCCTTAGGACAAGGCCCAAATCCGGAGAAAATACCACGATTTTTCGGTTTTTTAATCAAAACCCTTGGTAATAGTGGTCAAAGTTGGAATGGCATATTTTTTTTGAAAAAACATCATGACCCCACCCTTAGGACAAGGCCCAAATCCGGAGAAAATCACCTAGATTTTTCGGTTTTTTAATCAAAACCCTTGGAAATAGTGGTCGAATGTTGGAATGGCATACCTCGTTAAATTCGTTACAATATTTCCAACAAAGTGGCATTTACAGAAATAAAATATCAATTGAAAAAATTGTTCGAAAAAAATCATGACCCCCACCCTTATGACAACACCAAAAGCCGACGAAAATCACATCGATTTTTCGGTTTTTTAATCAAAAGCCTTGGAAATTGTGATCGAATGTTGGAATGGCATACCTCGTTGAATTCGTTACAACATTTCCAACTAAGTGGCATTTACAACTAAAAAATTATTTAAAAGTTTTTTTTGAAAAACATCATGACCCCCACCCTTTGGACAAGGCCCTTGGAAATAGTTGTCGAAAGTTGGAATGGCGTACCTCGTTGAATTCGTTACAACATTTCCAAAAAAGGTGCATTTACAGAAATAAAACATCAATTGAAAAAATTTTTCAAAAAAAAATCATGACCCCCACCCATATGACAACGTCAAAATGCGAAGAGAATCACCTCGATTTTTCGGTTTTTTAATCAAAACCCTTGGAAATAGTGGTCGAATGTTGGAATGGCATACCTCGTTGAATTCGTTACAATATTTCCAACAAAGTGGCATTTACAGAAATAAAATATCAATTGAAAAAATTGTTCGAAAAAAATTATGACCCCCACCCTTATGACAACACCAAAACCCGAAGAAAATCACCTCGATTTTTCGGTTTTTTAATCAAAAGCCTTGGAAATTGTGATCGAATGTTGCAATGGCATACCTCGTTGAATTCGTTACAAAATTTTCAACAAAGTGGCATTTACAGAAATAAAATATCAATTGAAAACATTTTTCGAAAAAAATCATGACCCCCACCCTTATGACAACCCCAAAATACGAAGAAAATCACCTCGACTTTTCGTATTTTTAATCAAAAGCCTTGAAAATAGTAGTCGAATGTTGGAATGGCATTCCTCGTTGAATTCGTTACAACATTTCCAACAAAGTGGCATTTACAAAAATAAAATATCATAAATTTTTTTTGGAAAAACATCATGACCCCCACCCTTAGGACAAGGCCCAAATCCGGAGAAAATACCTCGATTTTTCGGTTTTTTAATCAAAACCCTTTGTAATAGTGGTCGAAAGTTGGAATGGCATACCTCGTTGAATTCGTTGCAAAATTTCCAACAAAGTGGCATTTACAAAAATAAAATATCAATTGAAAAAATTGTTTGAAAAAAATCATGACCCCCACCCTTATGACAACGCCAAAATCCGAAGAAAATTACTTCGATTTTTATACCCTTGCAGAGGGTATTATAATTTTGGTCAAAAGTGTGCAACGCAGTGAAGGAGACATCTCCGACCCTATAAAGTATATATATTCTTGATCAGGATCACCTCCTGAGTTGATATAGCCATGTCCGTCTGTCCGTCTGTCTGTCCGTCTGTCAGTTTCTACGCAAACTAGTCTCTCAGTTTTAAAGCTATCGAATTGAAACTTTGCACACACCCTTCTTTCCTTTGCACGCAGTATATAAGTCGGAACGGCCGGGATCGGCCGACTATATCCTATAGCTGCCATATAACTGATTGATCGGAAATGCCATAACTTTCGTGTTTGTAAAGTTAGGAAGTTGAGATTTTCTATGGGTTTTATATTTATTTTATTTTATCAATTCGACCTACCAAATTTCATAAGAATCGGACGACTATATCCTATAGCCGCTATATAACTGATTAATCGGAAATGCCAAAACTTTGGTGTTTGTTAAGTTAGGAAGTTGGGATTTTCCATGGGTCTTATTTTTGGCCAATCAATCCGACCTATTAAATTTCATAAGGATCGGCCGACTATATCCTATAGCTGCCATATAACTGAACGATTGGAAATGCCATAACTTTGGTGTTTTTAAAGTTAGGAAGTTGGGATTTTTTATGAGTATTAAGAATGCATCATATGAATAATTTTGGAGAATATAATTTACAGAGTATTCTGCAAGGGTATATCAACTTCGGCTCCGCCCGAAGTTAGCTTTTCTTTCTTGTTCGTATTTGTAATCAAAACCCTTGGAAATAGTGGTCGAATGTTGGAATGGCATACCTCGTTGAATTCGTTACAACATTTCCAACAAAGGTGCATTTATAGAAATAAAATATCAATTAAAAAAATATTTCGAAAAAAAATCATGACCCCAACCCTTATGACAGTGCCAAAATGCGAAGAAAATCACCTCGATTTTTCGGTTTTTTAATCAAAACCCTTGGAAATAGTGGTCGAATGTTGGAATGGCATACCTCGTTGAATTCGTTACAACATTTCCAACAAAAGTGAATTTACAGAAATAAAATATCAATTGAAAAAATTGTTCGAAAAAAATCATGACCCCCACCCTTATGACAACGCCAAAATCCGAAGAAAATCACCTCGATTTTTCGGTTTTTTAATCAAAACCCTTGGAAATAGTGGTCGAATGTTGGAATGGCATACCTCGTTGAATTCGTTACAACATTTCCAACAAAGGTGCATTTATAGAAATAAAATAACAAGTAAAAAAATTTTTCGAAAAAAAAAAATTACGCTCCCCCTTATGACAATGCCAAAATGCGAAGAAAATCACCTCGATTTTTCGGTTTTTTAATCAAAACCCTTGGAAATAGTGGTCGAAAGTTGGAATGGCATACCTCGTTGAATTCGTTACAACATGTCCAACAAAGGTGCATTTACAGAAATAAAATAACAATTTAAAAAAATTTTCGAATAAAAATCATGACCCCCACCCTTATGACAACGCCAAAATACGAAGAAAATCACCTCGATTTTTCGGTTTTATAATCAAAAGCCTTGGAAATTGTGATCGAATGTTGGAATGGCATACCTCGTTGAATTCGTTACAACATTTCCAACTAAGTGGCATTTACAACTATAAAAACTCATTTAAAAGTTTTTTTTGGAAAAACATCATGACCCCCACCCTTTGGACAAGGCCCTTGGAAATAGTTGTCGAAAGTTGGAATGGCGTACCTCGTTGAATTCGTTAGAAGATTTCCAACAAAGGTGCATTTACAGAAATAAAATATCAATTAAAAAAATTTTTCAAAAAAAAATCATGACCCCCACCCTTATGACAAAATCAAAATGCGAAGAGAATCACCTCGATTTTTCAGTTTTTTAATCAAAACCCTTGGAAATAGTGGTCGAATGTTGGAATGGCATACCTCGTTGAATTCGTTACAATATTTCCAACAAAGTGGCATTTACAGAAATAAAATATCAATTGAAAAAATTGTTCGAAAAAAATTATGACCCCCACCCCTATGACAACACCGAAATCCGAAGAAAATCAGCTCGATTTTTCGGATTTTAAATCAAAAGCCTTGGAAATTGTGATCGAATGTTGGAATGGCATACCTCGTTGAATTCGTTACAAAATTTCCAACAAAGTGGCATTTACAGAAATAAAATATCAATTGAAAACATTTTTCGAAAAAAATCATGACCCCCACCCTTATGACAACACCAAAATCCGAAGAAAATCACCTCGATTTTTCGGTTTTTTAATCAAAAGCCTTGGAAATTGTGATCGAATGTTGGAATGGCATACCTCGTTGAATTCGTTACAACATTTCCAACAAAGTGGCATTTACAGAAATAAAATATCAATTGAAAAAATTTTTCGAAAAAAAATCATGACCCCCACCCTTATGAAAACCTCAAAATGCGAAGAAAATCACCTCGATTTTTCGGTTTTTTAATCAAAAACCTTGGAAATAGTGGTCGAAAGTTGGAATTGCATACCTCGTTGAATTCGTTACAACATGTCCAACAAAGGTTCATTTACAGAAATAAAATAATAATTTTAAAAATTTTTCGAAAAAAAATCATGACCCCCACCCTTATGACAACGCCAAAATACGAAGAAAATCACCTAGATTTATCGGTTTTTTAATCAAAACCCTTGGAAATAGTGGTCGAATGTTGGAATGGCATACCTCGTTGAATTCGTTACAAAATTTCAAACAAAGTGGCATTTACAGAAATAAAATATCAATTAAAAAAACTGTTGGCAAAAAATCATGACCCCCACCGTTATGATAACGCCAAAATCCGAAGAAAATCACCTCGATTTTTCGGTTTTTTAATCAAAACCCTTGGAAATTGTGATCGAATGTTGGAATGGCATACCTCGTTGAATTCGTTACAACATTTCCAACAAAGGTGCATTTACAGAAATAAAATAACAATTGAAAAAATTTTTCGAAAAAAAATCATGACCGTGGGGGTCATGACCTTATGACAACGCCAAAATCCGAAGAAAATAACCTCGATTTTTCGTATTTTTAATCAAAACCCTTGGAAATTGTGATCGAATGTTGGAATGGCATACCTCGTTGAATTCGTTACTTTTCCAACAAAGGTGCATTTACAGAAATAAAATAACAGTTGAAAAAATTGTTCGAAAGAAAATCATGACCGTGGGGGTCAAATCCGGAGAAAATGACCTCGATTTTTCGGTTTTTAATCAAAACCCTTGGAAATTGTGATCGAATGTTGGAATGGCATACCTCGTTGAATTCGTTACAACAGTTCCAACAAAGTGGCATTTACAAAAATAAAATATCATACATTTTTTTTCGAAAAAAATCATGACCCCCACCCTTTGGACAAGGCCCAAGTCCGGAGAAAATCACCTCGATTTTTCGGTTTTTTAATCAAAACCCTTAGAAATAGTGGTCCAATGTTGGAATGGCATACCTCGTTGAATTCGTTACAAAAATTCCAACAAAGTGGCATTTACAAAAATAAAATATCATTTAAAAATTTTTTTTGGAATGACAT
Organism: Drosophila kurseongensis; assembly: GCA_018153305.1. Classification (NCBI taxonomy): domain Eukaryota; kingdom Metazoa; phylum Arthropoda; class Insecta; order Diptera; family Drosophilidae; genus Drosophila; species Drosophila kurseongensis. The sequence goes on along the minus strand of JAECXX010000232.1, from coordinate 82,069 downwards.
CTCCGGATTTGGGCCTTGTCCTAAGGGTGGGGGTCATGATGTTTTTCCAAAAAAAACTTCTAAATGATATATTTTTTTTGTAAATGCCACTTAGTTGGAAATGTTGTAACGAATTCAACGAGGTATGCCATTCCAACATTCGATCACAATTTCCAAGGCTTTTGATTAAAAATACGAAAAATCGAGGTTATTTTCTTCGGATTTTGGCGTTGTCATAAGGGTGGGGGTGATGATTTTTTTTCGAAAAATTTTTTCAATTGTTATTTTATTTCTGTAAATGCACCTTTGTTGGAAATGTTGTAACGAATTCAACGAGGTATGCCATTCCAACATTCGATCACAATTTCCAAGGGTTTTGATTAAAAAACCGAAAAATCGAAGTGATTTTCTCCGGATTTGGTCCTTGTACTAAGGGTGGGGGTCATGATGTTTTTCCAAAAAAACTTTTAAATGATATATTTTTTTGTAAATGCCACTTTGTTGGAAATTTTGTAACGAATTCAACGAGGTATGCCATTCCAACTTTCGACCACTATTTCCAAGGATTTTGATTAAAAAACCGAAAAATCGAGGTGATTTTCTTCGGATTTTGGCGTTGTCATAAGGGTGGGGGTCATGAGTTTTTTTCGAATAATTTTTTCAATTGATATTTAATTTCTGTAAATTTACCTTTGTTGGAAATTTTGTAACGAATTCAACGAGGTATGCCATTCCAACTTTCGACCACTATTTCCAAGGATTTTGATTAAAAAACCGAAAAATCGAGGTGATTTTCTTCGGATTTTGGCGTTATCATGACGGTGGTCATGATTTTTTGCCAACAATTTTTTTAATTGATATTGTATTTCTGTAAATGCCACTTTGTTGGAAATTTTGTAACGAATTCAACGAGGTATGCCATTCCAACATTCGACAACTATTTCCAAGGGTTTTGATTAAAAAAACGAAAAATCGAAAAAATTTTTTTGGAAAAACATCATGACCTCCACCCTTAGGACAAGGCCCAAGTCCGGAGAAAATCACCACGATTTTTCGTTTTTTTAATCAAAACCCTTGGAAATAGTTGTCGAATGTTGGAATGGCATACCTCGTTGAATTCGTTACAAAATTTCCAACAAAGTGGCATTTACAGAAAAAAATATCAATTGAAAAAAATTTACGAAAAAAAATCATGATCCCCACCCTTATGACAACACCAAAATCCGAAGAAAATCGCCTCGATTTTTCGGTTTTTTAATCAAAAGCCTTGGAAATTGTGGTCGAATGTTGGAATGGCATACCTCGTTGAATTTGTTACAACATTTCCAACAAAGTGGCATTTACAAAAATAAAATATCATTTAAAAAATTTTTTTGTATTCATAATTTTTGTAATTGTAAAAGCCACTTTGTTGGAAATTTTGTAACGAATTCAACGAGGTATGCCATTCCAACATTGGACCACTATTTCTAAGGGTTTTGATTAAAAAACCGAAAAATCGAGGTGATTTTCTCCGGACTTGGGCCTTGTCCTAAGGGTGGGGGTCATGATTTTTTTCGAAAAAAATGTATGATATTTTATTTTTGTAAATGCCACTTTGTTGGAAATGTTGTAAGGAATTCAACGAGGTATGCCATTCCAACATTCGATCACAATTTCAAGGGTTTTGATTAAAAACCGAAAAATCGAGGTCATTTTCTCCGGATTTGACCCCACGGTCATGATTTTCTTTCGAACAATTTTTCAATTGTTATTTTATTTCTGTAAATGCACCTTTGTTGGAAATGTTGTAACGAATTCAACGAGGTATGCCATTCCAACATTCGATCACAATTTCCAAGGGTTTTGATTAAAAAACCGAAAAATCGAGGTGATTTTCTTCGGATTTTGGCGTTGTCATAAGGGTGGGGGTGATGATTTTTTTTCGAAAAATTTTTTCAATTGTTATTTTATTTCTGTAAATGCACCTTTGTTGGAAATGTTGTAACGAATTCAACGAGGTATGCCATTCCAACATTCGATCACAATTTGCAAGGGTTTTGATTAAAAAACCGAAAAATCGAAGTGATTTTCTCCGGATTTGGTCCTTGTACTAAGGGTGGAAATTATGTAACGAATTCAACGAGGTACGCCATTCCAACTTTCGACCACTATTTCCAAGGACTTTGATTAAAAAACCGAAAAATCGAGGTGATTTTCTTCGGATTTTGGCGTTATCTTGACGGTGGTCATGATTTTTTGACAACAATTTTTTTAATTGATATTTTATTTCTGTAAATGCCACTTTGTTGGAAATTTTGTAACGAATTCAACGAGGTATGCCATTCCAACATTCGACAACTATTTCCGAGGGTTTTGATTAAAAAAACGAAAAATCGAAAAAATTTTTTTGGAAAAACATCATGACCTCCACCCTTAGGACAAGGCCCAAGTCCGGAGAAAATCACCACGATTTTTCGTTTTTTTAATCAAAACCCTTGGAAATAGTTGTCGAATGTTGGAAAGGCATACCTCGTTGAATTCGTTACAAAATTTCCAACAAAGTGGCATTTACAGAAAAAAAATATCAATTGAAAAAAATTTACGAAAAAAAATCATGATCCCCACCCTTATGACAACACCAAAATCCGAAGAAAATCGCCTCGATTTTTCGGTTTTTTAATCAAAAGCCTTGGAAATTGTGGTCGAATGTTGGAATGGCATACCTCGTTGAATTCGTTACAACATTTCCAACAAAGTGGCATTTACAAAAATAAAATATCATTTAAAACATTTTTTTGTATTCATAATGACCCCCACCCTTAGGACAAAGCCCAAGTCCGGAGAAAATCACCACGATTTTTCGGTTTTTTAATCAACCCCTTGGAAACAGTAGTCGAATGTTGGAATGGCATTCCTCGTTGAATTCGTTACAAAATTTCCAACAAAGTGGCATTTACAGAAATAAAATATCAATTGAAAAAATTTTTCGAAAAAAATCATGACCCCAACCCTTATGACAACGCCAAAATCCGAAGAAAATCACCTCGATTTTTCGTATTTTTAATCAAATGCCTTGGAAATAGTAGTCGAATGTTGGAATGGCATACCTCGTTGAATTCGTGACAACATTTCCAACAAAAAGGCATTTACAGAAAAAAAATATCCATTGAAAAAAATTTACGAAAAAAAATCATGATCCCCACCCTTATGACAACACCAAAATCCGAAGAAATTCACCTAGATTTTTCGATTTTTCGTCAAAACCCTTGGAAATAGTGGTCGAATGTTGGAATGGCATACCTCGTTGAATTCGTGACAACATTTCCAACAAAGTGGCATTTACAAAAATAATATATAATTTAAACATTTTTTTGGAAAAACATCATGACCCCCACCCTTAGGACAAGGCCCAAGTCCGGAGAAAATCACCACGATTTTTCGTTTGTTTAATCAAAACCCTTGGAAATAGTGGTCGAATGTTGGAATGGCATACCTCGTTGAATTCGTTACAAAATTTCCAACAAAGTGGCATTTACAGAAATAATATATCAATTGCAAAAATTTTTGAAAGAAATCATGACCCCCACCTTTATGACAACACCAAAATCCGGAGAAAATCACCTCGTTTTTTCGGTTTTTTAATCAAAACACTTGGAAATAGTGGTCGAATGTTGGAATGGCATACCTCTTTGAATTCGTTACAAAATTTCCAACAAAGTGGCATTTACAGAAATAAAATATCAATTAAAAAAATTGTTGGCAAAAAATCATGACCCCCACCGTTATGATAACGCCAAAATCCGAAGAAAATAACATCGATTTTTCGTATTTTTAATCAAAAGCCTTGGAAATTGTGATCGAATGTTGAAATGGTATACCTCGTTGAATTCGTTACAACATTTCCAACAATGTGGCATTTACAAAAATAAAATATCATAAATTTTTTTTCGAAAAACATCATGACCCCCACCTTTAGGACAAGGCCCAAATCCGTCGAAAATCGCCACGATTTTTTGGTTTTTTAATTAAAACCCTTGGAAATAGTGGTCGAATGTTGGAATGGCATACCTCGTTGAATTCGTTACAAAATTTCCAACAAAGTGGCATTTATAGAAATAAAATATCAATTGAAAAAATTGTTCGAAAAATATCATGACCCCCTCCGTTATGACAAAGCCAAAATCCAAAGAAAATCACCTCGATTTTTCGGTTTTTTAATCAAAACCCTTGGAAATAGTGGTCGAAAGTTGGAATGGCATACCTCGTTGAATTCGTTAAAACATATCCAACAAAGGTGGATTTACAGAAATAAAATATCAATTGAAAAAATTTTTCGAAAAAAAATCATGACCTCCGCCCTTATGACAACGCCTAAATGCAAAGAAAATCACCTCGATTTTTCGTTTTTTTAATCAAAAGCCTTGGAAATCGTTATCGAATGTTGGAATGGCATACCTCGCTGAATTCGTTACAACATTTCCAACTAAGTGGCATTAACTAAAATAAATATCATTTAAAAGTTTTTTTTGGAAAAACATCATGACCCCCACCCTTAGGACAAGGCCCAAATCCGGAGAAAATCACCTCGATATTTCCGTTTTTTAATCAAAACCCTTGGAAATAGTGGTCGAATGTTGGAATGGCATACCTCGTTGAATTCATTACAAAATTTCCAACAAAAAGGCATTTATAGAAATAAAATATCAATTGAAAAAATTGTTCGAAAAAAATCATGACCCCACCCTTATGACAACGCCAAAATCCGAAGAAAATCACCTCGATTTTTCGGTTTTTTTAATCAAAACCATTGGAAATAGTGGTCGAAAGTTGGAATGGCATACCTCGTTGAATTCGTTACATCATTTCCAACAAAGTGGCATTTAAAGAAATAAAATATCAATTGAAAAAATTGTTCGAAAAAAATCATGACCCCCACTGTTATGACAAAGCCAAATTCCGAAGAAAATCAGCTCGAATTTTTGGTTTTTTAATCCAAACCCTTGGAAATAGTGGTCGAAAGTTGGAATGGCATACCTCGTTGAATTCGTTACAACATTTCCAACAAAAGTGCATTTACAGAAATAAAATAACAATTGAAAGAATTTTCCGAAAAAAAATCATGACCCCCACCCTTATGACAACGCCAAAATCCGAAGAAAATCACCTCGATTTTTCGTATTTTTAATCAACAGCTTTGGAAATTGTGATCGAAAGTTGGAATGGCATACCTCGTTAAATTCGTTACAAAATTTCCACGATTTTTCGTTTTTTTCATCAAAACCGTTACGATTAAAAAGCGAAAACTCTAGGTGATTTTCTCCGGATCTGGGCCTCGTCCTAAGGGTGGGGGTCATGATGTTTTTCCAAAAAAATTATGATATTTTATTTTTGTAAATGCCACTTTGTTGGAAATGTTGTCAACAACGAGGTATGCCATTCCAACATTCGACCACCCTTATGACAACGCCAAAATCCGAAGAAAATCACCTCGATTTTTCGTATTTTTAATCAAAAGCCTTGGAAACTGTGATCGAATGTTGGAATGGCATACCTCGTTGAATTCGTGACAACATTTCCAACAAAGTGGCATTTACAGAAAAAAAATATCAATTGAAAACGCCAAAATCCAAAGAAAATTACTTCGATTTTTCGTATTTTTAATCAAAACCCTTGGAAATAGTGGTCGAATGTTGGAATGGCATACCTCGTTGAATTCGTTACAACATTTCCAACAAAGGTGAATTTACAGAAATAAAATATCAATTGAAAAAATTGTTCGAAAAAAATCATGACCCCCACCTTTATGACAACGCCAAAATCGGTTTTTTAATCAAAACCCTTGGAAATAGTGGTCGAATGTTGGAATGGCATACCTCGTTGAATTCGTTACAACATTTCCAACAAAGGTGCATTTATAGAAATAAAATAACAATTGAAAAAATTTTTCGAAAAAAAAAAATTACCCTCACCCGTATGACAATGCCAAAATCCGAAGCAAATCACCTCGATTTTTCGGTTTTTTAATCAACACCCTGGGAAATAGTGGTTGAAAGTTGGAATGGCATACCTCGTTGAATTCGTTACATTTCCAACAAAGGTGCATTTACAGAAATAAAATATCAAATAAAAACATATTTCGAAAAAAAATCATGACCCCCACCCTTATGACAACACCAAAATCCGAAGAAAATCACCTCGATTTTTCGGTTTTTTAATAAAAAGCCTTGGAAATTGTGATCGAATGTTGAAATGGCATACCTCGTTGAATTATATTTCCAACAATGTGGCATTTACAAAAATAAAATATCATACATTTTTTTTCGAAAAACATCATGACCCCCACCCTTAGGACAAGGCCCAAGTACGGTGAAAATCACCTCGATTTTTCGGTTTTTTAATCAAAACCCTTGGAAATAGTGGTCGAATGTTTGAATGGCATACCTCGTTGAATTCGTTACAATATTTCCAACAAAGCGGCATTTACAGAAATAAAATATCAATTGAAAAAATTGTTCGAAAAAAATTATGACCCCCACCCTTATGACAACACCGAAATCCGAAGAAAATCACCTCGATTTTTCGGATTTTTAATCAAAAGCCTTGGAAATTGAGATCGAATGTTGGAATGGCATACCTCGTTGAATTCGTTACAAAATTTCCAACAAATTGGCATTTACAGAAATAAAATATCATACATTTTTTTTCGAAAAACATCATGACCCCCACCCTTTGGACAAGGCCCTTGGAAATTGTTGTCGAAAGTTGGAATGGCGTACCTCGTTGAATTCGTTACAACATTTCCAACAAAGTGGCATTTACAGAAATAAAATATCAATTGAAAAAATTGTTCGAACAAAATTATGACCCCCACCCTTATGACAACACCAAAATCCGAAGAAAATCACCTCGATTTTTGGGTTTTTTAATCAAAAGCCTTGGAAATTGTGATCGAATGTTGGAATGGCATACCTCGTTGAATTCGTTACAACATTTCCAACAATGTGGCATTTACAAAAATAAAATATCATACATTTTTTTTCGAAAAACATCATGACCCCCACCCTTAGGACAAGGCCCAAGTACGGATAAAATCACCTCGATTTTTCGGTTTCTTAATCAAAACCCTTGGAAATAGTAGTCGAATGTTGGAATGGCATACCTCGTTGAATTCGTTACAAAATTTCCAACAAAGTGGCATTTACAGAAATAAAATATCAATTGAAAAAATTGTTCGAAAAAAAAACATGACTCCCACCCTTATGACAACCTCAAAATGCGAAGAAAATCACCTCGATTTTTCGGTTTTTTCATCAAAACCCTTGGAAATAGTGGTCGAAAGTTGGAATGGCATACCTCGTTGAATTCGTTACAACATGTCCAACAAAGGTTCATTTACTGAAATAAAATAATAATTTAAAAAAATTTTTCGAAAAAAAATCATGACCCCCACCCTTATGACAACGCCAAAATACGAAGAAAATCACCTCGATTTTTCGGTTTTTTAATCAAAAGCCTTGGAAATTGTGATCGAATGTTGGAATGGCATACCTCGTTGAATTCGTTTCAACATTTCCAACTAAGTGGCATTTACAACTATAAAAACTCATTTAAAAGTTTTTTTTGGAAAAACATCATGACCCCCACCCTTTGCACAAGGCCCTTGGAAATAGTTGTCGAAAGTTGGAATGGCGTACCTCGTTGAATTCAATAGCAGATTTCCAACAAAGGTGCATTTACAGAAATAAAATATCAATTGAAAAAATTGTTCGAAAAAAAATCATGACTCCCACCCTTATGACAACGCCAAAATCCGAAGAAAATCACCTCGATTTTTCGGTTTTTTAATCAAAACACTTGGAAATTGTGGTCGAATGTTGGAATGGCATACCTCGTTGAATTCGTTACAAAATTTCCAACAAAGTGGCATTTATAGAAATATTAATGACCCCCACCCTTATGACAACGCCAAAATCCGAAGAAAATCACCTCGATTTTTCGGTTTTTTAATCAAAACCATTGGAAATAGTGGTCGAAAGTTGGAATGGCATACCTCGTTGAATTCGTTACAACATTTCCAACAAAGGTGCATTTACAGAAATAAAATAACAATTGAAAGAATTTTCCGAAAAAAAATCACCTCGTTTTTTCGGTTTTTTAATCAAAACACTTGGAAATAGTGGTCGAATGTTGGAATGGCATACCTCGTAGAATTCGTTACAAAATTTCCAACAAAGTGGCATTTACAGAAATAAAATATCAATTAAAAAAATTGTTGGCAAAAAATCATGACCCCCTCCGTTATGATAACTCCAAAATCCGAAGAAAATAACATAGATTTTTCGTATTTTTAATCAAAAGCCTTGGAAATTGTGATCGAATGTTGAGATGGCATACCTCGTTGAATTCGTTACAACATTTCCAACAATGTGGCATTTACAAAAATAAAATTTCCTAAATTTTTTTTCGAAAAACATCCTGACCCTCACCTTTAGGACAAGGCCCAAATCCGTAGAAAATCACCACGATTTTTTGGTTTTTTAATTAAAACCCTTGGAAATCGTGGTCGAATGTTGGAATGGCATACCTCGTTGAATTCGTTACAAAATTTCCAACAAATTAGCATTTAAAAAAATAAAATATCATTTAAAAATTTTTTTTGGAAAAACATCATGACCCCCACCCTTAGGACAAGGCCCAAATCCTGAGAAAATCACCTAGACTTTTCCGTTTTTTAATCAAAACCCTTGGAAATAGTGGTCGAATGTTGGAATGGCATACCTCGTTGAATTCGTTACAAAATTTCCAACAAAGTGGCATTTATAGAAATAAAATATCAATTAAAAAAATTGTTCGAAAAATATCATGACCCCCTCCGTTATGACAAAGCCAAAATCCGAAGAAAATCACCTCGATTTTTCGGTTTTTTAATCAAAACCCTGGAAATTGTGGTCGAAAGTTGGAATGGCATACCTCGTTGAATTCGTTAAAACATTTCCAACAAAGGTGGATTTACAGAAATAAAATATCAATTGAAAAAATTTTTCGAAAAAAAATCATGACCAATTATGACAACACCAAAATCCGAAGAAATTCTCCTCGATTTTTCGGTTTTTTAGTCAAAACCCTTGGAAATAGTGGTCGAATGTTGGAATGGCATATCTCGTTGAATTCGTGACAACATTTCCAACAAAGTGGCATTTATAAAAATAAAATATAATTTAAAATTTTTTTTGGAAAAATATCATGACCTTAGGACAAGGCCCAAGTCCGGAGAAAATCACCACGATTTTTCGTTTTTTTAATCAAAACCCTTGGAAATAGTGGTCGAATGTTGGAATGGCCTACCTCGTTGAATTCGTTACAAAATTTCCAACAAAGTGGCATTTACACAAATAATATATCAATTGCAAACATTTTTCGAAAGAAATCATGACTCCCACCTTTATGACAACACCAAAATCCGGAAAAAATCACCTCGTTTTTTCGGTTTTGAAATCAAAACACTTGGAAATAGTGGTCGAATGTTGGAATAGCATACCTCGTTGAATTCGTTACAAAATTTCCAACAAAGTGGCACTTACAGAAATAAAATATCATTTAAAAAAATTGTTGGCAAAAAATCATGACCCCCACCGTTATGATAACGCCAAAATCCGAAGAAAATCACCTCGATTTTTCGGTTTTTTAATCAAAATAGTGGTCGAAAGTTGGAATGGCATACCTCGTTGAATTCGATACAACATTTCCAACAAAGGTGCATTAACAGAAATAAAATATCAATTGAAAAAATTTTTCGAAAAAAACTCATGACCCCCACCCTAATGACAACGCCAAAATGCGAAGAAAATCATCTCGATTTTTCGGTTTTTAATCAAAACCCTTGGAAATAGTGCTCGAAAGTTGGAATGGCATTCCTCGTTGAATTCGTTACAACATTTCCAACTAAGTGGCATTTACAAAAAAATATATAATTTAAAAGTTTTTTTGGAAAAACATCATGACCCCCACCCTTAGGACAAGGACCAAATCCGGAGAAAATCACCTCGATTTTTCGGTTTTTTAATCAAAACCCTTGGAAATTGTGATCGAATGTTGGAATGGCATACCTCGTTGAATTCGTTACAACATTTCCAACAAAGGTGCATTTACAGAAATAAAATAACAATCGAAAAAATTTGTCGAAAAAAAATCATCACCCCCACCCTTATGACAACGCCAAAATCCGAAGAAAATAACCTTGATTTTTCGTATTTTTAATCAAAAGCCTTGGAAATTGTGATCGAATGTTGAAATGGCATACCTCGTTGAATTCGTTACAACATTTCCAACAATGTGGCATTTACAAAAATAAAATACATGACCCCCGCCCTTAGGACACGGCCCAAATCCGGACAAAATCACTACGATTTTTTGGTTTTTTAATTAAAACCCTTGGAAATAGTGGTCGAATGTTGGAATGGCATACCTCGTTGAATTCGTTACAAAATTTCCAACAAAGTGGCATTAACAAAAATAAAATATCATTTAATAATTTTTTTTGGAAAAACATCATGACTCCCACCCTTAGGACAAGGCCCAAAGCCGGAGAAAATCACCTAGATTTTTCCGTTTTTTAATCAAAACCCTTGGAAATAGTGGTCGAATGTTGGAATGGCATACCTCGTTGAATTCGTTACAAAATTTCCAACAAAGTGGCATTTATAGAAATAAAATATCAATTGAAAAAATTGTTCGAAAAATATCATGACTCCCTCCGTTATGACAATGCCAAAATCCGAAGAAAATCACCTCGATTTTTCGGTTTTTTAATCAAAACCCTTGGAAATAGTGGTCGAAAGTTGGAATGGCATACCTCGTTGAATTCGTTACAACATTTCCAACAAAGGTGCATTTACAGAAACAAAATATCAATTGAAAAAATTTTTCGAAAAAAACTCATGACCCCCACCCTAATGACAACGCCAAAATGCGAAGAAAATCATCTCGATTTTTCGGTTTTTAATCAAAACCCTTGGAAATAGTGGTCGAAAGTTGGAATGGCATACCTCGTTGAATTCGTTACAACATTTCCCACTAAGTGGCATTTACAAAAAAATATATAATTTAAAAGTTTTTTTTGGAAAAACATCATGACCCCCACCCTCAGGACAAGGTCCAAATCCGGAGAAAATCACCTCGATTTTTCCGTTTTTTAATCAAAACCCTTGGAAATAGTGGTCGAATGTTGGAATGGCATACCTCGTTGAATTCATTACAAAATTTCCAACAAAAAGGCATTTATAGAAATAAAATATCAATTGAAAAAATTGTTCGAAAAAATCATGACCCCACCCTTATGACAAGGCCAAAATCCGAAGAAAATCACCTCGATTTTTTCGGTTTTTTTTAATCAAAACCATTGGAAATAGTGGTCGAAAGTTGGAATGGCATACCTCGTTGAATTCGTTACATCATTTCCAACAAAGTGGCATTTAAAGAAATAAAATATCAATTGAAAAAATTGTTCGAAAAAATCATGACCCCCACTGTTATGACAAAGCCAAAATCCGAAGAAAATCAGCTCGAATTTTTGGTTTTTTAATCAAAACCCTTGGAAATAGTGGTCGAAAGTTGGAATGGCATACCTCGTTGAATTCGTTACAACATTTCCAACAAAGGTGCATTTTCAGAAATAAAATAACAATTGAAAGAATTTTCCGAAAAAAAATCATGACCCCCACCCTTATGACAACGCCAAAATCCGAAGAAAATCACCTCGATTTTTCGTATTTTTAATCAAAAGCTTTGGAAATTGTGATCGAATGTTGGAATGGCATACCTCGTTAAATTCGTTACAACATTTCCACGATTTTTCGTTTTTTTAATCAAAACCCTTGGAAATAGTGGTCGAACCCACTATTTCCAAGGGTTTTGATTAAAAAGCGAAAGTTGGAATGGCATACCTCGTTGAATTCGTTACATCATTTCCAACAAAGTGGCATTTAAAGAAATAAAATATCAATTGAAAAAATTGTTCGAAAAAAATCATGACCCCCACTGTTATGACAAAGCCAAAATCCGAAGAAAATCAGCTCGAATTTTTGGTTTTTAATCAAAACCCTTGGAAATAGTGGTCGAAAGTTGGAATGGCATACCTCGTTGAATTCGTTACAACATTTCCAACAAAGGTGCATTTTCAGAAATAAAATAACAATTGAAAGAATTTTCCGAAAAAAAATCATGACCCCCACCCTTATGACAACGCCAAAATCCGAAGAAAATCACCTCGATTTTTCGTATTTTTAATCAAAAGCTTTGGAAATTGTGATCGAATGTTGGAATGGCATACCTCGTTAAATTCGTTACAACATTTCCACGATTTTTCGTTTTTTTAATCAAAACCCTTGGAAATAGTGGGTTCGACCACTATTCGAAAGTTGGAATGGCATACCTCGTTGAATTCGTTACATCATTTCCAACAAAGTGGCATTTAAAGAAATAAAATATCAATTGAAAAAATTGTTCGAAAAAAATCATGACCCCCACTGTTATGACAAAGCCAAAATCCGAAGAAAATCAGCTCGAATTTTTGGTTTTTTAATCAAAACCCTTGGAAATAGTGGTCGAAAGTTGGAATGGCATACCTCGTTGAATTCGTTACAACATTTCCAACAAAGGTGCATTTTCAGAAATAAAATAACAATTGAAAGAATTTTCCGAAAAAAAATCATGACCCCCACCCTTATGACAACGCCAAAATCCGAAGAAAATCACCTCGATTTTTCGTATTTTTAATCAAAAGCTTTGGAAATTGTGATCGAATGTTGGAATGGCATACCTCGTTAAATTCGTTACAACATTTCCACGATTTTTCGTTTTTTTAATCAAAACCCTTGGAAATAGTGGTCGAACCCACTATTTCCAAGGGTTTTGATTAAAAGCGAAAACTCTAGGTGATTTTCTCCGGATCTGGGCCTCGTCCTAAGGGTGGGGGTCATGATGTTTTTCCAAAAAAAATTTATGATATTTTATTTTTGTAAATGCCACTTTGTTGGAAATGTTGTCACGAATTCAACGAGGTATGCCATTCCAACATTCGACCACCCTTATGACAACGCCAAAATCCGAAGAAAATCACCTCGATTTTTCGTATTTTTAATCAACAGCCTTGGAAATAGTAGTCGAATGTAGGAATGGCATACCTCGTTGAATTCGTGACAACATTTCCAACAAAGTGGCATTTACAGAAAAAAGATATCAATTGAAAAAAATTTACGAAAAAAATCATGATCCCCACCCTTATGACAACACCAAAATCCGAAGAAATTCACCTCGATTTTTCGGTTTTTGAGTCAAAACCCTTGGAAATAGTGGTCGAATGTTACAATGGCATACCTCGTTGAATTCGTGACAACATTTCCAACAAAGTGGCATTTACAGAAAAAAAATACCAATTGAAAAAAATTTACGAAAAAAAATCATGAACCCCACCCTAATGACAACACCAAAATCCGAAGAAATTCTCCTCGATTTTTCGGTTTTTTAGTCAAAACCCTTGGAAATAGTGGTCGAATGTTGGAATGGCATACCTCGTTGAATTCGTGACAACATTTCCAAAAAAGTGGCATTTATAAAAATAAAATATAATTTAAAATTTTTTTGGAAAAATATCATGACCCCCACCCTTAGGACAAGGCCCAAGTCCGGAGAAAATCACCACGATTTTTCGTTTTTTTAATCAAAACCCTTGGAAATAGTGGTCGAATGTTGGAATGGCCTACCTCGTTGAATTCGTTACAAAATTTCCAACAAAGTGGCATTTACAGAAATAATATATCAATTGCAAAAATTTTTCGAAAGAAATCATGACCCCCACCTTTATGACAACACCAAAATCCGGAAAAAATCACCTTGTTTTTTCGGTTTTGAAATCAAAACACTTGGAAATAGTGGTCGAATGTTGGAATAGCATACCTCGTTGAATTCGTTACAAAATTTCCAACAAAGTGGCATTTACAGAAATAAAATATCAATTAAAAAAATTGTTGGCAAAAAATCATGACCCCACCGTTATGATAACGCCAAAATCCGAAGAAAATCACCTCGATTTTTTGGTTTTTTAATCAAAACCCTTGGAAATAGTGGTCGAAAGTTGGAATGGCATACCTCGTTGAATTCGTTACAACATTTCCAACAAAGGTGCATTTACAGAAATAAAATAACAATTGAAAGAATTTTCGGAAAAAAAATCATGACCCCCACCCTAATGACAACGCCAAAATGCGAAGAAAATCATCTCGATTTTTCGGTTTTTAATCAAAACCCTTGGAAACAGTGGTCGAAAGTTGGAATGGCATACCTCGTTGAATTCGTTACAACATTTCCAACTAAGTGGCATTTACAAAAATATATATAATTTAAAAGTTTTTTTTGGAAAAACATCATGACCCCCACCCTTAGGACAAGGACCAAATCCGGAGAAAATCACCTCGATATTTCGGTTTTTTAATCAAAACCCTTGGAAATAGTGGTCGAAAGTTGGAATGGCATACCTCGTTGAATTCGTTACAACATTTCCAACAAAGGTGCATTTACAGAAATAAAATAACAATCGAAAAAATTTTTCGAAAAAAATCATCACCCCCACCCTTATGACAACGCCAAAATCCGAAGAAAATAACCTTGATTTTTCGTATTTTTAATCAAAAGCCTTGGAAATTGTGATCGAATGTTGAAATGGCATACCTCGTTGAATTCGTTACAACATTTCCAACAAAGTGGCATTTACAAAAATAAAATATCATACATTTTTTTTCGAAAAACATCATGACCCCCTTGAAAATAGTGGTAAAACCCTTGGAAATAGTGGTCGAATGTTGGAATGGCATACCTCGTTGAATTCGTTACAAAATTTCCAACAAAGTGGCATTTACAGAAATAAAATATCAATTGAAAACATTTTTCGACAAAAATCATGACCCCCATCCTTATGACAACGCCAAAATCCGAAGAAAATCACCTCGATTTTTCGGTTTTTTAATCAAAACCCTTGGAAATAGTGGTTGAATGTTGGAATGGCATACCTCGTTGAATTCGTTACAAAATTTCCAACAAAGTGGCATTTACAGAAATAAAATATCAATTGAAAAAATCATGACCCCCACCCTTATGATAACGCCAAAATCCGAAGAAAATCACCTCGATTTTTGGTATTTTTAATCAAAACCCTTGGAAATAGTGGTCGAATGTTGGAATGGCATACCTCGTTGAATTCGTTACAACATTTCCAACAAAGGTGCATTTACAGATATAAAATATAATTTAAAAATTTTTTTGGAAAAACATCATGAACCCTTTCCTTATGACAACGCCAAAATCCGAAGAAAATCACCTCGATTTTTCGTATTTTTAATCAAAACCCTTGGAAATAGTGGTCGAATGTTGGAATGTTGAATTCGTGACAACATTTCCAACAAAGTGGCATTTACAGAAAAAAAATATCAATTGAAAAAATTTTTCGAAAAAAAAACAATGCTCCCCTCCCTTATGACAACACCAAAATCCGAAGAAATTCACCACGATTTTTCGTATTTTTAATCAAAACCCTTGGAAATAGTGGTCGAATGTTGGAATGTTGAATTCGTGACAACATTTCCAACAAAGTGACATTAACAGAAATAAAAAATAATTAAAAAATTTTTTTTGGAAAAACATCATGACCTCCACCCTTAGGACAAGGCCCAAATCCGGAGAAAATCACCTCGATTTTTCGGTTTTTTAATCAAAACCCTTGAAAATAGTGGTCGAACGTTGGAATGGCATACCTCGTTGAATTCGTGACAACATTTCCAACAAAGGTGAATTTACAGAAATAAAATAAGAATTGAAAAATTTTTTCGAAAAATAGCATGACCCCCACCTTTCTGACAACGCCAAAATCCGAAGAAAATCACCTCGATTTTTCTTTTTTTAATCAAAACCCTTTGAAATAGTGGTCAAAAGTTGTAATGGCATACCTCGTTGAATTCGTTACAACATTTCCAACAAAGGTGCATTTACAGATATAAAATAACAACTGAAAAAATTGTTCGAAAAAAATCATGACACCCACCCTTATGACAACGCCAAGATCCGAAGAAAATCACATCGATTGAATGTTCGAATGGCATACAAAATATCCAACAAAGTAGCATTTACAAAAATAAAATATCATTTAAAAATTTTTTTTTGGAAAAACATCTTGACCTCCACCCTTAGGACAAGGCCCAAGTCCGGAATGTTGGAATGGCATACCTCGTTGAATTCGTTACAAAATTTCCAACAAAGTGGCATTAACAAAAATAAAATATCATTTAATAATTTTTTTTGGAAAAACATCATGACTCCCACCCTTAGGACAAGGCCCAAATCCGGAGAAAATCACCTAGATTTTTTCGTTTTTTAATCAAAACCCTTGGAAATAGTGGTCGAATGTTGGAATGGCATACCTCGTTGAATTCGTTACAAAATTTCCAACAAAGTGGCATTTATAGAAATAAAATATCAATTGAAAAAATTGTTCGAAAAATATCATGACTCCCTCCGTTATGACAATGCCAAAATCCGAAGAAAATCACCTCGATTTTTCGGTTTTTTAATCAAAACCCTTGGAAATAGTGGTCGAAAGTTGGAATGGCATACCTCGTTGAATTCGTTACAACATTTCCAACAAAGGTGCATTTACAGAAATAAAATATCAATTGAAAAAATTTTTCGAAAAAAAAACTCATGACCCCCACCCTAATGACAACGCCAAAATGCGAAGAAAATCATCTCGATTTTTCGGTTTTTAATCAAAACCCTTGGAAATAGTGGTCGAAAGTTGGAATGGCATACCTCGTTGAATTCGTTACAACATTTCCAACTAAGTGGCATTTACAAAAAAATATACAATTTAAAAGTTTTTTTGGAAAAACATCATGACCCCCACCCTCAGGACAAGGCCCAAATCCGGAGAAAATCACCTCGATTTTTCCGTTTTTTAATCAAAACCCTTGGAAATAGTGGTCGTGACAACATTTCCAACAAAGTGGCATTTACAGAAAAAAAATACCAATTGAAAAAAATTTACGAAAAAAAATCATGATCCCCACCCTTATGACAACACCAAAATCCGAAGAAATTCTCCTCGATTTTTCGGTTTTTTAGTCAAAACCCTTGGAAATAGTGGTCGAATGTTGGAATGGCATACCTCGTTGAATTCGTGACAACATTTCCAAAAAAGTGGCATTTATAAAAATAAAATATAATTTAAAATTTTTTTTGGAAAAATATCATGACCCCCACCCTTAGGACAAGGCCCAAGTCCGGAGAAAATCACCACGATTTTTCGTTTATTTAATCAAAACCCTTGGAAATAGTGGTCGAATGTTGGAATGGCCTACCTCGTTGAATTCGTTACAAAATTTCCAACAAAGTGGCATTTACAGAAATAATATATCAATTGCAAAAATTTTTCGAAAGAAATCATGACCCCCACCTTTATGACAACACCAAAATCCGAAGAAATTCACCTCGATTTTTCGTATTTTTAATCAAAACCCTTGGAAATAGTGGTCGAATGTTGGAATGGCATACCTCGTTGAATTCGTTACAACATTTCCAACAAAGGTGCATTTAAAGATATAAAATATAATTTAAAAATTTTTTTGGAAAAACATCATGACCCCTTTCCTTATGACAACGCCAAAATCCGAAGAAAATCACCTCGATTTTTCGTATTTTTAATCAAAACCCTTGGAAATAGTGGTCGAATGTTGGAATGTTGAATTCGTGAAAACATTTCCAACAAAGTGACATTAACAGAAATAAAAAATAATTTAAAAATTTTTTTTGGAAAAACATCATGACCTCCACCCTTAGGACAAGGTACAAATCCGGAGAAAATCACCTCGATTTTTCGGTCTTTTAATCAAAACCCTTGGAAATAGTGGTCGAACGTTGGAATGGCATACCTCGTTGAATTCGTGACAACATTTCCAACAAAGGTGAATTTACAGAAATAAAATAAGAATTGAAAAAATTTTTCGAAAAATAGCATGACCCCCACCTTTCTGACAACGCCAAAATCCGAAGAAAATCACCTCGATTTTTCTTTTTTTTAATCAAAACCCTTTGAAATAGTGTTCAAAAGTTGTAATGGCATACCTCGTTGAATTCGTTACAACATTTCCAACAAAGGTGCATTTACAGATATAAAATAACAACTGAAAAAATTGTTCGAAAAAAATCATGACACCCACCCTTATGACAACGCCAAAATCCGAAGAAAATCACATCGATTTTTCGTATTTTTAAACAAAAGTCTTAGAATTTGTGATCGAATGTTCGAATGGCATACAACATATCCAACAAAGTAGCATTTACAAAAATAAAATATCATTTAAAAATTTTTTTTTGGAAAAGCATCTTGACCTCCACCCTTAGGACAAGGCCCAAGTCCGGAGAAAATCACCACGATTTTTCGGTTTTTTAATCAAAACCCAAAAAAATCATGACCCCTTTCCTTATGACAACGCCAAAATCCGAAGAAATTCACCTCGATTTTACAGATATAAAATATAATTTAAAAATTTTTTTGGAAAAACATCATGACCCCTTTTCTTATGACAACGCCAAAATCCGAAGAAAATCACCTCGATTTTTCGTAATTTTAATCAAAACCCTTGGAAATAGTGGTCAAATGTTGGAATGGCATACCTCGTTGAACTCGTGACAACATTTCCAACAAAGTGACATTTACAAAAATAAAATACATGACCCCCGCCCTTAGGACACGGCCCAAATCCGGACAAAATCACTACGATTTTTTGGTTTTTTAATTAAAACCCTTGGAAATAGTGGTCGAATGTTGGAATGGCATACCTCGTTGAATTCGTTACAAAATTTCCAACAAAGTGGCATTAACAAAAATAAAATATCATTTAATAATTTTTTTTGGAAAAACATCATGACTACCACCCTTAGGACAAGGCCCAAATCCGGAGAAAATCACCTAGATTTTTCCGTTTTTTAATCAAAACCCTTGGAAATAGTGGTCGAATGTTGGAATGGCATACCTCGTTGAATTCGTTACAAAATTTCCAACAAAGTGGCATTTATAGAAATAAAATATCAATTGAAAAAATTGTTCGAAAAATATCATGACTCCCTCCGTTATGACAATGCCAAAATCCGAAGAAAATCACCTCGATTTTTCGGTTTTTTAATCAAAACCCTTGGAAATAGTGGTCGAAAGTTGGAATGGCATACCTCGTTGAATTCGTTACAACATTTCCAACAAAGGTGCATTTACAGAAATAAAATATCAATTGAAAAAATTTTTCGAAAAAAACTCATGACCCCCACCCTAATGACAACGCCAAAATGCGAAGAAAATCATCTCGATTTTTCGGTTTTTAATCAAAACCCTTGGAAATAGTGGTCGAAAGTTGGAATGGCATACCTCGTTGAATTCGTTACAACATTTCCAACTAAGTGGCATTTACAAAAAAATATATAATTTAAAAGTTTTTTTGGAAAAACATCATGACCCCCACCCTCAGGACAAGGCCCAAATCCGGAGAAAATCACCTCGATTTTTCCGTTTTTTAATCAAAACCCTTGGAAATAGTGGTCGAATGTTGGAATGGCATACCTCGTTGAATTCATTACAAAATTTTCGACAAAAAGGCATTTATAGAAATAAAATATCAATTGAAAAAATTGTTCGAAAAAAATCATGACCCCACCCTTATGACAAGGCCAAAATCCGAAGAAAATCACCTCGATTTTTCGGTTTTTTTAATCAAAACCATTGGAAATAGTGGTCGAAAGTTGGAATGGCATACCTCGTTGAATTCGTTACATCATTTCCAACAAAGTGGCATTTAAAGAAATAAAATATCAATTGAAAAAATTGTTCGAAAAAAATCATGACCCCCACTGTTATGACAAAGCCAAAATCCGAAGAAAATCAGCTCGAATTTTTGGTTTTTTAATCAAAACCCTTGGAAATAGTGGTCGAAAGTTGGGATGGCATACCTCGTTGAATTCGTTACAACATTTCCAACAAAGGTGCATTTTCAGAAATAAAATAACAATTGAAAGAATTTTCCGAAAAAATATCATGACCCCCACCCTTATGACAACGCCAAAATCCGAAGAAAATCACCTCGATTTTTCGTATTTTTAATCAAAAGCTTTGGAAATTGTGATCGAATGTTGGAATGGCATACCTCGTTAAATTCGTTACAACATTTCCACGATTTTTCGTTTTTTTAATCAAAACCCTTGGAAATAGTGGTCGAACCCACTATTTCCAAGGGTTTTGATTAAAAAGCGAAAACTCTAGGTGATTTTCTCCGGATCTGGGCCTCGTCCTAAGGGTGGGGGTCATGATGTTTTTCCAAAAAAAATTTATGATATTTTATTTTTGTAAATGCCACTTTGTTGGAAATGTTGTCACGAATTCAACGAGGTATGCCATTCCAACATTCGACCACCCTTATGACAACGCCAAAATCCGAAGAAAATCACCTCGATTTTTCGTATTTTTAATCAACAGCCTTGGAAATAGTAGTCGAATGTAGGAATGGCATACCTCGTTGAATTCGTGACAACATTTCCAAGAAAGTGGCATTTACAGAAAAAAGATATCAATTGAAAAAAATTTACGAAAAAAATCATGATCCCCACCCTTATGACAACACCAAAATCCGAAGAAATTCACCTCGATTTTTCGGTTTTGAGTCAAAACCCTTGGAAATAGTGGTCGAATGTTGGAATGGCATACCTCGTTGAATTCGTGACAACATTTCCAACAAAGTGGCATTTACAGAAAAAAATACCAATTGAAAAAAATTTACGAAAAAAATCATGATCCCCACCCTTATGACAACACCAAAATCCGAAGAAATTCTCCTCGATTTTTCGGTTTTTTAGTCAAAACCCTTGGAAATAGTGGTCGAATGTTGGAATGGCATACCTCGTTGAATTCGTGACAACATTTCCAAAAAAGTGGCATTTATAAAAATAAAATATAATTTAAAATTTTTTTGGAAAAATATCATGACCCCCACCCTTAGGACAAGGCCCAAGTCCGGAGAAAATCACCACGATTTTTCGTTTATTTAATCAAAACCCTTGGAAATAGTGGTCGAATGTTGGAATTGCCTACCTCGTTGAATTCGTTACAAAATTTCCAACAAAGTGGCATTTACAGAAATAATATATCAATTGCAAAAATTTTTCGAAAGAAATCATGACCCCCACCTTTATGACAACACCAAAATCCGGAAAAAATCACCTTGTTTTTTCGGTTTTTAAATCAAAACACTTGGAAATAGTGGTCGAATGTTGGAATAGCATACCTCGTTGAATTCGTTACAAAATTTCCGACAAAGTGGCATTTACAGAAATAAAATATCATTTAAAAAAATTGTTGGCAAAAAATCATGACCCCCACCGTTATGATAACGCCAAAATCCGAAGAAAATCACCTCGATTTTTTGGTTTTTCAATCAAAACCCTTGGAAATAGTGGTCGAAAGTTGGAATGGCATACCTCGTTGAATTCGTTACAACATTTCCAATAAAGGTGCATTTACAGAAATAAAATAACAATTGAAAGAATTTTCGGAAAAAAAATCATGACCCCCACCCTAATGACAACGCCAAAATGCGAAGAAAATCATCTCGATTTTTCGGTTTTTAATCAAAACCCTTGGAAATAGTGGTCGAAAGTTGGAATGGCATACCTCGTTGAATTCGTTACAACATATCCAACAAAGGTGCATTTACAGAAATAAAATAACAATCGAAAAAAATTTTCGAAAAAAATCATCACCCCCACCCTTATGACAACGCCAAAATCCGAAGAAAATAACCTCGATTTTTCGTATTTTTAATCAAAAGCCTTGGAAATTGTGATCGAATGTTGAAATGGCATACCTCGTTGAATTCGTTACAACATTTCCAACAATGTGGCATTTACAAAAATAAAATATCATAAATTTTTTTTCGAAAAACATCATGACCCCCATCCTTAGGACACGGCCCAAGTCCGGACAAAATCACCACGATTTTTTGGTTTTTTAATTAAAACCCTTGGAAATAGTGGTCGAATGTTGGAATGGCATACCTCGTTGAATTCGTTACAAAATTTCCAACAAAGTGGCATTAACAAAACTAAAATATCATTTAATAATTTTTTTTGGAAAAACATCATGTCTCCCACCCCTAGGACAAGGCCCAAATCCGGAGAAAATCGCCTAGATTTTTCCGTTTTTTAATCAAAACCCTTGGAAATAGTGGTCGAATGTTGGAATACCTCGTTGAATTCGTTACAAAATTTCCAACAAAGTGGCATTTACAGAAATAAAATATCAATTAAAAAAATTGTTGGCAAAAAATCATGACCCCCACCGTTATGATAACGCCAAAATCCGAAGAAAATCACCTCGATTTTTTGGTTTTTTAATCAAAACCCTTGGAAATAGTGGTCGAAAGTTGGAAGGGCATACCTCGTTGAATTCGTTACAACATTTCCAACAAAGGTGCATTTACAGAAATAAAATAACAATTGAAAGAATTTTCGGAAAAAAAATCATGACCCCTACCCTTATGACAACGCCAAAATCCGAAGAAAATCACCTCGATTTTTCGTATTTTTAATCAAAAGCTTTGGAAATTGTGATCGAATGTTGGAATGGCATACCTCGTTAAATTCGTTACAACATTTCCACGATTTTTCAACCCTTAGGACGAGGCCCAGATCCGGAGAAAATCACCTAGAGTTTTCTCTTTTTAATCAAAACCCTTGGAAATAGTGTGTTCGACCACTATTTCCAAGGGTTTTGATTAAAAAGCAAACTCTAGGTGATTTTCTCGATCTGGGCCTCGTCCTAAGTGGGGTCATGATGTTATTCAAAAAATTTATGATATTTTATTTTTGTAAATGCCAAGGAAATGTTGTAACGAATTCAACGAGGTATGCCATTCCAACTTTCGACCACTATTTCCAAGGGTTTTGATTAAAAACCGAAAAATCGAGATGATTTTCTTTGCATTTTGGCGTTGTCATTAGGGTGGTCGAATGTTGGAATGGCATACCTCGTTGAATTCGTTACAACATTTCCAACAATGTGGCATTTACAAAAATAAAATATCATAAATTTTTTTTCGAAAAACATCATGACCCCCACCCTTAGGACACGGCCCAAGTCCGGACAAAATCA
Source organism: Drosophila kurseongensis (assembly GCA_018153305.1). NCBI lineage: Eukaryota > Metazoa > Arthropoda > Insecta > Diptera > Drosophilidae > Drosophila > Drosophila kurseongensis. Next base: position 58,875 of record JAECXX010000232.1, on the reverse strand, counting down.
CCACGATTTTTTGGTTTTTTAATTAAAACCCTTGGAAATAGTGGTCGAATGTTGGAATGGCATACCTCGTTGAATTCGTAACAAAATTTCCAACAAAGTGGCATTAACAAAACTAAAATATCATTTAATAATTTTTTTGAAAAACATCATGTCTCCCACCCCTAGGACAAGGCCCAAATCAGGAGAAAATCACCTAGATTTTTCCGTTTTTTAATCAAAACCCTTGGAAATAGTGGTCGAATGTTGGAATGGCATACCTCGTTGAATTCGTTACAAAATTTCCAACAAAGTGGCATTTATAGAAATAAAATATCAATTGAAAAAATTGTTCAAAAAATATCATGACTCCCTCCGTTTTGATTAAAAGCGAAAACTCTAGGTGATTTTCTCCGGATCTGGGCCTCGTCCTTAGGGTGGGGGTCATGATGTTATTCCAAAAAAAATTTATGATATTTTATTTTTGTAAATGCCAAGGGAAATATTGTAACGAATTCAACGAGGTATGCCATTCCAACTTTCGACCACTATTTCCAAGGGTTTTGATTAAAAACCGAAAAATCGAGATGATTTTCTTTGCATTTTGGCGTTGTCATTAGGGTGGTCGAATGTTGGAATGGCATACCTCGTTGAATTCGTTACAACATTTCCAACAATGTGGCATTTACAAAAATAAAATATCATAAATTTTTTTCGAAAAACATCATGACCCCCACCCTTAGGACACGGCCCAAGTCCGGACAAAATCACCACGATTTTTTGGTTTTTTAATTAAAACCCTTGGAAATAGTGGTCGAATGTTGGAATGGCATACCTCGTTGAATTCGTTACAAAATTTCCAACAAAGTGGCATTAACAAAAATAAAATATCATTTAAAAAATTTTTTGGAAAAACATCATGACCCCCCACCCTTAGGACAAGGCCCAAATCCGGAGAAAATCACCTAGATTTTTCCGTTTTTTAATCAAAACCCTTGGAAATAGTGGTCGAATGTTGGAATGGCATACCTCGTTGAATTCGTTACAAAATTTCCAACAAAGTGGCATTTATAGAAATGAAATATCAATTGAAAAAATTGTTCGAAAAATATCATGACCTCCTCCGTTATGACAATGCCAAAATCCGAAGAAAATCACCTCGATTTTTCGGTTTTTTAATCAAAACCCTTGGAAATAGTGGTCGAAAGTTGGAATGTCATACCTCGTTGAATTCGTTAAAACATTTCCAACAAAGCTGCACTTACAGAAATAAAATATCAATTGAAAAAATTTTTCGAAAAAAATCATGACCTCCCCCTTATGACAACGCCAAAATGCAAAGAAAATCACATCGATTTTTCGTTTTTTTAATCAAAAGACTTGGAAATTGTTATCGAATGTTGGAATGGCATACCTCGTTGAATTCATTACAAAATTCCCAACAAAAAGGCATTTATAGAAATATCAATTGAAAAAATTGTTCGAAAAAAAATGACCCCCACCCTTATGACAACGCCAAAATCCGAAGAAAATCACCTCGATTTTTCGGATTTTAATCAAAACCTTTGGAAATAGTGGTCGAAAAATGGAATGGCATACCTCGTTGAATTCGTTACAACATTTCCAACAAAGTGGCATTTAAAGAAATAAAATATCAATTGAAAAAATTGTTCGAAAAAAAATCATGACCCCCACCCTTATGACAACGCCAAAATCCGAAGAAAATCACCTCGATTTTTCGTATTTTTAATCTAAAGCTTTGGAAATTGTGATCGAATGTTGGAATGGCATACCTCGTTGAATTCGTTACAACATTTCCAACAAAGTGGCATTTACAAAAATAAAATATCATAAAGTTTTTTTGAAAAACATCATGACCCCCACCCTTAGGACGAGGCCCAGATCCGGAGAAAATCACCTAGAGTTTTCGCTTTTTAATCAAAACCCTTGGAAATAGTGGGTTCGACCACCCTTAGGTTCGACCACTATTTCCAAGGGTTTTGATTAAAAAACGAAAATCGTGGTGATTTTCTCCGACTTGGGCCTTGTCCTAAGGGTGGGGGTCATGATGTTTTTCCAAAAAATTTGTAAATTATATTTTATTTTTTTAATGCCACTTTGTTGGAAATGTTGTCACGAATTCAACGAGGTATGCCATTCCAACATTCGACCACCCCTATGACAACGCCAAAATCCGAAGAAAATCACTTCGATCTTTCGTATTTTTAATCAAAAGCCTTGGAAATTGTGATCGAATGTTTTCGATTTTTTTTGTTTTCAACATGACCCCCATCTTAGGACAAAGCCCAAGTCCGGAGAAAATCACCACGATTTTTCGGTTTTTTAATCAAACCCCTTGGATATAGTGGTCGAATGATGGAATGGCATTCCTCGTTGAATTCGTTACAACATTTCCAACGAAGTGGCATTTACAGAAATAAAATATCAATTGAAAACATTTTTCGAAAAAAATCATGACCCCAACCCTTATGACAACGCCAAAATCCGAAGAAAATCACCTCGATTTTTCGGTTTTTTAATCAAAACCATTGGAAATAGTGGTCGAAAGTTGGAATGGCATACCTCGTTAAATTCGTTACAACATTTCCAACAAAGTGGCATTTAAAGAAATAAAATATCAATTGAAAAAATTGTTCGAAAAAAATCATGACCCCCACCGTTATGACAACGCCAAAATCCGATAAAAAATCACCTTGATTTTTCGGTTTTTTAATCAAAGCCCTTGGAAATAGTGGTCGAAATAAAATATCAATTGAAAAAATTTTTCGAAAAAATTCATGACCCCCAACTTTATGACAACACCAAAATCCGAAGAAAATCACCTCGATTTTTCGTATTTTTAATCAAAAGCTTTGGAAATTGTGATCGAATGTTGGAATATCATACCTCGTTGAATTCGTTACAACATTTCCAACTAAGTGGCATTTAAAAAATAAAATATAATTTAATAGAAAATCACCTCGATTTTTCGGTTTTTTAATCGAAAGCCTTGGAAATTGTGGTCGAATGTTGGAATGGCATACCACGTTGAATTCGTTACAACATTTCCAACAATGTGGCATTTACAAAAATAAAATATAATTTAAAAATTTTTTTGGAAAAACATCATGACCCCCACCGTTAGGACAAGGCCCAAGTCCGGAGAAAATCACCACGATTTTTCGGTTTTTTTAATCAAAACCCTTGGAAATAGTGGTTGAATGTTGGAATGGCATACCTCGTTGAATTCGTTACAACATTTCCAACAAAGTGGCATTTACAGAAATAAAATATCAATTGAAAAAATTTTTCGACAAAAATCATGACCCCCATCCTTATGACAACGCCAAAATCCGAAGAAAATCACCTCGATTTTTCGTATTTTTAATCAAAAGCTTTGGAAATTGTGATCGAATGTTGAAATGGCATACCTCGTTGAATTCGTTACAACATTTCCAACTAAGTGGCATTTAAAAAATAAAATATAATTTAATAGAAAATCACCTCGATTGAATGTTGGAATGGCATACCACGTTGAATTCGTTACAACATTTCCAACAATGTGGCATTTACAAAAATAAAATATAATTTACAAATTTTTTTGGAAAAACATCATGACCCCCACCGTTAGGACAAGGCCCAAGTCCGGAAAAAATCACCACGATTTTTCGGTTTTTTAATCAAAACCCTTGGAAATAGTGGTCGAATGTTGGAATGGCATACCTCGTCGAATTCGTAACAATATTTCCAACAAAGTGGCATTTACAGGAATAAAATATCAATTGAAAAAATTGTTCGAAAAAAATCATGACCCCCACCCATATGAAAACGCCCAAATGCGAAGAAAATCACCTCGATTTTTCGGTTTTTTCATCAAAAGCCTTGGAAATTGTGATCGACTGTTGGAATGGCATACCTCGTTGAATTCGTTACAACATTTCCAACAATGTGGCATTTACAAAAATTAAATATCATTTAAAAATTTTTTTGGAAAAACATCATCACCCCCACCCTTAGGACAAGGCCCAATTCCGGAGAAAATCACCACGATTGTTCGGTTTTTTAATCAAAACCCTTGGAAATAGTGGTCGTAAGTTGGAATGGCATACCTCGTTGAATTCGTTACAAAATTTCCATCAAAGTGGCTTTTACAGAAATAAAATATCAATTGAAAACATTTTTTGAAAAAAATCATGACCCCTTTCCTTATGACAACGCCAAAATCCAAAGAAAATCACCTCGATTTTTCGTATTTTTAATCTAAAGCCTTGGATATAGTAGTCGAATGTTGGAATGGCATACCTCGTTGAATTCGTGACAACATTTCCAACAAAGTGGCATTTACAGAAAAAAAAAATCAATAGAAAAAATTTTTTGAAAAAAAAACAATGCTCCCCACCCTTATGACAACACCAAAATCCGAAGAAATCCGAAGTGGTCGAATGTTAGAATGGCATACCTCGTTGAATTCGTTACAACATTTCCAACAAAGGTGCATTTACAGATATAAAATATAATTTAAAAATTTTTTTGGAAAAACATCATGACCCCTTTCCTTATGACAACGCCAAAATCCGAAGAAAATCACCTCGATTTTTCGTATTTTTAATCAAAACCCTTGGAAATAGTGGTCGAATGTTGGAATGGCATACCTCATTGAATTCGTGACAACATTTCCAACAAAGTGACATTAACAGAAATAAAAAATAATTTAAAAATTTTTTTGGAAAAACATCATGACCCCCACCCTTAGGACAAGGCCCAAATCCGGAGAAAATCACCTCGATTTTTCGGTTTTTTAATCAAAACCCTTGGTAATAATGGTCGAATGTTGGAATGGCATACCTCGTTGAATTCGTTACAAAATTTCCAACAAATTGGCATTTACAGAAATAAAATATCAATTGAAAAAATTGTTCGAAAAAAATCATGACCCCCACCCTTATAACAACGCAAAAATCCGAAGAAAATCACCTCGATTTTTCGGTTTTTTAATCAAAACCCTTGGAAATAGTGGTCGAAAGTTGGAATGGCATACCTCGTTGAATTCGTGACAACATTTCCAACAAAGGTGAATTTACAGAAATAAAATAAGAATTGAAAAAATTTTTCGAAAAATAGCATGACCCCAACCTTTATGACAACGCCAAAATCCGAAGAAAATCACCTAGATTTTTCGTTTTTTTAATCAAAACCCTTTGAAATAGTGGTCAAAAGTAGTAATGGCATACCTCGTTGAATTCGTTACAACATTTCCAACAAAGGTGCATTTACAGATATAAAATAACAACTGAAAAAATTGTTCGAAAAAAATCATGACCCCCACCCTTATGACAACGCCAAAATCCGAAGAAAATCACATCGATTTTTTGTATTTTTAAACAAAAGCCTTAGAATTTGTGATCGAATGTTCGAATGGCATCGAATGTGGCATCGAATGTGGCATTTACAAAAATTAAATATCATTTAAAAATTTTTTTTGGAAAAACATCATCACCCCCACCCTTAGGACAAGGCCCAAGTCCGGAGAAAATCACCACGATTGTTCGGTTTTTTAATCAAAACCCTTGGAAATAGTGGTCGTAAGTTGGAATGGCATACCTCGTTGAATTCGTTACAAAATTTCCATCAAAGTGGCTTTTCAAGAAATAAAATATCAATTGAAAACATTTTTGAAAAAAATCATGACCCCTTTCCTTATGACAACGCCAAAATCCACAGAAAATCACCTCGATTTTTCGTATTTTTAATCTAAAGCCTTGGATATAGTAGTCGAATGTTGGAATGGCATACCTCGTTGAATTCGTGACAACATTTCCAACAAAGTGGCATTTACAGAAAAAAAATATGAATAGAAAAAATTTTTCGAAAAAAAAACAATGCTCCCCACCCTTATGACAACACCAAAATCCGAAGAAATCCGAAGTGGTCGAATGTTAGAATGGCATACCTCGTTGAATTCGATACAACATTTCCAACAAAGGTGCATTTACAGATATAAAATATAATTTAAAAATTTTTTGGAAAAACATCATGACCCCTTTCCTTATGACAACGCCAAAATCCGAAGAAAATCACCTCGATTTTTCGTATTTTTAATCAAAACCCTTGGAAATAGTGGTCGAATGTTGGAATGGCATACCTCATTGAATTCGTGACAACATTTCCAACAAAGTGACATTAACAGAAATAAAAAATAATTTAAAAATTTTTTTTGGAAAAACATCATGACCCCCACCCTTAGGACAAGGCCCAAGTCCGGAGAAAATCACCTCGATTTTTCGGTTTTTTAATCAAAACCCTTGGAAATAGTGGTCGAATGTTGGAATGGCATACCTCGTTGAATTCGTTACAACATTTCCAACAAAGGTGCATTTAAAGATATAAAATATAATTAAAAAATTTTTTGGAAAAACATCATGACCCCTTTCCTTATGACAACGCCAAAATCCGAAGAAAATCACCTCGATTTTTCGTATTTTTAATCAAAACCCTTGAAATAGTGGTCGAATGTTGGAATGTTGAATTCGTGACAACATTTCCAACAAAGTGACATTAACAGAAATAAAAAATAATTTAAAAATTTTTTTGGAAAAACATCATGACCCCCACCCTTAGGACAAGGCCCAAGTCCGGAGAAAATCACCTCGATTTTTCGGTTTTTTAATCAAAACCCTTGGAAATAGTGGTCGAACGTTGTAATGGCATACCTCGTTGAATTCGTTACAACATTTCCAACAAAGGTGCATTTACAGATATAAAATAACAACTGAAAAAATTGTTCGAAAAAAATCATGACACCCACCCATATGACAACGCCAAAATCCGAAGAAAATCACATCGATTTTTCGTATTTTTAAACAAAAGTCTTAGAATTTGTGACAACATATCCAACAAAGTAGCATTTACAAAAATAAAATATCATTTAAAAATTTTTTTTTGGAAAAACATCTTGACCTCCACCCTTAGGACAAGGCCCAAGTCCGGAGAAAATCACCACGATTTTTCGGTTTTTTAATCAAAACCCAAAAAATCATGACCCCTTTCCTTATGACAACGCCAAAATCCGAAGAAAATCACCTCGATTTTACAGATATAAAATATAATTTAAAAATTTTTTTGGAAAAACATCATGACCCCTTTTTTTATGACAACGCCAAAATCCGAAGAAAATCACCTCGATTTTTCGTATTTTAATCAAAACCCTTGGAAATAGTGGTCGAATGTTGGAATGGCATACCTCGTTGAATTCGTGACAACATTTCCAACAAAGTGACATTTACAGAAATAAAAATAATTTAAAATTTTTTTTGGAAAAACATCATGACCCCTTTTCTTATGACAACGCCAAAATCCGAAGAAAATCACCTCGATTTTTCGTAATTTTAATAAAAACCCTTGGAAATAGTGGTCGAATGTTGGAATGGCATACCTCGTTGAATTTGTGACAACATTTCCAACAAAGTGACATTTACAGAAATAAAAATAATTTAAAAATTTTTTTGGAAAAACATAATGACCCCCACCCTTAGGACAAGGCCCAAGTCCGGAGAAGATCACCTCGATTTTTCGGTTTTTTAATCAAAACCCTTGGAAATAGTGGTCGAAAGCTGGAATGGCATACCTCGTTGAATTCGTTACATGATTTCCCACAAAGGTGCATTTACAGAAATAAAATAACAATTGAAAAAAATTGTGCGAAAAAAATCATGACCCCCACCCTTATGACAACACCAAAATCCGAAGAAAATCACCTCGATTTTGAGTTTTTTAATAAAAAGCCTTGGAAATTGTGATCGAATGTTGGAATGGCATACCTCGTTGAATTCGTTACAACATTTCCAACAATGTGGCGTTTACAAAAATTAAAAATCATTTAAAATTTTTTTGGAAAATCACCACGATTTTTCGGTTTTTTAATCAAAACCCTTGGAAATAGTGGTCGAATGTTGGAATGGCATACCTCGTTGAATTCGTTACAAAATTTCCAACAAAGTGGCTTTTACAGAAATAGAATATCAATTGAAAACATTTTTCGAAAAAAATCATGACCCCTTTCCTTATGACAACGCCAAAATCCGAAGAAAATCACCTCGATTTTTCGTATTTTTAATCACAAGCCTTGGATATAGTAGTCGAATGTTAGAATGGCATACCTCGTTGAATTCGTTACAACATTTCCAACAAAGTAGCATTTACAGAAAAAAAATATCAATTGAAAAAATTTTTCGAAAAAAAAACAATGCTCCCCACCCTTATGACAACACCAAAATTCGAAGAAATTCACCTTGATTTTTCGTATTTTTAATTAAAACCCTTGGAAATAGTGGTCGAATGTTGGAATGGCATATCTCGTTGAATTCGTTACAACATTTCCAACAAAGGTGCATTTACAGATATAAAATATAATTTAAAAATTTTTTTGGAAAAACATCATGACCCCCACCCTTAGGACAAGGCCCAAATCCGGAGAAAATCTCCTCGATTTTTCGGTTTTTTAATCAAAACCCTTGGTAATAATGGTCGAATGTTGGAATGGCATTCCTCGTTGAATTCGTTACAAAATTTCCAACAAAGAGGCATTTACAGAAATAAAATATCAATTGAAAAAATTGTTCGAAAAAAATCATGACCCCCCTTATGACAACGCAAAAATCCGAAGAAAATCACCTCGATTTTTCCGTTTTTTAATAAACAAGAAAGGAAAGCTAACTTCGGGCGGAGCCGAAGTTGAAATACCCTTGCAGAATATTCCGAATTATATTCTCCAAAATTATTCATTTGTTGCATTCTTAACACTCATAAAAAATCCCAACTTTCTAACTTTAAAAACACCAAAGTTATGGCATTTCCAATCGTTCAGTTAAGTGGCGGCTATAGGATATAGTCGGCCGATCACTATGAAATTTGGTAGGTCAGATTGATTGGCCAAATATAAAACCCATAGAAAATCCCAACTTCCTAACTTTACAAATCCCAAAGTTATGGCATTACCGATCAATCAGTTATATAGCAGCTATAGGATATAGTCAGCCGATCCTTATGAAATTTGGTAGTTCGGATTGACTGGCCAAATAAAATACCCATAGGAAATCCCAACTTTCTAACTTAACAAACACTAAAGTTATGGCATTTCCGATCAATCAGTTATATGGCAGCTATAGGATATAGTTGTCCGATCCTGGCCGTTCCGACTTATATACTGCGTGCAAAGGATCGAAGGCTGTGTGCAAAGTTTCAATTCGATATCTTTCAAACTGAGAGTCTAGTTCGCGTAGAAACAGACAGACGGACTGACAGACGGACAGACAGACGGACAGACAGACGGACAGACGAACATGACTATATCAACTCAGGAGGTGATCCTGATCAAGAATATATATACTTTATAGGGTCGGAGATGTCTCCTTCACTGCGTTGCACACTTTTGACTAAAATTATAATACCCTCTGCAAGGGTATAAAAAACACTTGGAAATAGTGGTCGAAAGTTGGAATGGCATACCTCGTTGAATTCGTTACAACATTTCCAACAAAGGTGCATTTACAGAAATAACAATTGAAAAAATTTTTCGAAAAATAGCATGACCCCCACCCTTATGACAATGCCAAAATCCGAAGAAAATCACCTCGATTTTTCGTTTTTTTATTCAAAACCCTTTGAAATAGTGGTCGAAAGTTGTAATGGCATACCTCGTTGAATTCGTTACAACATTTCCAACAAAGGTGCATTTACAGAAATAAAATAAAAACTGAAAAAAATTGTTCGAAAAAAATCATGACCCCCACCCTTATGACAACGCCAAAATCCTAAGAAAATCACCTCGATTTTTCGTATTTTTAAAGCCTTGGAATTTGTGATCGAATGTTCGAATGGCATACCTCGTTAAATTCGTTACAACATTTCAAAAATTTCAAAAATTTCAAAAATTTCAAAAATTTCAAAAATTTCAAAAATTTCAAAAATTTCAAAAATTTCAAAAATTTTAAAAATTTCAAAAATTTCAAAATTTCAAAAATTTCAAAAATTTCAAAAATTTCAAAAATTTCAAAAATTTCAAAAATTTCAAAAATTTCAAAAATTTCAAAAATTTGAAAATTTCAAAAATATTAAAAATTTTAAAAATTTCAATATTTTAAAAAATTTCAAAAATTTTAAAATTTTCAAAAAATTTCAAAAATCTCAAAAATTTCAAAAATTTCAAAAATCTCAAAAATTTCAAAAATTTCAAAATTTTAAAAATTTTCAAAATATTAAAAAATTTCAAAAAAAATTTCAAAATTTCAAAATTTTCAAAATATAAAATTTTAAAATTTCAAAAATTAAAATTTCAAAATTTCAAAATTTCAAAAATTTCAAAATTTCAAAATTTTAAAAATTTCAAAAATTTCTAAAATTTCAAAAATTTCTAAAATTTCTAAAATTTCTAAAATTTTAAAAATTTTAAAAATTTCAAAAATTTCAAAAAGTTCAAAAAATTTCACAATAATTTCAAAAATTTCAAAATTTTAAAAATTTCAAAAATTTCAAAAATTTCAAAATTTTAAAAATTTCAAAAAATTTTTAAAATTTTAAAATTTCAAAATTTTAAAAATTTTAAAAATTTCAAAATTTAAAAAATTTAAAATTTTAAAAAATTTCAAAAATTTTAAAATTTTAAAAATTTCAAAAATTTCAAAAATTTTAAAAATTTCAAAATTTCAAAAATTTCAAAAATTTTCAAAATTTCAAAATTTTTAAAATTTCAAAAATTTTAAAAATTTCAAAAATTTCAAAAAATTTTAAAAATTTCAAAATTTTAAAAAATTAAAAATTTCAAAAATTTCAAAATTTCAAAAATCTTAAAAATTTCAAAATTTCAAAAATTTCAAAATTTTAAAAATTTTAAAGTTTTACAAATTTCAAAAATTTCAAAAATTTTAAAATTTTAAAAATTTTATAAGTTTCAAAAATTTTAAAATTTCAAAAATTTTAAAATTTTAAAAATTTCAAAAATTTCAAAAATTTCAAAAATTTTAAAATTTTAAAAATTTTAAAAATTTTAAAAATTTTTAAAAATTTCAAAAATTTCAAAAATTTCAAAAATTTCAAAATTTCAAAAATTTCAAAATTTAAAAATTTCAAAAATTTCAAAAATTTCAAAAAATTTCAAAAATTTCAAAAATTTCAAAATTTTAAAATTTTCAAAATTTTAAAAATTTCAAAATTTCAAAATTTCAAAAATTTTAAAAATTTCAAAATTTCAAAAATTTTAAAAATTTTCAAAAATTTCAAAATTTCAAAAATTTCAAAATTTTAAAATTTTAAAAATTTCAAAATTTTAAAATTTCAAAATTTTAAAAATTTCAAAATTTCAAAAAGTTCAAAATTTCAAAAATTTTAAAAAATTTTAAAATTTTAAAATTTTAAAATTTCAAAATTTTAAAAATTTTAAAAATTTTAAAATTTTCAAAATTTCAAAAATTCAAAATTTCAAAATTTCAAAATTTTAAAATTTTAAAATTTTAAAAATTTCAAAAATTTCAAAATTTTAAAAATTTTAAAAAATTTCAAAATTTTAAAATTTTAAAAATTTTAAATAAAATTTCAAAATTTTCAAAAAATTTAAAAAAAATTTTAAAATTTCAAAATTTCAAAATTTTAAAAATTTCAAAATTTCAAAAATTTCAAAAAATTTTAAAATTTTACAAAATTTTAAAAATTTTAAAATTTTTAAAATTTTAAAATTTCAAAATTTTTAAAAAAAATTTCAAAAATTTCAAAAATTTCAAATTTTAAAATTTTAAAATTTTCAAAATTTTAAAAATTTCAAAATTTTAAAATTTTCAAAATTTAAAAATTTTAAAATTTAAAATTTTAAAAATTTCAAAAATTTCAAAATTTTTAAAATTTTGAAATTTTAAAAATTTTAAAATTTCAAAAAATTTTAAAATTTTTGAAAATTTTAAAATTTTGAAAATTTTAAAAATTTTAAAATTACAAAAATTTTGAAAATTTCAAAAATTTTGGAATTTTAAAAATTTTAAAAATTTCAAAATTTTAAAATTTCAAAAAAATTTTAAAATTTTCAAAATTTCAAAAATTTTGAAAATTTTAAAAATTTTAAAAATTTAAAATTTTAAAATTTTTAAAATTTTGAAATTTTTAAAAATTTCAAAATTTTGAAATTTTAAAAATTTTAAAATTTTAAAATTTTCAAAATTTTCAAAAATTTTGAAAATTTCAAAATTTTGAAAATTTTAAAAATTTTGAAATTTTTGAAATTTTTGAAATTTTGGAAATTTTAAAATTTCAAAATTTTAAAAAATTAATTTAATTTTTGAAATTTTGAAAATTTTTGAAATTTCTAAAATTTAAAATTTTAACTCAAAATTTGAAATTTTGAAAATTTTAAAATTTTAAAAATTTTAAAATTTTTAAAATTTTGAAATTTTTAAAATTTTGAATTTTATTAAAAATTTCAAAATTTTAAAAATTTTGAAATTTTCAAAAAATTTTAAAATTTTAAAATTTCAAAATTTCAAAAATTTCAAAATTTTTGAAATTTTTAAAATTTTAAAAATTTTAAATTTTGACTTTAAAATTTTAAATTTTGAAATTTTGGAAATTTAAAATTTCAAAATTTTGAAATTTTAAAATTTTGAAATTTTGAAATTTTGAAAATTTTAAAATTTTGAAATTTTAAAATTTTGAAAATTTTAAAATTTTGAAATTTTTAAATTTAAAAATTTAAAAATTTTGAAATTTTTAAAATTTAAAAAATTTCAAAATTTTAAAATTTTGAAATTTTGAAATTTTTAAAATTTCAAAATTTTGAAAATTTCAAAATTTGAAATTTTGAAATTTTGAAAATTTTAAAATTTTTGAAATTTTTAAAATTTCAAAAATTTTTCAAAATTTTTAAAATTTTGAAATTTTGAAATTTTGAAATTTTAAAATTTTGAAATTTCAAAATTTTGAAAATTTTAAAATTTCAAAAATTTTGCAAATTTTGAAATTTTTGAAATTTTTAAAATTTTGAAATTTTAAAATTTTAAAAATTTTTAAAATTTCAAAATTTTGAAATTTTGAAATTTTTTAAAATTTTGAAATTTTGAAATTTTTGAAATTTGAAATTTTCAAAAATTTCAAAAATTTTGAAAAATTTTGAAATTTTGAAAATTTTAAAAAATTTTTGAAAATTTCAAAATTTTAAAATTTTGAAATTTTGAAAAATTTTAAAATTTTAAAATTTTTGAAAATTTTGAAATTTAAAATTTTGAAAATTTTGAAATTTTAAAAATTTTGCAAATTTTAAAATTTTGAAATTTTGAAATTTCAAAATTTCAAAATTTTGAAAATTTCAAAATTTCAAAATTTTTGAAAAATTTAAAATTTTAAAAATTTTGAAATTTTAAAATTTTAAATTTTTCAAAATTTTTAAAATTTTTAAAATTTTAAAATTTTTAAATTTTTGAAATTTTGAAATTTTGAAAAATTTTGAAAAATTTAAAATTTTGAAATTTTAAAATTTTTTAAAATTTTTAAAATTTTTGAAATTTTGAAATTTTAAAATTTAAAATTTTGAAATTTTAAAAATTTGAAATTTTTTAAAATTTTTGAAATTTTGAAATTTTGAAATTTTTGAAATTTTATTTGAAATTTTTGAAATTTTAAAATTTTTGAAAATTTTGAAATTTTGGAAATTTTGAAATTTTTAAAAATTTTAAAATTTTTAAAAAATTTCAAAAATTTTGAAAATTTTGAAATTTTGAATTTTGAAAATTTTAAAATTTTGAAAATTTTTAAAATTTTAAAATTTTGAAAATTTCAAACTTCAAAATTTTGAAATTTTGAAATTTTGAAATTTTGAAATTTTGAAACTTTAAAATTTTAAAATTTTGAAAATTTTAAAAATTTTGAAATTTTAAAATTTTGAAATTTTGAAAATTTTGAAATTTTGAAATTTTTAAATTTTTAAATTTTTTAAATTTTAAAATTTTTGAAAATTTTAAAATTTGAAAATTTTGAAATTTTTGAAATTTTTTAAAATTTTGAAATTTTTAAAATTTTGAAATTTTTGAAATTTTGAAATTTTTTGAAATTTTAAAATTTTGAAAATTTTAAAATTTTGAAATTTTTGAAGTTTTAAAATTTTGAAAATTTTAGAATTTTGAATTTTTAAAATTTTGAAATTTTTGAAATTTTAAATTTTTGAAATTTTGAAATTTTGAAATTTTGAAATTTTTGAAATTTTTGAAATTTTGAAATTGAAATTTTTGAAATTTTGAAATTTTGAAATTTTTAAATTTAAAATTTTGAAATTTTTGAAATTTTGAAATTTTGAAATTTTGGAATTTTTGAAATTTTGAAAATTTTGAAATTTTTGAAATTTTGAAATTTTGAAATTTTGAAATTTTTGAAATTTTTGAAATTTTGAAAATTTTGAAATTTTGAAATTTTTGAAATTTTTGAAATTTTTGAAATTTTTGAAATTTTGAAATTTTTGAAATTTTGAAATTTTGAAATTTTGAAATTTTTGAAATTTTAAAATTTTGAAATTTTTGAAATTTTTGAAATTTTGAAATTTTTTGAAATTTTTGAAATTTTGAAATTTTTTTGAAATTTTTGAAATTTTAAAATTTTTTGAAATTTTTTAAATTTTTGAAATTTTTGAAATTTTTAAAATTTTTAAATTTTTTGAAATTTTGAAATTTTGAAATTTTTGAAATTTTGAAATTTTTGAAATTTTTTGAAATTTTTGAAAATTTTAAAATTTTGAAATTTTGAAATTTTTGAAATTTTTTGAAATTTTTTAATTTTTTGAAATTTTGAAATTTTTTTGAAATTTTGAAATTTTGAAATTTTAAAATTTTTGAAATTTTAAATTTTTTGAAATTTTGAAATTTTGAAATTTTTGAAATTTTTGAAATTTTGAAATTTTTGAAATTTTTGAAATTTTGAAATTTTGAAATTTTGAAATTTTGAAATTTTGAAATTTTTGAAATTTTTTAATTTTGAAATTTTGAAATTTTTAAATTTTTAATTTTGAAATTTTGAAATTTTTGAAAATTTTGAAATTTTTTGAAATTTTTAAATTTTTGAAATTTTTGAAATTTTTGAAATTTTGAAATTTTTGAAATTTTGAAATTTTTGAAATTTTGAAATTTTTTAAATTTTTTGAAATTTTTTAATTTTTGAAATTTTGATTTAAAATTTTGAAATTTTTGAAATTTTTAAATTTTGAAATTTTTTTGAAATTTTTAAATTTTTAAAATTTTGAAATTTTTTGAAATTTTTGAAATTTTTGAAATTTTTAAAATTTTTGAAATTTTTAAAATTTTTGAAATTTTGAAATTTTTTTTGAAATTTTTGAAATTTTTGAAATTTTGAAATTTTGAAATTTTGAAATTTTGAAATTTTTGAAATTTTTGAAATTTTTAAAATTTTGAAATTTTTGAAATTTTTGAAATTTTTTGAAATTTTTGAAATTTTTGAAATTTTTGAAATTTTTTGAAATTTTGAAATTTTTGAAATTTTTTGAAATTTTTGAAATTTTTTGAAATTTTTGAAATTTTGAAATTTTTGAAATTTTGAAATTTTGAAATTTTGAAATTTTTGAAATTTTGAAATTTTTGAAATTTTGAAATTTTTGAAATTTTGAAATTTTGAAATTTTTGAAATTTTGAAATTTTGAAATTTTTGAAATTTTTAAATTTTGAAATTTTTGAAATTTTTGAAATTTTTGAAATTTTTGAAATTTTTGAAATTTTTGAAATTTTGAAATTTTAAAATTTTTGAAATTTTGAAATTTTTTTAATTTTGAAATTTTTGAAAATTTTTGAAATTTTTGAATTTTTGAAAATTTTGAAATTTTTGAAATTTTGAAATTTTGAAATTTTTGAAATTTTGGAATTTTTGAAATTTTTGAAATTTTTTGAAATTTTGAAATTTTGAAATTTTTGAAATTTTTGAAATTTTTGAAATTTTTGAAATTTTGAAATTTTTGAAATTTTGAAATTTTGAAATTTTTGAAATTTTTTGAAACTTTGAAATTTTTAAATTTTTGAAATTTTGAAATTTTTTGAAATTTTTAGAAATTTTGAAATTTTTGAAATTTTGAAATTTTAAAATTTTGAAATTTTAAAATTTTTTGAAATTTTTTAATTTTTGAAATTTTTGAAATTTTGAAATTTTGAAATTTTTGAAAATTTTGAAATTTTTGAAATTTTTTAAATTTTTGAAATTTTTAAAATTTTTGAATTTTTAAAATTTTTTGAACTTTGAAATTTTAGAAATTTTGAAATTTTTGAAATTTTGAAATTTTGAAATTTTTGAAATTTTGAAATTTTTGAAATTTTTGAAATTTTGAAATTTTTGAAATTTTTGAAATTTTGAAATTTTGAAATTTTTGAAATTTTTGAAATTTTTGAAATTTTGAAATTTTTGAAATTTTGAAATTTTTGAAATTTTTGAAATTTTGAAATTTTTGAAATTTTTGAAATTTTTGAAATTTTGAAATTTTGAAATTTTGAAATTTTTGAAATTTTTGAAATTTTTTGAAATTTTTGAAATTTTTTAAATTTTTGAAATTTTTGAAATTTTTGAAATTTTTTAAATTTTTTGAAATTTTTGAAATTTTGAAAAAATTTTATAATTTTGAAATTTTTTAAATTTTTAAATTTTGAAATTTTTGAAATTTTTTGAAATTTTTGAAATTTTGAAATTTTGAAATTTTTAAATTTTTAAAATTTTTGAAATTTTGAAATTTTTGAAATTTTTAAATTTTTGAAATTTTGAAATTTTTTGAAATTTTGAAATTTTTAAAATTTTTAAAATTTTGAAATTTTTTTGAAATTTTTGAAATTTTTGAAATTTTGAAAATTTTGAAATTTTGAAATTTTTGAAATTTTGAAATTTTTGAAATTTTGAAATTTTTGAAATTTTTTTTGAAATTTTTTGAAACTTTTGAAATTTTTGAAATTTTTGAAATTTTTTGAAATTTTTGAAATTTTGAAATTTTTGAAATTTTTGAAATTTTTGAAATTTTGAAATTTTGAAATTTTTTGAAATTTTGAAATTTTTGAAATTTTTGAAATTTTTGAAATTTTTGAAATTTTTTGAAATTTTTTAAAATTTTTGAAATTTTTGAAATTTTTGAAATTTTTGAAATTTTGAAATTTTGAAATTTTTGAAATTTTGAAATTTTTGAAATTTTGAAATTTTTGAAATTTTTGAAAATTTTGAAAATTTTTGAAATTTTTTGAAATTTTGAAATTTTTGAAATTTTGAAATATTTTGAAATTTTGAAATTTTGAAATTTTTGAATTTTTTGAAATTTTTGAAATTTTGAAATTTTTGAAATTTTGAAATTTTTAAATTTTTGAAATTTTGAAATTTTGAAATTTTTGAAATTTTGAAATTTTTTGAAATTTTGAAATTTTGAAATTTTGAAATTTTTGAAATTTTTGAAATTTTTTGAAATTTTTAAAATTTTTGAAATTTTGAAATTTTTGAAATTTTGAAATTTTTGAAATTTTTAAATTTTTAAAATTTTTATTTTTGAAATTTTTGAAATTTTGAAATTTTTAGAAATTTTTGAAATTTTTGAAATTTTGAAAATTTTTGAAATTTTTAAATTTTTGAAATTTTGAAATTTTTGAATTTTTAAAAATTTTGAAATTTTGGATTTTGAAATTTTAAAATTTTTGAATTTTTGAAATTTAAAATTTTGAAATTTTTGAAATTTTTTGAAATTTTGAAATTTTTGAAATTTTGAAATTTTTGAAATTTTTGAAATTTTGAAATTTTGAAAATTTTGAAATTTTGAAATTTTTGAAATTTTGAAATTTTTTGAAATTTTGAAATTTTTTGAAATTTTGAAATTTTTGAAATTTTGAAATTTTTGAAATTTTGAAATTTTTGAAATTTTTGAAATTTTGAAATTTTTTGAAATTTTTGAAATTTTTAAATTTTTTAAAATTTTTTTGAAATTTTTGAAATTTTTGAAATTTTTTGAAATTTTGAAATTTTTGAAATTTTTGAAATTTTTGAAATTTTTGAAATTTTTGAAATTTTGAAATTTTTTGAAATTTTTGAAATTTTTGAAATTTTGAAATTTTTGAAATTTTGAAATTTTGAAATTTTTGAAATTTTTGAAATTTTGAAATTTTGAAATTTTGAAATTTTGAAATTTTGAAATTTTTGAAATTTTTGAAATTTTTTGAAATTTTGAAATTTTTAGAAATTTTTGAAATTTTGAAATTTTGAAATTTTTGAAATTTTGAAATTTTTGAAAATTTTTGAAATTTTGAAATTTTGAAATTTTTGAAATTTTGAAATTTTTGAAATTTTGAAATTTTGAAATTTTAAAATTTTTGAAAATTTTGAAATTTTGAAATTTTTGAAATTTTTTGAAATTTTTGAAATTTTTGAAATTTTTGAAATTTTTGAAATTTTTGAAATTTTTGAAATTTTGAAATTTTAAAATTTTGAAATTTTTGAAATTTTTGAAATTTTTGAAATTTTGAAATTTTTGAAATTTTTGAAATTTTGAAAATTTTGAAATTTTTGAAATTTTGAAATCTTTGAAATTTTTGAAATTTTTGAAATTTTTGAAATTTTTGAAAATTTTTTTGAAATTTTTAAATTTTGAAATTTTGAAATTTTTGAAATTTTGAAATTTTTGAAATTTTGAAATTTTGAAATTTTTGAAATTTTTGAAATTTTGAAATTTTGAAATTTTTGAAATTTTGAAATTTTGAAATTTTTGAAATTTTTGAAATTTTGAAATTTTTGAAATTTTGAAATTTTTGAAATTTTGAAATTTTGAAATTTTTGAAATTTTTAAATTTTTGAAATTTTTTGAAATTTTGAAATTTTTAAATTTTTGAAATTTTTAAATTTTGAAATTTTTGAAATTTTTGAAATTTTTTAATTTTTTGAAATTTTAAAATTTTTAAATTTTGAAATTTTTGAAATTTTTAAAATTTTTGAATGAAATTTTGAAATTTTTGAAATTTTTGAAATTTTTGAAATTTTTGAAATTTTTTTTGAAATTTTGGAAATTTTTTGAAATTTTTGAAATTTTTGAAATTTTTGAAATTTTTGAAATTTTGAAATTTTTGAAATTTTTGAAATTTTTTAATTTTGAAATTTTTTGAAATTTTTGAAATTTTTGAAATTTTTGAAATTTTTGAAATTTTTTTGAAATTTTTGAAATTTTGAATTTTTGAAATTTTGAAATTTTTGAAAATTTTGAAATTTTGAAATTTTTTAATTTTTGAAATTTTTGAAATTTTGAAATTTTGAAACTTTTGAAATTTTTGAAATTTTTTGAAATTTTTTTGAAATTTTGAAATTTTTGAAATTTTGAAATTTTTGAAATTTTTGAAAATTTTGAAATTTTTAAAATTTTGAAATTTTTAAATTTTTGAAATTTTGAAATTTTGAAATTTTTAAATTTTTTGAAATTTTGAAATTTTTGAAATTTTTGAAATTTTTGAAATTTTGAAAATTTTTGAAATTTTTGAAATTTTTGAAATTTTTGAAATTTTGAAATTTTTTAAATTTTGAAATTTTTGAAATTTTTGAAATTTTGAAATTTTGAAATTTTTGAAATTTTTGAAATTTTTGAAATTTTTGAAATTTTTTGAAATTTTTTGAAATTTTTTGAAATTTTTGAAATTTTGAAATTTTTTGAAATTTTGAAATTTTGAAATTTTGAAATTTTTTGAAATTTTTGAAATTTTGAAATTTTTGAAATTTTGAAATTTTTGAAATTTTTGAAATTTTTGAAATTTTTGAAATTTTTGAAATTTTTGAAATTTTTGAAATTTTAAAAAATTTTTTTTGAATTTTTAAATTTTTGAAATTTTGAAATTTTGAAATTTTGAAATTTTTGAAATTTTTGAAATTTTTGAAATTTTGAAATTTTGAAATTTTTGAAAATTTTTAAAATTTTTGAAATTTTGAAATTTTGAAATTTTGAAATTTTGAAATTTTTGAAATTTTTGAAATTTTTGAAATTTTTAAATTTTGAAATTTTGAAATTTTTGAAATTTTTGAAATTTTTGAAATTTTGAAATTTTTGAAATTTTTGAAATTTTGAAATTTTTAAAAATTTTGAAATTTTGAAATTTTTGAAATTTTTGAAATTTTGGAAATTTTTTGAAATTTTGAAATTTTGAAATTTTGAAATTTTTTAAATTTTTGAAATTTTTGAAATTTTTGAAATTTTTTTGAAATTTTTAAAATTTTTGAAATTTTGAAATTTTTGAAATTTTGAATTTTGAAATTTTGAAATTTTTTGAAATTTTTGAAATTTTTGGAAATTTTGAAATTTTGAAATTTTTGAAATTTTTGAAATTTTTTGAAATTTTTGAAATTTTTGAAATTTTGAAATTTTTGAAATTTTTTGAAATTTTTGAAATTTTTTGAAATTTTGAAATTTTTGAAATTTTGAAATTTTGAAATTTTTGAAATTTTGAAATTTTTTGAAATTTTTGATTGAAATTTTTAAAATTTTGAAATTTTTGAAATTTTTTTGAAATTTTGAAAATTTTGAAATTTTTTGAAATTTTTGAAATTTTTTTGAAATTTTTGAAATTTTGAAATTTTGAAATTTTTTGAAATTTTGAAATTTTTGAAATTTTTTGAAATTTTAAAATTTTGAAAATTTTTGAAATTTTGAAATTTTGAAATTTTTGAAATTTTGAAATTTTTGAAATTTTTGAAATTTTGAAATTTTGAAATTTTTTTGAAATTTTGAAATTTTTGAAATTTTGAAATTTTGAAATTTTTGAAATTTTTGAAATTTTTGAAATTTTTGAAATTTTGAAATTTTGAAATTTTTGAAATTTTGAAAATTTTTGAAATTTTGAATTTTTGAAATTTTGAAATTTTGAAATTTTTGGAAATTTTGAAATTTTGAAATTTTTGAAATTTTTGAAATTTTGAAATTTTTGAAATTTTGAAATTTTTGAAATTTTGAAATTTTTGAAATTTTGAAATTTTGAAATTTTTGAAATTTTTGAAATTTTTGAAATTTTTTGAATTTTTGAAATTTTTGAAATTTTGAAATTTTTGAAATTTTGAAATTTTGAAATTTTGAAATTTTTGAATTTTTGAAATTTTTGAAATTTTGAAATTTTTTGAAATTTTTTTGAAATTTTGAAATTTTGAAATTTTGAAATTTTGAAATTTTTGAAATTTTTGAAATTTTGAAATTTTTGAAATTTTGAAATTTTGAAATTTTTGAAATTTTTGAAATTTTGAAATTTTTGAAATTTTTGAATTTTGAAATTTTGAAATTTTGAAATTTTGAAATTTTTGAAATTTTGAAATTTTTGAAATTTTTGAAATTTTTGAAATTTTGAAATTTTGAAATTTTTGAAATTTTTGAAATTTTTGAAATTTTTGAAATTTTTTGAAATTTTGAAATTTTTGAAATTTTGAAATTTTGAAATTTTTGAAATTTTGAAATTTTTGAAATTTTTGAAATTTTTGAAATTTTGAAATTTTGAAATTTTTGAAATTTTTAAATTTTTGAAATTTTTGAAATTTTGAAATTTTGAAATTTTTGAAATTTTGAAATTTTGAAATTTTGAAATTTTTGAAATTTTTGAAATTTTGAAATTTTTGAAATTTTGAAATTTTTGAAATTTTTGAAATTTTTGAAATTTTTGAAATTTTTGAAATTTTTGAAAAATTTTGAAATTTTTTGAAATTTTTTGAAATTTTTGAAATTTTTGAAATTTTTGAAATTTTTGAAATTTTTGAAATTTTTGAAATTTTGAAATTTTGAAATTTTGAAATTTTGAAATTTTGAAATTTTTGAAATTTTGAAATTTTTAAATTTTGAAATTTTGAAATTTTGAAATTTTTGAAATTTTTTAAATTTTTTTTGAAATTTTGGGATATCGTAGGCAACTGTATAGCTGACGAGCTAGCCAGGCAAGGCACCACCATACCTTTCCTTCCAGGAAAGGAGAATGTCGGCATGCCTATGGCTACTTGCAAGCTAATTATCAAAAACCATTTCAGCAAATTAGTCATTGGCAAAACACACCGCAATGACGAATCTCTCAGCAGACATGGCCTGCAATAAACAATAAGAAAACATCAGAACTACTCAATTTCAGCCGCACTGAGTGTGGCATGCTAATTTGAGTACTCACAGCAACTGGCTCGTACTTTTGTAGAAGCTGCAGGGATGAGGAAGAGGAGGAAACGGTGGAATACCTACTCTGTTCATGCCCAGCCCTATGCAGGCTTAGACTGAAACACTTAGGATATTCTTTCATAAATGACCTGACCGAAATATCGCAGATTAACCTGAATGAAGAGTATAAGCTCTTTTATTAAATCCTCCGGATGGGGGACTTGCTGATCGACCAACCTACAGGCTGACTCTTAACGGATAGGGGACCCAAAAATAGAGATCATACGGTGCCAGACTATAGTCTTGCAGCAGTCCTAACCTAACCTAGCCTAATATGCAATTGTTAAAAAAAAGAAACAACAAGGAGTTGTACAACATTACACGGCTTTGATTCTCGGTCTGTCAAGCTACCGATTAAGTTCAACGATATCCCTCGGAGTGCACGACGACTAGCTTCCTTAATACTTTTCCCCAGAACATGTTGTTCTGTTTGATTTCAAGGTTAGTTTTGTGTTGGTGTGTGTGCCCTTGATCATAGCTGGCTGCATTTGTTTGAAGGGCATCGCCTACCTTGGGAACCCGTATGTCCCGTTCAATGTTCCTTATGTACCATGGAGCATCGCATATTTGTCTTAAGATTTTAGTTTGGGCCATTCTGATTTTATTGATGTTGCTTGTGGCTGCAACACTATAGATCTGGAATGCATACTTCCATATTGGGCTTAGAATCATTTTATAGATCGCTACTATGTTGTGTAATCACAGTTTATTTGTGGAAGCAAGCCTTTCCAAACCCGATTTCTTTACCATAGTCGTATGGGCTTGAAAGTTCAGGCGTCTGTACAGTAATACACCTAGATACTTGTGTGAGGTCATGTGCTCCAAAGTGGAGCCCAGCATATTGATGACTTCGCAGGATAAGGGTCTAATTATAAAGGTGACACTCGCGCATTTGCTGCTATTTATGCCTATGTTTTATTTTTGCGTCCAGCCATATATATATATATATATATATATTATACACATATTGTTGTATGGATTCCGTAGCTAACTTTACGTCTACGCAGTTTCCAGAGCGAATAGTTAAAAGATGTTTTCGGATCAACGCTCTCCTTGATTTATTTTGACAATAGCCTTGTGAAATCTGTTTGACAACCTGTTTTACATGTTCTTTTCTGACTATTCTCTTTAAACGTAAGAGCTCGTCAGCACTTTGCGAAAAGCCAGATCGTCCGGTGTTGGTTGGCTGAATTCTGGAACGTAGGTTTGGCAGATAATGCGCCAGCATTATATTAATTATGAACAGTTGCTTTACACAAACCCAATATCCCCCACACACCACCTACCCACTTTCTCTCCAAACAACATCTCACTCCGGGCCGGACTACGGTGTAAATCGGACCGTGCCAAGAGTCAGCCTGGCTGGGGGCCCGGATCGACAACTAACTCAGTCTCAAACGGTGGGCTCAGGGAGATGTCGACCCCCTGTTCTATCTTCCGCTTTACCCGGGTACCGCGGATCTCTGCCCGGGCGGACGTTTCCCCTTCTCCGCAGCTCGTGGACGGAGACGGGAACTCCACAAAAACCCGGCGCTGCAAAGATGAACGATGGTGCAAGCACCAGTAGGGCTCAGAAAGGGCCCCATCCCAAACTAGGGATGTCGGGGGACAGAAAGACTGTCGCTAACGCCTCCGCTATGTGCGCATATGCGCCAAAACCAGTGGTATGCGCAGCAAAGTCGTGTAAAGAAGTTCATGTGAACTGCACATACACAGCGAGACGGACTGCCGCCCAATGTCGCCACGCCTTCGCCCGAATGGTTAAAGAAGGTAGAGTGGGCAAGGACGGTGTTTCCGAACTACGGGCAAGAGAAGCCCCAGCAAGAAGATGCTCAGGAGAAGAGGCAACGCTCCATAGAGCTGCCCGGTCCGTCGGCGAAGAGATCGAAGATCCAGCCGTCGGTCTCCTTTGCCGAGATTACCAAAGATCGGGTCCTACTTGGACTTATAGACAGGGGAAATCCGGAGAACAGGATCTCCAGAAATAAATGGAAGGCGGTTGAATCCAAGCTGTCTCTTATTTGCCTGCGTATGGTACGCGAGAAGCCCGGTTCAGCGCCTTGCTGTATGGACGCGGGCTGGTACCAGGGCAAAGTAAGGGCAGTGGTGGCCTGCGATAATCAGCGATCAGCTGACCTATACAAACAGGCGGTAGCACAGCTCGCGCTAGTCAGAGGACTGGTACAGGAATGTGAAGAGCTTAAGAAAGGTTTGGTGATAGGATGCGATGCAAATGTTCAGCATACTCAGTGGGGCTGCCCTATCAACAGCGACAGAGGTGAGTCTTTATTTGATTTCATTCTAAATTCGAATTTATTTATTTGTAACAGGTGCAATACCCCTACTTTTATAACAAAAAAAAGGAGGGAAGAAAAGAAACCTCCTTGGTGGACCCAGCAATTATCAATCCTCAGAGCCAAATGTAGAAACCTGTTCGACAGAGCGAAAGCTACAAATGAGGACATAAACTGGCAAAGCTACAAAAAGGAACTAGCCACATACAAAAAGGCCATCCGAAAACAGAATAGAACTGCGTGGCAGAACTTCTGCTCTGATATTGAAAAGACAACTGAGCCTTGCGCTCAGAAAAATACTTTCTAGACAGCCGTATCATTGGGCTATCTCCAAAAGGCTGACGGAGGCATATACTCCGAGCAATTAGAGATCAGGCAGTCATTCAGATGGAAGCACTCGTCTGTTTAAGGGACTTAAACACCCAGATCAGACACATAAACATATTTAGTGATAGCCAACCGGCTGCTATTAAATCAATCTACTCGACGAAAACAAACTCCCGAACAATAGCAGACTGTCGCAAATCTCTCCACGAGATGGCTAGTCAGTTTACTGTCAGCCTTATATGGGTTCCGGGTCAGCGGGATATCGTAGGCAACTGTATAGCTGACGAGCTAGCCAGGCAAGGCACCACCATACCTTTCCTTCCAGGAAAGGAGAATGTCGGCATGCCTATGGCTACTTGCAAGCTAATTATCAAAAACCATTTCAGCAAATTAGTCATTGGCAAAACACACCGCAATGCCGAATCTCTCAGCAGACATGGCCTGCAATAAACAATAAGAAAACATCAGAACTACTCAATTTCAGCCGCACTGAGTGTGGCAAGCTAATTCGAGTACTCACAGCAACTGGCTCGTTGGCGCACACGCCGGCAGGATAAAAGCCCCAAAAAATTACTTTTGTAGAAGCTGCAGGGATGAGGAAGAGGAGGAAACGGTGGAACACCTACTCTGTTCATACCCAGCCCTATGCAGGCTTAGACTGAAACACTTAGGATATTCTTTCATAAATGACCTGACCGAAATATCGCAGATTAACCTGAATGAAGAGTATAAGCTCTTTTATTAAATCCTCCGGATGGGGGACTTGCTGATCGACCAACCTACAGGCTGACTCTTAACGGATAGGGGACCCAAATATAGAGATCATACGGTGCCAGGCTATAGTCTGGCAGCAGTCCTAACCTAACCTAGCCTAATATGCAATTGTTAAAAAAAAGAAACAACTAGGAGTTGTACAACATTACACGGCTTTGATTCTCGGTCTGTCAAGCTACCGATTAAGTTCAACGATATCCCTCGGAGTTGTGTAATGACAGTTTATTTATGGAAGCAAGCCTTTCCAAACCCGATTTCTTTACCATAGTCGTATGGGCTTGAAAGTTCAGGCGTCTGTACAGTAATACACCTAGATACTTGTGTGAGGTCATGTGCTCCAAAGTGGAGCCCAGCATATTGATGACTTCGCAGGATAAGGGTCTAATTATAAAGGTGACACTCGCGCATTTGCTGCTATTTATGCCTATGTTTAATTTTTGCGTCCAGCCATATATATATATATATATATATATTATACACATATTGTTGTATGGATTCCGTAGCTAACTTTACGTCTACGCTTCTGGTCAGTATATACGTATCGCCGTCGTAAGTGGCAATCAGTGCGTCGTGATCTTTTATTCCAGTTATTACGCTAGAGATGGGCATGCCATCAATATAAACCGTATACAAAGTAAAGCCAAGGACGCGGCCTTGCGGAACTCCTGCACAAATTTAGCGTTCAGATGATTTTGCTCCATCTACGACAACTCTAAAGCTTCTACCTTTTAGGAAACTAGCTGGTAGAGCTGAGGTGTTAGAATACTCCTCAGTTTAAACAGCAGACCATCATGCCACACCCTTTTGAAAGCTTGCTGAATATCCATAAAAACAGAAGCTGTGTACATTTTGCGTTCCATTGCTTCTAGGGCGAAATTCACAACATGATGTAGCTATTCCGGAGTGCCTTGTTTTGGCCTAAAACCAAATTGACAATTTCGAATTCTGCTAGACACAAAAATTAGCTGCAGAATTCTGTTCAGAATCACCCTTTCCAATGCTGAGAGAAGGCTAATTGGACTATATCCATTTACTTCGGTGTGCTGTTTACCTGGCAATAAATAGTAGAGCTCTTTTGGGGATGAGTTTAAGGGTCCGGTTAGCCAAGAGATCTTCACTGGGAGATTTTTTACTTTGACGCTTTTTTTGATAATCACACCTTCAATGTCACCCTTCAATGTTACATCGTTCTGCAAGGGGCTATTCGCAAAAACTTCCGGCTTCTCCTGACTAGAATAGCACCAGCCGCCTGCTGGGTTTTTAATGAGTCCTTTTGGAATTGAAATTCTTTTAAAACGGCAGTTTCCAGAGCGAATAGTTAAAAGATGTTTTCGGATCAACGCTCTCCTTGATTTATTTTGACAATAGCCTTGTGAAATCTGTTTGACAACCTTGTATACATCTGGTGACTACGCATGTCACCTGTTTTACATGTTCTTTTCTGACTATTCTCTTTAAACGTAAGAGCTCGTCAGCACTTTGCGAAAAGCCAGATCGTCCGGTGTTGGTTGGCTGAATTCTGGAACGTAGGTTTGGCAGATAATGCGCCAGCATTATATTATTTATGAACAGTGATATCGCATTTTCTATATATTCTGGACTGTTTATTTCCAAGTTCAGCTTTATTTTTCTATTTAGTTCAGCTTTAAAAATATCAACATTGGATGCATGTAATAGTATAACTTGCCTCTTCGGTATAAATTGCGGTGCTTTGTACAATGTGGCTACTACTGGTAAGTGGTAACAGATAGCTTATTTAGATCAATCCCGTTCACAACAAAAAAGTTTAGAGCAGAGGGTGTAAGTCGAGTGTTATAGGAATAAAACGTTGCCTCCCCCGTAGCAAGAATTTAGCAATTACTGCTGGAAATGACCTCTTGCAAGTGCTTCCCTCGAGAGAATGACCTAAAGTTTTCCCACCATGGATGCTTTGCATTAAAATCACCACCTATAATAAACTTGTTGCCAAAGGATAACAATAGATGGTGAAAATCAGCTTTACTCCATGGCTCATTTGGGAAGCATGCACCATTAGTAGACACACTTACACTGGCAGCTTGTAGCTAGCGCTGGAGGTAGGTTCATTCTGGGAATGTACAATGACTGAACGAATCAAAACTGCAGAGCCACCCTTGGCAGTACCACTCGGATGATTTGCGTAGTATTGGTCATACCTTGGTAAATAGACTTTTAGGCCAGGGTGCAGTCGGTCTCTGTAATTAAAATGATATCAATTGAATTCGCTCTGATGAAAAGTCTGAAATCGTCATTGTTTCTGACCAGTCCTCGTCCGTTCCATTGTACCAGGTCAATACCTGAGAGAAATTTCATCATCATCCTATTCATTTATTTTAAAATTTCGCCAGTAAGTTTTTATTGGACAATACATGTTTAAAACTGTGAAGCCCTTGTCAGTAAAGGTTAGTTAAATTACTTGTTTTAGAACATTTGGGTAAATATATCTTATCACCAATCGGAATGGTGCCCTTCCCTCAACTGGTGATGCCAGTTTGTTAGGAAGGTAACTAAAACTAAAAACACTATCGGAATGGACTACAAATAACGGACTTGGGGTAAATCCCTTAAAAACGGAACTAGCCCTTTTTACAAATAGATACAAAATCCCAAAACTTATCCCACACACTTTAAACAACTGTAATCTCTCTTTTAGCGAGCACGCAAGATACTTGGGGTTAGTATTAGATAAGCATCTTAAATGGGGCTTAAACGACCAAGAAGAACCAAGGAAGCGTCCATTGCACTTTACTCTTGTAAAAAAGCAATCGGGTTAAGATAGGGTATGTCCCCTAAAATCGTCAATTGGATATACACAGCGGTAGTCAAGCCAATCCTACTATATGGAGTGGCTCTGTGGTAGACCGCTTTACACAAACAATGCATAATAACTCCCCTTAACAAAGTACAGCGCATGGCTGCTTTGTGTATTATTGGAGCCCTTTGAACTACCCCAAACGAAGCTCTGAATGCGCTTGAACCTCCAGAGCCTAGACTTAGCAGGCATGTAAAAAGCGAAATCGGCAGTCATTCGACTAAGGGATACGGGGCAATGGAAAGCCCAACTGTATGATCACGCTAAGATTATTCAGCATGACAAATTGATCCCGCCAAAAACGGATCCATGTAAAACTCGTGAATACAGTCACACGCCCTTCGAAGCTCTGATCCCAGGCAGGGAAGTATGGGATCGGGGTCGACCGGGCTCAATAGAAGCAATCTGTTTATATACAGACGGACACGTAGGTGGAGGCATATACTCCGAGCAATTAGAGATCAGGCAGTCATTCAGATGGAAGCACTCGTCTGTTTAAGGGACTTAAACTCCCAGATCAGACACATAAACATATTTAGTGATATCCAACCGGCTGCTATTAAATCAATCTACTCGACGAAAACAAACTCCCGAACAATAGCAGACTGTCGCAAATCTCTCCACGAGATGGATAGTCAGCTTACTGTCAGCCTTATATGGGTTCCGGGTCAGCGGGATATCGTAGGCAACTGTATAGCTGACGAGCTATCCAGGCAAGGCACCACCATACCTTTCCTTCCAGGAAAGGAGAATGTCGGCATGCCTATGGCTACTTGCAAGCTAATTATTAAAAACCATTTCAGCAAATTAGTCATTGGCAAAACACACCGCAATGCCGAATCTCTCAGCAGACATGGCCTGCAATAAACAATAAGAAAACATCAGAACTACTCAGTTTCAGCCGCACTGAGTGTGGCATGCTAATTCGAGTACTCACAGCAACTGGCTCGTTGGCGCACACGCCGACAGGATAAAAGCCCCAAAAAATTACTTTTGTAGAAGCTGCAGGGATGAGGAAGAGGAGGAAACGGTGGAACACCTACTCTGTTCATGCCCAGCCCTATGCAGGCTTAGACTGAAACACTTAGGATATTCTTTCATAAATGACCTGACCGAAATATCGCAGATTAACCTGAATGATATACTCTTCATTCAGCTCTTTTATTAAATCCTCCGGATGGGGGACTTGCTGATCGACCAACCTACAGGCTGACTCTTAACGGATAGGGGACCCAAAAATAGAGATCATACGGTGCCAGGCTATAGTCTGGCAGCAGTCCTAACCTAACCTAGCCTAATATGCAATTGTTAAAAAAAAAGAAACAACAAGGAGTTGTACAACATTAAACGGCTTTGATTCTCGGTCTGTCAAGCTACCGATTAAGTTCAACGATATCCCTCGGAGTGCACGACGACTAGTTTCCTTAATACTTTTCCCCAGAACATGTTGTTCTGTTTGATTTCAAGGTTAGTTTTGTGTTGGTGTGCGTGATCTTGACTTTGGCTGCTGCGATGACTACATACTCCAGTGCATCGGCATATCAGACGATTTCCTCATTGATGTTGAGCTGAGCTGAGTTAGTTTATTGTGACGTTAGCCTCCAAGGGTTCTCAAATAATTCCGGGCCAAAGCCCTTCAAAAAGAAGAGTTTTTAGCATTGGTCTGATGATATACAAAAGCGATTTTGCAGATATTAGATCAAGAGAAATGTTTTGTCACAGCAAAATCAATTATATCAGGTAGTGTTCTAGGATATGTCGGCCAGTTGAAGGGTGTATGTCTGACTGGTGAGACGTAGTCAAGTTAGTTTTTTTTTATATTTGTTAAATGGGTGATATGTCTTAAACTAGTTTTATTCTACCTATGGTACAGCTAATTCTAATTATATATTGGAAGGAAACAAAATTTAGTCCTTAAGAGTTACAATATATTTTATTATAGTTACATACAAGTTTTGATTTCATTTAAATATTTATCTCCTGGAAGGGAGATCCGTTGGATACCTGGCAAGCAATTCGTGCGACTTGTTGGCGTCGATCATAGCTGGCTGCATTTGTTTGAAGGGCATCGCCTACCTTGGGAACCCGTATGTCCCGTTCAATGTCCATGTTCCTTATGTACCAGGGAGCATCGCATATTTGTCTTAAGATTTTAGTTTGGGCCATTCTGATTTTATTGATGTTGCTTGTGGCTGCAACACCGTAGATCTGGAATGCATACTTCCATATTGGGCTTAGAATAATTATATATATCGCTACTATGTTGTGTAATGACAGTTTATTTATGGAAGCAAGCCTTTCCAAACCCAATTTCTTTACCATAGTCGTATGGGCTTGAAAGTTCAGGCGTCTGTACAGTAATACACCTAGATACTTGTGTGAGGTCATGTGCTCCAAAGTGGAGCCCAGCATATTGATGACTTCGCAGGATAAGGGTCTAATTATAAAGGTGACACTCGCACATTTGCTGCTATTTATGCCTATGTTTTATTTTTGCGCCAGCTATATATATATATATATATATATATATACACATATTGTTGTATGGATTCCGTAGCTAACTTTACGTCTACGCTTCTGGTCAATATATACGTATCGCCGTCGTAAGTGGCAATCAGTGCGTCGTGATCTTTTATTCCAGTTATTACGCTAGAGATGGGCATGTCATCAATATAAACCGTATACAAAGTAAAGCCAAGGACGCGGCCTTGCGGAACTCCTGCACAAATTTAGCGTTCAGATGATTTTGCTCCATCTACCACAACTCTAAAGCTTCTACCTTTTAGGAAACTAGCTGGTAGAGCTGAGGTATTAGAATACTCCTGAGTTTAAACAGCAGACCATCATGCCACACCCTTTTGAAAGCTTGCTGAATATCGATAAAAACAGAAGCTGTGTACATTTTGCGTTCCATTGCTTCTAGGGCGAAATTCACAACATGATGTAGCTATTCCGGAGTGCCTTGTTTTGGCCTAAAACCAAATTGACAATTTCGAATTCTGCTAGACACAAAATTTAGCTGCAGAATTCTGTTCAGAATCACCCTTTCAAACATCTTGCCCAATGCTGAGAGAAAGCTGATTGGCCTATATCCATTTACTTCGGTGTGCTGTTTACCTGGCTTTAGAACCATTGTGTGCTGTCTTCCAAATCATAGGAAACTGGCCTATCCTAAAAATACTATTTAATAGCAGCACAATAAAAAGTAGAGCTCTTTTGGGGAGGAGTTTAAGGGTCCGGTTAGCCAAGAGATCTTCACTGGGAGATTTTTTACTTTGACGCTTTTTTTGAATAATCACCCCTTCAATGTCACCGGGTTCGCAGGAAGGGCCATTTAAAACGGCATTTCTAATTTATCTTTAATACGTTTTCTTATGAACTCTGAGGAAAAATTAAAAGGCTTACATCGTTCTTCAAGGCTATTCGCAAAAACTTCCGGCTTCTCCTGACTAGAATAGCACCAGCCGCCTGCTGGGTTTTTAATGAGTCCTTTTGGAATTGAAATTCTTTTAAAACGGAAGTTTCCAGAGCGAATAGTTAAAAGATGTTTTCGGTTTTTTTTTTGACAATAGCCGTGTGAAATCTGTTTGACAACCTTGTATACATCTGGTGAATACGCATGTCACATGTTTTACATGTTCTTTTCTGACTATTCTCTTTAAACGTAAGAGCTCGTCAGCACTTTGCGAAAAGCCAGATCGTCCGGTGTTGGTTGGCTGAATTCTGGAACGTATGTTTGGCAGATGATGCGCCAGCATTATATTATTTATGAACAGTGATATCGCATCTTCTATATATTCTGGACTGTTTATTTCCAAGATTAGCTTTATTTTTCTATTTAGTTCAGCTTTAAAAATATCAACATTGGATGCATGTAAGAGTATAACTTGCCTCTTCGGTATAAATTGCGGTGCTTTGTTAAATGTGGCTACTACTGGTAAGTGGTAACAGATAGCTTATTTAGATCAATCCCGTTCACAACAAAAAAGTTTAGAGCAGAGGGTGTAAGTCGAGTGTTATAGGAATAAAACGTTGGCTCCCCCTGGAAATGACCTCTTGCAAGTGCTTCCCTCGATAGCATGACCTAAAGTTTTCCCACCATGGATGCTTTGCATTAAAATCACCACCTATAATAAACTTGTTGCCAAAGGATAACAATAGATGGTGAAAATCAGCTTTACTCCATGGCTCATTTGGGAAGCATGCACCATTAGTAGACACACTTACACTGGCAGCTTGTAGCTAGCGCTGGAGGTAGGTTCATTCTGGGAATGTACAATGACTGAACGAATCAAAACTGCAGAGCCACCCTTGGCAGTACCACTCGGATGATTTGCGTAGTATTGGTCATACCTTGGTAAATATACTTTTAGGCCAGGGTGCAGTCGGTCTCTTAAATTAAAATGATATCAATTGAATTCGCTCTGATGAAAAGTCTGAAATCGTCATTGTTTCTAACCAGTCCTCGTCCGTTCCATTGTACCAGGATTTCATCATCATCCTCTTCATTTATTTTAAAATTTCGCCAGTAAGTTTTTATTTGACAATACATGTTTAAAACTGTGAAGCCCTTGTCAGTAAAGGTTCGTTAAATTACTTGTTTTGGAACATTTGGGTAAATATATCTTATCACCAATCGGAATGGTGCCCTTCCCTCAACTGGTGATGCCAGTTTGTTAGGAAGGTAACTACTGTTCGAAACGCATTGAAATTTTTAGCATAAATGCGTGTGACTCCAAATCTGGAAATACGTAATTCATATTCATCTGATGGAATCACAGAATTAAGCGTTTCGAAGTTGTTTCGAAGTGCAACCGATGATGTGATGTCAGTATTGTGGATTTGTCGCCCTAGTTGTACCAGTACTTGTTGTTGCTGTTATCAAATGATCACAATAGGTTCGCCCAATCGACTTGTATATCCCTTCCATCAGTATACACTGATGTTTTATTGTTGCATGACTTTGAATGCTATACAAAACATTGCTGCCCATTGAATAAAATGAGCATAACAAACTGTGACGTATGTTGTCGGATAAGAGCAATCAGACATATTAATCCGAAACCATAGTGGCAAATATAACATCAATGTGAGAGCTTGAAAATAAGCGGAATATTTGTTCCTTGTTTTTGTTACTGACACAGTATTAACCCATTTGAAAAACTAAGTTTTTAGAAAACAGTACCATTGTGTTATCATGAGTTGATCTGTTAACTGACCTACGCTACGATGTATACAGCTGCAAACCTTGAATCACACTAGTCATTCTTTTTACCCTTAGAATCGTGACCAGATACTCATGTCCTAAACACAAAGATAACAACAATAACACGAATAAAGAATAAATACGAACCGTGGTTCGTATTTATTCTTTATTCGTGTTCCTATCTTACCCGTGGGTAAGTAAAGCGTTCTCAGCGTAGAATTTTATAATACAAAATTTAAAAAAAAAACAAACTTAACCGTCCTCTACTCATAATTAATTTAAACTATTAAAAAGACTCCCGTTGGTTCGAATTAATTCGTGAGTATGAAGGAAATGAAGGCAGCTATGACTAAATTTGAGGCTACTCTGGCCGTGTTGCTTGGCCAGATGGCTGACGTTAAAAACAATGTAAAGAAAGTTAGTGATAAGGTAGTGAGCCTAGAGGGGGCTCAGGAAAAGGTTACTAGGTTGTGTTCCCCAACCGAAGCCTTTGACTCCCGCCCGTGCGGAGTACGAACTAAAATACATTGCTAGGCTGCCGGATTGTGTGAAGGAGCTGCATGTCTTTGTTAGATAGGAAAAACGATTATTTAACAATAGCACCAGGGATACAAATTCCGCTACTTGCCATGCCTTCATTGTATGTCCATTCGCTAATCGACAGCGAACACCCAGTGGAAACAAAGGAATGCCTCGAATCCCTAATTTATAAATTCACCACTATTTTTGAGCCACTCTCGCCAGGCGAAGCCGTGGATTTAAAAAAGCTACCCTTACCCGAGAACATGAGAGGCGAGGTGAAAATCAGGTCGACATGCTTTTGCGCGAGGGAATAATCAGGCCCTCCATTATCCCATACAATTCCACGATATGGGTAGTCCCAAAGAAGCCCAAGCCCAATGGGGAAAACAATACCGAATGGTAATAGATTTCAAGCGTTCAACGCAATTACCATCTCCGACACATACCCAATCCCTGATCTACATCTACATTGTCCAGTCTGGGGGAGGCCAAGCTATTTACCACTCTTGACTTAACGTCCGTGTTCCACCAAATTTATATGAAGGAATCCGACATACTTAAAACTGCATTCTGTACCCTGAACGGGAACTACGAGTTTATGCGCTTACCATTCGGGTTGAAGAATGCCCCGGCTGTTTTCCAAAGAATGATCGACGACGTTTACGAGAGCACATTGGTAAAATTTGCTACGTATACATCGACGATATTATCGTCTTTAGTAAAGACTACGAGTCTCACTGGCGTAACCTTCGCGCCGTATTTACAAAATTGAGACATGAAAATTTGCAAGTGAATTTGGAAAAGACACAGTTTATGCGCACCCAGGTCGAATTCCTGGGTTATGTGGTAACGGCGGATGGGATCCGCGCATATGAAAATAAGGTAAAAGCCATAAAATAAATGCCTCCACCCACGAATTTGAAAGAACTTAAAAGTTTCCTAGGCATGACCTCTTATTATAGGAAAGTTAGCTAAAATCGCTAAACCTCTGACGAACCTCACGAGGGGGAAGCATGCTCAGGTCAAGGCATCTAAATCCAGGAATATCTAAATTTCGCTTGACGAATAAGGCGAGAAAGCCTTGACGACTTGAAAACCACCCTTGGCTTTTCAGAAGTTTTGGCATTTCCAGACTTTAATAAAACTTTTCATTTAACTACCGATTCCTTTAATTATGCAATAGGAGCCGTTCTTTCTCAAGGCGACGACGGGAAAGACCGCCAAATCGCCTATATTTTACGGTCTCTGAATAAAACGGAGGAAAACTACGCTGTGAACGTGAAAGATATGCTAGCGATATTAGAAATGCTATAGCGGACGAAGTAGAGTCGAGTGGAATAATAAATACAGAACATTCTAGGGCACACAGAAATCCAAAAGAGATAAAGTTACAGCTCTTGGAAAAATTGTATTTCCCCAGAATGGCAAGCCGTATTAAGTCATTAGTGTCTTCTTGCCGGGTTTGTAAAATGTTTAAATATGATAGGAACCCGGCCAAGCCGGAGTTGCAACTAACCCCTATTCCTAACTACCCATGCGAAATCCTGCACATTTCTCAAAATTTGTCAAACTTTTCCCAATAGAATCAGAATCGGCAGTCCATATCCGCGAGAGGCTGACCGAAGTTCTGCATTATTTCACAGCACAAGAAACAATAGTCTTAGATAATGAGAGTGCCCCACAGTGCTTAACTATTTGCAATCTCTCGGAATAGCCATTTATTATACTCCCTCTTAAAAGAGTGCAGTAAACGACCAGGTTGAAAGATTCCACTCAACCTTCCTATATATATAGGTGTCTGAAAAACGACAACCGTAACCTGAAAGTAGCCGAGTTGGTTCTCATTGCCGTAGACAGATATAATATATTCTATGACGAACAAACCAGTCGACATCTTCCTCAACAGAGCTTCTAGAATAAATTATCAGGGTCTAACAAATTTCAAAGAACAGAGGCAGGAAGACATAAGAGGGTCACTCCTGCATAAGCAGAAAATTTCAACTGATAGGCTTAATGGAAACATACTTAAGCCGTTAAAATATAATCAGGGTCTATGTTTCTAACAAACAAATCAAGAGCAAAGACAAACATCGGTTCAAACCAGAGGAGATCGAAGATAATGGTAGAGTGACGGTCAAAACTAGATCGGGAAAATCTTCCAAAGGTCTCACATAAAAAGTTGAAAACTTACGCTGAAAACGTTTCAC
Source organism: Drosophila kurseongensis (assembly GCA_018153305.1). Classification (NCBI taxonomy): domain Eukaryota; kingdom Metazoa; phylum Arthropoda; class Insecta; order Diptera; family Drosophilidae; genus Drosophila; species Drosophila kurseongensis. The sequence goes on along the minus strand of JAECXX010000232.1, from coordinate 22,538 downwards.
GAACTCTTTAAAGTAACTATCAAGGGTATTAAATAAGAAAAACAATAAGTAAAAAAATTATTAACAAAACAAAAAAAAACAACTATTTTTCCTATAAGAAAATATAAAAACAAAAAATTTAAAAAAAAATATTATATTACATACAAAGAGTATAAAGAAAGTACAAAAAAAATAAATAAATAAAACTAGTATAGTAATATAATAAATTAACAACAATCAACAAAAACACGAAACACTACACAAAGATTAAATATTAACTAAAAATTGGGTAACGTCTCTCTCCCAAGTATGGCGATTATCCAAGTCGCAACTGCTCTTCACATCTTCAAATATGATACGCCGGTAGTCCCACTTCAGCAGGGTGTGGTATGGCGCGTTAATGGAGTATTCAAACTCGCCCACATTATTGACCTAAAACGGATACAAAATACAATTGACAAGACCACCGAAGAAACATCAGTGGTCACCGACACCAGAGTTGCAGCGCTATATGCCAGTACCTGGAAACTGCTACCGATGGCATTACAAGAAAGACGTCGGCACACCGCGCGCCTCAGTCCATAGACTTGCTGGGGTCAGCCTGGAAATGGGTTGCCGAATTACCCGACGCATCCGACTGAAATACCATCCTCCTGCAAAATAGTAACCAGCAGATACAAATAAATACGAGGTTGTTCGATTCCACACACGAATCACTGCATACGCTTGACGTTATGATGGCAAGAATAAACTACATTGACGGAGAGATCCATTCGGCTACAATTTTAATGTAGAAGGCAATGATACTGCTGAAGCAGGTCGATGAAATCACTCGAGCCTGTCAGCTGGCGAAGGCATCGGTAGTAAACTCAAATCTTTGGATCACAAAGAAGTGGCAGAAACTAGCAAAAACTACCAAAATATAATGGATGCCGTGGAATTCGCGGAACCATCTATCCTAACTAACGGAACCTGCCTATTATACGTGCTGGCACTACCCAAAGTCGTGGACACTAAATACAAGCTGATGCTTTTTTACCCCACGATTACGGAGGGCAAACAAGTGGCGCTGGAATACAACAAGCTGGCGATGGACCCCCAGGAAACCTGCGCAGTATTGGGCAATTGTCTCTCCATCGGAAATACGACTGTGTGCCAGGAAAAAAACTTAAGGAAACTGGACGAGGTCAGCTGTATTCCCAGGATCCTAAAAGGAGGACACGCTCTCTGCAATAAACTGAGAAGCGATCAGGAGATTGTAAAGTTGATCGACGACAGTACCTTGTTGCTGACCAACTTCAACGGAACGGTCGTAACAAACTCAGGGAAACGCCATCTGCTGGGATCGTTTATAGTCCAGTACGATAACGAGACCGTCCACATCGGGAACATGTCTTACAGCAGCTACTCGACAACGCATGTGATTACCATACCGGCCGTACTAAGCAAGGTAACCGCCACTGGATACCAGCTTTCGCTAAAATATGTTCATGATTTTAGCCTGCAGAACTTAAATAAGCTGTCAACAATATTTAACAATTTTCTATTCTAAATCCTAACAGAAGCAGTGGTGATCCTCATCGTGTCCTTGCTGCTATACGTCGTATGAAAAAAAATAACTTCCACCAAAGGCATAGAGTTGCTGATCTGCGGGACGCAGATTTTCAAAGGGGAAGAGTTAACCCGCCCGACTCTACAGCTCCCCGCACCCCCACCTCAGCATTGCGACATACGCCGGCCAGGTACCGACACACCGCTCCCCCCGCACCCCGTGCCAACTCAGCAAAGCAACATCCGCCGACCGGGCACCGACCTAAATTTAATAACGTAATATAAAGACCCTCTAGACTTCTCACTAATCTGGAAGAGACTTTGCCACATACTTGGGAGGGACCGACAATTAAGGAACCTTATTCTAATGACTAGGTATAAGTCAGTCCTCACAATGACAGGAGTCCTTGGGAAGGACTTAACTTACATATTGATTGGCCTAATGTAAAACCAATAGAAAATCCCAACTTCATAACTTTACAAACAACAAAGTTATGGCATTTCCGATCATCAATTATATGGCGGCTATAGGATATGTAGACTACATCCACCGATTTAATGTCATTCTACCCGTAAAAGATTAAATATCCAAATGGTGGGGAATGCTCTCGAGGGAAGCACTTGCAAGAGGACATTTCCAGCAGTAATTGCTAAATTCTTTCTACGGGGGAGCCAACGTTTTATTCCTATAACACTCGACTTACACCCTCTGCTTTAAACTTTTTTGTTGTGAACGGGATTTATCTAAATAAACTATCTGTTGAAATCAAATATGAGCTAGAGGATATGTAGACTACATCCACCGATTCAATGTCATTCTACCCGTAAAAGATTAAATATCCAAATGGTTGGGAATGCTCTCGAGGGAAGCACTTGCAAGAGGCCATTTCCAGCAGTAATTGCTAAATTCTTTCTACGGGGGAGCCAACGTTTTATTCCTATAACACTCGACTTACACCCTCTGCTTTAAACTTGTTTGTTGTGAACGGGATTTATCTAAATAAACTATCTGTTGAAATCAAATATCAGCTCTCCTCGGATCATTTACCAGTAGTAGCCACATTGTACAAAGCACCGCAATTTATACCGAAAAGGCAAGTTATACTCTTACATGCATCCAATGTTGATATTTTTATACCCTTGCAGAGGGTATTATAATTTTGGTCAAAAGTGTGCAACGCAGTGAAGGAGACATCTCCGACCCTATAAAGTATATATATTCTTGATCAGGATCACCTCCTGAGTTGATATAGCCATGTCCGTCTGTCCGTCTGTCTGTCTGTCTGTCCGTCTGTCTGTTTCTACGCGAACTAGTCTCTCAGTTTTAAAGATATCGAATTGAAACTTTGCACACAGCCTTCGATCCTTTGCACGCAGTATATAAGTCGGAACGGCCAGGATCGGACAACTATATCCTATAGTTGCCATATAACTGATTGATCGGAAATGCCATAACTTTAGTGTTTGTTAAGTTAGGAAGTTGGGATTTCCTATGGGTAATCCGACCTACCAAATTTCATAAGGATCGGCCGACTATATCCTATAGCTGCCATATAACTGATTGATCGGTAATGCCATAACTTTGGGATTTGTAAAGTTAGGAAGTTGGGATTTTCTATTGCTTTTATATTTGGCCAATCAATCTGACCTACCAAATTTCATAAGGATGGCTGACTATATTCTATAGCTGCTATATAACTGATTGATCGGTAATGCCATAACTTTGGGATTTGTAAAGTTAGGAAGTTGGGATTTTCTATGGGTTTTATATTTGGCCAATCAATCTGACCTACCAAATGTCATAGGGATCGGCCGACTATATCCTATAGCCGCAACTTAAATGAACGATTGGAAATGCCATAACTTTGGTGTTTTTAAAGTTAGAAAGTTGGGATTTTTTATGAGTGTTAAGAATGCATCATATGAATAATTTTGGAGAATATAATTTGGAATATTCTGCAAGGGTATTTCAACTTCGGCTCCGCCCGAAGTTAGCTTTCCTTTCTTGTTAAATCTGAACTAGATAGAAACATAAAGCAAAACTTGGAAATAAACAGTCCAGAATATATAGATATCACTGTTCATGAATAATATAATGCTGTTTGCATCATCTGCCAAATCTACGTCCCAAAATTCAGCCAATTAACACCGGACGATCTGGCTTTCCCAAAGTGCTGACGCGCTTTACGCTTGAAGAGAATAGTCAGAAAAGAACATACATGTAAAACAACAGGTGACATGTGTTTTCACCAGATGTAAAGGTTGTCAAACATATTTCACAAGGTTATTTCCAAAACAAAACAAGGAGAGCGCTGAATTAAAAACATCTTTTAAATATTCGCTCTGGCAACTGCCGTTTTAAAAGAATTTCAATTCCAAAAGGCCTCATTAAAAACCCAGCAGTCGGCTAGTGCTATTCTAGTCAGGAGAAGGCGGAAGTTTTTGCGAATAGCCTTGAATAACGATTTAGGCTTTTAATTTTTCCTCAGAGTTCATAAGAAAACGTGTTCAAGATATAAATGCCGTTTTAAATGGCTCTTTCTGCGAACCCGGTAACATTGAAGGGGTGATTAATCAAGTTAAAAAGCTTCAAAGTAAAAAATCTACCGGTGAAGATCTCTTGGCTAACCGGACCCTTAAACTCCTCTCCAAAAGAGCTCTACTTTGTATTGTGCTATTAAATAGTACTTTTAGGATAGGCCACTTTCCTATGATTTGGAAGACAGCACTCATCACAATGGTTCCAAAGCCAGGTAAACAGCACACCGAAGTAAATGGATAGGCCAATCAGCCTGCTCTCAGCACTGGGCAATATGTTGGAAAGGGTGATTCTGAACATAATTTTCCAGCTAAATTCCAAATTGTCAATTTGGTTTTAGGCCAAAACAAGGCACGCCGGAACAGCTACATCGTGTTGTGAATTTCGCCCTAGAAAACTGAGGAGGATTCTAACACCTCATCTCTACCAGCTAGTTAGCAGTTTCCTAAAAGGTAGAAGCTTCAGAGTTGTCGTAGATGGATCAAAATCATTTGAACGCCAATGTTTTGGTCCCAAAGCCAGGAAAAGATTACACAATGACAGCTTCCTACAAACCGGTAAGTTTGTGTCACTCAAAACGGCTCAAAAAATGCCGATTTTGACGAGCTTAACACCATAGCTGAAAGAGCACTACGTTATTCCAGCACAAATACGGCCTGCATTCGAACTTCGGGAATAATGCAGTGATGTATTCATTGACATTGCACTGGCTTTCGTCTGGCTTACCGTACAACATAGCCTTTGCCGTGAGATGCAACACTACAACATACGTGCGTAGTCACGCAATAAAGGCTTCTAAGGTAGTTCCCTTTGGTACATCTCTATTTATCCTCTACACCGCAGATATTCCCACGTGGTAGTGAAGAGATGGTTATCAGATGCACAAATGCTGCTATGAATCCGCTCTCCAAGTGAATTGTGAAAGTATATAAATTGGTTTTCGGATATTGTAAAGCGGGCAGCAAACAGCAACAATGATAAGGTTAAATGTAATTTTATCGATGTAACATCTGAATGTTATTTTTTTTTCAAGGTGTGTTCGCTATAAAAAATTAAAATTTACAAAATTTCTAAAATTTCTAAAATTTTGCGCATTTATTTCACGACAATTATTTCACAACTTGACACACTGAATTCACGTTCACGATTTGCTTGTCTATGCGTTTGAATGTAAAGCAATATCTGTTTTGTATTTATCTAGTAATGTATACGTATTTATACATTATAAATGCCACTGCGCTTATTTGACAAATCAAGGTGTGTTCGCTATAAAAAATTAAAATTTACAAAATTTCTAAAATTTCTAAAATTTTGCGCATTTATTTCACGACAATTATTTCACAACTTGACACACTGAATTCACGTTCACGATTTGCTTGTCTATGCGTTTGAATGTAAAGCAATATCTGTTTTGTATTTATCTAGTAATGTATACGTATTTATACATTATAAATGCCACTGCGCTTATTTGACAAATCAGAGCATAGCTGCTTACCAACTTCTAGTAGGCAACAATTGAGCCATACTACCAGTATACAACAATTGCTACCTTTCAAAACAACCCGGTAGGTGAGTTTATCTTGTGATTGGAAGGTGTGGAATATTGTCTTAATGTTCGCCAGGTGTGCTTTAAGGGCAGAGAAACTCTATTTGTTTGGAGTCATTGACGATGTTTTTGTTGCTCCTGACCTTGCATGTTACGACGACGCCCTTGCCGGACCTGAAGAAACGTACGTTATCCAGTGGTAGTCTACATCACCCGGTTAAAGGTCTTGCAGAGAGGGGCGCGTTGGTATGTTTGGAACAACAACATCCACAGAGATCATGGCATACTTGTACTTGTCGCATCAGTCAAAGTCCCAACGCCGCAAGGTAGGGATGGGCACTCACACCAACAAAAAACTAACCTTGAAATCAAACAGAATAACATGTTCTGGGGAAACGTCTTAAGGCAGCTGGTCGCAGATATACCAGTAGGCAAGGCAATAACAAGAAAAAGCACAAGCCAGTATATAGAAAACCATAAGCACTTATCATCCCTTGTAAAAAGCCCACCCAAACATAAGTGCGCGTGGCCAAAACAGTAATTTCCACAAGATACTCTTCTGGCAGCTGGGACATAAGCTACAAAGACGAGCATGTACATTCAGTGTGCTTTACATCTTCGAAATGTTTTTCAGCTAAACCTTGCAACTAATTAATTTGCACTACCGTTAAGCTTTAGGTTATTTGTAAATTTTTGAACGGGATTACACGACCTGGCTATTTTCAAACTTGATCTGCGTACACATGTTTTAAGTTAAGCGTACACATGTGAAAGTTTCAGATCGCTAGCTTTTAAGCTGAGCTCGCAAACGGTATTGAAACAGACGGACAGACGGACATGGCTATATCGACTCCTCTATTGATCCTGATCAAGAATATATATACTATATAGGGTCGGAAACGTCTCCTTCACAAACTTCTGACCAAAATTATAATACACTCTGCAAGGGTATACAAATGATGGAAAATTTAGCATAAAGTTGCTATTTAATTTAATATTGGATATATTTATGTTCCAAATATCGATTTGGAAATCTTATCGATTTTTGAAAATCTAAATCTAAATCTTCCTCATTTTTCGCCAACGGAATCCTGATACTTTAAGGATTCATAAGGTTGTTTTAATGAAGCTATAGGTCAATCTTGAAAAGTTACATAAGCCTAAATTAGCCACATTCAAAACGGCGTATGAGACATTCATCTGCCTATGAGTTGAATGAATTCGGCTGCGAATTGCAATGAATGTGAGTGAATGTGTGCTCCGCCGCTCTACTCAACTCATAGAAAGCTCACACATAGAGAGAGCGAATGAATGCCAAAAGAACCGTGTAAAAATATTGAGTGCGATGAATGACGCATTGTTTCCTTTTACGTGAGCTGTATTTACTATTTCGAAATTACATGATATATGCCATATCCTTATATTTTAGAGTTGAAATCAATAGTTTTAGCAATAACAATAACAATAAAAAGCAATTAAGCAGCGTATTAATATTGTGCACTTATGAGTTGATTTTGTTACCGTTAAGTGTATTTTACCCATCGGGCCTCTGGGATCTAGTGTAACCAAATATTGCTAATATATTCCATATTTGAATGCTATATAGTTAATTGGTAACGGGCATATAGTAGTAGGATGTGATTCCTTGTAAGGTTGGCAGTTGTCAACTATCCGACGTAACGTTTGAAACCCAAAAAACATGTCGTTGGTCAGGTAACAGTATCAACTCATGGGAAGAAGATACAACAAAAATGAACATACAAACAAAAAAGAAACACAAAATTGCCGATGCACTGGGGGGTACTCATCGCAGCAGCCAAAGTCTCAACGCCAATTTATCATCCAAACCAGTTCGACAAAGTTGACTAGCCAGTGTTTCCAACCGGAACCGATAGCAACGCAGTGAACTTCCAGCTCAGCAATAGTTATATTAGAGCCCCTAATCTCGCGCCATTTACCTTGACTGTCGAAAGTTGTTTAATTTAAGATTCTATATACTTAGTGCTGCTGCGACGAGTACAGACTGCAGTGCATTGGCATATCAGTCGATATTGAGCAGTGGAGTAGTTCAATGTAAAAACTTACGTACTTTTTGAAAATCAGCGAAATGGTTTTATGTGACGTGAGGGGTTATCAATTAATTTTGGGCTTTGAAAAATAGTTTTTAGCATTGGTGATAGGTCCGATAATAGATTCAAAAGCAATTTTGCAGATATTAGATTGCGATAAATGTTTTTGTCACAGCAAAATGTATGCCAGTATGAAGGGTGAAGGCTGTCTGTTGAGACGTTGTCTTTTCTTAGGGGTCACAAGGAGGAATCCCCAGTGCGTGTGATTGGCATTGTAATCTCATGCTGCTATGAATACGCTCTCCAAGTGAATTGTGAAAGTATATAAATTGGTTTTCGGAGATTGTAAAGCGGTGTGGATAGCAAACAGCAACAATGATAAGGTTGCAGTTGCTCGAATGTAATTTTATCGATGTAGCTTGCAGATGTTTTTTTTTTCAAATCGTTGGGGTTCGCTATAAAAAATTAAAATTTACAAAATTTACAAAATTTCAAAAAATTGTATAAATTTATAAAATAAAGTCGGATCCGAAAGAGCACAGATCAAGTGACTTATTGGGATCTACTACTTGTATCCTCAGTTAAATGTCTCATTCAAAATACACTCTGGGACTGAAATATGTACACACTGAGTATGAAGTAAACACTAATGTTCCACCCGCAATACTCATTAAACTGATGTCTAATGCAAAATTTTACTGATTGATCCCATTGAAACAAATCCACTGCTACCGTGTGCAATGCAGTGAAGGAGACATCTCAGATTCTATAGGCCGGATCGGCCTGCTAAAACTCTTTTTATAAAATTTATAATTTGTGTTCCCATGAGTTGATATTGTTACCTGACCAACGACATGTTTTTTGGGGTTTCAAACGTTACGTCGGATAGTTGACAACTGCCAACCTTACAAGGAGGAATCACAGCCTACTACTATAGGTCCGTTACCAATTAAATATATAGCATGCAAATATGGTATGTATTAGCAATATTTGGTTGCCACGTTTGTGGAAATTCTTAGATTTATTGTATTTTCCATTTGATGGATGTGCCAGTTGTAATGTCCAGATACCATTGCATAATATTCTGTAAATTATATTCTCCAAAATAATTCATATGATGCATTCCTAACACTCATAAAAAATCACAACCATCTAACTTTAACAAGAGAGAACGCTAAAGTCTAGTACCTCGACTATTAGATACCCGTTACTCAGCTAAACAACTTGATATTGTATTGCGCCATCTACCCCAAGACATTGGTACCACGGGCCATGAAAGGCGGAAATGTAGGCGCTAGCCAGGCTTGAGCGTATTGTTGGTTTTTTGGGCGTTAGAGTGGGCGATAAGGCCAATCGGTAGGTATTGATGAAACAAATACATATAAATTAAAATGTTCATAATAGCATAAAAACTGTGGCAACAGCTTGTGGCATGTTGGCGTCAGAGGGGGCGTGGCACCATTTAAAAAAAAACTTCCGCTGCGTAGGAACTTTGAGCTTTTAAAGTTTACAAGATTTTTGCGTTTATACGGACAGACGGACATGGCTAGATCGACTCGGCTAGTGAGTCTGAAAAAGAATAAATATAATTTATACTCGGAAACCTGTTACATACTTTTGCACGAATACAATATACCCTTTTACTCTACGAGTAACGGGTATAAAAACACCAAAGTAAGTAGCTGTAGGATATATTCGTCCGATCCTTATGAAATTTGGTAGATCGGTTTAATTGGTTAAATATAAAACACATAGAAAATCCCTATGCTTGTACTAGTTATTGCGTTATAAAGCTTCTAACTTTATCGGGAACACATGTGCTAAGACGAGTGCTGCAAGCTTGTACTAGTTATTGCGTTTAAAGCTTGCAAGTTTGTCGGGAACAAACCAATTGTATTTAAATTTATTGTTCAAAAATGGCCTTCGTATTCAAAAATGATCAGTCCTTGATGGTCACCTGAAATCAGTTTTCCATTATGGTGTAAAAGGTGGTGGCAGTGGATTTGTCTCAATTTACAATTTACAACTTACTTTGTCAATCATTAAGCAGATGTAGTTATTACCGCATAATGCTAGAGGCTAATTGGAAGATTGCAACAGTCAAGACAACGAACAACTTTAATGGCAAGGCAGGTTTCTCCGCATCTAACCGCACCCCTTTGGTCCTCCAGAAATTACTTTAGGAATCCAAAGTACGGCTGAGGCGGGCTTTTTTCAGTTTTAGAAGGAGGCCATTTATATTTTAGGAGTTCCTACGCAGCGGAAGTTTTTTTTTAAATGGTGCCACGCCCCCTCTGACGCCAACAAGCCACAAGCTGTTGCCACCGTTTTTATGCTATTATGAACATTTTAATTTATATGTATTTGTTTCATCAATACCTACCGATTGGCCTTATCGCCCACTCTAACGCCCAAAAAACCAATTATACGCTTAAGCCTGGCTAGCGCCTACATTTCCGCCTTTCATGGCCCGTGGTACCAATGTCTTGGGGTAGATGGCGCAATACAATATCAATAGTCGAGGTACTCGACTTTAGCGTTCTCTCTTGTTAAAGTTAGAAAGTTGTGATTTTTTATGAGTGTTAGGAATGCATCATATGAATTATTTTATATCTGGACATTACAACTGGCACATCCATCAAATGGGAAATACAATAAATCTTAGAATTGCCACTAACTTTATATCTTATATGACAACGTTACTACTCATGATCAAATTCTTTTGGTGGACAAATAAATACAACGAAGCAGTAATATATATGTAAACAGGCTCCACTACCTATGTAACAATTTGACAATTAATCTGTTGGGCAACAGCGCGCGGACCATAGGCTACTAAAGGACAAACCCTTTGGATCCCCAATTGAATGTCTCCTCCAAAATACACTAAAGGACTGAACCCATAAATCAATTTCCCCGTCTCCCTATTTCATTTTTGTATACGAAGGCCATTTTTGAACAATAAATTTCAATACAATTGGTTTGTTCCCGATAAACTTGCAAACTTTATAACGCAATAACTAGTACAAACTTACAGCACTCGTCTTAGCACATGTGTTCCAGATAAACGTACAAGCTTCATAACGCAATAACTGGTACAAGCTTAGTCAAGCTGGAAAAGGTGGCATTCGATTTCTGACTTAGAACATAGTCATAACAGCCGTCGGCAACAGCCTAAAGAACCATCGACCTTATTTATTATTCATTGCTAATTGGAATTTATAACCACATTGCTATATAATAGACATGGTAAATAGCAAGGTCGTTGTATGAACTACAAGAAAATGAGATATGATTGCATTGTTTAGATCTAATGTATGTTTTTGCAGCTTATATGAGCTTGTACAGGCCACTGCGTTATCTAGCTTACAAGTTTATCGGGTCCACGCATTTTTGTACAACCTTTTAGAGCTGGGTAACAACAAATTAACACCATCTAAAAATCAAGGTTAATAAAACAGTGTCTATGTAATTAGTTTATTAGGCAGTCTTAGGCATTTACAATAGAATCATGCAAAAATGCAATACGAAAAACAATACAATACAGAAATACAAAATAACGACTCTTATTATATAAAAAAGTTAACAAAAACAAATTGGATGCTGTATGAACAAATTTGAATGCACCATGACTCACAGTATTCCTTCCAAAACACCGGAGAGATCAGCCCAGATGTAATATAAATATGCAAAATCACAACAGATCTAATACTAACAAATGACTTCAGTATGGAACAGATTTACATCCGCGGAAGATCTGCACTCTCCGATGTTTTGGAAGGAATATTGTCAAGTCCTGGTGATTTCATATTTGTTTGGATCTTCCCTGAATTGAGATTAACAATAAGTATTTAGAATCTTAAATTAAAAAACTATCTGGCAGTCAAATGCAGGGGCTCTAATAACTATTGCTAATCTGGAAGGTCATTGCGTTGCAATCGGGTCCGGATGGAAGCCTTGGTGTGGTAGGCCGCTTTTTGTTTTGATATTCATATTTTACGGGTAGAATGCCAAGATCTCTGTGGATGTTGTCGTTCCGAACATACCAAGGTGCACCAGTGATAGTTCTCAGGATTTTAAATTGTGCTCGCTGAATCGACATCGATGTTGCTGCTGCTCGCGTTTCCCCACAATTGGAAACCGTAGGTCCAGACTGGCTTAAGCGTTGAATTGTAGAGCAGGACATTAAAGTCCAGGCAGAGGGGGGAGCGCGCGTTTATAAGCCAATGGATTATTTGCTTAGCTTCGATATGTCTCCGCCATGTAAGTCTCCTGTCTAGGTGGATGCCAAGGTACGTTACATCGTCAGCTTGTGGAAGTGGCGTGTTATTCAGGGTTAGCGGGGGTCACCTCTGTTAAGAGTAAACGTTATGTGTTTACACTTTTGCGCATTTATTATTATTCGCCAGTATGAAACCACCTCTCCATTACAAGAGATGATCAGCTAGTAGTGCTGTTGCCTGAATTGGGCATTTGGACCGACTTATGATCGCGGTATCGTCTGCGAATGTAGAAGTAGTTAGCCGCTCGTTCGTGGGAATATCTGCGGTGTAGAGGAGAAATAGAGTTGGACCAAGAGCGTACCTTGGGGAACTCCAGCCTTTATAGCGTATTCATCGGTTGTTGTGGTGTTGCATCTCACGGCGAAGGCTCTGTTGTAAAGGTACGATTCAAGTATCCTGTCATTGTTTCCCGGCAGGATCGTTCTGATTTTATGAATAAGGCCATCAAGCCAGACTCAGTTAAAAGCCTGTGCAACGTCAAGAAATACCGCACTGCAGTATTCCCGAAGCAGTCCTTATTTCTGTTGTTAATCTGTTGACTTGATCTATTGTTCCTATTGTTTGGCTTTCTCGAATGCCAAATTAATTTGCTTTGGGATCATTATGATTTTTTCCTTTTTTTTGTGAAATAGCCAAGTAGTGTAATCCCGTTGAAGAGTTTACAAATAACATCAACTGCACAGTTTGGAAGTTCGATTAATATTTTGGGAGTTATTTGATCACCGCCTGGGGCCGTTTTTGGTTTATATTGCTCGCTGATTACTTTTGCAATTTCATTTGTTCGAAACAGAATTGGCTCCGTCTCAGATTCAATTCGAATTGACGGCGACGGTAGTGCGAATGAATTAGTTGCAGGGTTTGGATGAAAAACATTTTGAAGGTTTTGAAGCAAATGTACAAGCATGTCTTTGTCGCTTCTGGCCCAGTTGCCCCAAGAGTCTTTTATGGGAATTACTGTTTTGACCGGCGCACTTAGATTTGGATTGGCCATCCACAAGGGATGCTTAGTGCTGGTGGGTGAAAGTTTCTCAATGTACTGGCGTTGTGCCTTTTCTTCTTCTTGCCCTAAGGCCCTGGTAAGTCTGCGACCAGCTTCTTTAAGACTTTGTTTTGAGGATGGCGATCTGCTGGTTTGCCAAGTACGTCTCAAACGTCTTTTCTCCAGAACAAGCGTTTGATTTCATGGTTAGTTTTGTGTTGGTGTGTGTGCCCATCCCTCCCTTGCGGTGTTGAGACTTTGGCTGATGAGACGAGTACAGACTCCAGTGCATCGGCGTAGCAGTCGATGTCCTCCTTGATGTTGAGCTGTGGAGTTAGTTCAATGTGGGAACTTACTTACTTTTTGAATTTCAGCCAGTTGGTTTGATGCGACGTCAGCCTGCGAGGGTGCTCGATTAATTCCGGTCTTTGAAGAAGAGTTATTAGCACTGGTGAGTGGCCCGATAATAGATCCAATATCGATTTTGCAGATATTAGATTGCGAGAGATGTTTTTTGTCACAGCAAAATCAATTAAATCAGGTAGTTTTCTAGGATCTGTAGGCCAGTATGTAGGGCTGCCTGGTAAAACGTAGTACACTTTGTTGCATGTTTTAATGAGTGCATTATATAGTTGCCTTCCTTTGGGGGTCACAAGGCGGGATCTCCATTGGGTGTGCTTGGCGTTGTACTCTCCTGCTGCTATGAATCGCTCTCAAAGCGAATTGTATAAGTCCATGAATTGGTCTTCGGAGACTGTAAAGCGGGGTGGGCAGAAGACAGCGGCAATGGCAAGGTTGCAGTTGCCCAACTGTAATTTTATCGATGTAGCTTGCAGATGATTTTTAGCAAACCGTTGGTGAAAGTAGTGTTTGACCCGATCTCTTATTAAGATTCCAGTTCCGCCATGCGCTTTACCATCTGGATGATCGGTGCCATAGAACGTGTATCCCCGTATTTGAAAGTTATATTTGCTGGTGAGATGCGTTTCTGCCAGCAACACAACGTCGATGTGGTTTTCGTTCAGAAATTGAGTTATTTGAGGTTTATGCCGTGAAACACCGTTGGCGTTCCACTTTTCATCCGAGCCTTTGGGCTAGGCATGGTTTATTTGGACTGCTGACTGCAAGCACTAACCATACAACATATAGACTGGTCATTTCATACAAGCAATATGGACACTCGAAAAACTTTGCGGGAGGCCCCACAGCTGTTTGCGGCAGGCCCCGGACACTTCGTGTGCCTTCGGTTTTTTTTCGCTCTCATTCTTATTCTCATTTTGACGCTCGTGCGCTCATTACTCAAGTTCGGTCGTTCAGTCGCAGAGACGCGCATTTTGAAGAAGGTTGCACCTGCGCTTGAATTGGTCTTTATATGTATGCGTGTTCATGCATTCTCATACAGGGATGCATGTGTGCGTTTATTTCAATTCGATGCGGCAAGAATATCTTGTCTTTTGCTACTTTTCAGACTAGGTACCCTAACAATATGGCGTATTCACTATTGTGTTAATGATAAAAATAAGAATATTATATGTTATAGTATAATTTTTAATATTTCCGCATATATTTCATGTTGGCTTACTAATTCAAATCAGGGGTAGCAGAAAAATATTTTGCATTTATGTATGTATTCCAATTAATATAAATCAATCTAATAAAATAGGAACAGGGCACATCGCAGTCGGTGTCTGCGCTTAGTGGTTGAGAAAACTTCAAACCAAATCAGCTTTGGTTGTTGTTCTGCGAGCGGAAGGTGCCTGCATACCCTACCGACGACTGAATTTGTGGGCGGACAGAAACAAGAACGGCTGTTTGTCTTTTGTTTTGTTTACATTTTTTAGGACACTTGTTTTGAATTTTATGTTTAATGAGCTTTGATTGCTTTTTTTTTTTATTCGCAGGGTAATTTTTATATTTTTATGTACATATGTATGCTTATTCTTGAAAGTCGCCGCTCGGATTAGTTACCGATAAATATACATACATACATATAATAATTGTATAATTTTAATATTGGAAAATAACAAATTGTTTAATCACTATAAAGTACAGACAGAAATATTCGAAGTGATTTTCTGAAATTTGTATTTCTATTTTAAATCAAGAAGTAAGTTTTTAATGACTTTTAATATATTTAAATTTTAATCGAAAAGTAAAACAATATAAAAGTTTAAATAAAGTTTAAGCGTTGAATTGTAGAGCAGGACATTAAAGTCCAGGCAGAGGGGGGAGCGCGCGTTTATAAGCCAATGGATTATTTGCTTAGCTTCGATATGTCTCCGCCATGTAAGTCTCCTGTCTAGGTGGATGCCAAGGTACGTTACATCGTCAGCTTGTGGAAGTGGCGTGTTATTCAGGGTTAGCGGGGGTCACCTCTGTTAAGAGTAAACGTTATGTGTTTACACTTTTGCGCATTTATTATTATTCGCCAGTCTGAAACCACCTCTCCATTACAAGAGATGATCAGCTAGTAGTGCTGTTGCCTGAATTGGGCATTTGGACCGACTTATGATCGCGGTATCGTCTGCGAATGTAGAAGTAGTTAGCCGCTCGTTCGTGGGAATATCTGCGGTGTAGAGGAGAAATAGAGTTGGACCAAGAGCGTACCTTGGGGAACTCCAGCCTATATAGCGTATTCATCGGATGTTGTGGTGTTGCATCTCACGGCGAAGGCTCTGTTGTAAAGGTACGATTCAAGTAACCTGTCAGTGTTTCCCGGCAGGATCGTTCTGATTTTATGCATAAGGCCATCAAGCCAGACTCAGTTAAAAGCCTGTGCAACGTCAAGAAATACCGCACTGCAGTATTCCCGAAGCAGTCCTTATTTCTGTTGTTAATCTGTTGACTTGCTCTATTGTTCCTATTGTTTGGCTTTCTCGAATGCCAAATTAATTTGCTTTGGGATCATTATGATTACCGATTTTTTCCTTTTTTTTGTGAAATAGCCAAGTAGTGTAATCCCGTTGAAGAGTTTACAAATAACATCAACTGCACAGTTTGGAAGTTCGATTAATATTTTGGGAGTTATTTGATCACCGCCTGGGGCCGTTTTTGGTTTATATTGCTCGCTGATTACTTTTGCAATTTCATTTGTTTGAAACAGAATTGGCTCCGTCTCAGATTCAATTCGAATTGACGGCGACGGTAGTGCGAATGAATTAGTTGCAGGGTTTGGATGAAAAACATTTTGAAGGTTTTGAAGCAAATGTACAAGCATGTCTTTGTCGCTTCTGGCCCAGTTGCCCCAAGAGTCTTTTATGGGAATTACTGTTTTAACCGGCGCACTTAGATTTGGATTGGCCATCCACAAGGGATGCTTAGTGCTGGTGGGTGAAAGTTTCTCAATGTACTGGCGTTGTGCCTTTTCTTCTTCTTGCCCTAAGGCCCTGGTAAGTCTGCGACCAGCTTCTTTAAGACTTTGTTTTGAGGATGGCGATCTGCTGGTTTGCCAAGTACGTCTCAAACGTCTTTTCTCCAGAACAAGCGTTCGATTTCATGGTTAGTTTTGTGTTGCTTGTGTTGTTTGTTTTTGTTGTGTGTGCCCATCCCTCCTTTGCGGTGTTGAGACTTTGGCTGATGAGACGAGTACAGACTCTAGTGCATCGGCGTAGCAGTCGATGTCCTCCTTGATGTTGAGCTGTGGAGTTAGTTCAATGTGGGAACTTACTTACTTTTTGAATTTCATCCAGTTGGTTTGATGCGACGTCAGCCTGCGAGGGTGCTCGATTAATTCCGGTCTTTGAAGAAGAGTTATTAGCACTGGTGAGTGGCCCGATAATAGATCCAATATCGATTTTGCAGATATTAGATTGCGAGAGATGTTTTTTGTCACAGCAAAATCAATTAAATCAGGTAGTTTTCTAGGATCTGTAGGCCAGTATGTAGGGCTGCCTGGTAAAACGTAGTACACTTTGTTGCATGTTTTAATGAGTGCATTATATAGTTGCCTTCCTTTGGGGGTCACAAGGCGGGATCCGCTTGGCGTTGTAATCTCCTGCTGCTATGAATCGCTCTCAAAGCGAATTGTATAAGTCCATGAATTGGTCTTCGGAGACTGTAAAGCGGGGTGGGCAGAAGACAGCGGCAATGGCAAGGTTGCAGTTGCCCAACTGTAATTTTATCGATGTAGCTTGCAGATGATTTTTAGCAAACCGTTGGTGAAAGTAGTGTTTGACCCGATCTCTTATTAAGATTCCAGTTCCGCCATGCGCTTTACCATCTGGATGATCGGTGCCATAGAACGTGTATCCCCGTATTTGAAAGTTATATTTGCTGGTGAGATGCGTTTCTGCCAGCAACACAACGTCGATGTGGTTTTCGTTCAGAAATTGAGTTATTTGAGGTTTATGCCGTGAAACACCGTTGGCGTTCCACTTTTCATCCGAGCCTTCGGGCTAGGCATGGTTTATTTGGACTGCTGAGCTGCAAGCAAACTAACCATACAACATATAGACTGGTCATTTCATACAAGCAATATGGACACTCGAAAAACTTTGCGGGAGGCCCCACAGCTGTTTGCGGCAGGCCCCGGACACTTCGTGTGCCTTCGGTTTTTTTTCGCTCTCATTCTTATTCTCATTTTGACGCTCGTGCGCTCATTACTCAAGTTCGGTCGTTCAGTCGCAGAGACGCGCATTTTGAAGAAGGTTGCACCTGCGCTTGAATTGGTCTTTATATGTATGCGTGTTTATGCATTCTCATACAGGGATGCATGTGTGCGTTTATTTCAATTCGATGCGGCAAGAATATTTTGTCTTTTGCTACTTTTCAGACTAGGTACCCTAACAATATGGCGTATTCACTATTGTGTTAATGATAAAAATAAGAATATTAAATGTTATAGTATAATTTTTAATATTTCCGCATATATTTCATTTTGGCTTACTAATTCAAATCAGGGGTAGCAGAAAAATATTTTGCATTTATGTATGTATTCCAATTAATATAAATCAATCTAATAAAATAGGAACAGGGCACATCGCAGTCGGTGTCTGCGCTTAGTGGTTGAGAAAACTTCAAACCAAATCAGCTTTGGTTGTTGTTCTGCGAGCGGAAGGTGCCTGCATACCCTACCGACGACTGAATTTGTGGGCGGACAGAAACAAGAACGGCTGTTTGTCTTTTGTTTTGTTTACATTTTTTAGGACACTTGTTTTGAATTTTATGTTTAATGAGCTTTGATTGCTTTTTTTTTTTTATTCGCAGGGTAATTTTTATATTTTTATGTACATATGTATGCTTATTCTTGAAAGTCGCCGCTCGGATTAGTTACCGATAAATATACATACATACATACATACATACGTATAATAATTGTATAATTTTAATATTGGAAAATAACAAATTGTTTAATCACTATAAAGTACAGACAGAAATATTCGAAGTGATTTTCTGAAATTTGTATTTCAATTTTAAATCAAGAAGTAAGTTTTTAATGATTTTTAATATATTTAAATTTTAATCGAAAAGTAAAACAATATAAAAGTTTATTTATCCAATTTTTGGTAGGATAGCATTATAAAATGGATATTTTCGTATGCAATGTTTTTTCGAGCGGCGAAAACGCTTGTTTCTGTCCGCCCTAAAATTCATTCGTCGGTAGGGTATGCACCTTCCGCTCGCAGAACAACAACCAAAGCTGATTTGGTTTGAAGTTTTCTCAACCACTAAGCGCAGACACCGACTGCGATGTGCCCTGTTCCTATTTTATAAGATTGATTTATATTAATAGGAATACATACATATATGCAAAACATTTTTCTGCTACCCCTGATTTGAATTAGTAAGCCAAAATGAAATATATGCGGAAATATTAAAAATTATACTATAACATATAATATTCTTATTTTTATCATTGACACAATAGTGAATACGCCATATTGTAGGGTACCTAGTCTGAAAAGTAGCAAAAGACAAAATATTCTTGCCGCATCGAATTGAAATAAACGCACACATGCATCCCTGTATGAGAATGCATGAACACGCATACATATAAAGACCATTCAAGCGCAGGTGCAACCTTCTTCAAAATGCGCGTCTCTGCGACTGAACGACCGAACTTGAGTAATGAGCGCACGAGCGTCAAAATGAGAATAAGAATGAGAGCGAAAAAAACCCGAAGGCACACGAAGTGTCCGGGGCCTGCCGCAAACAGCTGTGGGGCCTCCCGCAAAGTTTTTCGAGTGTCCATATTGCTTGTATGAAATGACCAGTCTATATGTTGTATGGTTAGTGCTGCAACAAGTAAGATATTTTAATTTTGCATAAGGGTTTACATGGTGGTTTTCATGAAGGACATAAATTCCATCATATTTTGTTGCAAAGTAATCATCATAGATTCCATGTTACTTTGTGGCTGTACCATGGCCTGCTAGATGTTATCAATTTTCGGCTATATGTGAGCTGTGCCTGATCTTAGAGCACTGGCGTAAGAAATTCCGTTGGTGGTAATTGAAGGGCCAAATGATGATCTTGCTGCTTTTGCGAAGAAAACTTTCGGTGTCGTTTGTGATCTCATGTAAGTGTTTTGTGTGTTCAGGGAGCGTGCCGTTGTCGCTCGTTGCATCCGACTTTTCATCACCTTGTAGACTGGAAAGCCTCTGTAGTTAGCTGTGTGGTTTCCTTGGCAGTTTACACATTTTTTAGTGAGAGAGTCTTCCTTGTTGGCAGGGCAGGGTTCGGAGTCGTGGCAGTTTCCACAAGCTACACATACTGACCTGAGGGTGCAGTAAGCCTTGGTATGACCGTATTCTTGGCAATTTGTGCATTGCACTGGCCCGGTCCGTTTGTGCGGCTTTTCCACTGTCAATCTACGGTGCAGAAGGTACTGCGTCTGGCTCCAGGTCGAAGAGCTCGAACCTTGAAGAGTGGTTGCGGCTTTTTGTTTTTGTGCATAATGTTTATAACATTTTTTGCGCAAAAACCGTTTTCTTGTAAGGTTTCTGTAATTTTGAGCACAACTTGCAAACCTTTGCAACTTTTCAGCGGTACGTGTAGTAATTCTTTTTGGCATCGTTTAAGGGGTTACATCCAGTTAGGCAGCCGAAAAAGATATTTTATGATTTTTTTCTGGTAAAACTATGGAGTATTTTAGTTCACAAATTAATGCACATATAAAGAGTATTTTTAACTTTATTTTTGCATAGTTTATTTATAAAAATTATTTTTTTTACACCTTGTATAAAATATTTTCTGGAGCTCCTTCGAATCGAGACAGCTAGCGGTGAGCACGTTATTTCTTAACTGGATTATCTAAAACTAAAAATCAATGATTTTTTCGTAAATATAATACATTATCTTGTGATTAATCGAAGGAATAGACAAAAAATAATTTTTAACAAAATGGCGCCTTCAGAAAGCGAAAGTATCAATTTTTGATAAAAATTCACGACATCAATTGTTTATAAAATGAAAAATATTTATTGTAAAAAAAAACCTTCGATTAATCACTAAACAATATTATTAAGAAGCTTGTGTTACCGAGACCGATCGGCTCAGCCGTTTTCGATAAATCTTGCTCACCGACTTTAAAATCATAGTTTTGAGAAAAACGCATTCAATTTCGACGGTCCGCTTTCAGTCACTCCGACACATGCATGTAAAATTTAATATAACTTGGGAAATATTCATCGGATCACCCTGAAATATATATATATATAAATATACTTTACGAAAATGCAATAAAAAAAATCG
Source organism: Drosophila kurseongensis (assembly GCA_018153305.1). Classification (NCBI taxonomy): domain Eukaryota; kingdom Metazoa; phylum Arthropoda; class Insecta; order Diptera; family Drosophilidae; genus Drosophila; species Drosophila kurseongensis. The sequence goes on along the minus strand of JAECXX010000232.1, from coordinate 1,900 downwards.
ATTTTTTCAAAATCCTAAGTGGATGTACTTCGACACCGCTCGGAAATCGTCTTTGGTTTTGGCTTGGAGTTTAGTTTCGCTCATATTCCATTTCATAAGCGGAATAACATGAAAGTTATCTTTTCCGACAAGCTCAACTATTTTATTGACTAGGGCATTCAATATCTTCTCCCGAATACAAATAGGTGGACGCTTTAGTTTCCTTGGGGCTAATTATTCAGACTCTGTTTCAGGCTCCGACAGAATGTCAACTCTATTTTTATCTAATGGCCCGGGATTTACAGGGCCTTTGTTTGAACGATTTATTTTGGGCTAATTGGCGTCCGAGTTTTTTGGGGGTGTTAGCTTGCGCTTGGAGATATTAATGTAGCGATCCATGGCTGTATGCATGGTTAATTAATTATTTAATTAATTAAAACTTTAGTTTACGATATGCGATTTGCATCGCGAAACGCAAGACCTAGCGCTTATTTATTTTTTCGAACGTTTTCGACTGATTGGCTAATTGTTTTTCTGGAGCGTTAATAAAACACGTCTGCACGCAGCCGAATTGAAAGCTTTATTGATAAAGCATTTGATTTGGTTTTTGTTAACTTGTTATATTAAGAGTCCTTAATGACTGGTTTTTGTATGCATTTCTGCATAATTCTATATTATATGCCTAAGTCTTTTTAATGTACTAATTCTCTGTCACCCGATAAATTTATTTCTAAAAACATACAATAATTTTTCATTGTCTTGTAGTTCCTACAACGACCTTGCTATTTACCGTGTGTATTATATAGCAATGTGGTTATAATTTCCAATCATAACACGGCTGTTATGTCCGGGGTATGTATTCTATGTCAGAAATCGAATGCCACATTTTACAGCTTGTCTGTACTAGTTATTGCGTTATAAAGCTTGCAAGTTTATCGGGAATACACATGCTAGGGAGTGCAGACGACATTGTATTGGAATATATTGTTTAAAAATGGCTTCGAAAACAAAAATTAAATTGGGTGACGGGGAAATGATTTATGGGTATCAGTCCCATAGTGTATTTCGGAAGAGACATTCAATTGGGGATCCAAAAAGTTTTGTGTTGAGTAGTGTGTCGTGTGCGGCACTTGGCTAAAAATGTGTGGTTCCGATAAACTTGTAAACTAGCCTGTACGAGCTCAGATAAGCTGATTTAATTTGGTACATAAAATTTGTTGTTTATTATTTGTTGCATACACGCATGTTTAATTGTTGTCCCTGGCAGCGACAAACAAACAACTCCTATTTAAAATTCTAGGTAATTTTCGACATACAAAGCAAAGCCGTTTAATTTGTACACCTTGTTGTTCTTGGCTGGTTTCAGGTTGGCAATGGTTTTGTCGTGCCTCTATGAGTGGGATTGCAATTGAATTTAGCAATATGCCCGTATTGTCTTAGTTCTGCACGGATTTCGTTAAGGTCCATAGGTTGGTTGAGCCCTTTCAACACAACCCGGTAGGCGCGTTTATCTCCTTGTTGGAAGGTGTGAGATATTTTCTTGCTTCAACCAACGACACACGTCACAGTTTGATTCGCGCTTATTATTCAAATGTAGCGGTTTTTTTTCTCACGCACGGTGTTCAACAAATCATTTCACACTTCTGGATTAAATCTGGGTCCAGGCTGTGCTCTCCTATTATTCCATGCTGGTTTTTGTTAATTTTTTGGTAAATAAGCATAATACTCCGCAATAGCTCCTAAATTCTGAGGCAATTCATACTCATTTTTGAATCTCACCGACAGAGAGCGCAAGGTGGACTGGCAGCTGCAAATGTTAAGAAGACTGTTAAGCAGACCACCAACAAGCAGAAATAAGAACAAGGGACAAATTCAATCCCACTCAGAGAGGCACGAGTAAACCAATAAATGCCAACCTACA